>CM060891.1:82417500-83105000 GCA_030762935.1 Hymenopus coronatus
AATAAGATGGAAAAGATTTAATGTGCCTACCTACGAGATGTGATCAAAAAGTTTCCGGAATGGTTTCGCAACAATGCTGATGCTAGATTTCTTTAATTCTAACCCAAACGGTAAATGCAGCGCTCCTTCCTGGTAAAAATGAGAGGTCACGTGACTTCCTGTGACCATGTAGTGGCGAGGTAGACGCTCTGAAGTGAACACGTGTTTTGCTGTGCTGCGATTTTTCCGCGTAGCAAAAATGTCAGATTACAAAGAACCAAAACAAACATCAGATTTTGCTATAAAACTGCAACAGAAGTCTATGAAATGTTAAGAACAGCTTATGGGGAGGAAGTTATGGGCAAAACTCAAGCATTTGAGCGGTTTTCGAAATTTGAAAGTGGTGTGACATCAGTTAAAGATGCAAATCATTCGGAGCAACCCTGTTCCAGCAAAACTGATGAAAATATCAATCAGGTGAGAGAAATGGTCTTAAATGATAGGCGCATTACAATAAGAGAACTTTCTGACTCATTAAGGGAGAATGTGCGACGCAAACGGCCGGAGAAATGGAGAAGTGTTGACTGGTTCCTGCACCATGACAATGCACCCACGCATAAAGATCTTTCTGTTCGCCAATTTTTGAATAAAAATAGGATGAATACTGTTCCCCGTCTCGTCTATTCTTCAAATTTGGCACCAGTGGACTTTTTCTTTTCCCGCGACTAAAAATGCGGCTCCGAGGACACCGTTTTGAGGACATTGATGTCATCCATCGCGAATCGCAGAAGGCTCTGGACATGTTAAAGAAGAAGACTTCCAGAGGTGCTTTCAGCAGTGGCAGAAGCGCTGGAACAAGTGTATCAACTCCCAAGGAGACTACTTCGAGTGCAGATTAGACAAAACAAACTGTTGTGTAGTATTCATGACGTCATTCCGGAAACTTTTTGATCACACCTACCTATACTGTCTTCTCGCTACGACAATTCAATCGGTAAAATTCGTGGTTCGGGTTCCAACCACCGCATTGGATTATTAAAATCTAATATCACTGTAAAATGCACTCTCTACACCAGCTATTAGCTGAAACTCTAAATACTTTCAGAAAATTGTCATAACTCCAATTCCAAAGGTCAGTTAGGAACAAACTAACATTATAAAATGGAACTCTGGCCTTTTGCGTCTCATAAAATATGTGTGTAACAAATTATTTCAAACTTGTATTGTAAATGAGTTTAAACGTATTATAAACTGCTGTGGTAACAGAAAATATATTCCTATTAACTAGTGATACCATTATTTCTATAGAATACCTGCTGATTTTTAGCATCGATACTCAATACTCGCCTTACAAAAACTGTGTAGGTCACAGCTACTTCACTGAATTATGTTTCATTAGTTATTTTCTGTGTATAAAGGCATGTACCAATTTTGTATTGTAGGCTAATTTCAAAATCGCTCCTGTTTACCTTGTTTTAATATAGCTCTATTGTTAGTCGAGGCTGCTAATAATAATAATAATAATAATAATAATAATAATAATAATAATAATAATAATAACCTAAATCCAAAAGACAAATAATTTATAAAAAAAACAGTATGTGTGTGAGTGTAGGTGTGTGTAGAGAAGGGGGGAGCGCGCATGCCTGTGCCTCTGCCTATCTGTGAAGGTGCGTGGTTTGTTCTTTTAATGTTACCTCACAGGAAAGAAAAATCAGGTCAGTTGAAATACGGTAATCTTATGAACAGCATAACTCAAAATCGAAAAGTCGGTTAACAAACTTAAGTTCAGGGCTTTCAAGTATGGAACAACATGATTTCCAAGAAAAATTTTTAACCCAAAATACATTTAATTTGTTTATTTATTTTTAATTTACCCATAATTAGTGCACTGTTTTGATTAAAGAATGATATCTGAGAAATATTTGCATGACAAATAAATGTAGTAAATTGTTTTGACTAGTAAAATAGTAAGAAAGGTACAAATGCGCTGATTTATCCTACGTCATTTATTCTGATTGTTCATTCAGAGAATTTGGTCACCGAGGAAGTTAAATATGATGGGTGACGGTGAATCAACAGGCCAAACTGTTACAGAAACGTGTTTATTCAGCGAGTCTGTTAAATTAGTTTCATTCACAGCTCAGTTAACCCTGCTTGATGTATGAGTAGCTTTGCTCTTTCTCCCATTGTTTTGCAAGTTTTCTTTTAGACACAGAGTTTATGGAATGTTAACACTACAAAAAGCGCAGTCTGTAGTATATTCCAGCATTTCTTTGGGGACAGGCGCAAGGCATTACCGTGAAGTATTATTGTTTATCTAACATAAACTTATACTTAACAAGGTTCAACCTTATAAAACTTAAAAATTTAAAAGCAGCGAAAATGTACGACGTTTTATTTCAAAGTATTGGAAGTATTTCGATACCACCTAGTGTCGACGAAAAAATCGGACGTAAAAATCCGTAGCATGGCTTCCTTTGGAAGGGAAGTACAGCCGTTCGTCCCCTGTACATTTATGGCATTAAACGAACCTCAAAACGGCTCTGGGCAAAATTAAGCGGTTTCCCACGACCGGTATAAAATGGGACGCTGGGAACCGAACCACAGTAGTTAAAGAACGTCCATAAATAAAATTATTTCATTTTTTCGGCCTATCGAGGGCCCACCCCTACTATTATTTGTATAATCTAAAAATCCGATGTGTTCCATTCACATGACTTTCTCTATATCTTTGCAACAAATTATTGTTAAAACGCTTTTGCTTCTATTTATTTCATGCTAATCGACAAAAAATTAACAGAAATAGTCTTATTACTTGAGAAATAAGGGAGTAACATAGGTCAAAGTGATAGTCAAAAGCTGGTTTCTATGTGACTGAAGTTCCTTTATTTGTATGGACAGGAGTTGACAAATTCCTGTATGAGAAAAGTAAAGTTTTTCAAAGCTGAAAACAAAAACAAGGAATATCTTAAAAACGACCAACTCTAGGAAAAAAATATGTACAACATAAATTGTTTTTTTTTTTTTAATGTACTCTACACTTTTTGTATGGTAAGATTTTGTCCATCTCTTACAGTTTAGCAGTTATGCAACATTCCGTAAAATTCATCCAGAATAAAGTAGCCTTCAGAGGCTATTCCCAGAGAATTAAAGATATAGACTTTAAGTGTCAGGTAAATATCTTTAATATACGATCTTTTAATCAAAATCATTAGAGCCACTTTTGAGAAAATCAAAATTTTAGAAAAAAGTTCCATGTAAAGGGTAGTTTGGAGTGGACAGATTTTTCTCAAAATCCTCGTGTCGCACCCCTGGAATGTACTAAACTTAAATACCAAAATTAGGTATTTTACTGACTTTTCCTTTTTGAATTATCGTGTTCACAGGTACACGGACACACACACGGACGTTTTTCTGAAAATACTTTTTTTTTTATATAGTGGACCCTAAAACATATATTTCCGGTGAAATCTCGGTATAGAATTTTTGGATGGAGTGTAATACCTTCTCTATACACTATGTACATAGTACGTGAAGAGAAAGTAATAACCATGAACACTTAGAAATCCCTGGAGCGAATGTTTGGTTTGAATATTCTTAGCCAAATGCTTACTTGATTATGAAAACAGCATGGAGTCAGTTGTTTTAAATGCCAGAATGGCAGTAAAGAGTGTCTGCTAGATAATATCATCTACCGCAATACACGTGGAGGTATCTCATTGTCGAACAATGTAAGCCGATTCCGAAGATTTGATACAATCGTCTTTCTTCAGTCTTTGCGAATCGGCGGCATTCTGGACATGTTTGTGTTGACGACAAGATGGCATCTATCATCTTTACAGGGGACTGTAAGCGAGGGGAGAGAATGAACGTGTCTGTATGCAGGTATTATGATGTACTGTTGTCCGCTTCCGGTCTAACGAAACCAATTTGCCGCTCTCCCTCAATCAGTTCAACGTACGTGAGTTAAAAATGTTGATTGCCTCTGCGATTCTTGTCAGTTTACCTCAGAGGTCAACCGATGAGTGCTTCTCCGACTTGTGTCCTTGCTCGCAGAAACCGTAGCCTCCGTGATCCATCGTCCATACAATATTAATCATTAGAATAAAAATCGAATGTGTTCCATTCACATGACTTTCTCTACATCTCTTCACCAAATGATTGTTAAAAAGCTTATGCTTCTATTTACTTCATGCTAATCGCGAAAAAATTAGCAGAAGACTATTACTACTTGCTTCCTTGTAAGTAGAAGTAAAATAAGAGCGTAACATAGGTTAAAGTGATAGTCAAAAGCTGGTTACTATGTGACTGAAGTTCCTTTGAGTTGATAAATTCCTGTATGAGAAAAATATAAGTTTTTCAAAATGGAAAACAATCAACTTCACGAAAAAAATGTATACAACATAAATTGTGTGTTTTAATGTGCTCTACATTTTTTGTGTGGTAAGTTTTGGTCCATCTCTTACGGTTTAGCAGTTATGCAAAATTCCGTAAAATTCATCCAGAATAAAGTAGTCTTCAGAGGCTATTCCCAGAAAATTCAAGATATACATTTTATTTGTCAGGTAGAGATATCTTTAATATACGATATTTTAATCAAAATCGTTAGAGTCATTTTTAAGAAATTCAAAATGTTCTAAATTTTTTCGATGTAAAGGGTAGTTTGGGGTGGGGAGATTTTTTTGAAAATCTTCGTGTCGCATCCTTGTAAGATACCAAACTTAAATACCAAGTTTGGTTTTTAACGGTCTTTTCGTTTTTGAGCTATGCTGCCCACAGGTACACACATACACAAAGACATTTCATTTTTTATTAGATTTAGGGGATCTCAAAACATATATTTCCGGTGAAATCTCGGTATCGAATTTTTGGGTGCAATACAGTACCTTCTATATACACTATGCACATAGTGCGTGTAGAGAAAGTAATAATGTGTACCATTCACTTGCCTTTGAATGTTAATTTAAATTATTTTACAAACTATTCCTACATAAGCGTATTATTCCATCTACATCTTGTTAACTTGGACGCATTTTAAATTCACATTACACATTTCGGGTACAATACGGTAGGTAAAGCGATAGGCAGATTATTATGCCATGGCTTTGAAATTTCATGCTGTTTGCATGAACACAAAAAAAATTTACCTTCGCGTGACTTTCCCTACTAAACTATCTGTAAAGTAGTATTACAAAAATAAATGTTCTTCATACGAATATGAATAACCATTTGTTATACATATTTTCTTATTGATACATTGAGAATAGTGGAATACTGTAGGTGCTAGTCAAGGTGGTCGTTATATAACAGTTGTGAAAATGCCATTCTGTTTGCCTGACCAAGAGAGGAAACATATAACGACTTTCCATATAAGAAAACGATATGTGATCATTGAAAATAAAACACATGTATCCCTTTCTCTACATCTCTGTTACAAATTATTGTCAAAAGGCTTATGCTTCTATGTACTTCATGCCACTCAAGATAAAACTAGTACAAGTGGTCTTATTATTTGATTCCTTGTAAGTAGAAGGGAAATAAGGAAGTACTATAGGCTAAAGCGATAGTCAACTCTTTTAAAAGATGGTTGCTAAGTGATCGAAATGATGTTTGTATGACCAGGAGTTGAGAAATTCCCATATAAGAAGACTATTAAGTATTTTAATACCGAAACCAATAACAAAGAATTTCATAGAAAAAAACATAAAGCTTTACAAAATAATGGATATAACATAAATGATGTTTTTTTTAACGAGATCTCACTTTTATGCAGTAAGTTTTAGATTATCTCTGCGGTTAATCAGTTATGCAAAATTCAGCGAAATTTTTCGTTATTTGTGAATGCATTACTAACAGACAAATCTGATATGTTCCATTCATACGACCCTCTGTATCTATTCTGCAAACAAACTTCTTACACAGGAATTCTTCTATCTATTTCATACTAATGAAGAATCAACAAAAACAATGTTTTTATTACTAAGTTCCTTATAAGTAGAAGGGAAACAAGGGAATACACTAGGCTATGCTATAGTCAAATGTTTTAAAAATTGTTCCTATGCGATTGTCATTGAAACTCCGTTCTCTCTGCGTGCCCAGGAGTAAATAAAAGAAACACGGATGAGTATAAGTATTTTAAAATTGAAATCAGTAACAAGGAATATCTCGGAAACGGTTCGCTCCACAATATATATATTTGTTTTGACGAGATTTACATTTTTTGTGTAACATTCTTTCGATTTACCATTTATATAAAACTCATCCAGAATGAAGAGACTTCAGAGAGTATTCCGAGAAAATTTAAGATATACATTTTATTTGTCATATAAATATCTTTAAGGTATGGTATTTTAATCTCAATTGATAGTCATTTTTATAAAATAACATTTTTCCAAAAATGTTTCATACAAAGCGTACTTGGAGGCTTTTGTTTTGTAGTTATTCTGTCCTCACAGACATGGAACGTTTTCTAAAAATGCTTTTGTTATTCAGGGACCTCAAAATATGTATATGCTTTGAAATCTCTCTATTTTTGGGTGGAATATCAAAGCGGGAGACCTGGGTTCGATTCCCAGTATCGGCGCGGGGATCTTTCCCCCGCTGGGAGACCTGGCCCGGGGTGCACTCAGCCTCGTAAGGT
This sequence comes from Hymenopus coronatus, assembly GCA_030762935.1. Taxonomy (NCBI): domain Eukaryota; kingdom Metazoa; phylum Arthropoda; class Insecta; order Mantodea; family Hymenopodidae; genus Hymenopus; species Hymenopus coronatus. The sequence goes on from CM060891.1 coordinate 82,424,123, forward strand.
CCTGGAGGGGGGGCCAATTGAGGAGCTACTTGATGGAGAAGTAGCTGCTCCAGATTATAAGGACCGGATTAACCAGCCGGGGGGGGGGGGCTCGAAGCGCTGACCACATCTCACCCTCCATCTCGTCTGTAGTGGACCGAGATGGGGGAAGCAGTGGCCGGGCGGTTGGTCTAGGTTCCCCGTGAGCTGTCGTGCCATGGAGTTATTATACAATATATCAATCGCTATGTATATTGTACATATAAGATAGAAAAAGTAATAAAGTTGTTGCTTCAAATTCACTTCAAGTTTGTGTACTATTTCTTTTGCACAACTTTGCGCCTTAAAAAAGAGCTATATTCACACTGTGATATTAGAAAGAACAAATGAAATCTGTGACAGCGGTGGATTTGCAAAGTAGCTGCTGCTGGAGAGGGAAAGGCTGATGCCATCACATTGTTTGGTAACGTCGTTTTCGAGCCACCCCTTAACTGAACAACCCCTAGCTTACTTTACATTGAGATGAGATTGTTTTGATCCTCATCAGCACGTGGCACTGTTGTCATAACAAGATGGCTCAAGATGTTCCTCCATGGTTAACACGCGCCCTGCATACGCAACAAGGAGGCAAATTCCAGAAAATGACTCCAGCAGGGCTTTACGATCTTCTTTTGCCTCCTTAATTCAGAAACAAAGTTTCATCAACCTGTCCCCAAATTTTCCTGTAGGAAACCGTAATACAAAGTTGATAACAGGAATAGCAAATTATGTTTTTCCAAAATTTAATTTAGAATCTTATATTTGGATATTCAACATCCGAGGAAATTATTCATAAATAATTCACAGTGTGTGCTTAATTCCGTAGCACAAAATAATGCACCTAAGATAAACAAATTTTAGGTGAATTTTGTATTCGCCATCGAAGCTTAAGCGAAATTCTTTCGACATATATGTACATTGCCTCTGAGAAGTTATACACATTCAGATTTAAAGCCAAAACACCCAAATGTTGCTAAATCAGATAACCCAAGCAGGCAGCTAGGCGGTAGTTGTGAGGCTCCTTATTCGGGAGAACACGGATCAAATCCATGTACCCATATGCTCTTTCGTAGTCTCCCTCATTTGCAGGCAAATACATTCCTATTCACTATTCAGTATTCAGTATCATGACCCCAAGTTCCACTATAAAAAAAAATCTGATGTGTTACACTCAAATGACTTACTCTAGCAGTTCTACAAACTTCTTAGATAAAATTATTCTTCTTCTGCAGCTTGTTAATCGAGGTATTCAGCACAATGTTCTTATTACTTAGTTCCTTATAAGTAAGAAGAAAATAAGGCTAAATCGATTGTAAAAAGTTTTAAAAGCTGTCGTTATGCGATTGTCATTACAAATCGCTTCTTTTCTTGGCCAGGAGTAGAACAAAAGAAAAACGGACACTCCCGTCTGAGAAAAGTATAAGTGCTTCACAACTGAAACTAATAATAATGAATACCTCGAACACAGTAAGCTCCACGAAAAAAATGTATATGACGTAAATTGTGTATTTTAACAAGGCCTACATTTTTTGTATAGTAAGTTTTTGTCTATCTCTTACGGTTGATTAGTTATGCCAAATTAAGCAAAATTCATCTAGAATAAACAGGTATTTAAAAGCTATTCCCAGAAAATTCAAGATATACATTTTATTTGTCAGGTAAATGTCTTTAATATACGATATTTTAATCAAAATCGTTAGAGCCATTTTTAAGAAAATCATAATTTTCGAAAAAAGTTCCATGTGTAGAGTAGTTTGGGGTGTGTCGCATCCCTGGAAGATACTGAACTTAAATACCAAGTTTGGTATTTTAGCTACTTTTCGTTTTTTGAGTTATCGTGTTCACAAACACACGGACACACACACACGGACATTTTTCTGGAAATGCTTTTTTTTTATTCAGGGGGTCCTAAAACATGTATTTCCGGTGAAATCTCGACATCGAATTTTTGGGTGGAATGCAATACTTCTCTATCCCTATGTACATTGTACATACGAGGCAAGAAAAAGTAAAAATAAATACAAATACATAATTGACATATGAACGTGGCCTAAAAGAACCTCACGTCTCATAAAGAGGCTTCTGAGGAAAATTAAAGCGATCTTTCACACCCAATAATTAGAATGGGAACTGAGAACCGCAGCAGTTAAAGAAGTCCATAAATAAAACTTTAAATTCCAATGAAGTTGGCTTAGCAAAACGTTTAGCATCACTGTGTTTACATCCAAAACTGCCGCTGGTTCCATGATCCAAAAATCCACACTCCGGTTTTCTCAGAAGTAATCAACTTATATGGTGCAGTAAGACAAATGCATAACTTAGGCGTAACTGTTTAGCGTACACTGACTCAGATGAATCAGGATTCCTAACATTACCAATAAAAAAGTTAAAGTGATGTTAAGCAAAATGACTTTTTCTGTATACCTCTATAACAAATGTTTGTTAAAAACTTATTCTCCTATCTACCTCATGTTAATTGAGATAAACATTCGCAGAAATCGTCTTATTACTAGTTTTCTTGTAAGTAGGAGGGAAATGAAGAAAACACTGTCCTAAAGCGATAATCAAATATTTTAAGAGCTGATTTCCATGTGGTTGAAACTCGTTTCTATGCATTGCTAGGAGTTTACAAATTCCCGTATGAAAAAATCTGATATGTTCCATTTCAATTGTTGTTAAAAATCTTATTCTTCTATATACTTCAAACTAATCAAGATAAACTTTAGCAGAAATGGTGTTGTTACAAGCTTCCTTGTAAGTAGAAAGGAAATAAAGGAGTGTCATAGGCTAAAGTGCAGTCAAATCTTTTAAAAGCTGGTTGCTACGTGATTGAAATTGCTTGTCTGTATGGCCAGCAGTTGACAAATTATTGTATGAGAACATTATCATTATTTTAAAGCTGAAACCAATGAAAATGCATACCACAGCAGCGGTCAGTTCTATCAAATAAATGTATATGACATAACTTATGTGTTTTAACGAGATCTACACTTTTGTATAGTAAGTTTTTGTCTTCTCTTACGGTTTACCAGTTATGCAAAATTCAGCAACATTCATCCGGAATAAAGAGGTATTCAGAAGCTATTCCCAGAAGATTAAATTTATAGATTGTACTTATCATGTAAATAACTTTAATATACATATTATAATCAAAGTCATTCGGGTAGTTTTTGAGACAGTCAAAACTTTCGAAAACTTTTTCAGGTAAACGGTAGTTTGGGATAGAGGGGTTTTCTTTAAAATTCGTGTCGTTTGGTATTTAAAGGACTTCTCGTTTTTAAGCTATGCTGTCCACTGATCCAAAGAATACTTTTAGATTCAGGGGGCTTCAAAACATGTGTTTTCGATGAAATCTCGGTATAGATTTTTTGGGTGGAATGCAATATCAACTCTATAAACTATTTACAAAGTACGTGAAGAGAAAGTAAATATATGATGTGTTCTATTCACATGAGTTTCTCTACCTGTTCCGCAAACAAATCTTTTATTCAAAAAGTAAATATTTTATCTACATGTTAATCGAGATAAACATTAGAAGAATTAGTCTTATTACTTGACTCCTAGTAAATAGAAGGGAATACGCAAGTTAAAGCGATGGTCAAGTCCTTTAAAAAGCGGTCGCTATGTGAACAATTGAAATTCCATTCTCTTTACTTCCAGGAGTAAACGAGCGAGAGACGAGAAGAACGATGTCTTCCCGTTTGTGAAAAGTGTACGTGGCTTAAAATTGAAACCAATAATCCGCAATATGTGGCAAACGGTTGACTCTAAAATATATATATATATATATATATATATATATATATATATAACATAAATTGTGTGTTTTAATGAAATCTGCATTTTGTATAGTATGTTTTTGTCTACCTGTTACGTTGCCAGTTATACAAAAGTCATTCAGAATGAAGAGATATTCAGAGGCTATTTCGAGAAAATTCAAGATATAAATTTCGTTTGTTATGAAAATGTTTTACAGGTAGGGTATTTTAAACAAAATCATTAGGAATAAAAAATCAGAATTTAAAAAAAAAAAAAAAAAAAATCCATGTAGAGGGTAGTTGAAGGTGGGGGGATTTTCTTGTTGCATTCTTGGAAGATACTGAACTTAGATACCAAGTTTGGTACTTAACTGACTTTTCATTTTTGAGCTGTGCTGGCCTCCCCCCCACACACACACACATACACATACACACACAAACGTGTTTCAATTCATTCTGGGGGTCTCAAAACATTTCCAATGAAATCTCGGTATCGTATTTTTGTGTGGAATACAATACTTTGTCTGTCCACTGTGTACATTGTACATACGTGCTAGAGAAAGTAAAAAGTATTGAGTATTTTAAAACTGAAACCGAAACAAGGGATATCTCAAAAGTGGTTAACTCCACGAAAAAAAATGTACATGTCATAAATTGTGTGTTTTAACGAGATCTACATTTTTGCTGTAGTAAGACTCCGTATCGATTTTTTTGCTCGGAGTGTAATACCGCCCAGCCACTTTTTCAAGTTTGGAAATAAAAAAGAGGCACTGGGGGCCAAATATGGAGAGTGGTGGATGTTGTAGTAATTCTGATCTTAATTCTACAATTTTCGCCATCGAACCTCCGCAGATGTGCACCCTTTTGATGGAAGAGAATCGTTTTCTTTACCAGGTGAGGGCCTTTTTACCTTCTCTATACGTACTAGGTACATAGTGCATAGAGAAGGTATTGTAATGCACCCAAAAATTCGATACTGAGATTTCACCGGAAATATATGTTTTAGGGTCCCCTGTATCAAAAAAAAAAAAAAAAAAAAAAAAAAAGCATTTTCAGAAAAATGTCTGTGTGTGTGACGGTCTGCCTGTGTGAATGTGTGTGTGTGTGTCTGTGGGCAGCATAGCTAAAAAATGAAAAAACCGTTAGGAACCAAACTTGGTATTTAAGTTTGGTATCTCCCAAGGATGCGACACGAAGATTTTCAAAAAAGTACCCACTCCCCAAACTACCCTTTACATTGAAACAATTTTGAAAATTTTGATTTTCTTAAAAATTGCCCTAACGATTTTGATTAAAATCCCTTACGTTTAAGATATTTACTTTCCAAATAAAATGTATATCTTAATTTTCTGAAAACAGCATCTAAAGACCTCATTATTCTGGATGATTTTATTGAATTTTGAATAATTGGTAAACCATAACAAATAGACAAAAACTCACTACTTAAAATTGTAGATCAAGATAAAACACACGATTTCTGTCATTTACATTTTTGTCGTGGAGCTGATCGTTTTTGAGATAATCCTGTTTTCTGGTTTCAGCTTTGAAAAACTTATACTTTTCTCAAACAGGAATTTGTCAACTCCTGTCCTTACAAACAAAGGAACTTCAGTCACATAGCAACCAGCTTTTAACTATCACTTTAACCATGGTACTCCATTGTTTCGCTTCTACTTTCAAGGAAGCAAGTAATTAGACTATTTCTGCTATTTTTTCTCGGTTAGTATGAAGTACATAGAAGCATAAGCTTTTTAACAATAATTTGTTGCAGAGATGTAGAGAAAGTCATATGAATGGAACATATCAGATTTTTTCTTGATCTCTCCGTTCAGCAGGTGCAATAACGATTGCAATTTGGAATACCCAGGCACAAGACACAAGAGGAGCATGTCCTTTCACATTAGCTATATCCAGCTATTCTTAACTGCAACATTAACAAAGGTGCACGCGTTGTACCATTCCAAGAGTTGGGGCACGTGTATGCACCGCAACACGTACTGAGCATTTCATCAACTTTTCTTGAAGATGTTTACAAGTTTCATGAAGAGAAGACAATGGAACATCGTGGTTCTAATCTTGTGCCTCGAAATGACATTCTGATGGCGTTGTGACAGGTTGAGCTAACAGCTTCGTGCCTCAGCTGTGCTTTATTGCCGAGGTACGTGACTGTATGGTTCCCTCTTCCATCACGGAAGCGCATGTGTTGCCTATAGACATAGTTCCATCAAATCCCACGTTTATGCTAAATGAGAAGCAACTTCGCTCCTAATAAGGAAAATGGCAATTAGTTTACTTTAAAAAGTTTGTAGAGATCGTTACTTTACTTCGTCAACAACTAGCCTAAGGTAGAGAAATTACTTATCTCCTGTGCAAAAAAATGCGAAATCGCATTGCAAATATGTTCCAAATAAATTATTACAAAAGTGTGTAAGTGTGTGTTTGTGTGATGAACATAATTCAAATTAACTATACTTACATGCTTTTTTGAAATACTTGATATGTAAGATAATCATTCTGAACACATATTTGGTAATGTAAGCTGAATTACAATTCACTTATTAATTGCCATGGCAACAAGTATGTACTTACAGTAAGAGTTTGGGAGATTATTAATACTTACATTATACGTAGGAAATGACGTAACACTCAAGATATGTGCTACTTCAAGTAAAGAATCTTTACAAAATTCATTAACAAAAGAGTGTATAAAAAGGCTTTGTCCATATAATTTAGATGTAGCCTTTCATTTGTTCACATCGAAAATGTAAATGGCGTGTTATTTATGGACGCTCTTTAACTACTGTGGTTCTCAGCGTCCCATTCTAAATTGGGCGTGAAAAACCGCTTAATTTTGCTCAGAGGCCTCTCTATCAGGCTGTACTTCCCTTCCGAAGGAAGCCATGCTAAGGAGTTTTACGTCCTCCGCCGGGTTTGAATCCGCGACTTTAGGTATGTGAAGTCAGCATGGTAACCATTACACCACGAGGGGGACTGCTCACATCAAGAATTTATTTTTTGTTTAATGTTAAATGAAATATTGAAAAGTAATTTTGATTTATAATTGTTTTAACAGTTTTTTCAAGTATTTGAAAAATTAATTGGCAAACCACGAACTGTAAGCTACTTATCAGATCTAGAATGCTTGGGAAAACTCGGCCCTGTGAGCCTCGTATTCCCAAAATGCATTCTCGACCTGATACGTATAACTTACAGTTCTTAGTACGCAATATGCTATTCGTGATTAGAGATCAACTTTTGTTTAGGCAAAGGCTGTCGTCTAGTGGCAGTGAAAAGTATAGTTTAGTGGCCTTCAAACATTTCTGATACACACTAATTCCGTGCAATTTTAATCAATGTTTTATTTTTTTTTAGAAATTGTAATGTGTCCGTTATATCATATTCTTGTAATGTAGCTTCATTCCTTATTCTATCCATTCTTGATTTCCGTACTACTGTCTTGAATGTAGTCTTGCCTGTGTTCTGAGTAACCGTTTAGTTTTCCTGTTTTCTACTCCTGTTCCTGATCCAAGTTTTATTACTTTGTGTCCAGATAGTTATTGTTCCAAATAGTATATTATAAATAACATTACACATTTTCTGCTTTACAACCTTAATATTTGAACTTCACTTATATTTTGACAACCTTGTACAGTTACTCCTAAATACAATGTTGGTTGGAGAAGGATAATATTTAACTAGAATGACTCGTTACCCTCCACAGAATCTAGAAATATCAATGTGTTTCTTGGTAAAAATTAATCATCGGTTATTTTAAAACCTAAAGTTCAGTTTTGGGTGATCAGTATAGCATAGAGCAAAACGGTTTCACAGCTCTTAGCTGGCCGGTGGTGAAGTGCGAGAACTCAGTGTGAGTTGAACTCTTGTAAACGTGGCACTTATGCGTTAGAAGATACAATTCAGTGTATATTAAGCGAAATGACTCACTCTATTTGGCTACCGGTATTCTTTTCCCCCAAAAGTATTAATTTATGATTCACGCGTCCGCACTGTATCGGAAAGTGCCGTTAAGAGAGTATTTTAGAAGAGAGCTTCAGGCTCTTGAACTACCATTAATAAATTAGTAAATACCTATATTTTAAGCGTTTAGTTTTTGTTTCTTTGTTATAATTACTTATGCAACACACTTTAGCATATTTACCGTTCAGCACGCATTGCAATCAGAGTCTTTTAAAAGCAGGTCGCTATATGTGATGGCATTGAAATTCCTTGTTTCTTGCATAATCAGTTGTTTTAGTTTAATTTATATATCAGGCTTAGTAAGATTTTGTCTACCCATTATACAAAATTCGTTCATATTGAAGGAGACAGTTCAAAGTTTACATTTTAATGCCATGAAAATATCTTAAGCATATTTTAATCAAGCCTTTTTCAGAAAATATAAAATAAAAATAATCCATGCGAAAGGTAGTTCGGGGTGCGGAACATTCTTTAAAATGTATGTATCGTATCATTTTAAGATTTTAAATCTAAATTCAAAGATTTTATGTGTATATTCAAGTTATAATCGAATTTATATTTCAAATTTTTCGATGGAGTGCAATACTTTGTGTGCTTATATAGTTAAATGATAAAGGAAGTAAATATCTGATGTTATGTGTTACACATATGTACATCATTTTTTCTACTTACTTTTCAACAACATATTCTTTAGAAGCTTATTTTTCTATTTACTTCGTGTTAATGGAAATAAACGTTACTGGTTTTATACAACCACTAGAGACAATTAAATGACTACTAAGAAGTATTTGAAAACGAATGAATAAATTACTAACTTCGACATGGGTAATGCTGCAAGAAATTATTGCACATGAATTGTGTCTTTTTTTTAACGAGATCTACATTTTCCGTATGTTAAATTCTTGTTCACCTCTTATATCTTCAGCAAAATAATATAAAATTCAGGGGACTTTACAATTTCTAAACATTAATATTAATTATATTTTATTATGCATATATTTTACAAAAATCGTTAGTCATTTTGAACAAAATCATAGGCAACAAAATATTTCGTGAAGGTATAGTATGGGTTAGTGTTAATTTATTGAAATATTCGTGCCACATCCTTGTAAGATTTTGAACTGAAATAAAAAATAATATTTATTTTAGATTCGTTTATGAACAATACTGTTTACTCTCTTACTCACACACACACACACTTGCAAACACAGCACCCCCTTGTTTATCACCGCCTTAAATAAGCTACATTTTTTGCTGTGTACGGCAGTGTGAGTCTATTGTGGGTGGTCATGGTCCAGTAGCACACCAGCCCCTTCAGAGAACTTTGTCTTTTCCCCTCGCCGTTTTCTTATTTCCAAGGGAGGAAAATATCGGACAGGGTTTTTACATTTCGCTCCCGGGCTCCATCATGTATGACGTAATGTGGCTATTGGTGCCTAATGTCGCGGAATGATTGGTTAGGTGGGGAGCCCAGACAGTTAATGTGATTCTAAACTTCTGTACCCAGAAATGTTGCAGTAATGCACTCCGTCCTTCACCAAAAATCTCTCCAAATGAAGAAACCGAAAAGGTGTTGTTTTGAGTATATTAGGAGCGTTCAATAAGTTCTTATAAAATCAAAGAAATTACACTCGTAGCATAGGAAAAAGTTCGTACTTAGTAACCGTCGTCTCTTACTAGATGGCAGTTATATCCATCACCTGGCTTCGTTACTATAGGTAACTGAATCAACAATATTGTGCTTATTTATAAATGTGGGGAAAAAACGAGCTTCTTGAGGTGATTAAACATTTCTCATTAAAAGACTTAACATCGAAAGAGATAAAAGGTGTGATGCATGAACTTCATGGCACATCTGCTCCTGCTTTTGCAACAATTTACAATTGGATAAATTAATTAAAACGTAGCCGTACATCCACAAATGATAGATATCATTCCGGACGTCCAGTAGAAATGACTTCTTCCGAAATTATTGAAAAAATCCAGGATATGGTTTTGAGTGATCGACGAATCAAAATTCGCAAAATATTAGAGGCCACAAGGTACAGTGTTCTCAATTTTGCACCAAACATTAGGTCTAACAAAGGTCTCGGCAAGATGGGTGCCGCGTTTGCTCTCAATGGAGAATAAATGCAAGCGTATGATTGATTCAGAAGCTGGCTTTCCACTTTTCCGTCGCAATCCTGACAAGTTTCTGCTTCGATACATAGCTATGGTTGAAAAATGGATGCACTACTACACTCCAAATAGAAAAGTACAGTCAAAACAGTGGAGAATTTATTATGTTTTACATTCATGACTTACTACTCTGTACCATTTAATTTAAATATGTGTGCCGTATTTAGATCGGCACTTGTTTAATGACCAGCTTTACGGCGCTGGTGTGTTTCCTCCGCTCTCTGCTACGTCGCCAATGTTACGTTGCTTCGATGCTCCATAACTGAAACTACAAGTTCTCTTGCTGATGGAGACACATCACTAAATATTACAGGGGACCGATGTCTGCAACAGTCAGGATAGTTTTACTTTCTCTACGTGTACTATGTACATAGTGTTTAGAGAAGGTATTGCACTCCACCCAAAAACTCGATAACAAGATTTCACTGGAAATATATGTTTTGGGGTCCCCTGTATCCAAAAAAAGCATTTTCAGAAAAAGGTCCGCGCGTGTGTGTGTCCGTGTGTCAGTGTGAACACGATAACTCAAAAACGAAAAGTCGGTAAAATACCAAACTTGGTATTTAAGTTCAGTATCTTCCAGGGATACGACACGAAGATTTTGAGAAAAATCTCTCCACCCCAAACTACACTTTACATGGAACTTTTTTCGAAATGTTTTATTTTCTTAAAAATGGCTGTAATGATTTTGATTAAAATATCATATATTAAAGATATTTACCTGACAAATAAATGTATATCTTGAATTTTCTGGGAATAGCCTCTGTAGACTACTTTATTCTGGGTGAATTTTACGGAATTTTATATAACTGCTAAACCGTATGAGATGGACAAAAACCTACACAAAAATGTACAGCACGTTAAAACACACAATTTAAGTTATATGAACTTTTTTTGTGGAGTTGATCGTTTTTGAGATATTCCTTGTTTTTGGTTTCAGCTTTGAAAAACATACTTTTCTCATACAGGAATTTGTGAACTCCTGTCCATACAAACAAAGGAACTTCAGTCACATAGCAACCAGCTTTTGACTATCACTTTAACCTATGGTACTTCCTTATTTCGCTCCTACTTACAAGGAAGCAAGTAATAAGACTATTTCTTCTAATTTTTTTTCTCGATTAGTATGAAGGAAATGGAAGCATAAGCTTTTTAACAATAATTTGTTCCAGAGATGTAGAGAAAGTCATGTGAATGGAACACATCAGATTTTTTGGTAATGTTTTCGATTTGATGTCTCTCATGCAGCCGTAAAATCATTCGTTGCTAAATTTTCTTATAACATGCCTAAACGTTTCAAATGATGATTTTCTTTTGTATCCACTTACAACTGCACAATTTCTATGTTTATTTTAGTGCGAGAATTTGTAATTGTCTTAAATAAGGCAGTACAACACTATAGCAGCATAAATATTTGTTTTGATAAAATCAAAATTTCGAAAAGGTTTCCATGTAAAGGGTAGTTTGTGATATGATAGAGAGACTGGCCTCTTTTTCGCTTACTTTTTTTGATTAAGAAGTCCTTAAAATACCTATTTCCGATGAAATCTCGATATCAAAATTTTGGGTAGAATAAAATGTAAATAAAATAAAAATTATAGTTTTCCTGAAAATCTTCCTTGGAAGGTACTGAATATAAATACCAATTTTGGTATTTAAGCAAATTTTCGTTTTTAGTTATACTGTGCCCCTCCCCCCCCCCACACACACACACATATTTGTGCGCGGGGACTTTTTTCAGTAAAATGTTTATACTTTTTATTCAGGGGTCCTCAATATTTGGATTTCCAATGAAATTTCGTCATTGAATTTTTCGGAGAAATACAGTACCTTCCTACTATGTTCATTCTACTGGTAGAGAACGTAGAAAATAAAATGGATATGCATATCAAAGCCAGAGAATAGAATTACTTGCGAATCATTTATAAAGATTCCTTGCAACCAAAAACAACACATAGACCAATGGAACATCAGTTACACCTAGCATGCCAGTGAAGTGCATTTCTAACAGATTTATGGTCAAATTACTTAGGTTACCCAAGAATTCATTCAATAGTAACGAGAAATTGGGAATAAAATCACATAATAATAATAATAATAATAATAATAATAATAATAATAATAATAATAACAATAAAAAGGATCAAAACCAGGAGGCAAGCATGCTGTGTTGTTTTTTTTTTTTTTAAACTAAATGCAGTATGAGCAACCGTGATAAAATCCTGCGAGAGGAGAGTAGCGAAGGCTGCAATGGCCGTTATTCGGGCTTGGGTTAGGTTGGTTTGGGTTAAGTTAGGTTAGAGAAGAGCTTAGCTTGGATGCTGTTTTGTATTTATAATAAAAAACAATGTTACCAACAACTACTCGTACTTACACAAGGCGATTTGTGGTTAACACCATGTTTCCCCAGAAAGTGCAAACTCTGGTTTTTCTGCCTAATAATTCCACATTTACACTGTAACTAGTGTCCTCGTAGAACACTCTCTAACCGTTTACTTTGGTTACACCAGCTAATATAACGCATTTAAGAAGTGAAATAGAGTTAGTATCCACTGTGGAGTGTATAGAAGCCACGATATTATAATTCGTTTTGTAAGTCTTCATTTTAACGGTGCATCGAAAGGATGGTTTTGTAAATGAAAAGATTACACTTTAATGTAAAGTTTTGGAAGAATGGTACAAGGAAATTGGTTAAGAAGTGAAACAGACTTATTGTATAGAGGCTATGGTCTTATAATACGTTTTGTAGTGCATTAGTTTTAAAGGTGCAAGGATAGTTTAGCACGTGAAAGGAAGCAAATCGTGTATTTTATTGAACCTTAAAGAATGAAAATAGACCTGAGAAAGTATTAAAACTTTTAGCAGCCATTATGGTAAGTTAATGCGACAAGGTAGTTTAAGTGTTGTTACCAATGTAAACTAGATTTTATTATTTAATCTGTATGTTTTTTTTCCTAAACGTGTTATCTACCTTTGTATCTGCACTTCTTTTAGTAGCTTCCATAGGTGTGGTCTATAAGTTATTTTATATGTGACCATTAAAATATCTTTTTCACCTGAAAAGTTTGTCCTAAACTGTGGTTCTAAATTACATCATTATTAGCAGAAATGCTCTTGAATAACGCATTTATCAGAGCTGCAATTATAATTGCAGTAATTCACTGGCATAAAACACTTAAACTTTTAGTATATTCTGTTCCTGTGCTGTCAGATGTTTCAGTTATAGAGTACTAAATGTCATTATTTTTCGGGTTACTTTTGTTTAAACAAGCGAATTCCCTTTTCTTTATGATTTCCTTGGATCAGTATAGATCTATAAAAACAACTTTTAAAACATGTTTAGCGTGATTTAAAGGTTTTGCTTATAAAAATGGCCGACTTTGTGACTTAGATGGAGATCATTGGAACTGAAGAATGCGAGTGTGATGACTTTATCTTCGTTTCGGGCTTTGATTCAAGTAATTTGGCTAGAGTGGAATGTGTTTATAAAAAGGGATGTGAGCCCAATGGTTATCATTTGCCTGTGAAAAGTCCTCGGGAAGAAGTTCCTGATTATGAATTTAATGTCTATTCCAGACGTGACTGCGAAGGCACGTCGTATGAATGTGGTTATAAGATGTGGTTTTATTTCGGTGTCAAAAGTGCGTCAGCCCAAGGAAAGTTAGTTCAGTTCAACTTGATGGGTGCGAATGCAAGGATGTACGCAGAGGGAATGTCACCCGTGTACCTTGTCATCCCAGGAAAGTACGAGTGGCAACGCATTAAACATAAGGTGTCATATTTCTCAGGAGAGGATAATCACGGTATCAGCTTTAAACACCGCATGCCTTCCAGAGGGCAGTCAACCATCTACTTTGCATTCACCTATCCTTTCCCATTCGAGCAGCTTCAGAGCTACCTATTCGTTGCTGAAAAGCACTTAGGACGCAACAAACACATCTACTTCTACCGTGAATGTGTGTGTCACACCCTGGAAGGACGCCCAATAGAACTTCTAACCGTGTCGTCATTCAGGAACATTACCAAAACTAGAGAACCTCGTCTTAAAAATCTTTTTCCCATGGAAGACAAACCGCGTGCATTTGTTTTTAAGAACAAAAAGATTGTGTTCATTAGTGCTCGCGTACATCCAGGTGAAACACCTTCTAGTTTCGTTGTAAAGGGACTTATGGACTATATCCTAACTTCTTTTGATCCTCTTGGAAATAACCTTCGAAATAATTTTGTGTTTAAAATAATCCCTATGTTAAATCCGGATGGAGTTGCTAAGGGAAATTTTCGGACAGACTCTCGTGGAATGGATCTAAATAGGGTTTATGATGAACCATCTTTATATCACCACCCTTCAATTTATGCCGCACGGGCCTTGATACTATATTATCATTTTGGAAAGGAAGTTGAAGTTATACAAAATGCTTCAGAAGAAACCGAAAAGCAAGTTATATCACCTTCTGCAGGTTCATCAAACGAAAAGGTATTCATCTCTAAAGAAAGTAAGGAATCAGGGATTACTGTCAAGAAACATTCAGCTATTTCCGTGCATTCCTCAAGCGATTCATGTGAAATATCATTGCAGCGAAATCAACAAGAACACAGAAATGCTGAGTCAGTGAGTTCAAATTTGCATGGCTCACTAGCTATTAAGTTCTCAAAAGAAAAATATGGACCAGCATTTAGAAGCCCGCCAACAAGCAATCTAAACTCTGAACTCCGATCTCAAAGTATTGGAAAAACTGAAATTAAATCTACAGAAGTTATGCCTACACCACCACCTACTAAGACAAAGGACTCGGGCTTGTACATGTATGTTGACTTGCATGGTCATTCGTCTAAAAAGGGCATTTTCATGTACGGAAATTATTTCAAAGATCCAGAAGACCTCGTGGAATGTATGCTTTTTCCAAAAATAATGTCATTAAATTCCGAAAACTTCGACTTCAGTGCTTGTGGTTTCTCAGAAAGGAATATGTCCCTCAAAGATAAGAGTAGTGAATTGAGTAAAGGAGGCTGCGGAAGGGTGATGGCAATGAAGTTAACCGGCATTACTCGGTGTTACACGCTGGAGTGTAACTATAACACTGGACGTATCGTGACTGAACTGCCTCCCAGGGCTGTTGTAGATAGAAGGCCCGACATACATGCAGCTCCGAGAATAGCTCTTCATACACCATACCAGTATACACCAGAATCGTTTGAAGCAGTTGGTAAAGCACTGGCGATTTCCCTATTGGATCTAAAAGCTTGCAATCCTTGGAGTAGAGTGCCATATTCGGAGTATCGCACACTTGATGGCATTCGTAGGTGGTTGAAGTTACACTGCTTGCCCGAGCAAGAGGCTATCAATAAACGAAATTCCAAGCCAACTAAATGAAGTCATTAAATTGGCGTTATGTCATAAAGGCTTCAAATGTAAAATTTCTTGGAAATAAAATTCAAAATAAAAATACTTATCTGACATATAGTTACACTATTAAGAGAGAAGGAAAAAAACTTGTTTCTTAAGACAACTTTAATGGAATATGACCTATTTTATGATCTGTTTGGGGACTTCGATAAAAAGTGAGTCAGAAAACATCTTAATTTGTATTAAACTGGGCTGGATTGCTGCACATGTTCGTAGCGTTTTGAATGTTGCCCATGAAATGCACACTATATCACCACAAATGTCACAGTTCATCAAACGTAGATACTAATAGTCAGAGCGGCTCATTTGGATAGACCCAGGCCTTCTGATCCCAGGGTTACGGGTTCTGACCCGGCCCAAACCAATTATTTTTTGTAAGTGTGCTTAAAAGCGAGAGCCCCGTGTCAGATTTATTGGCATGTAAAACACCTGGAAGACGAAATTCAGATACCGGCGGCACTGATGTGATCCTGGTTAATTGACATCGTCGTTGACAAATCGTAATCATCTCATCTCCATTATTATTATTATTATTATAATTATCATCATCACTATCTGTGATTCTTAGGTTGATTGGCATGGATGATTACACATTTTAAAAGGTCTTTACCTTAGTCCAGGAGTCTTTCAGAATGTACTCAATCGCTCACATTAAATGGCTGTCTTTCAAAATGGCAGAACCAGTTTCTTGCCTAGTTTCTCCATTACCATTCTACTCGTTGATGACACATACTTCAAACAGCCTCCGCTACCTTGCTCCTGTACTAAACTCAAACAGAAGGCACCAGAAAACACATCAGTTTTATTCTTCTCCCACATTATATCGCATATAACTCAAATACGTACAAGCAAAACATTGCAAACAAAGACAAATAGTAAACTATGGCGCAGCAAAACAGTATTGTGATGCTAAACCAAAATGCTACGAATTTCATCAACAACAAAAAAAAGTATATAGCATTGTTCTTTAGTTAAAACATGTGTTCTTGTTGTACGAATATGAAATTAAAGGGGCCATTCTATTGAAATATAATTTGACGCAAAGAAATTCTTAGTTTTGCTTTGTATTCCTCGCTTGTTATAGTCAGCTGTTCGTCTCTCTCCATTTTGAAGTTTGCATTTTCAAGTTATACTTTCATGGACAAATAGTGTAAAGGTAAAGAACTGAATGTCTTGATTTTAATAGACACATTTGTATCTGCTAAAATGATCTATTAAGAGATTATTTTAAAGAAAAAGAGCAAATATATTATATCTCAAGTTCAAATATTTATATTTTAATATGTTTATACTGCTTAATAGGCCTCAAAAGTATTTCAGATTTCGTTTTTTAGATTCTTAGTTCCAAAGGAATTTGATATCTTTAAATGAGTGTCTTATATTACAAGAGCTACTTTACGAGTACAACATATTGCAATCGTGACCACTAGTTTCCAATGCTTTATATTTTTGCAAAAATTAAAATGATTTTTATTTATGGATGCCCTTTAACTGCTGTGATTTTTAGCGTTCCATTCTGTATTGAGCATGAAATAATTTAATATGTAATTTAATTTTGCTCAGTCTTTTTTATCAGACCAGTTCTTCTACATGCCGTTTTTACGTACATTTACGTACATTTACGGGACTACCAGCTTTACTTTCGAAGGATGATGCTAAGGATTTTTACGCCCGCAAGTATCCACTTGCATGTCGCGCCCTGAAAAATCGGTAGTTAGCGCGCTACCAGTAGACCACGGAGGTCGATAATATATTTGCATATAAATATCATATATAGGACTATAAATCTTACTGGCCTAAAAGTTTTAATGTTTAGCAATTTATAAATCTCTTATATATACACTTTTTAATGCTTCCCTTCATTTCACCGTAAAAAAAGTGTAAATGGCGTGTTTTTTATGGACGCACTTTAACCTCTGTGGTTCTCAGCGTCCCATTCTAAATTGGGCGTGAAAGACCGCTTAATTTTGCTCAGAGGCCTCTCTATCAGGCTTGAGGTTCTTTTACGTGCCGTAAATCTGCGACACGCAACCAACGGCTTTACTTCCCTTCCGAAGGAAGCAATGCTAAGGATTTTACACCCGAAAAAATCCATCGTCCTCCGCCGGGTTTGAACCCGCGACCATGGGTATATGAAGCAAGAATGGTAACCACTACACAACGGAGGGCGTCTTCATTTCAGCGTATGCAAGCCATGACGCTTTGAATGTTTTTGTATGAAATATGTATGTTTCTGGGAGGCAGATTTTCTCTGATTTATGCACACATTTTCACATGCACTCAAATTTCATAAATGGAATTTTAAGCGTGCATTTTGAAATTACTTCATTTATTGACAATAAAATAATTACTATGTCCAAAAACTAAGACAAATTTTTTCAAAATAATTTGTTTAGTAAAAGTTGGTTTCTCTGCTATTAATAACATCAATTTAAAACAAGCGCAACAATTATTACTTTCTCCATACGTACTATGTACATAGTGTATAGAAAAAGTATTACACTCCACCAAAAATTCGATACCGAGATTTCACCGGAAATATATGCTTTAGGGTCCCCAATATCCAAAAAAAGCATTTTTACAGGTCCGTGTGTGTGTATGTGTGTGTCCGTGTGTCTGTGAACACGATAACTCAAAAACGAAAAGTCGGTAAAATACCAAACTTGGTATTTAAGTTTAGTATCTTTCAGGGATGCCACACAAAGATTTTGAGAAAAATCCCCCCACACCCAACTACCCTTTCGAAATTTTTGATTTTCTCAAAAATGGCTCTAACGATTTTGATTAAAATTTCGGATATTAAACATATTTACCTGACAAATAAAAGGTATATCTTGAATTTTCTGGGAATAGCCTCTGAAGAGTAGTTTATTCAGGATGAATTTTACTAAATTTTTAATAACTGCTAAACCGTAAGGGATGGACAAAAACGTACTACACAAAAAACACACAATTTTTGTCCTTTTCGTTTTTGTTGTGGATGTAACCGTTTTCAAGATATTCCTTTTTATTGGTTTCAATTGTGAAGTACTTAAACTTTTCTCAGACAGGAAGTGTCCGTTTTTCTTTTGTTCTACTCCTGGCCAAGCAAAGAAGTGATTTGCAATCACAATCGCATAACGATAGCTTTTAAAACATTTGGCAATCACTTTAGCACAGTCATCCCCTTATTCCCTTTTACTTGTAAGGAACTAAGTAATGAGGACATTCTGCTAATATTTATCTTGATTAGCATTGTGTACAAAGAAGAATAACCTTTGGTAGGAGGTTTGTAGAGCAGCTAGAGAAAGTCATGTGAGTGTAACACATCAGATTTTTTTTACTTTCTCTATACGCACTATGTACATAGTGTATAGAGAAGGTATTGTATTCCACCCAAATATTCGATACCGAGATTTCACCGAAAATACATATTTTGGGTCCCCCTGAATCCATAAAAAACATTTTCAGAAAAAGGTCCGTGTGAGTGCGTGTGTGTGTGTGTGTCTGTGAGTCTGTATGTGTGTCTATGGACAGCATAGCTCAAAAAAAGAAAGACCATTAAATACCAAGTTTGGCATCTTCCAAGGATGCGACACGAAGATTTTCAAGAAAATCCCCAAACTCCCAACATCCCTTTACATGGAATTTTTTTCGAAAATTTTGATTTTCTTAAAAATGGCTATAACGATTTTGATTAAAATATCGTATATTAAAAATATTTACCCGATTAATAAAATGTATATCTTGAATTTTCTGGGAATAGCCTCTGAAGACTACTTTATTCTGGATGAATTTTACTGAATTTTGCATAACTGCTAAACCGTAAGAGATGGACAAAATCTTAGCACACAAAAAATGTAGAGCACTTTAAAACAACGATTTATGTTATATAAATTTTTTTCGTGGAGTTGGTCGTTTTTTTAGACATTCCATGATTTTTGTTTCAGCGTTAATAAACATAGTTTTCTCATACTGGAATTTGTCAACTCCTGTCCATTCAAACAAAGGAACTTCAGTCACATAGCAACCAGCTTTTGACTGTCACTTTAATCCATGGTATTCCCTTAATTCGCTTCTTCTTACAAGGAAACAAGTAATAAGACCATTTCTGCTAATTTGTTCTCGATTAGCATGTAGGAAATAGAAGAATACAATTTTTAACAATAATTTTTGCAGAGGTGTAGAGAAAGTCATGTGAATGGAACACATCAGATTTTTAGACTATAGTAAAACCCTGGTATAAACTTTGTTCGTGAATTGTTATGGTATTGCTTAAAGAGAGAATAGAAAAACAAAAGTGTAATTCTTGATATTTTGGGCCAAGTCCACTCGATCACTTTATTTATTTTTATAAAATTGGTTTTGCAGCAAATTAAGTTGTATGCAAAGGAATATCATGCATGAGACTGCTGCTGATCTGGAACGTAGGGCACTTGGACTTAACTTCTATCGAATACATTTATTTCAGCGTTATTGCTAAATTATTGCAAAAATCTAAATGGGATGTGTGTTGTATGCGTTACAATGTATGAGTATTCACTACATTCCTGGTTTAAGTTTAAGAAACATTTCTGAAGACACCTCATAAATAAGGAATAAAATCATATTTAAATTTCCACTAAGAGGTATACTGAATATATTATGGCAGAAAAATTACAAAAAATAATTATAACTGTAAAACAACATGTCTTAACTCAACAGTATAGGAAACCCTGAAAACTATGAACTTTATCGAGATTACGAGTTGGTGAAGGCCTACGAAAGTATACAACTGAAAAAAAAATCTGATGTGTTCCATTCACATGACTTTCTCTATATCTCTGTAAATTATTATTGTTAATAAGCTTATCTTTTATTTATTTCATGCTAATTGAGAAAAATTAGCAGAAATAGTCTTATTTCTTGCTTTATTGCACGAGAATAAAGTAGTCTTTAGAGGCTATTCCCAGAAAATTCAAAATATACATTTTATTTGTCAGGTAAATAACTTTAATATACGATATTTTAATCAAAATCGTTAGAGTCGTTTTTTAGGAAATCAAAATGTTCGAAAAAAGTTCCATGTAAAGGGTAGTTTGGGGTGGGGGGATTTTTCTCAAAATCTTCGTGTCGCATCCCTGGAAGTTACTAAACTTAAATACCACGTTTGGTATTTTACCGACTTTTCGTTTTTGAGTTATCGTGTTCACAGACACACGGACACACAACACGGACCTTTTTCTGAAAATACTTTTTTTTTAATACAGGGGGCCCTAAAACATATATTTCCGGTGAAATCTCGGTATCGAATTTTTTGGTGGAGTGCAATACATTCTCTGTATAGTATTTTTATAATTTACACCAACATGTCCTAGAATAAAATAATATAATGTATTCATTTTTAGAAAAAGATTTTTATATGTGTGTCTGTAACAGCATAACAAAAACTCTTTTAAATATCCTACTTCATATTTAAGATCAGCATCTTACAAGGATAGTCATGAGGATTTACCCCTCCCCCAAGAGCCTCTCTATCCATAAGCCCCGTTAACAATGAAATTGCTTCATTTTCAATTTTCTCAAAAGTATCATTAACGGATTAGAATAAAATGCAATTTTCAAAGGTATTTTGCTTACAAAGAAAACTCATTCTGTCAAGATCATTTAAAAATCCTGTTTAAAAGGGGATTCGAAATTATTGTTGTCGCTAAGTTGATACAACTTTCCTCTATACCCATGCGGAGTTTGATTGTCATCTGTCATCTAGTTTGTTTACAGTACGCAGTTTTGTTACTTCATCTCAAAGGTGATTTGCGATTTTACGATGGATACAAATATTGAACAAAGAATCTGTTTCAAATTTTGCATTGTAAGTGGTATTTCGTGTGCCGAATCGCTGAAAATGTTACAGAGAGCTTACCGTGGATCGACTTTATCAAAAACACGTGCATATGAGTGGTACAGTGCATTCAAAAGTGGTCGAGATGTGGTGGAAGATTTGCCTCGCTCTGGTCGGCCATCAACGGTTTCAACTGAACTGAAAATCGTCATTTAGGTCTGAGAGAGATTGCCGCTGAACTTTCTGTGTCTCACAAATCGATTCGTACCATTTTAAACAACTGTTTGGGCATGACACACGTTGCAGCTCGGTTAGTTCCGAAAGACTTGAATTTTCTACAAAAACTCAATCGCGTAAGGATTGCTGAAGACATGCTAGAACGAGCCAGTTCCGACCCCACATTCATGAAACGCATTGTTACTGTGATGAGACGTGGGTTTACGAGTTTGGCACTCAAACCAGTCAACAAACTTCCAAATGGCGCCTTCCAATTGAACCGAAACCTAAAAGAGCACGCCAAACTCGATCAAAACTGAAGGTCATTTTGACAGTTTGTATCGATTATCGCGGTGTCGTGCACTCAGAGTTGTTGCCACAAGGGCAGATGATAAATAAAGACTATTATCTGAGCCTTATGCGAAAAAGGCCAGATTTGTGGAACGAAAGCTCATGGATTCTGCACCACGATAACGCTCCAGCTCACAAGGCTGGACGAATTTCTGGCCAAAAACTCAACAAATTTCATCGAACATCCACCGTATTCACTTGATCTGGCTCCTGCTGATTTTTTTCTCTTTCCAAAACTCAAGTTACCACTTCGAAGCACCCGTTGTCAGTCTGTGTATGTGTGTGTGAAAAACGAAAAGACCGTTAAATACTAAACTTGGTATCTTCCAAGAATGCGATACTGAGATTTTCAAGAAAATTCCCCCACGCCCAACTACAGTTCGAGTCCCGCCTTGAGCATGGGTGTTATATGTTTGTGTATGTGTGTGTAGAAGGTAAAACAGAAATTCAGTAATCAAACAGTAATCAAAGTAAACAATTTAGGTAAATAAAAAGTAGGATATACAGCGCCGGAGTCCCGATCAGACTCCGGAACTGTATTTAAAAAAAAAAAAACTACCCTTCACATGGAAAATTTTTCGAAAAAATTGATTTTCAAAAAAAGTTCTGTAACGATTTTAACTAAAATGTCGTACATTAAAGATATATATCTGACAAATAAAATGTATATCTTGAATTTTCTGGGAATAGCCTCTGAAGACTACTTTATTCTGGATCAATTTTACGGATTTTTGAGTAACTGGTAAACCGTAAGAGATAGACAAAAACTTACCTAAAAAGAAATGTAGAGCACATTAAAACAGACAATTTAGTTTACATATTTTTTTTCGTTGAGTTGATCGTTTTTTAGATATTCCTTGTTTTTGGTTTCAGCCTTGAAAAACTTACACTTTTCTCATACAGAAATTTGTCAAATTCTGTCCATACAAATAAAGGCACTTCAGTCACATAGCAACCAGCTTTTGATTATCAGTTTAGCCTATTGTAATCCCTTATTTCCCTTCTACTTACAAGGTAGCAAGTAATAAGACTATTTCTGCTATTTTTTTCTCGATTAAAATGAAGTCAATAGAAGCATAGGCTTTTTAACAATAATTTGTTGCAGAGATGTGGAAAAAGTCATGTGAATGGAACACATAAGATTTTTTGCTGTAAACTGTTAGAGATAGATAAGTACTTACTGCAAAAAAAATGTAAGATTAAAACACCTAATCTCTGTTATATATTTTTTTATTTTTTTTTTTTATTTGTGGAGATAAACGTTTTCGAGATGTTCCGAGCTATTAGTTTCAAGCTTTAAGCAATTTAAACTTTCTTAAACGAGAAGTGGATCTTTCTTTTGTTTATTCCTAGCAAGAACTAGGACATTTCAACTGTTTCGCATTGACATCGGCTTTTAAAAGAGTTGACTATCTTCTTTGCCCGTAAAACCCCTTATTACCCTTTAACTTGCAAAGAAGAAAGTAATAAAACCATTCTGGCAATGATTATCTTGATTAGCATGATGTTAGATAAAAGAATAATTTTTTATAAGGAAAGTTGCCTGTGAAACTGCTAGAGAGAGTCAGAGAATGGATTACATCAGATTTTTACCTCAGTAATGATGCAATTGGTATACATTTGACGCTCTTTTCTATGTATTAAAAGCTAGATAGGTAATCTTATAATAGAGCTGCAATATATTTGGAGCCCAAAAAATTGTTATCCAAACCTGTAAGATATAGAGGAAATTGCTTAAGATATTTGATACCTGTTCTGCCTGTTTATTTCGATGTCTCTTATATTTGGTATGGGTAATTGAAGTTGCTTTTTTATTTGAATTTCAGACAGAGGTGTGCTCCAGTGCCTTAACTGACGTGATCCATGCCGTCATCAACGGGACAGATGGGTGTCTGTTCTGCTTCGGACATGCCAGGCTTGGTAAGTGAAGTTTTTCATTATGAAAACATATCCATGAATTCTTAAGTATACAGCGCCTGAGATTTTCTTTACAATAATAAACTCCTGCAATATATGCAAATTATCAGATTGCATGAGCAAAACCGTTTACATGGGTCTACATGTAAACATGAAAAGTGGAACGGATTAGAAGTCAATTTTATTTTCTCTACACATACTATGTACATAGTGTATAGAGGAAGTATTGTTTTCCACTCAAAAATTCGATACCGAGATTTCAACGAAGTGTATGTTTTGAGGTCCCCTGAAACCAAAAAATCCTTTTTAGAAAAAGGTACGTGTGTCTATGGCCAGCATAGCTCAATAACTAAAAACAGTTAAATATCAAACTTGGTGTTAAGTTTGGTATCTTCCAAGGATGCGACACGAAGATTTTCAAGAAATTCCTCCACCCCAAACTACCCTTTATGTGGAAACATTTTGAAAACGTTCTTTTTCTCAAAAATGGCTCTTAACGATTCTAATTAAAATATTTACATATTTACATATCCACATTAAAGCTGTTTACATAACAAATAAAATGTGTATCTTGAAATTTCTCGGAATAGTTTCTGATGATCTGTTCATTCTGGATGATTTGGACATCTGGTAAATAAAAACGAATACACAATAGCGTACATCTCGATAAAACACACAATTTATGTCATATACATTTTGTTGTAGTGTTGACATTTTCCGAGATATTCCTTGTTAATGGTTTCACCTTTAAAGTACGCGTCTTCTCAAACGGGCTCATCTTTCGTTTCATCTCTCTTTTGTTTTTCTAGAAATGTAAAGTGAACCGAACTTCAATTGTTCACTTATCGATGGTTTTTTAAATATTTGACTGTTGCTTTAGCCTGGTATACTCCTCTATTTCCCTTCTAATTATAAGGAACTAAGTACTAAGACCAAATGTGTTAATGCTTATCTTGTTTAGCATGATGTAAATAGAAGAATAATCTTCTGTTAGAATAGTTTGTTTGCGGAACTAGTAGAGAAAGTAATATAGAAGTCACATCAGATTTTTCTATAAAAACTTGAAAAAGCTATGCAGTTTTTAAAAACAAAAGGTATATGATTATTTAAATAAAATCTGATGTGTTCCATTCACATGACTTTCTCTATATCTCTGCAACAAATTATTGTTAAAAAGTTGATGCTTCTATTTGCTTCATGCTAATCGAGAAAAAAATAGCAGAAATAGTCTTTAATACTTGCTTCCTTGTAAGCACAAGCGAAATAATGGAGTACTATTGGTTAAAGTGATAGTCAAAAGCTGGTTGCTATGCGATTGAAGTTCCTTTGTTTGCATGGACAGGAATTGTTGAATTCCTGTATGAGAAAAGTATGCTTTTTAAGGCTGAGACCAAAAACAAGGAGTATCTCAAAATGGATCAACTCCACGAAAAAAATGTATATAAGATAAATTGTATATTTTAAGGTGCTCTAAATTTTTGTGTTGTAAGTAATTGTCAATCTCTTACGGTTTAGCAGTTATGCAAAATTCCGTAAAATTCATCCAGATTAAAGTAGTCTTCAGAGGCTATTCCCAGAAAATTCAAGATATACATTTTATTTGCTAAGTAAATACCTTTAATATATGACATTTTTATCAAAATCGTTAGAGCCATTTTTGAGAAAATCAAAATTTTCGAAAAAAGTTCCAAGTAAAGGGTAGTTTGGAGTGGGAGGATTTTTCTCAAAATCTTCGTGTCGCATCCCTGGAAGATACTAAACTTAAATACCAACTTTGGTAATCTACCGACTTTTCATTTTTGAGCTATCGTGTTCACAGACACACGGACACACACATACACACGGACATTTTTCTGAAATGCATTTTTTGGATACAGGGAACCCTAAAATATATATTTCCGGTGAAATCTCGGTATCAAATTTTTGGGTGGTGTGCAATACTTTCTCTATACACTATGTACGTAGTACGTATACAGAAAGAAAAATAAACTGACCTTATGGTTGAGATATCAAGAAAGAGCATATTTTCTTCGTGTTCTTGCTGCTAGAATTCCTTAAAATTGAGACAAATGTGATTAGCCACCATATGTTGGATGTTTCTCCCTTGAAAATCAAAATTATCTTCTAGTTGCATCAAATCTACATTCAAAAGGACTTTTTTCTCGATCTTAAAATTTTTGACAAAAAATTACTTCATATTACAACAATAAAGTAAACTGTTATTACAGTTACAGACCTTAGATTTCAAATATTTGTTCTAAATTATTAGACTGTTTGATAATTAAGTATAAGTGTTTAAGTGTTCACGAACAAAAACATTTTAGCAACATTGAGTGCGCGCCTACTCAAGTGCCATTTCAACTGTTGAGGAAATATTGCTGCTTGAGCTCCGAGTCAAATTAAGAGGCTGGTGTTGCTTACCTTGTAGCGCCGTGGCAGAGTCGTTAGACCGCTCGCCTCCGATCTAGGCGGCCCGGGTTCAAATCCAAATGACTGCATGTGGGATTTATGGTGGACGAAACTGCGTCTTGGCGAGTTTTCTTCAGATCCTCCGGTTTCCCTCACCATTTATTCCACCAACTGCTCCATCATCATCATCATCATCATCTGTCCTATCGTCTATATTACCTACATTTCATATAATCTTTCTCACGTTCGCACCAAGTATTGGGCTGATCTCCCATTTCTGAAATGAAATGGAGTTTTATTTATGGTCGCTCTTTAACTACGTTGGTTCTCAGCGTCCCATTCTAAGTTGGCCGTAAATCTACGACACGGGAACAACGGCTTTAATTCCCTTCCGAAGGAAGCCATGCTGAGGTTTTTACGCCCGAAAAAATCCATCGTCCTTCTCCGGGTTTGGACACGCGACCTTGGGTATATGAAGCTAGCATGATAACCACTACAGGAGGGCGACCCCTCAATCCTGTCCATTCTATTTGATGAATAGGGCGTTAATGATCTACACCGAAATAATTTAAGAGATTATAGACGTGTCTAATATAAGTAATTTGAAATAGCAAATGGATGGTCCACGGCCAAACATAACACAGTAACAAGGTGTTAAACAAATTTGTTTCAAATGCAGATAAGTCGAAGTTAAATCAAAGAAAAGCTGACTTGGAATATCTTTAAAACTAATACGAGTTTAGAAATATAGATTTTCACCATCGTTATTCCCGTTCTGAGATTTACTCAAATCTCGAAAAAACCGCTTGACAGTGCTACACTTTCCATGAATTAAGTTCCTTCTTGTGTTATGTAGCCTACTCTAGAGGCATTTATTTAATTTCTCTTAAGGTTAAATGTGTAACTCCAAAATCTGATGACCCGAAGATCATAGGTTTGTTTCCTGCTATGGATTTAACTTCTTTTTTTTTTTTCGTTTTTTTAAGTCCATACGAAGAAGAGATGCTTGGTAACTGCCTATTACGGAAAGTTAATTTCGTAACGCTAGCACCAGAAAGGTACGATCTAGAATTTCGAAAGACCACTGGTTTAACACACTTCCTTATTGTCTGAAAATATTTCGGCGTAGTTCATTAACAGCCTATATAGGCCGTCTGCTCGTCTATAGGCATCAGACTCCAGGCATTTGCATTTAAGTGCTGGGGGGTGTAAGGCCTCCATAAGAGAAGGTGAACAAAAAGCAGAAGAAGATGTTACTTAAGTTTACTACTCCAAGCTACATACAATACACCGGAGTGTACACGTATTTCGGAGACTTAATTCCCAAAACACCTGCTGGTTTAAATGGAGCGCTTTAGTCCCAAAACAATGGCTATACTTGCTTCTATCATCGCTGCACAGTTCGTCTTCCTGAGATGTGAGGCTGTTAGGTCAGCTTTGCACCACTCTCGCTCTCCTCCGGTTCCCCTTCCCGGAGTGGGGGTGGGGTTCCAATTTCAAGTAGAAGGATTAAAGTAAAACCGAGCTGCAAGTTGCGGCAAATTGGCTTATAGATATCCTGTAAAATTTTCGCATACCAATGCTATAACTAATTTTAAATGTTGACTCTTTCTAATTGCCCTTCAATTAGTGTAGGGTAGCATCGGGGGTGTTCTATTGAGCGGACTAACCCTTTGAGAGTCAGAACGTCTAGCTGGGGGAGGGGTAGAATTTTTTCTTCTTAAGCATCTTGGTGAAGTGCTGGCGGTGACGAACTTCCCCTGTCATCGTCTCCGCTAATTGCTTCTCTCAACTTCGCCATAGTTATACCGTGTTTGAACTTCTTCCATTTTCCCCAAATGTCGTCATGAGATTTTAGTTTGTGCCTTCAAATATCTGACGTGTGTATTTCTGTGATATTGCTGCATCATATTATTGTAACTGGCGTAGCAGATGTGGACATGTGAAAATCTTAATGAGAGCTAGGAAGGGAGTTGTACTTTCAGATACGCAGTTCACCAGTTGATTCATGTATGCTGGAAGAGTGTCTGTCACAGTCAATGTCAAATATCTATCACCTCTTATCCACTGCACTGATAAACATGTGTTTTCATATGTTATTCACATCTACAAAATATCTACAAAAATGGCCTACTATATAAACAATGTCAATCGTCTGCCTCCAATTGTTCTACACCTGACAGTCCATCTTCGCTCACGTCATTGTCATCATTAACGCTATCGTTACTTTCTGCACCAATTATCTTGGGTTGGAATTCTTTCTATTCGATTTTCTGCAATTCTTTCTAATGATTTTCAATGTTCTCAACATGTCGACATACGTTTTCCCATTCTAGCATGCCAATTTCTACAATTTGCTGGCCACACAACTGTTTCACATCTTTTAATTTAAAAGTGATATATTAAGTTTATTTTTCTTTCTTATCTTTGAGAACCCTGGAAACGGAACTCAGTGAAATAGCAGTTGCCTTGGCTATTCTTCCATTCATTCTCTACAGGATTTTGAAGAACTCGGGGAACATCCATTTTCTTCCTTCATCTCTGCATCTTGTTTCATGAAGTCAATGACATTTGCAATTATTTCTCTGCTCTGACTAATAATACCTTGTCACTTAACTTTGAAAACGTAGGAGCCATGGTTAAAAAAATAAAATAAATAAAATGAACACTATTTACTGCCCACTTTGAATACAAATATATGCGGAACACTTTCAATACAAACTGTACAAAGTTTGCTCGCTGTGACTCTAAGTAAGTAAAGTATCATATCACAAACTCCGATAAGCTAGGTTTGCTATTCGGGTTGGCGGTCAGGGTCACGATTCCAGAAGTTTTGCGTCGGCAATACACACCGCTTCTTTATCTATGTAAAGTACCTCAAAAAGAAACAAATGAAACAAGTGCACCACAATGCAACTTTAGATGTTGATGAGCCCTGTCCACATGATTTTAATACTATTCTTACAAAATATCTTCTTTTATCTACTCCTTGCTAATCACGATAAATATTGGTAGCAAATGTCTTATTACTTGGTTCTTTGTAAGTAGAAGGGAAATAATGGAGTACTCTAGACTAAACCGATAGTTAAGTGTTTTAAAAACTGTCGGTAAAACTCTGTTATCTCTGCATGACCAGGAGTAAAACAAAGGAAAAAACGAAAGACGACTTCTCTTTTGAGCAAACTATACGTATTTTATAATTGAAACCAATATCAAGCAGTACATCGAAAAGTGTTAACTCCACATAAAATCTATCTGACATAAATTGTGTGTTTTATTGAGATATATATTTATTTGTGTAATAAGATTTTGTCAATCTCCTACGATTTACCGGTTATGTAAAAGTCCTCTACAATGAAGAGGGCTTACAGTCTATTCAAAGAAGTTTTAAAGTAATGCATTTTAGTTGTCGTGTAAATATCTTTAACATATGACATTTAATAAAATCCTTACAGTCTGTTTTGAGAAAAGTGAAAATTGAATGTACGAGTATATAGGTAAGTGTGTGTATAGAAATATATATTTGTTCAGTTAACCATTTCCCAGATATTCCTTATTTTTTTCTTTCTGCTCATCAAGCAAAGAGAAGAAATTTGAATTTCAATGTCATCACCTAACGACTATTTCTTTGACCTAGTGTATTCCTTTGTTTATTAATATGTGCGTTATTTTTATAATAATATAATTTAAGTGATTCATAATTAAAGGAAAATTATTTTTGTGTAATTATTAAAGAAGCATTTTATTTTGAGGGTATTAATGTTTTGAAATGAGGTCATAAAAGGTACACCACTATATATCAGCGTGTTACATCCACCTTAATACTCTACTCACTGTGGTTTATTTCTCTTAGACATTACTATTTCCATCTACTTCTTTTTAATTGATATACAATTTTAAGTACTGTTTTCATTGTCATTTCGGTTTAGGTACAAGGAATATTTAAGTGGCTGAAGCGATAGTCAAATGTTTAAAATGCGATTCCCTATATGCTGGCTTTGAAATTTCGTTTTTTTTACCACGAGAAATAACTGAAAGTCCGGTTAGTTGTAAAATCTTAAAATAGTGAAAGGATTTGAACATTCAAACCAAACACAACGAATATCTTGGAAACCGTTAATATTACAAAAAAAATAATTGGTGTGATTAACAAGAACTACAGTTTTTGTGTTTGTGGATATTTATCTCTGTTACAAAACTATACAAAAGCATTATACAAATTCTGTAGTTTGAGTCAGACAGAAATGTCTAATGCTCGTTGGGAGAAGAAGAATAAGAAGAAGAAGAAGAAGAAGAAGAAGAACTAATCGTTACCCACTTTTGAGAAAATTAAAAATAAATAAAATGTTTTTATTTGGCCATGAAAGGGTTATTTGGTTTGAGAGAATTTTATTGAAACTGTTCTTGTGGTATATTTAGAAGTTGCTGAACTTTATAGGAAGTTTGATATATATTAGAATTTTCGTTTTTTTTTTAAATATGTATTTCGTATAAATTTCTCATATCCAATTTTTGGGTGGAATACAATATTTTACAATGAGAAAAAACTTTTGAAACTATAATGTAGGCTGCAGTAATAATTATATTACGAATACAGTACGCAACCCTGTGTGTACAGTTTCCAGGCTTCCTACCACAAGGAAAACACAACACTGGTATCTTATTCCGCAAACGGAAAAATTAAACCATGACTGATGTCACTAAATAAAAGTACTAATCCTGGTATAAAAGAAGTCTTTGCAGTGTGAAAATATAGTGTGTTACTTTATATAAACGTTACACGACTCTGAAGGATGCTATCTCAAAAAATAGATAAAAATTACATATTAGCTTTTCATTGCGAAGAACATAGCTCTTTGAAAAAAAAAAAAAAAAAAAAAAAAAAAAAAAAAAAAAAAAAAAAAGGTGCATGCGCTACCACAGACGTTCTTTAGAGCACGTCTTTTTTTCTAAAGTACCTTGCTAGTTTTTTTTCCCACTTAAGCATCTTGCATGCTTCCTAGGCTTCTTGCATGTGCAGAATGTTGCGTAGAATGCGTAAATTGTACTAATTACATGCGAACCGTTTTTCCGCCGAGCCATTATCTCATTGCTATGACATTTTACCTTACACAAAAATCACACACGTTGTCAGAAATCTGGAAACTGTCGGCTGTTAGTAAAAAGTCTACCGCTGTCGCATTTGTTGTAATATTCGTTGTAGTAACATTCGCTTTCCTTAATTAACGCACATCCAAGATGAGTACAATTTCGCGCATGAGTCGAGACGCTGTCATAAAGATTATTCGTTAAAACAGAAACAAATTGGGTCAAAGTGTCTGATGAAGCTCTTTGTAACTTACGCTTTCCCAGTTCCATGTTCCATTCTTTCCAAGGAAACAAGTAATAAGACCAACTCCTGTCCTACGCACGGAATCAATTATTCCAATACCAATTGACCATAATGGGGTTGTCATCTCAAAATAATATGAAATCACCTTATGGTTTACCGGGAAACATGCGAGTCAGTTGAGAAATTGAATGGTATGCCGGCTTGTTGCCATGGTAGCTCAGTGACAGAGCAACCGGCTAGAGATCGGGAGATCGGTAGTTCAAATCCCGGTTATGGCATTGAATTTTTCAGTCTGACTCTATATAGAAAAACTCCTGTTCTACACACGGTTTCTGTGAAAAAACAATTATTCCATTCAAGTAATAAGACCGTTTATGCTAATGTCTATCTCGGTTTGGATGACGTAGATAAAAGACTAATATTCAGTAAGGATGTGAAACAGATACAGAAGCTAATGGAAAAGTCAGATTTTTGTACAGTATTCAGAGACCTGCCGTTATACGATTTTGTTGTTGTGGTTCAGAGATCCTGGATTAGAGAGAACTCAGGATGATCATCAGCTCAATGCTTGGTATAAAAGTGAAGTGGATGATATGAAGTGATGGAAGGAAAGACGATTATGGGCAGTTGGTGGAATGAATGGTGAGGTAAATCGAAAAGTCCCTCAGACGCCGCTTCGTCCATCGCAAATTTCATGTGGGAATCGAACCCGGGCCACCTCTGTGCCACGACGACGCCTGCTATATCTCTAATAATTAAAAACATTTTAATAGTAATTTAAATTATGACGCTGAGCACTCATTAAATCCAATACTAAAAACTGAAGAAGACAGTATTCAGAGATCTTATAAGCTGTTATTAAAGCTTAACGTCCTCTAGCCTGTTTGTCATATCCCACGATGAATGAAATGATGTTCAGACCATCTCGTGGTCCATGTAAATTAAAGTTACTCGAAAATCGTCTTTTCAGCATAAGGTAAACCCGGAAAAAAATCCTTATACGGGTATATACCCTAAGCGAGATTTGAAATCGCTACGTCTTGAGTGTGAGGCAAACTCACTACCCCCTCACCACTGAAGTAGGCTTATTAGCTTTTGTTTAAGCATTTCAGTTCATTGTAAACATTTGAATAACAATTAAATGAGCCCGCCTGGGTAGTGTGGTGGTAGCGTGTCTGCCTCACATTCAAAAGGTCACGAGTTCGAATCTCGCTTCGGGTGAGTTATCCGGATAAGGTTTTTTTTTAGGGGTTTTCCCTTATCCTTAAAGACGAATGTCGAGTAACTAAAAGCTCCATGGACCCCGAGATCATTTGAGCGTCATTTCACCAATTTCATTCATCGTCCGATGTGACAACCAGGTTAAAGGACGTTAAGCTACAAAAAAAAAAATTAAATGATGCCTGCCGTTAAACATACTAATGTAATCTTTCTAGATATTTCTAATATTTTCAGCAACAAACGCCATCAATAAAATGTGTCACCTTATCACATTTAGAAAGATGTCCCAAATCTATCGTAGGGTGTGCATTGAACAAAATTCGCTTCCGAACTGAACAGTTGGCTAATATGGGTTTAGACTCTCCTACACCCTCTCTCCATAACGGGTCGAAACAAAGGATGAAACAGGAAGCTTTATGAACTCCGTGCAAAATATGTGATCCACCCCGTCATGTGTTTAAATTATTAACAGACTGGCCAGCAATGACATGTTAAACAAAGCTTTGTTAACAGAAGAACGTTGTATGGTTCTCTGCTTTCTGGATACAAAAAGCTAACGATAAGTAACGGAATATTAAGGGCAGTATTCATTAAGAGATTAAATAATTTTTGCTCGAATAAGACCCATTGGTGCCCGCCTGGTAGTGGGGTGCTTCACATTCAAAAGGTCGTGAGTTCGAATCTCGCTTAGGGTGAGTTACCCGGATAAGGTTTTTTCGGGGTGTTCCCTTATCCTGAGAAGACGAATGTCGAGTAACTTTAACCTCCATGGACCCCGTGGTAATTTGAGCATCATTTCACCAATTTCATTCATTGTCCGTTATGACCAACCAGGTTAAAGGACGTTAAACTACATAAAAAAATAAAAAAGTAAATAAAAATTAAAAAAAGACCCATTGAATAACTCGTACAGTTCAAAAACTATGAATTTCCATTTACATGAATTTCTCTACTTTTCTGTTGCAAACTATTCTTCTAAAAGTTTATTCTTCTGTCTGCTTTTTGCTAACCAAGATAAACATTAGCAGAAGTGGTCTGCAGTTTCTTATAAGTAGAAGGGAAATAAGAGAATTCTCTAGCTAAAACGATGGTCAAATGTTTTAAAAGCCGGTAGCTACGTGATTGAAACTTTGTTCTCTTTCCATGGCCAGGAGTAAAGCAAAAGAAATGGGAATGACAAATTCTCGTTTGAGAATTATTTAAAATATTTTAAAATTGAAGTCAATAACAAGGAATATTTCCGAAATCGTTAACTCTACAAAAAAAGTTGCATAAATTGTGTGTTTTAACAAGATCTACATTTTTTGTGCAGTAAGTTTTTGTATGTCTCTTACGGTTTAACAGTTATTGCAAAAGTCATTCAGACTGAAGAGGCCTTCAGAGGCTATTCCCAGAAAATTCAGTCTATGCATTTCATTTCTCATATGCGGTATTTTAATCAAAATCGTTACAGCTATTTATTAGGAAATAACAATTTTCGAAAGTATTTCATGTGAAGGGTATTTTTGGAGGGCGGAGATTTTTCTGAAAAGCTTTGTGTCGCATCAATGAACGACACGAAGTTTGGTATTTAACCAACTTTTTGTTTTTGAGTTATGCTGCCATAAGACACACTCTCTCTCTCCCTCCCTTTCTCTCTCTCCCTCACATTCACACACGTAATACAGGCATACAGGGACCTTTTCTATAAATGCTGTTCCTTTTTTACTCAAAACATGTAAAATCTTGGTATCGAATTTTACAATACCATCTAGGTAGCTATGTTCTTATATAGTACATAGTAGAGAAAGAAAAATAGACAAAGTCTGAGGTACCATTTATTTATATGGAAAATGTAACTATGTCTAAATCACCACCATAGTGTTATTCATAATATTTTACTTATGTTCTAGATTTTTTCTCAAAATTTTCATTCCAAGAAATATTATGTTTTGCATTTCCTAACAGAAGGCCATATTGTTTCAGAAACAGATACTGTTAAGACTGACGTAGAATGATTAATATTTAAAACGATAGTATCCATTCAATAGCCTGCCAAATTAGATTTGTTCAAAGAAATACTAGCACATTAGTGTAAGGGAAAATACACATGGATCACTCGCATATTTTTATAACCAGTTTCAAAACTAACGCTTTAATTCTAGAGAGCACATTAGATAGCACACACTAGTTGAAAGTTATGCCAGTTGTTCTTATTTTCCAAGATACAAGAGAAATATTTCGGCCAATTAGATTTAATTAATGATATTGACCTCGTGTAAACACATTATCTCTGTACGTACTATGTACATAGTGTATAGAGAAGGTATTGCATTCCACTCAAAAATTCGATACCGAGATTTCACCGGAAATACATGTTTTGGGTCCCTCTGAATAAAAAAAAAAGCATTTTCAGAAAAAGGTCCGTGTGTGCATGCGTGTGTGTGTGTGTGTGTGTGTGTGGACAGTATAGCTCAAAAACGAAAAGACAATTGAATACTAAACTTGGTATTTAAGTTTGGTATCTTCCAAGCATGCGACACGAAAATTTTTAAGAAAATCTCCCACCCCCAACTACCCTTTACATGGACCTTTCTAAAATGTTGATTTTCTTAAAAATGCCTCTAACGATTTTGATTAAAATATCGTATATTAAAGAGATTTACCTGATAAATAAAATGTATA
The DNA here is from genome assembly GCA_030762935.1 of Hymenopus coronatus. Classification (NCBI taxonomy): domain Eukaryota; kingdom Metazoa; phylum Arthropoda; class Insecta; order Mantodea; family Hymenopodidae; genus Hymenopus; species Hymenopus coronatus. Next base: position 82,459,369 of record CM060891.1, read on the forward strand.
TCTTGAAATTTCTGGGAATAGCCTCTGAAGACTACTTTATTCTGGAGCAATTTTACGGAATTTTGCATAACTGCTAAACCAAAAGACATGGACAAAAACTTACCACACAAATAATGTAGAGCACGTTAAAACACACAGTTTATGTCATACACATTTTTTTCCTGTAGTTAATCGTTTTTTCGATATTCGTTGTTTTTGGTTTCAGCTTTGAAAAACTTATACTTTTCTCATACAGGAATGTGTCCACTCGTGTCCATACAAACAAAGGAACTTCAGTCACATACCAACCAGCTTTTGAATATCACTTTAACCTATGGTACTCACTTATTTCGTTTCTACTTACAAGGAAGCAAGTAATAAGACTAGTTCAGCTAATTTTTTCTCGATTAGCATGAAGTAAATAGAAGTCAAAGCATTGTAATAATAACTTGTTACAGAGATGTAGAGAAAGTCATGTGAATGGAACACATCATATTTTTAACATCATAATCATTAGCGTCTTGGAAACAGATACAGATGGTTACTACCACATACCTCTGCTGCTAAAACTACGACGACCACGATGGCGATGGTGATCAATGTGAAGTTCTTGAACGTAAGTTGTTATGAGTATTTAGATGAAACGAAGTATGTCTGTTAACAGCAACACTGCAAATTCGCGGGTGCATAGCTGAAGGATAGAGAACATGAGAGCATCGTTTTACTATTTGGCAATATTTGTTACGAATGGAAGAATTGCGACTTAATACGAAAGAATTTGCTATTATTTAAATGTATTTTTAACTTCTCAAAATACATCACATGTGTAGGCATTTCTTAGCGTATTCAGAGTATCACTCTGGTTGTTTAATTCTGTGACCAACCTAAGAGTTTTAAGTATTATTCGCCTAATTGTGTTCCTTTTATTGAAATTTGCATTGATCATTTGTGTGTTTATTTTTTCAGAATTAAATATAAAAATATTCTTCTACATAAATAGTTTGTAGAAAAACTATGAAAATAAATGCTAATATGTAGAGGAAATCGTATAATTGTTACACAATAAGCATCAAAATTTCTGTAATATTCAGTAGGAGTTGTTATAACTACCTTTGTAGGTTAATTCCATAATGTATCAATTAATTTATATGCTAGAGGAATACAAAACTAATAAACAACCAGAATACACTAATAGCATCCATAAATCAAAATTTAAAATAAAATATAATTTGTTACATTCAAATGACTTTTACAATCCACTATCGTTTATATGCAGACTATCCTTAAAAGGTTATTTTTTTTCCATATACTTCTTGATAACAAAATGTTTATTTGTTATTTTCAACACACATAGATCCGAAAGCTATAAAAAGCTGACTTAATTCCATAGTATTAGGACATCACGAGAAACAAAGGAATGTGACTAACCACTTCAGAAAACGATAAAGTATAAAAAATGTAAAGCAATAACAAAAAATTTATCGAAACTGATAGAAACCTTCTCATTTTTTTTACTTAAGGTTTTGCCTCTTTTATGTTTTGCCTTTTATATAAAATCATTCTAAATGAAGAGAATTTCATAATTATTCTCAGAAAATTCTTGATAAGTACGCCTTATTTATCATCTAAATACATTAATTTGAATTTTAAATAGCATCATTAACCATTGTTCAGAAAATAAAAATTAACGAAAAATATTTTGGAATGTTGAAAATATCCGTATTCAGGGAAGAACACTGATATTAAGTTTGATGTTTGGTATTTTTCAGCATTTTTTTCCGCTGCTCATACTTAGTGCTATTCACTCATGTCCGCGTGAATATTTGCCTATTTTTATTTCAGGGGACCTCAAAACGTATTTACGTCGAAATCGAGCGTTTTCCTTCTAATGTTCAGTTACATGAGTTGTTTTATATGCAATGGTAGATAAACACACATAATGGTAATGAATGATCCACAGTAGCGAACGCACCTAAAAACTAGTAGCCTTGCAAATCTCCGGACAGAAGCGGAAGAGAGAAAATTTTACATAGCCCCAGAGCTTAATGGCTAGTAGATTAGCAATGAATACAGAATATCTGTGTTCGATCCCGGTTACTCCTGCCTGTTCCAAATGCAAACACGCCATAGAAATTTCCGACAATATCCCCGGATCGTTGATGTGGCTAACCGCTTCCGTTTCCGGATTGCAGCCGGATATGCAGATTGCGATAGAAAACTCGTTACGAGGTTAGCTTTGGTTTAGATGGGGGCTCTGGAATCTGCGATAGGTCTCCAGAGGGTCCATGGAGGCGCCGATGATCGGATCAGGTGGGGGGGCATTGGGGGAGTTAATGATGTTTTTATGAGCCTAGAATGCAGAATGAGTCCTCGTGCTGATCGATAACACCGTGGCTGCTGTTAGATGGATGAGGGAGATAAGTCCATGCGATTTAGGGGTAGCGTGTCTGAGCCTCCCTCTTTTCTGACACTTATACATACACGCCTTCACTGGAACATAGGTAAAGCCCGGAGACTTTTCCGGAAGCAGTGGTGTGGACCTCTGAAACCCTTCTTTATTATAATGTATTATTGATTCCTCTACACGTACCATGTACAGAGTTGTAGAGAAGATATTGCATTCCACCCAGAATTTCGATATCGAAACTTCACCGGAAATCTAATATGTTTTGAGGTCCTGGTTGTGTAGGTGTTTGTCCACCAAATAACTCAAAGTCGAAAAGTCCGTTATATACCAAACTTGATATTCAAGTTTCAAGGAGACGACACAAAGATTTTCAAGAAAGTCTCCCCCGACCCAAACTACCCTTAACATATTTCGTAAATTGTGATTTTCTCAAAATAGCGATTTTGATTAAAATACCACATATTAAAGTTTTTACATGTTAAATATAATGTATAACTTGAATTTTCTGGAAATAGTCTCTGGAGGCCTCTTCATTCTGGATAACCTTTGTAAAACTGGTAAAAGCTAAAGAGAAACTTACTACACACAAAAAAAAATGCACATTTCGTTTAAACACACAGTTTATGCCATATATATTTTTGTGTGGAGTTTACGTTTCCGAGATATTCCATGTATTGTTTCAATTCTAAAATACTTTTCTCAAAGTGTGCAATAACGGTATGGACTATAATATTAAGTTCTGTTTACTAGTTGGTTTTATATTTCTGTGATTATAATTTTATTTGTATCATGAATTATTTCTGGTGGCACTTTTGCCAAATGTTTACTTCATCGAGATTTCTCGTACAATTCTCGATCATTTTATACGTGAGAATATTTCGCATTTCCAACATGTTTTAGTTTTCTGGGTTAAATTAATGCATTTATTCATCATTAATATCGTCTTCTCCAGATAACAACATAGGATTCCTTACTTAAACCGCAGTTCAGGTCAGGGATAAGTTCGGCTTATCGCTTTAATTATGCATAAAATTCCAATACAGCTTAAGCTTCCTCTTAAAAAAGATTTGATGCTCAATTTTAAATTGTGAAACCGGGCCTAGTTGTAAAACCTGCGCTTATAAACCGATAACAAACAGGTGTCTGCCAGAAGAGCTGTTGCACTTTTTTTTTAATATTAAATTATAAAATATTAAGTGGAAAAACCAAATAAAACAAAGTTAATATCGAACTTATGATTAACATGCGTCTTTACGTTAAATCATCAATTCCCTGTAATTCAAATATGCCTTAAAATAACGAAGTACAGATAGGAAACCTACGTAGTTCTTATTACCAGAAACGAAAGTTTAACCGCACAGCCACCTGCGCTCTATCTTAAAGAGTAATAGGTTAAACCTGTGTACTGTGAATACGTCAGCAAATATTTTCGATGTTTTCTGAATTCATTTACCTGAGTTTATGTAAAGTTCATGATACTGCATTCTCCAAGAAACTCTTCAGATGAATAAATAGTATTAAAATCGTTTGGTTCCAAATTGGGGCTTTATAGTTACTCAATTTATATAAACAAATGATTGCTGCTTTGACGTACACATGATTACTCCATTTTCTATCAATTTCCTTAAAATGTTTAAAGAAGTTTTAGATATAATGTACTGTAGAAAATGTGCACAATTTTCATAAGAGCTAAATTACATTTCATCAAATGAGCACTGCCAAAAGTAGCGGCTATCACATTATCCATTATCTCTCTCTCTCTTTCATTTTAAGGCATTAATAACTAATTTAATTTAAAATGGATTAATACTGAATAAAGGCTAAGGGATAAAAACAAGAATAATCAGTTACAGAATATGCAAATATGTACAATAAATTTGCAAATTTGATTGGATATGGCTTTCTCAGACTTAAACATTTTGCAAACTATAATCTTCTATTTTACGCAATACGAACGCAATGCATGTACCTTATTTCTCTCTCTTTCTCTCTCTTTCTCTCTCTCTCTCTCTCTCTCTTACAGATTTAGAGTTCCTTATGACACAATGAACGAAGTTTGAAGCGATTACGAAAATACATTCGGCGATATAAGGCGCACAGTTGCCCTGAATTGATCCTAAAACAAGAGGAAAACCCTTAAATAAAGTATTACTCGGGATAGTACAAGAGTAGATTACAGTGCTTAAACAACTAGATAGTTTATTATTATTATACTAGAATAATTATTAATACTTGATATACTTCCTTAACCATTAATCTCATAAAGGCTTAAAATAACAAAATTGGCCACAAAAATTATGCTTGCATTTTTTTAGTATGCAAGATTTTACATAAAACTATACAATAGTAAGACATTTAAAATGTTATACCCAGTTTTTAATTTAGAGAAGAGGAAAAAAAGAAGAATTTGGAAATTGTGGTATAATTTGAGTTATATCAGCCAGTGGATTTCTTGGATTTGTAGTTTGAGTCCATCATATATTTACAGTAGGAATAGATGTAGATATACGAGCTTATTTCACAGGAGCTACTAGTGTTATGCTCTATGTTAGACTGAGCGATATTTTAATTCCATAAGTCAGTACAGCATTTTTAGTAAAAAAAACAAAAATCTGGTGTGTTCCATTCACATGACTTTCTCTTCATCTCTACAACAAATTATTGTTAAAAAGCTCATGCTTCTATTTACTTCATGCTAATCGAGAAAAAAAATAGCAGAAATAGTCTTATTACTTGCTTCCTTGTAAGTAGAAGTGAAATATGAGAATACAATAGCTTAAGGTGATAGTCAAATGCTGGTTGCTATGTGAATGAAGTTCTTTTGTTTGTATGGACAGGAGTTGACAAATTCCTGTTTGAGAAAAGTTAAGTTTATCAAAGCTGAAACCAAAAACAAGGAATATTTCAAAAACGATCAGCTCCAGGAAAAAATGTATACAGCATAAATTGTGTGTTTTAATGTGCTTTACATTTTTGTGTAGTAAGTTTTTTCCATTTCTTACGGTTTAGCAGTTATGTAAAATTCCGTAAAATTCACTCAGAATAACGTAGTCTTCAGAGGCAATTTCCAAAATATACAAAAATACATTTTATTTGTCAGATATATATCTTAAATGTAAGAGATTTCAATCAAAATCGTCAGAGCATTTTTGAGAAAATCAAAATCTTCGAAAAAAGTTCCATGTAAATAATAGTTTGAGAGGAGGGGGATTTTTCTCAAAATCTTCATGTCGCATCCCTGGAAGATAGTAAATTTAAATACCAAGTTTGGTATTTTACCGATTTTTCGTTTTTGAGTTATCATGTTCATAGACATACGGACACATTGACACAGGTCCTTTTTCTGAAAATGACTTTTTTGGATACAGGGAACCCTAAAACACATATTTCCGGTGAAATCTCGGTATCGAATTTTTGAGTGAAGTGCAATACCGTCTATATACACTATTCCATACTAGGTGTAGAGAAAGTAAAAACGTATCCGACAAAAACATAATTAAGTCATAAACTGATTAAAAAGCTTTTTAACATTTTACATTCAAACTGATCAAATGAAAAGTGTCAATATTAACTATTTCCATAGCCTCTTTGTCTTCACATTTTAAGATTGTACATGAGGTTTAATAAAGTATTTATAAGTTATTTTCTTTGTGATATTGAAAGTGCAATTTTACGCTCCCGAAATCAATTGATGTGATTTATGGTATGATATAAATAATCTTAGTATATTTAACTGCCAGTTTTTAAATTGTTATATGTGGGCTTCAAATTTTCGTAAAGCTGAACTTAATAGCACATTTTGTCGAGCATACTTGAGAAATAGAAGTTATCAATTACATAATATATTATTTTCATTATTTTCTGAGCTCACTTTTTACCACTATTCTTACAAAATATTATTATTTTATTTACTTTTTATAAAGGAGGTAAACGAATTTACATATTTCATTTTAGGTATAAAAAAACACAGTAGACTGAACAGAGGGATTTTTAATCTGTGATGGTTTTGAAATCTCGTTTTCTTTGCATTATTAGCGAGAAAAAACTAATACTACCTTATCGTTTGAAAAATGTATAAGTATTTGAAAATTAATACCATTAAAAGAATATCTCTGAACTGGCTAACGCCACAAAAAAAAATATTTGAAACAATTTGTACTGTTTAACGAAATGTTTTTGCGGCTATTTCTTAAGATTTATCGGCTATACAAAAGTCAATAAAAATGAAGTGGAGTTTATGGGCTATTCATAGAAAATTCAGAATACACAGTCAATTTCATATGCAAATATCTTAAGCACATGGTATCGATATGGCAATTTTTGAGGAAATAAAAATTATGAAAAATTTTCCATTTCAAAGATGGTTTGGGGTGGGAGAATTTTCTTGAAAATCGAGTCTCAACCTTGGTATTAACCAGCTTTTCATTTTGAGTAAATTCTCCGTTTAACTTTATAATATGCAATAATTTACATATATACACCTATATACACCTGCCCAATATGAAAATAAATACAAACAAAAAGTATTTAAGCACTATTTGCATGAAGTGTTCGTAAAAGTCAACCAAATGTGAGCACAGATAAACCCACAGATATTCACGCGCGGATTTTTTCTCTTAAACGATTTTTTGTTCATTCAAGACCTCAAAACGTTTCTTTCCAACTATATATCCACTTTTTGGTGAGTTGTAGAGAAATGAAAGAGAAGTAGATATCAGTTATTGGCACAGACATTTGGAAATCGCCTCTGCCAACTGCACGCCACTGAACCAGGGAAGTGTTAGGGCAGGAGTGGGAGTTTGCAATTTGTGTGACGTAATGCTTCAATCTCAGGATTAATAGATGCAATAGAGAGGGAAAGCTCTAACTACCGTCGAGAGTCTCTTTGGCTGGCAACACATGTAGATTACAAATTAATGTAAATAGATTTCACCCAAGTCTGTCATTTTCCAGGACGTGGTGCAGAGGTGTCGTGCATCTAATATAATAACACCCTTGCGCATGCGTCAAAATTCCCACAGAATCATACAATGTGATACGAGAGCATTACTATATTCAGTTACCCAAGTAATCCTTCCCAGGTTAATTTGTCAGGCATTCCGAGTGTTTCGGAAACAGTATTACTGACTGATAATATAGTACAGTTGATTCAAATATTTACAATTTTTGTTCATATCTTTAAAAATCTGATAATCACATGATTTTCTATCTGTTCCGCAAGCACACTGTTCCTATAAAATGTATCTACATCATACTAATCAAATAAACATTATTATAAAGTGTCTTATTACTTAATTACTTATATGTAGAAGGGGAAGCAAGGATATACACTAGGTGAAAGCGATAGTTAAATCTTTTAAAAGCTTTTACTATGCAATTGTCAATTAAATTCCTTTCTCTTTTCACAACCAGGAGTAAAACAAAGGAGATTAAACGAATGGGGACTTCCCATTTGAGAAAGGTATATTAAAATATAAACTAATAACAAGGAATATCTCAGATATGGTTAGGTTTCCTCTACAAAAAAGTATATGACGTAAATTGTGTGTTTTAACCACCTGCATTGTTATTCAAAAGTCATTCAGTATATAGAGAACTTCAGGGGCTATTTTCAAGAAATTCGGGATGTGCATTTAATATACTTATCAATAACAATATATTTAATATACTTATCAATAACATATCTCTGAAAAACTGTTGACACAAAAAGATTTATTTGACTCCCTCTTTCTCCCTCTCTCCATATCAGTTATACGAAGAGAACTTTACAGAATATTCACGGAGAAGTCGAGATATGCGTTTTATTTGTAACACAAATGTCTTATATATGTTATTTTAATAACAACTAAACTTTGCTTTTAAAGCAAATGATAGTATGGAAGGAGAATTTTCTTGCAAATCTTCTTCGTAAAAGTGGTAATTTATGCTTATATATTACTGTAAATACATCCATTTCTATGATTACATAAGATTTCCCTTTGCTTCAACACGGCGTTGCGGCGACAACGGACGATGTGCGTTTGTTTCCGTCAGAGTTGCAACCTTAACAAAGTAACCTACAAAAACGTTTCGAAAGCAAACCTGCGTGAAATATTGTTACAGTAGTAGTCGCTCTTTGAAATGGATATGAAAATGCAAAACGAAAAAGGCAAAACTAATTAGCTAAGGGAGGACAGGCATGACAATAGAGGTCCCTAGTCAAAAGGTCCTTTTGTGTTGTTCACGTGAATACCGCTGGAGAGAATAACGTAATGTAAGCACATGTTTTCTGCTGCGTGCATTAAAGATGGCGTACTGACCAAAGAGAATGAAGTTAACAGCTCCCAAACTAGTAAGCTTGATGATTTGTATTAGCGCGTAAGAAACCTGTTTAGAGTCAACACATTTCTGTGAATACAAAAGAATATGTGTTTATATCTAGCTAATATAAGAGGCTGTTTTTTTTTTTTGTGGTTTTTTTTCTAATCTCAACCCCACGAAATCAATCGATTTTAAAAGTTGGTAATTTTGTTCTCAAACACTAAACATTTGTATATGTTTGTTACATTTATACCTTTAATTGCGGCCGCTTACCATTGGTAACATATTGCCTTTCGACACCGGTGTTAACTCGTGTATTGTTGATATTTTTATTGTTTCATTTATATAGCCCGCCTTTAACCTCTATGATCGTGACGTGCTTTGAGAAACACCTGCTGATGTTTCTCTGAAATTTAGAGTTTATAACGATATTTTTACTTGTTTCATTTGTTTCTATTAAACGCACGCACATTCTCTCCCATTCATAATTCCATACTCTGTGGGGGATAAGAAATAAATATGGTTAAAGAAACATTTATCGAACGCGAAACCTCTGGGTTGGAAAGCCAGACCACAGAGGCAGTTTTCATTTGAGTTTTTCTTTGTATTTTAAGCATTGTCTCATATCACACAAACATACACATACATGCATTCATACTTCCAGGCTTGGGGAGGATAGGGAATAACGACACCCCACCAAAAGTCAAACCTGGAACTCCTCGTAAAACAGACTGGTGCTCTACCGATTGAGCAGCGGGGCCTGACGATGTTCGTCCAGAGGGCGTCCGACAGTATCAGCAGCTCAGATGTGAGGGCTCTCTGTGGCGTAATTATTGGGCCTTTTGTAGTTAAACCCATACTTATGACTAACAGTTTTTGAGGATACTGCTATGCCAGCATTACGACACCTTGCCATCGATATCGATTGCTGAAACTGGTCCAACATTATCTCTTGCTAAATAAAATATAATGTATTCAATATGGCCATCGGAACCTTAAAATACGCGCCAAAAGCATACTTGTATATTTTAATATATGTTTACTTTCTCTACATGTACTATGTACATGGTGTATAGAGAAGTATTGCACTCTAGCTAAAAATCCGATACCGAGGTTTCACCGGAAATACTCGTTTTAGGGTCCCGTGTATAAAAAAATTGGAAAAAGTTCCGTGTGTGTATGTGTGTCCGTGTGTCTGTGAACACGATAACTAAAAAACAAAATGTCGGTAAAATACCAAACTTGATATTTAAATTTAGCGACACGAAGATTTTGAGAAAAATTCCCCCACCCCAAACAACATGGTGAAAATTTAGAAAATTTTGATTTTCTCAAAAACGACTAACGATTTTGATTAAAATGCCGTGTATGGCAAATAAAATATATATCTTGAATTTTCTGGGAATAGTCTCTAAAGACTTCTTTTTTCTGGATGAATTTTGCCAAATTTTGCGTAACGGATAAACCGTAAGAGATAGACAAAAGCTTATCGCACAAAAAATGTCAATTAATGTCATTTACATTTTTTGTGGGCTATACCATTTCTGAGATCTTCCTTGTTATTTGTTTCAGACTTGAAACACTTAGACTTTTCTCTTACGGAAAATGTAAACTCCTGGCCCTGCATAGAAACGGATGTCTACCACATGGCAACCAGCTTTTAAAAGATTTGACTATCGATTTAATCTAGTGTATTCCCTTATTTTCCTCCTACTTACAAGGAAGCAAATAATTAAGACAATTTCTGCTAATGTTTATTTCGATTATTATAAAGTAGATAGAAGGATAAATTATTTAACAATAATTTGTTACAGAGATGTAGAGAAGTCATGTGAATGGAACACATCAGAATGTTTAAAGACGTAATGAAGCGATAGTCCCCACATTTCAAGAGCACCATAGGTACATGCCCTAAGCATATTCGTATTTGCATCCAGCAAAGTTCCTATGTATGCGTAGCAACAACGCACTAATAATTTGTGCTGATTCGGATTGACATAAGTGAGGTTAGGAATCCCTCTAACAGATGGTTCCGCAATACAAGTTTCCACAAAATTTGCAAATTCAATGTATATAATCATAAATGCCTAAAAATAATCTTGTAAACAATTATGTATTTTACTGTTGCTGGAAACACTAAACACAAACTTGCTTAAGACGTTAGTTGTCGGAATACCTAATTTAAAAAAAAAAATGCAATATAATATAGAAATACCTAGAAGTTCTATGCTCTACTGGCCTGTATACAAAAATAAACCTCGTTATTTAGTGTGTATTACAAATGTCAGATGAATATCAGGCGCTCATTTCGTGTAGAATTTGAATACTCAGAAATGTATGTGATTTGCAAATCTTACCTCGTCTTTATCTTTTCTGTTTACTGTGCTTATTGTAAAGAGTTCAGATTGACTTGCCTATTTAGTCCTTCTTTATTTACATGCAATTGCAACAAATTTGCACTTTCCTTGTCACCATCATGATATTCTGCGATACCCAGTGTGGGGCAGAAGTTACCCCTACACAGTGCATCATTAGGGGGAAGTAGGCTCAGGGGTAGAGCTGGTACTCGGTCTGCGAGAGGGAAGCAGGTGGGCAGGAGGGTATACATTACATTATACATTTGGATGGAGATCATAAGCTATAAATGAATACACAAGGTTGCGAGCAGACTCAGTGCTTTTGCTATCAAGTAGATGAATTCATTGTTCGAGAGCAAAACTGGAGGAAACACAATGGGTTTCCCAAATTCCGCTCAGAACTCACCTGTCATACTAGGCCCTTTCTGTCGATGTTCGTCCAGAGGGGTCCGACAGTATCAGCAGCTCAGATGTGAGGGCTCTCTGTGGCCTAATTATTGGGCCTTTTGTAGTAAAACCCATACTTATGACAGTAACTGCTTTTTGAGGATATCGCTATGCCAGCATTACGACACCTTGCACTCGATATCGATTTCTGAAGCTGGTGCAACATTATATCTTGCTAAATTAAATATAATTCATTCAAAATTACCATCGGAACCCTACAGTATGTATTCACTTTTTGTCTTTTACACGAATATATGATCTGAGGCATATACAGTTCTTGCATATTCCACACTAATCACTTGATTTATGATTTCAGGGAAGAGTTACACGATGCTGGGGAGTTCTGATTCGGCGGCCACGCTAGGTGTCATCCCTTGTGCCATCTCCTGGCTCTTTCGAGGCATCAACGAGCAGAAGCAGAAGACCGGAGCTCGATTCTCCGTGCGGGTGTCAGCAGTGGAAGTTCAACAAGCTGGAGGCAGTTCGCAGCAACTGAGGGACTTGCTTGCAGGTCATGCCAACGGTAAGTTACAAATATTTCTTAAAGCCATTTGATATGAAACTTAAATGCATATAATGTACAAAGGTCAAATAATCACGGCAATCCTGTATTTATTACTGTGTTTCACGACCAGAGATATTGGATGTATTTTTACTTTCTCTACACGTACTATGTACAAATGTACAGAGAAGGTATTATACTCTACAAAAAATTCGATACCGAGATTTCACCGGAAATATGTTTTAGGGTCCCCTGTATACAAAAGAAGTATTTTCAGAAAAAGGTCCGTGTGTGTCCGTGTGTCTGTGAACACGATAACTCAAAAACGAAAAGTCGATAAAATACCAAACTTGGTATTTAATTTTACTATCTTCCAGGGATGTGACACGAAGATTTTGAGAAAAATCCCCCCACCCCAAACTACCCTTTACATGGAAAATTTTTCGAAAAGTTTGATTTTCTCAAAAATGGCTCTAACGACTTTGATTAAAATATCGTATATTAAAGATATTTACCTGACAAAAAATGTATATTTTGAATTTTCTGGGAATAGCCTCTGAAGACTACTTTATTCTGGGTGAATTTTACGGAGATGGACACAAACTTGCCGCACAAAAAATGTAGATCACGTTAAAACACAATTTATGCTGTATACGTTTTTTTTCGTGGTATTAATCGTTTTTGAGATATTTCTTGTTTTGGGTTTCAGCTTTGAAAAACTTAAATTTTCTCATACAGGAATTTGTCAACTCCTGTCCATTCATACAAAGGAACTTCAGTCACATAGCAACCAGCTTTTGACTATCACTTTAACCTATGTTACTCCCTTATTTCGCTTCTACTTACAAGGAAGCAAGTAATAAGACTATTTCTGCTATTTTTTTTTTCTCAATTAGCATGAAGTAAATAGAAGCATGAGCTTTTTTAACAATAATTTATTGCAGAGCTGTAGAGAAAGTCGTGTGAATGGATCACATCAGATTTTTACCTTTAATGACTTAAGCGTAAATATAAGAATTGAACCAGTTGTGAAGCAAGAATATTTATTTCAGTTTTGAGGGATAGCATGTTCCAACAACTATATGATATACCTAAGCTTTATCTTGTATGTGACACTCTCGACAGCTTGCAACTCCCATGACGTTCCTAGCCAGTTTTGTAACTTAGCATATACAACACACCTTAACAACTTATCTCTGAGGGCCAAACTTAGGTTTAACCACCCGACCACTTCGGAACTTGAAGCTTACCTTAATTTACTGCAGCTAAACTTAACAATTTTGTTAGTAGGCGTACTACAGTTTATAATGCATACAAATTAATACGCATCAATATTTTAGCGCTTGAATTAGAATTATATTAAAAATGGTTTACTATTAGATATAAATGATTGCAACATTTCACAATAAAACATTTAAACATAAACACAAAGTTTACAAAAAATTGTGTTGAATAAAGGCATAAACATAAAAGTGCAATCAGAATATAGCACTTACTCTTAACAGTTCATTTTTTTTTTTTTTTTTTTTGTAGTTTAACGTCCTTTAACCTCATTTGGTTATATTGGACGATGAATGAATTTGGTGAAATGATGATCAAATGATCTCGAAGTCCATGGAACTTAAAGTTACTCGACATTCGTCCTCTCAGGATAAGGGAAAACTCTGAAAAAAAAAAAAAAAAAAACTTATCCGGGTAACTCATTCTAAGCGAGATTGGAACTACCAACCTTTTGAATGTGAGGCAGATACGCTACCACCACACCACCCTGGCGGGCTTGCATTTCTTTCTGTTGACTATTTGATCAAACTTTGGTATATTTAGAGTGACCGTTCTAACCCGGTCGACCACAGCCAAATGGTTATAATAATAATAATAATAATAATAATAATTATTATTATTATTATTATGATTATTATTAATAATAATAATCATAATAATAATATTTAAATGTTTTAGCTAAATAGCTTTACCCTATTTGTCATATCGTACGATGAATGAAATAGTGACATGATACTCAAATGATCTCGGGGTTAGTGGAGCTTAAAGTTACTTGACATCCGTCTTCTCAAGATAAGAGAAAACCCCGAAAAAACTTATCCAGGTAACTCAACCTAAGCGAGATTCGAACTCGCAACCTCTTGAATGTGAGGCAGGCACGCTACCTCGACACTACCGAGACGGGCTCAAAGTTATTCTAATAATATATTAAAATAAATGTTGCTAACTATATACTTATCCTATTAAATAATTTCAGTCAGGCAGATGGATCAAAATAGATGCATTGCGCGCCATAGGTTGTACAGGATTTATATACACAGTACTACCATAAGTCTGTGACTAAAATTTAAACGCGCTGTAGTATGCAAATTGGGAATGAAGAAACTTGGAATCATCCACAAGGTCACTTTTACTACTCCGCGAGTAACCGGCTTGCAGTGTGCCAGTAACAGGCACGAGAAAGATGAATGAATGAATAAGTGTATTTATTAATATAGCAATATCATACATAGAATTTCAACAGTCGCACGGGTCCACAGACCGTACGTGCTTTTGTAATACACATTACAAGCAATATTAAAACAACAACCACAACAAAGAATTAAAAGAGTAAACACGAAAATAAAAAGACAAAGGAAATACACAGTCAAAAGCAATATTAAACAACAATAAAAATTAAGAGTTTTGTGGACTTTAAGAAGGCATTTGACTCTATCAATCGAAATGCATTATGGTACAAACTAGGCAGAAAGGGGTTATCGAGTAAAATGGTTAGAGCATTGCAGGCAATATATCAAAATGTCCAATTCTGTGTGAAGTACGACAGAAACAGAGTGTCCGAGAGCTGCCGAAGCTATAGGGGAGTGAGGCAGGGCTGTATTTTATCTCCCTTGCTATTTAATCTCTTTGTGGATGATATTACTGATACAATGATAGCAGAGAATATTCAAGCACCAGTAATAGCGGATTTGCAGATCCCAACACTTTTATACGCAGACGATTTAGTATTGTGCTCTACGACAGTAAACGGATTGCAACGAGGACTGGACAAACTTAAGAACTATTGCGATGAATGGCTACTTACAGTTAATGTGAATAAGACTAAGGCAATGACTTTCAAAAAGGGTTGTGTTTATAGCAGGGAGGAGACTTGGACATATGCAGGACAGATACGAGAAAGATGGAGTGGGGAGTGAACGAAAATCGTATCGCTGTATTAGCGTTACTTGCGTTGTAGAAAACCAGCTAAGAAACAATTTTTTACGCTGAAACCCCTTGGCATCAATGAGCGGTTTGTGTTTTGGACCACAAAACCGCGGTTTAAAAAAAAATTGATTTGGACGTCCTAGGTAGAAAAGAAGTTGTGAAAGCTATTCGTGGAAGGACGACTTAAGACGCAATCCTAAAAAACAATTTTTCTCGTGAATTGAACATCTCATCATGAACAATGCCATGTATTTGCAAGGTTGATTTACATTTTAGTGCAGATAAAAGATACACAAGGGATTTTCTGATTCAAAAATGAACGCCGGGTTCGATCCCAGGCTTTGTTAACGACAAACGGGGAGAGCAGAAACAAATAGCAAAAACCACGCCCCAGAGGTTGACAACCAATATTCCACGGTTCATCGCTGCTGCTGACTGGCCTAGGGGATTATTCTCTGTGGCAGAAGCTCGAGGCAATGGCATGTCAAATAAGGTACCGCAATATTGAGATGCTAAAAAACTCAATCACATCAGCAGTCAAGAAAATTCCACTGGACACGATTCATGCAGCTATTGATGAGTGTTCAGTGTCTTCACCGCTGTGTTACAGTACATGGCGAATGAGAGTATGTTCATTTTGTAGATTTTTTCTGTTCTTTCAGAATATATGTATATTAATGAATTTGCAGAGTTTTATTTAGTGGTATATGCATTCAAGTTACCAACAGCATGGCATATAAAGATTAAATTTACAAGTTAAGTTTCTTTTGACAGATACCTATGTTTACTGTGAAAATGAAATACTCCGATACAATAAGCATAGAAACAAGTAAACTTATTTTCAAGAACTCGGCAATGAATGAATTAGATGAACTCTTTTTTCACACAAGTCGTGTGTAGGACAGCAGTTGGTTAGGTAGAGTCTGACTGAAAAATGCAATGCCATAGCTTGACTCTACCTAACCAACTCCTGTCCTACACACGGCTTGTCTGAAAAAAAAAAACCAGTTAATCCAATACCAATTGACCATAATAGTTGGCTATACTATGAATCCTGGGAATTAAGTTGCCATTGGGGTTGTCACCTCAAAGTAATTTGAGATCACCTTGTGGTTTACCGGGAAACATGCGAGTCAGTTGAGAAATTCAAAGCTATGCCGGCATGTTGCCATGGTAGCTCAGTGGCAGAGCAACTGGCTAGAGACCGGGAGATCCGTGGTTCAAATCCCGGCTATGGCATTGAATTTTTCAGTCTGACTCTACCTACCCAATGAATAAATAGGCTTAAAATTGTTTTCGTGAGCTTAAACAAAAAGAAGAGGACACTGGGCATTGAACTAAGAAATGCACTGCAACACTACCTACTCAGGGTACTAATGACCTTAACAATTATCCATCACCACCACGCAATCGTCATCCTTCATTTTCATGAACAGTGGGGAAACTACATGCGAAAAACTGCTGTAGCCAATTTACATACAAACCTCTAGTTTAAATAAAACACCAGAAAGAAAATGTGGTCGAGCAAGTTGATTCACAAAAACCTTTCGACAGATGTTGAAACATGTCAAAAGTCTGATGTGTTCCATTCACATAACTTTCTCTAGCTGTTCCAAATGCAAACCACACTAGGGTGGCCTGGATTCGATCCCAAGCGACCGCAGGTGGAATTTGTGGTGAAGGGGCGGGTTTTCTCCGGGTTCGCCGGTTTCCCCCATTCCACCGGCCCTCCAAAAAATCTGATGTGTTCCATTCACATGGCTTTCTCTACATCTCTCCCAACAAATTATTGTTAAAAATCCTATGCTTCTATTTACTTCATGCTAATTCAGAAAAAAATAGAAAAAACAGTCTTATTACTTGTTTCCTTGTAAGCAGAAGCGAAATAAACGATACAATAGGTTAAAGTGATAGTCAAAAGCTGGTTGCTATGTGACTGAAGTTCCTTTGTTGACAAATTCCTGAAACCAAAAACAAGGAATATCTCAAAAACCATCAAGTCCACGAAAAAATTGTATAGGACATAAATTGTGTGCTTTAACGAGCTCTACATTTTTTGTGGTAAGTTTTTGTCCATCTCTTACGTTTTGCCAATTATGCAAAATTCCGTGAAATTCATCCAGAATAAAATAGTCTTCAGAGGTTACTCCCAGAAAATTCAAGATATACATTTTGTCAGGTAAATATCTTTAATAAATGACATTTTAATTAAAATTGTTAGATCCATTTTTGAGAAAATCAAAATCTTTGAAAAAGTTTCATGTAAAGGGTAGTTTGGGGTGGGTAGATATTTCTGAAAATCTTCGTGTCGCATCCCTGGAAGATACTTAACCTAAATACCAAGTTTGGTATTTTACCCACTTTCCGTTTTTGAGTTATCGTGTTCACAGACAAACGGACAAACATGGGTCTTTTTCCGAAAATACTTTTTTTTTGGATTACAGGAGACCCTAAAACATATATTTCCGGTATCGAATTTTTGGGTGGAGTACAGTACCTTCTCTATACACTATGTATATAGTACGTGTAGAGAAAGTAAAAATACAAACTATTCTTAAAGTTCGGTTCGCTTTGCATGGTCCCGTTTGAGAAAATTTAGGTAGTTTAAAACTGAAGCCAATAACAAAAACGGTCAACTCTATAAGAGAAACGTATATGACATAAATGAAGTGTTTTAATGAGATTTACATGTTTTGTGTAGTAAGTTTTTGTATATCTCTTACGGTTTAACCGTTATGCAAAATTCTGCAGAAGTCATCCAGAACAAAGAAGTCTTCAGAGGCAATTTCCAGAAATTTAAAAACATACATTTTAGTTGTGATATAAATCTCTTTATTATGCGGTATTTTAAACAAAATTGTTACAGCCATCTTCGAGTAAAACAACATTTTCAAACAATTTTCCTTGTAAAGGGTACTTTGTGGTAGGAGATTTTTTTAAATCTTTGTGTCGCATCCTTGGAAGATACTAACATAAATACCAAGTTAGTTTTTAACGGTCTTTTCGTTTTTGAGCTATGCTGTCCACACACACACACACGCGCGCGCGCGCGGGACTTTGTTTAAATGGACAGGAGTTGACAAATTCCTGTATGAGAAAAGTGATTTTTTTCAAAGGTGAAACCAAAACATGGAATATTTGAAAAATGTCATCTCCACAAAAAATGTATATAACATAAATTGTGTGTTTTAACGTGCTCTACATTTTTTGTGTAGGAAGTTTTTATCCATTTCTTACGGTTTACCAGTTATGCAAAAGTCTGTAAAATTCATCCAGAATAAAGTAGTCTTCAGAGGCTATTCCCAGAAAATTCAACATATACGTTTTATTTGTTAGGTAAATATCTTTAATATCTATATTTTAATGAAAATTGTTAGAGCCATTTTGACAAAATCAAAATCATGTGAAGGGTAGTTGGGGGGGGGGGTTTCTTGAAATACCAAGTTTGGTTTTCAACGGTCTTTTCGTTTTTGAGATATGCTGTCCACGCACGCGACTTTTCTAAAAAAAACTTTTTTCGGACTCAGGAGACCTCAAAACATATATTTCCGGTGAAATTTCGACATTGAATTTTAGGGTGGAATACAATATCTTCTCTAACTACTATGGGCATTGTATGTTCATATGTGCTAGAGAAAGTAAAAATAAGACTACAACGAATTCTAGGGAAAATATCAAGGAATTTAAGAAAGCGTGACAGAACGGGTAAATTCGACTTTTTAAAATGTATGAAGTGATAGTCCGAGTATACTCGGAATTATATACAGGATTTTAGGGGTATGAGTTCGCAGATTTCGCATGCTGGGAGATCCATATATGACAAATAAATATATTTTAAAAAGTAGAGGAGATAATTGTTCATTATTGACTACATTATCTGCATAGTCTGGCAACAAAGTAGGAGTTAAGAGCCGAGTGTTTTGTTTTGATTTGTGCTTGAAATCCGGTTCGCCACGTGCTTGTGTTTGTATTAGCAACTGCTGCCATTAATGAGGGATGGGTTGGTTTCCTTTCAAGCTATCTGATCGTATTCATGACACCTGAACTAAAAGCTGCATAAGAGGCTACCCATAAGAGTTAGTCTGATAATCAAAGATAAAGAACATCTGAATTAAGGAAATACTTCATGCAGATGTATCATGGAATAATTAAACCAAAGACATATGTTAGCTAAACAGGAAATTTATTAAGAGCAAATAACTGCAATCCGAACAAAATGATATAATCATTTAAAGTAGATATTCAAAATATGCTCCTTTAGAATCTATACAGACATCACATCTTTCTAGCCAATTTTGCCTCATCCTCGATAGAGCTTCTGCGTTCTGCCCAACCTCTAGGGCCGCTTCAAACACACGTGAGCTGATATCATCTATGCTAGCAATCTCGTCATGGTACACTTGTCTTCAGAAATAATAATCTAAGGCATTAATGACCTTTGCAATAAGCAAGAAGCACATCTACATGCTCTTGACTTGTAAAGACTGGCATAGTTCTGAATGCATTTAACGCATCTGAAGCACTGACAGAACCAGCTGTTGCGCAAGGTATCAGGCTTAACATTATTATCTACATTCCTGACCTTCCACTCTACAAATGCGGCGTAGTTACCAAAAATGACCAGATAATATTGAGATAAATAATGTGGAATTTAATAAATTTTTGTCGTTTAGTGAATTAAATCTATAAATTTAATTGCAATTCATTTTGGAAAAAAATCCTAAAAATGGTGGTGGTTTAAATAGAAGCATTGATAAATTTCTTTTCATCCTTATTTTACACTTAAAGAGTTTATTCGAGTAGACACACTGGAATCCAATTAATTTAATATCACCTTGAGGCTTAGCGACTCATTTTAACAACAAATAGTAAAAACATGAATAACTCATATTTTATAACTCTACCTCACTATTCTAATTTTGAAAGTAAACGATCAAGGAGTGGTGACATATTCGCAATCAAACCCTTTTCCAGTTGTATTTTTACTTTCTCTACACGTACTATGTACATAGTGTATAGAGAAGGTGTTGCACTCCACCAAAAAATTCGATACCGAGATTTCACCACAAATATATGTTTTAGGGTCCCCTGTATCCAAAAAAAAATTTAAAAAAAAAAGTCCGTGTGTGTGTGTATGTGTGTGTGTGTATCCGTGTGTCAGTGTGTCTCTGAACACGATAACTTAAGTTATTTAAGTTTAGTATCTTCCAGGAATACTACACGAAGATTTTGAGCAAAGTCCCTCCACCCCAAACTACCCTTTACATGGAACTTTATTCGAAAATGTTGATTTTCTAAAAAAATGGCTGTAACGATTTTGATTAAAATATCATATATTAAAGATATTTACCTGACAAATAAAATGTATATTTTGAATTTTCTGGGAATAGTCTCTGAATTCTGGGTGAATTTTACGGAATTTTGCATAACTGCTAAACCTTAAGAGATGGACAAAGACTTACCGCACAAAAAATGTAGAGCAAATTAAAACGCACAATTTATGTTATATACGTTTTTTTTTTCTTGGAGTTGATCATTGTTTAATTATTCCTTGTTTTTGGTTTCAGCTTTGAAAGACTGAACTTTTCTCGGAATTTCTCAATTCCTGTCCATACAAACAAAGGAACTTCAGTCACATAGCAACCAGCTTTTGACTTTCACTATTACTTTAACCTATGATACTCCCTTATTTTGCTTCTACTTACAAGGAAGCAAGTAATAAGACTATTTTTGCTAATTTTTTCTCGATTATCATGAAGTAAATAGAACCATAAGCTTTATAATAATGTTTTTGCAGAGTTGTAGAGAAAGTCATGTGAATGGAACGCATCATACTTTTTTATTTCTGCAACCGTGCACTAGAGAGGAAAATAGCACAGGAACTTATGTTTCAGCTTAACTTCAGGAGGTTTTCGTTGAAGTCTTGCAAAAACCACGAATATACTTTTGTGTTAACGAACTGATCTGGTGCTACAATAGGAGAGAACTGTTTTCCTTTCTTTCCTGTTTAACACACAAAATAAGGAATATGAATATATTAAACTTAACTTAGGTTATGAAAAGTATTCGAATACTTCCTCCTGCTTCTAAACAAACCTTATTCCTGGACACTTTATATTTTTTGGTAGTGTTTAACCCCCGCTTTAACTATTTATGGCACCGCAGGCGGTGACACTGATGATAAATGAATGAAGATGGAGCACCGGTGGAATGTGATGGCGGGGGAAACCAGAGAACCCGGAGAAAACCCGCCCCAGCGCCGCATGCGGCCGTCTAGGTGAGGACAATTGAACATGCCGCCTGAAATAATGATATCGACACACTATAATATATTTTCTTCTAATTCATGGAAGGCATTGGGATTGTTTGCATAATTTTTCACAGTTACACAGGTTATAATCACACAGATTTAATTCCGGGAGCGAAAACCCAATTACTACGCAGTCATTACCACTGGGAGCATGCATGGCAATGTAATTAGTTCACATATGTGCTTAAAAATTAGAAAAAAACAGATGAGTTCCATTCGCATAACCCACTCTATTCCGCAACAAATGATTCTTACAAAAGCTTATTCTACTCTCCATGTTAATCAATTGTTACTTAGTCCCTTGTTAGTAGAACGCTAAATATTTTAAAAGTCGGTCGTTATGTTATACAATTGACACTTCACGTATTTTGGAAAACCAAGATTAAAAAATAACAACTTCCCATTTGAGAATAGTTTTAAGTATTGGAAATTAATTTATAGTATTTTAATAAAAATATTAGATTTTTTGAGAAAATCGAAAATTTCAAAACATGTTCAGTATAAAGGATAGTTTTGGGTTGGGGAATTTATCTGAAAATCTTCGTGTTGCATCCTTGAAAGAACTGAACTTAAATACCAAATTGTGTATTTAATGGACATTTCGTTATTTAGTTATGTTATCCGCAGAGATACTCACGCACGGATTTTTTCTAATAATGTTTTATCAGGCGATCCTCAAAACGTATATTTTCAGTGAAATATCGGTATTTAATTTTTGGATGGAATACAATACCTTCTCTACCTACCATGTGCATTGTACCTACGTGCAAGATAGAGCAAAAATTTACGTAAAATTCGAAAGCAAAAACAATGTCATTATATTACAATTTAAACTACAAAGAGCAGGAAAATACATAGTACTATGCTAAATAAAAACACGCGGTATTTATTTCAATGTATAGTAGTTTTGAATAACGTATGTAGCAGAACATTTTGGGTTCCAGATCAACATGAATTCCAGCCAGATGTTGAAGCAGAAACACTACCAGCTTCCATGTACCAATACAGCATATACATCCAACAAAATGTTTATTAACGTACGCCCCAACATAAATAAACAATATTTTTAAAAAAATCTATGTGTTCCATTCACATGACTTTCTCTACATATCTGCAACAAATTATTTTTAAACAGTTAATGCTTTTATTTACTTAATGCTAATCAAGAAAAAATTAGCAGAAATAGTATTATTATTTGCTTACTTGTAAGTAGAAGCGAAATAAGAGAGTACCATAGGTTTAAAGCGATAGTCAAAAGCTGGTTGTTATGTGACTCAAGTTCCTTTGTTTGTACAGGCATGAGTTGACAAATTCCTGTATATGAGAAAAGTATAAGATTTTTAAAGCTAAAACCAAAAACAAGGAATATCTCAAAAACCATCAACTCCACGAAAAAAGGGTATCTAACATAAATTGTGTGTTTTAATGTGCCCTACATTTTTTGTGTGGTAAGTTTTGGTCTATCTCTTACGGTTTAATAGTTATGCAAAATTCCGTAAAATTCATCCAGAATATAGTAGTCTTCATAGGCTATTCCAGAAAAGTCAAGATATTCATATTAATTGTCCTTAATGTACAATATTTTAATCAAAACCGTTAGAGCCAGTTTAGACAAAATCAAAATTTTCGAAAAAAGTTCCATGTAAAGGAGAGTTGGGGGTGGGGAGATTTTCTTGAAGATCTTCATATCGCATCCTTGGAAGATACCAAACTTAAATACCAAAATTGGTATTTAACGGTATGTTCGTTTTTGAGCTATGCTGCCCATAGTCACACACATACACGGCCATTTTTCTAAAAATACTTTTTTTTTTGGATTCAGGAGCTCTCAAAACATGTATTTTCGGTGAAACCTCGGAATTGAATTTTTGGGTGCATTACAATACCTTCTCTATACACTATGTACATAGTAAGTGTAGAGAAAGTAGAAATCGGGAACCTATTTCTATGGCGAAATATTAACCATATAAGATACTGTATCATTTGCCACCTTTAATCTCTTTACGAATTGCATTTAACGCTTCAGATGACATTTTGTTATGAAGTTAATAAAAGATAGTGGTGATGAATAAAATATTACCTCATCATAAACTCTATAAGTACTATGTACATAGTGTATAGAGAAGGTATTGTAATGCACCCAAAAATTCGATACCGAGATTTCAACGGAAATACATGTTTTAAGACTCCCTGAATCCAAACAAAGTATTTTTAGAAAAATGTCCCTGTGTGTGTTTGTCTGTCTGCGTGTGTATATGTGTGTGTGTGTGTGTGTGTGTGTGTGTGTCTGTGGGCAGTATAGCTCAAAAACGAAAAGACAGTTGAATACCAAACTTGGTATTTAAGTTTAGTATCTTCCGAGGATGCGACACGAAGATTTTGAGGAAAATCCCCCCACCCTGAACTACACTTTACATGGAACTTTTTTCCAACATTTTGATTTTCTTAAAACTGGCTCTAACGATTTTGATTATAATATCGTATATTAAACATATTTACCAGACAAATAAAATGTATATTTTGAATTTTCTGGGAATAGCCTCTGAAGACTACTTTATTCTGGAAGAATTTTACGAATTTTTGCATAACTGCTTAAACTTGGACAAAAACTTACCGTATCAAAAATATGGAGCACGTTAAAACACACAATTTATATTATATACATTTTTTCGTGGAGTTGATCATTTTTTTAGATATTCCTAATTTTTGCTAACAGCTTTGAAAAACATTCTTGTCAACTCCTGCCCATACAAAGAAAGGAACTTCAGTCACATAGCAACCAGCTTTTGACTATCACTTTAACCTATGGTACTCTCTTATTGCGCTTCTACTTACAAGGAAGCAAGTACTAAGACTACTTCTGCCTATTTTTTCTCAATTACCATGAAGTAAATACACGCACAATCTTTCTAACAATAATTTATTGCAGTGAATGGAACACATCAGATTTTTTTTTTCTCTGCAGATTAGGAAACAATTGGGTAAAAATATAATTTCTGATCATTCGGTGCTAAGTAATCGACGTTTATTCCAATCATTACTGTCATTATGATCATTTTCATGTAACAAAATAAAATGTTACTATTTATTTTCTCATTCTTAATGCTAGCTTGATACATAATTAAGTGTTTGGAGCTTTATAGCATTTTAGTTGTGTTTCATAGCAGCAGCTAGTTGCAGTTATTTTCATTCTCTTCCGAAAACTAATTAATAACTCGACTTTGTTTTTTTTGTTTTTTTTTATCAATGTAAGCATTGTTCAAACCTAGAAAACTTGAATAACCAGGCGTATAATAGATCTATGATCTTAAAGATATTATGCCGTCAGGCCTGCCTGGATAGTGCCGTGGTGGCGTGTCTGCCTCACATTCAACAGGTCGTGAATTCGAATCTCGCTTAGCGCGAGTTACCTGATAAGGTTTTTTACGGGGTTTTCCCTTATCCTGAAAAGACGAATGTCGAGTAACTTTAAGCTCCATGGACCCCGGAATCATTTGAGCATCATTTCATATATTTCGTTCATCGTCCGATTTGACCATGTTAAAGGACGTTAAACCACCGCAAAAAAAAATCTGATGTGTTCCATTCACATGACTTTCTCTACATCTCTGTAACAAATTATTGTTAAAAAGCTTATGCTTTATTTACTTCATGCTAATCGAAAAAAAAAATTAGCAGAAATATTCTTATTACTTGCTTCCTTACAAGTAGAAGAGAAATAAGGGAGTTACATAGATTAAAGTGATAGTCAAAAGCTGCTTGCTATGTCACTGAAGTTCTTTTGTTTCTATGGACAGGAGTTGACAAATTCCTGTATGAGAAAAGTAAATTTCTCAAAGCTGAAACCAAAAAACAAGGGGTATCTAAAAAACGATCAACTCCACGAAAAAGTGTGTGTTATAACGTGCTCTACATTTTTTGTGTGGTAAGTTTTTGTCCATCTATTAAGGTTTAGCAGTTATGCAAAATTCTGTAAAATTCGTCCAGAATAAAGTAGTCTTCAGAGGCTATTCCTAGATAATTCAAAATATACATTTTATTTGTCAGGTAAATATCTTTAATATAGGATATTTTGATCAAAATCGTTCAAGCCATTTTTATGAACAGTCTGGTTTGTGCGCCCGGTCCGAGCGGACGCTACCAGGAAGCTCTAGTGTTGTTTACAAGTGGTGGTGCAGTGACAGCGAGTGAGTGCAAGAGGGACTTACCGCGCTTTGTCTACAACCCTTTGTCAATACTTTTGTGTTATATTTGTGTGTTACAGAGTACTTTCTCTGTGAAAAATGGAAATGTACGCCAGGAAGAATACAATTAGAGTTAAATTTGCGTTAAGTGCAACGAGACCGACAGCTTATGAGGTACATGACTTTATTGCTGATACCTTACGGTTAAATGCGGAACAAGTGGACACCATTCAGTTAATCGCCAGTGAAAGGGCAATTTACGTAAAACTGATATCAACACTCCTGTTAGAGAAGACTTTAAATACCTTCTCGGACGAAACGAATTTCACCTACATGAATTGGGAAATAACTAAAGTAATACTTGACCACGCGACCGGTAATGCGCTATCTGTGCGTGTTTTTGACGTTCCACCTGAACTTCCTAATGAGGTGTTAAAGCAAACACTGCAACTTTATGGGACAGTATATGATGTCCGAAAAGAACAATGGGGTCGTCATTATCGTGTTCCAGTGTTTAACGGTATACGTACGGTTAAAATGCAACTGAAGACGACTATTCCTAGCTTTCTTGTCATTGGCAGCTATAGATTATCCGTGTCTTATGCTGGACAGCCACGCTCATGTTATGTCTGTAATAGTGTGGAACATCTGAAGGAAGTCTGCCCTCACCGCTCCACTAATGTGCGCTCGGTGACTGTTGGACATCGGAACGACTTGGCACCCGTTTCTCCGGTAATGGACCAGCAGTGACAGTTTCCCACCTTTGAATGTCCATGTACAGCCTTCCGTGGCAACTGAACCTCAGCAGCATGGTGCGACCCAGGATGAGTCCATGCATGAGCAGCATAGGGAGTATGTAACTGTGCTCCGCGAAGTCGCGGGTAAACGCGGTTTTCCGCCCACCTCCGAGGGGATAGAGCAGGTCGGTTCTGATCCACTAGTGGTTGATGTAGCTGCAGGGGTAGAGAAACGGCCGACTGGACAACAGAGTGGTAAGTGCGCAACGCTCCATGAAACGAGTGGTGCAAAATTGTCCAGGAGCAGCCAGCTGGAAACTGAGCAAGACATGGAGGCAGAACAGCAGTACACTATTCCGGCAGAACAGCCTCTAAACAGCTAATGACGCCAGTGGCATCGACTATTTTGAGCGAGCCGCAGACGGCAGTGTCATCTGCGTCGCTTAGCATGGAGGAAACATCAAGCAGGTTGTCATGCGATTCCCGGGATGCTGGAAGGGACGCAGGGAGCTCTAACTGTGGTAATGGTGGAGGGCAGGCACTAGGGCAGAAAGCTGCGCAATTGCCAGCGGAGGTTACTGTTGAGGCCCGCTCTGGGGCCAGTTGTCCCAACGTACCACCTGATGTCCGAGACACAGTTTCACCTGCAGGATGGGGGTCTTGTTCTGTACGAGACCCTAGGCTAAAAGTACGCGAACAGCAACACAGCCACTCCGGTGGCAGCCAGTCTACTCCCGTGGAGTACGCGAACTGCAACACAGCCACTCCGGTGGCAGCCAGTCTACTCCCGCGGAGTACGCGAACTGCAACACAGCCACTCCGGTGGCAGCCAGTCTACTCCCGTGGAGTACGCAGTTCTACATCCAGAAGTGGCAACCGGTGGGACCCAACCCTCTCGTTCCGCCCCGGTAAAGAGAGATACGGACCCGTCACTTCTTCCTCCGCAGGAGTTCTTCTGATGAACCGAGGATTTGCAGACATATTGCAACACAGATCTCTTCAGATGGGGAAAGTGACACCAGCCAGTAATGTTCGTGGTATTGATAGCAGGTATTTGATTGCTGTTCTTGCTGGTACTGTCCTTGTGCTCGTGCCACCTTAACATGATTTATCTGAGATCAATAGCGACTTTAAATGTGAACGGTTGTCGCAATCTTGTTACACAGAAATTGCTCACCTTCCTCGGAGTGAATAACGTTGATATTTGTTTTCTGCAAGAAGTGAACACTTATAATTTGGATGCTCTTAATGGTTATAACTATAAAGTCAATCTGGGATCAGCGGAAGGGGCACGGCCATTGCCTATCGGGAAAGTCTTCAGTTACAGAACTTTCAAATGGACCCCTCGGGGAGGATCATCTCTGCGACCTTAGATGATACTGTGTTAGTGAATATATACGCTCCTGCAGGTACCCAACATCGACAGGAACGAGAGCGGTTTTTTCAGAATTATTTAATTCCATATTTACAGCACGCTAAGGAATGCTTCCTCGCAGGTGATTTTAATTGTACGCTGCATGCTAAGGACCAAAAAGGTGCGCCCAACTTCAGCACTATGTTACATCAGCTAGTGACGCAGCTCCAGCTTCAGGATGCCTGGGAACTTAAGTATGGCGCTGCTGTAACATTTACCTTTCTTCGTCACACCTCCGCCTCTCGATTAGATCGTATATAAATGTTTCTCCAGGGATATGTACACCGCATTTGCGTTATTCCCTTGTCGTTTAGCGACCATCATGCCGTCATCTGTCAACTCCAGGTTCCGCAACTCAGCATTCGGAAGGCCGGCCGAGGTTACTGGAAGATTAATAACGCCATTTTAGAGGATACAGAAGTCCTGGAGCACTTTAAAGTTAAATGGAACCACTACAAACCTCCTTCAGAACCGCACCCCGGAAGAGTGTTTGGTGTACTGAAACTGCAAAACCGGCGATCCGTTTTTTAAATACTGGAGTATTCTGCGGGCACGGGCGAAAAAGGAATTGCTGCTTTTTTACAACGAGGCCCTGGGGGACCTGTGTGCGAAGCAACGAGAGGGCTGTGATGTGACGGCAGCGATCAAACAACTGAAAGAGATTATTAAGATGAAACAATTACAGCACCTAGAGGGCCATAATGTCCGAGCTAAGGCCCGGCACATACACGATGAGGAACGGCATCCATTTTATTATTTTGCTAAAGAAAGGAAGGATGGGCGTGCAAAATATCCAGAAATATTTCAGAATGTTGTCACTGGAGCCCCATGCTCTGGGACAATAGCCATTCTTCAACTAATCGCGGATCATTTCCAGGATTTGTTTCACGAGGAACCAGCACAAGGCACATCGCATATGTATGCTGATCGTCAGCTGTTTAAAACTGACGTCTCGCAAGACACCTCTGAGATGCTAACCAACCCTATCACCGAACGTGAAGTGTTAGATGCTCTTCTCCAGGCCAGTCAACACACGTCTCCGGGTCCTGATGGACTGTCCTATGAATTTTATAGGACGTGCTGGCCAATCATAAAGCAGGCAATCATGCCAAACTTTGTGGAATTATGGGACACAGCTTGTTTTCCCGACACATTTGCGGATGGCATTATAGTATTACTCCCAAAGACAGCTCGGGCAACCACAATGAATGACTATCGTCCAATAACATTGCTCAATGCGGACTATAAATTATTCGCTAAAGTCTTGGCTAACAGACTGAAAGGTGCTTATTCTGAAATATTAAACTATAATCAGGCGGCGATGTCACAGAAAAATATCATTGCTACGTTAGCGGAACTTCGGGATGTACTAATTCAGCTCCGTAAGGAACATCAGTCTCGATTTCCAAAAAGCTTTCGATAGAGTGCGCCATCAATATTTATGGAAATGCTTGGAAGCAGCACATTTTCCTGTGCAGACGGTTCAACTGATTCAAGGTCTCTACAGAACAGCGAAGTCTCGGGTGTTATGGAACGGATGGCTTTCCATCCCAATTCTCATCAGCCGGTCAGTGCGTCAGGGGTGCCCTTTATCTATGGGACTGTTTTGCCTGTCATTAAATCCTTTACTCCAGATTCTTCAAGACACCCTACGAGGAGTTACTGTGTATAATGAGCGCTTCACTGTCACCGCCTATGCTGACGATGTGACAATTGCGGCTGCTGATAACCTAGATATGGCGGCATTACAGCATGGGCTGGAGGTGTATAGGGGATTGTCAGGTGCAGCGTTAAATGTGGCCAAATCGGAGATATTGGTAGTCGGAAACTGGCCGGAGCCGCTTAATCCGTTGGGAATGAAACTGGTTTCCACTACACAAATCCTGGGTGTCTCCTTCATGGAAAATGTGGACGACACCATTACTCTTAACTGGAGGGATAAAATCAACCACGTACGGTATTCCTTATCCATTGAGCGGACTCGAAATTTGAATTTGCTGTATCTGGTATATTTATACCTATGGTCTCAGTCAAATTTGGTATTTAGCACAGCTTCTGCCGATTACAAAACATGACGCACAGAGAACTGAACAACTTATCGGTTACTTCTTATGGACTGATAAAGCATACAGGGTATACAGACCTCAACTGCGCTTGCCACGTTCCCAGGGTGGATGTGGATTAGTGGACGTCACAAAGAAATGTTTGGCATTATTGGGGAAAACTGCCATCCGGTCACTCAGTGGTAATGGTTCATCAATCGATAGAGCGTTCTGGGAGGAGCAATTGCAGGATCCTTATACGGTACTCCCAGGCTTTAAACCTATCGTCACACATTTGAAGCACCTTCTGGACATATGCACGGAGATAACAGCTTTCGAGCAAACCCGGAATCACTACCGTCAGTTAACTGCTGCTCCGCTTGCACCTAGGATTGCTCGGAGATGGAACATTATTTGGCAGAATGTCTTCTGTAAACATATGTCAACTGATTAGCAAGAGACGGCTTGTGAAGTGTTAAATGAGACCATACCAACAGCAGAAAAAAACTGGCGACCTGGGCGAGCACAATCTAACCTCTGTGCATTCTGCTCCAACGTTGATACTTTGGAGCATCACCTTATATCTTGTCGGCAGGTTGCTGGCATTTGGTTGGTGCTTAATGATTATCTAACCAAATGGTGCCAGCCAGAGACCCCGCCGTGCCTGGAGAAACTCTGGCGCCTGGAATTTCATTTCCCGAACACCTACCTTCAATGCAGTGTGATTTGGTTGGTAGCGGGAACACTCCATTGGATTTTGAAACAGAATATCGACACTGTGGCAAAGAGGAAAGCCTGGTTCAGCTTCCTGAGACAAGAACGATGGGAATTGATGAAGTCCGGATTTATCGGCGATATGCCGCCATTTACCACCCGGTTTGAGGTTACCACCTAATATTGTTAGTCCCTCGGTGGACTATCACCTCCACACTAAGAAGCACTGACAATGTTGTTAGGTTCAGCTTTCCGCTTCTGTAAGGAGGGTGCGTTTCACAAAACACAAACACCGCCACTCTCCAAGACGTAAAATGGACTGACCACTATGGCGCGTTCAACAAGATAAAATGACATGAAATAAACATAACCAAAACAAAATGTATTTTGTATTTAAAATTCAATTGATTTATGGCTTAAAACTATTGTAATTATGTATTAATCTAATGATGGAAAATAAATTATATTTAAAAAATATAGAAAATAAAACATTTTGAAAAAAGTTCGATGTAAAGGGTAGTTGCGGGGTGGGGGGATTTTTTTTAAAATCTTTATGTTCCCCTACCCCTACCCTTTACATGGAACTTTTTTCGCAATTTTTTATTTTCTTAAAAATGGCTCTAAAGATTTTGATTAAAATATCATATACGAGATATTTACCTGACAAATAAAATATATATCTTGAATTTTCTGGGAATAGCCTTAAAGACCTCTTTATTCTGGATGATTTTTACAGAATTTTGCATAACTGGTAAACCGTAACAGATAGACAAAAATCCACCACACAAAAAATGTAGATCACAATAAAACACACAATTTATGTCATATACATTTCTTTCATGAAGTTGATCGTTTTAGAGAAATTCCTTGTTTTTGGTTTCAGCTTTGAAAAACATACTTTACTGATACAGGAATTTGTCAACTCCTGTCCATACAAACAAAGGAATTCAGTCACTTAGCAACCAGCTTTTGACTGTCACTTTAACCTATGGTACTCCCTTATTTCGCTTCTATTAACAAGGAAGCAAGTAATAAGACAATTTCTGCTAATTTTTTCTCGATTAGATGAAGTAAATAGAATAATGTATTGCATAGATGTAGAGAAAGTTATGTATCTGTTGGTATCTGTTCTATTCATGCTTTGAATATAGTTATTTATTATGACAGGGGTATGACTTTTAGATCTAATCTTCATACTGTTATGTATTTGAGGTGACCTCAGCCTAAAGTGTTTGCCTCTGTTAAATTGCTTTTGCTACCATTTAATAACAGTGAAAAATATATAGCAAATTAGTATTAATCTTAACGGTAGAAAAAAACTGCGAAAAAACTTATCCAGTAATCATAACTAACTTTTTTACTTTCTCTACACGTACTATGTACATAGCGTATAGAGAAGGTATTGTAATGCACCCAAAAATTCAATACCGAGATCTCACCGGAAATACAAGTTTTGAGACTCCTGAACCCCAAAAAAAAGCATTTTTAGAAAAATGTCCATATGTGTGTGTGTGTGTGTGTGTGTGTGTGTGTCTGTGTCTGCGAGCAGCATAGCTCAAAAACAGAACGTTTGTTAAAAACCAAACTTGGTATTTGTGTTTGGTATCTTCCAAGCATGCGACACGAAGATTTTCAAGAAAATCCCCCAACCCCAACTCCCTTTTTTTCGAATATTTTGATTTTCTCAAAAAAGGCTCTAACGATTTTGATTAAAAGATCGTATATTAAAGATACTTACCTGACAAATGAAATGTATATCTTGAATTTTCTGCGAATAGCCTTTGAGGACTACTTCACTCTGGATGAATTTTACGGAATTTTGCATAAGTGCTAAACGTAAGAGGGAAAAAACTTACCGCACAAAAATGTAGAGACGTTAAAACACACAATGTATGTTATATGCATTTTATTTGTGAAGTTTATCGTTTTTTAGATATTACTTGTGAGTGGTTTCAGCTTTGAAAAACTTATACTTCTCTCATACGGGAATTTGTCAACTCCTGTGCATGCAAACAGGGATCTTCAGTCGCATAGCAACCAGCTTTTGACTATCACTTTAACCTATGCTACTCCCTTATTTTGATTCTACTTACAAGTAAGCAAGTAATAAGACTATTTCTGCTATTTTTTTCTCGATTTGCATGAAGTAAATACAAACATAAGTTTTTTAACAGTAATTTGTTGCAGAGATGTAGAGAAAGTCATGTGTATGGAACACATCAGATTTTTTCATTAATTCTACAGTAATGAGTCATCTTCCTTGGTGATTTGTTAAATGAAGTATTTGGGACTGTGGTAGTTAGTAGAGTTTATTTGCGCGAGGAACGGTAGGCTGTACTTTATCATACAAGGCACCTTAAAGGAAAAGGCCGATGGCACCACCCTCTTCTCCAACAGGAACTTCTTCCCCACAAGATACAGAACTTACCCGATAAACACAGGAAAACTCTTTGGGTTAAGCTGTTTCCCTCCAGACAGATTTCTGTGCGAGAAATCCAATACTCTAAAAATTACCCCCTTTACACCCTTTGCTTGAAAAAACAGAAACAGCCATCCCGTCGCCCTTCTAAGTATAAATCGTGCAACCATCCTCAAGAAAGGCACATAAAAAATGATGTCCTTGTAGCAGATGGTGGCAACGACCCTAACAAGGGTAGGGACCTGATATTGCAGTTTTCTTTGCTACAGCTCGTTGTGCCTCATCCCTCTTATGAAATCTAAATTTAAACCTTGTCGCGAATTTTTACAATGTGGCAATGTTTGTAGAGGGTAGAAGACACGCTGAATATTAATATGGCACTGCACAAGTGACTGCTGACATTATGCAACACGCACATGATGAAGATGCAGGCACTAGACACCAGGCTAACTTTCTGAGGTTCATATCTCACCTCTCTTCTCAACAAAAAGTGTTTAATTAGAAGAAACAGCTACGTGACTAGCTTTTTAATTATAAACGAAACAGAAAGGTAGTCTGATTAAATCAAGTTTTGCATCTTTAGGTACGTTCGCCTCTACTGAGCTTGTATTGTAGTCAATCTGGCACGTGTCCAGTATTTTGTAAACAAATATAGCATATGCTATATTGTATTTTTGGAGCATTATACGTACATGGAAACAGAGCGCAGAAAAAAAAATTTAATGTGTTCCATTCACATGACTTTCTCTACATCTCTGCAACAAATTATAGTTAAAAAGTTTATTCTTCTATATACTTTACTTCTACTTCTTATTACTTGCTTCCTTGCAAGTAGAAGGCAAATAGGGAGTACCATAGGTTAAAGTGATACTCAAAAGCTGGTTGCTATGTGTCTGAAGTTCCTTTGTATGAACACGAGTTGACAAATTCCTGTATGAGAAAAGTACAAGTTTTTCAAAGCTGATACGAAAAACAAGGAATATCTAAAAAACGATCAACTCCACGAAAAAAGGTTTTATAAAATAAATTGTGTGTTTTAATGTGCTCTTCATTTTTTGTTTCGTAGGTTTTTGTCCATCTCTTACTGTTTAGCAGTTATACAAATTTCCGTAAAATTCATCCAGAAAATATCTTTAATATACGATATTTTAATCAAAATCATTAGAGCCATTTTTAAGAAAATCAAAAATTTCGAAAAAAAGTTCCATGTAAAGGGTAGTCTTCGTGTCGCATCTCTGGAAGATTCTAAACTGAATACCAAGTATGGTATTTTACCGACTTTTCGTTTTTGAGTTATCGTGTTCACAGACACACGGACAAACACACACACACACACACACACACACACACACACACACACAAGGACCTTTTTCTGAAAATGCTTTTTGGATTAAGAGGGCCTCGATATCGAAATTTGGGTGGAATATAATACCTTCTGTGCCTACTATGTACATTGTACATACATGTGGCCGCGCCGTGGCCGAGTGGTCAGACCACTGGCCTCTCACCTAGACATATAATTTAATTGGGTTCAATCCCAAGCGACGCATGTGGGATATGTGGTGGACAAAATTGGCTGATTTTCTCCGGGTTCTCCGGTTTCCCCCGCCGTCATATTACACCGGTGCTCCATCTTCATTCATGTATCATCAGTGTCATCGCCTGCGGTGCCATAGCAGAAAAGCGGGCGTTAAACATTATCCAAAAATGTGATGTGTTCCATTCTCGTGACTTTCTCTACATCTCTGCAACAAATTATTGTTAAAAAGCTTATGCTTATATTTACTTCATTCTAATGAAATAGCAGAAATAGCCCCATTACTTGCTTCCTTGAAAGTAGAAGCGAAATAAGGGAGTCCATAGGTTAAAGTAATAGTCAAAAGCTGGTAGCTATGTGACTGAAGTTCCTTTGTTTGTATGGACAGGAGTTGACAAATTCCTTTATGAGGAAAGTATGTGTTTCAAAGATGAAGCTAAAAATAAGAAATATCTCTAAAACGATGAACTCCATGAAAAAATTTATATAACATAAAGTGTGTGTTTTAACGTGCTCTACATTTTTGTGCGGTAAGTTTTTGTCCATCTTTTACGGTTTAGCAACTATGCGAAATTCCGTAAAATTCATTCAGAATAAAGTAGTCTTTAGAAGCTATTCCCAGAAGATTCAAGATATACATTTTATTTTTCAGTAAATGTCGCTAATATACGATATTTTAATAAAAATCGTTTGAGCCATTTTTGAGAAAATCAACATTTTCGAAAAAAATGTCTATGTAAAGGGTTGTTTGGGGTGGGGGAATTTTTCTCAAAGTCTTCGTGTCGTATCCCTGAGATACACTGAACTTAAATTCCAAGTATGGTATTTTACCGACTTTTCGTTTTTTGGTTATCGTGTTCACAGACATACGGAGACACGGACACACACGGACCTTTTTCTGAAAATGCTTTTTTTTTTTATACAAGGGACCCTAAAACATATATTTCCAGTGAAATCTCCGTATCGAATTTTTGGGTGGAGTGCAATGCCTTCTCTATACACTATGTACAATAGTACGTGTAGAGAAAGTAAAATTATACATACATGCTAGTGAAAGTAAAAAGTGTTAATATCAAGTAAGCTTCATTCTAATATTAAACACACCTTTACGAACGTAGCATTTGTATCTGTAATATTGTGATTTTGGATATCCGTGCTGGAAGCGAAATATCCTGCTGGAAGTACAAATAAATTATTTACTTTATCAAATGGTTTTTCAATGTTAACAAAGGACATACACAGCTTTCCTCACTACGCTTTTCAACTTTGCAACATGCAAATCAATACATGACTGCGCTCAAAAACGGGAGCGTAAAATACAAGTTAGCTGCTACATTCAAAATGGTCTCTATAGAAAAAAGCATTAACAATTTTAAATTTTAGTGAAATATTTAACACCCTGCATAGGAGGGCCCTCAAAGAATTTTTCTTTCATGCTGTCAGTACTAATGATACAATTAAAATATATTAAAGATAATATACACTTTCATAGATTTAAAATTTTACAAGTCTTTTAATACTGCATTTTCTAATCCAGAAAATAACGAATTTTTACTAGTAATATGAATTTTTACAAGCTTAAATGCTTCAGTTTCGTGGTGGCATCACTCAGATTCTTAGCACCTGTGAAAGTCATTCAGTTTCACACTATTTTCTAATTCCTTCGCACTATTGCAGGAAAGAAAAATTATGTCACTAAGAGCGAAATTAGCCATGAATTTTAATGAAAAACCCTATGTAACAATTCCATGACATTTATCTATCAATTACCGTTTTTACTTTCTCTACACGTACTATATACATAGTGTATAGAGAAGGTATTGTAATGCACCCAAAAATTCATTGCCGAGATTTCACCGGAAGTACATATTTTAGGACCGCTTGATTCCAAAAAAAGCATTTTTAGAAAAATGTCCATGTGTGCGTCTGTCTATGTGTATGTGTGTGTCTATGGGCAGTATGGCTCAAAAACGAAAAGACCGTTAAATACCAAATTTGATATTTAAGTTCAGTATCTTCTAAGGGTGCGACACGAAGATTTCCAAGAAAACCCACTACCTCCAACTACCCTTTACATGGAAAAAATTTCGATTTTTTTTTATTTTCTCCAAAATGGCCGTAACGATTTTGACTAAAATGTCGTCTATTAAATATACTTATATGACAAATATAATGTATATCTTGACTTTTCTGGTAATAGACTATGAAGTCCTCTTTATTCTGAATGAATTTTGCGGAAGTTTGCATAACTGGTAAACCGTAAGAGTAGACAAAATTTACTACTCAAAAAATGTAGATCTGGTTAAAGCACACAATTTATTTTATATGCATTTTTTTTCGTGGAGTTGGCCGTTTCTGGGATATTTCTTGTTATTGGTTTCAGTTTTAAAATACTTATACTTTTCTCATACGGGAACTTATCAACTTCTGGCCACGTAAATAATCAATTTCAATACCATAGCAACCTCATTTTAAAACATTTGACTGTCGGTTTAGCCTAGTGTACTCGCTTATTTCCCTTCTACTTATAAGGAACTAAATAATAAGACTGTTTCTGCTAATTTTGACCTTGATTAGCACGAATGGATAGAAGAATCGGGTTATTAACAATAATTTGTTACAGTGACGTAGAGAAAGTCATGTGGATGGAACTCAGATATTTTTATTTGTTTTGGGCTATTCTGTGAATTCTGCAAATAAAGGTGTATTTCTGTGTATGTTTCCTAATGAATAATGAAAAGTACTTGCCATTTTGCTGTACACAAATAATAAGAATCAAGTAATTAATAATTACTGCTTTGTTATATAATCCTAGTTACTATCTCTTACAGTTTTTACTTTCTCTACCCGTACTATGCACATAGTGTGTAGAGGAAGTGTTGTATTTAACACAAAAATTCGATACCGAGATTTCACCTGAAATATATATTTTGAGGTCCCCTGAGTCCAAAAAACACTTTTTTAGAAAAAAAAAGTGCGTGTGTGTCTGTGGGCAGCATAGCCCAAAAACGAAAAGTCGGCTAAATACCAAACTTGGTACTTAAGTTGAGTATCTTCCGAGGATACGACAGGAAGATTTTCAAGAAAATCCTTCCACCTCCAACTACCCTTTACATGGAATATTTTTAGAAAATTCTGATTTTATAAAAAATGACTCTAACGATTCTGTTATTTTTAATATATTTTTATGGCAAACGAAATGTGTATCTTGGATTTTCTAAGAATAACCTCTGAAGACATCTTCATTCTGGATGAGTTTTGTATAACTGGCAAACCGTAAGAGATATACAAAAACTTACTACACAAAACATGTAGATCTCATTAAAACACACAATTTATGTTATATGCCCCCCCCCCAAGAGTTAACCGTTTCCGAGATATTCCGCATTATTGATTTCAATTTTAGCCACTTAAATTTTTCTTAAACGGGAAGACATCTTTCTTCTCGTTTTTCGTTTGTTTACTTCTGGCAAGCAAAGAGATTGGAATTTCAATAGTTTCACATAGCGACCGACTTTTAAAGGACAAGACTATCGCTTTAACCTGTGTATTTTCTTATTTCCTTTGTACTTGTAATAAGACTAATTCTGCTAATGTTTATCTTGATTAGCATGTTGTAATAGAAGAATTTGCTACAGAGATGTAGAGAAAGTTATGGAACATATCAGTTTTTTTTCTTTGACATATAATTTTATAAATTTGTAGGATTGCTGGATGTTCTAACTTAGGTTGCAACATAGCAAACTGCAGATCTTAGAGTCCTGAAGCCCCTTTCCTAGTGACCTAATGCGATCTTTTCCTGAAGTTTCTATGAAGCTGTGGCCGGCCACGTCCTTTACGAGGAAGGAGGTTCCCCAATGCAACAATTTCCGCCAGCATGAATACAGTAATTTCGTCGTGACCATGAATGGAATTATTACAGCAAACCGACGACTACGTGATGCTGGCGCTAGTTGCGCTAACGAGGGGGCGGGGGAGCTACCCCCTTCATTTGAAATATTTATCTTCGGTTTCACAAACAGAACAGATGAAGTGAAATAACTGCTGTGTACTGCGCCATCTTTGCGTGTTTAAGTGCGGGAGGGGATCGTAATTCCGATATGTGTGAAAGGGAAACATTGTACATCGGAGTTTAGAATACATGAGGATAGATATAGAGAGGCCTGCTTCCCTCCTAGTAATGTTTAACTATCGTCACATCTCTGCAACAAATTATTGTTAAAAAGCTTATGCTTCTGTTTACTTCATGTTAATCGAGAAAAAAATAGCAGAAATGGTCTTATTACTTGCTTCCTCGTAAGTAGAAGCGAAATTAGGGCGTACCATAGGTTAAAGTGATAGGCAAAAGCTGGTTGCTATGTAACTGAAGTTCCTTTGTTTGTATGAACAGGAGTTGACAAATTCCTGTATGAGAACAGTAGTTTTTTTAAAGCTGAAAACAAAAACAAAGAATATCCAAACACGACCAACTCCAAAAAAAATGTATATAACAGAAATTGTCTTCAGAGGATATTCCCAAAAAATTCAAGATATTCGTTTTATTTGTCAGATAAATATCTTTAATATATGATATTTTAATCAAAATCGTTAGAGCCATTTTTGAGAAAATCAAAATTTTCGAAAAAAAGTTCCATGTAAAGGGTAGTTTGGGGTGAGGATATTTTTCTCAAAATCTTCGTGTCGCATCCCTGGAAGATACTTAACTTAAATACCAAGTTTGGTATTTAACCGACTTTTCGTTTTTGAGTTATCGTGTTCACAGAAACACGGACACACGGACCTTTTTCTGAAAATGTTTTTTTTGGATACAGGGGACCCTAAAACATATATTTCCGGTGAAATCTCGGTATCGAAGTTTTTTGGTGGAGTGCAATACCTTCCCTATACACTATGTACATAGTACGTATAGAGAAAGTAAAAATTACATTCGCTAATGTAATCATTATCAATATTCTCTCTTCGGGCACGTCTGTCTCTGGCGGACCCAAGTTCGATATCCGGTGAGGGCATAGGGAGTTTTCTCCTTACCTGGATTCTTTCCCGTTAGATGTTGTGTCTCGTCTCTTCACCTCCATTCCGCGAATAACAGTAGCAAACCACGGCGGTATCACCATCCTAGTCGTCTCAGTCGGGTTGTGGTCTCTCCCATGTTTCTGTCACGGTTTCAACCAGTCCTCGGGTTGATCATCCTTATCTTCATTTTCGCCCCAGTCGGTAAAATTAATTTCTGCAAATTGTCATTTTTTTGCATGAAATTGTACTGTTTGTAAGTATGCAATGTATTTCTACAGTTGCAAGTTAATCAATTGATAATATTTGTTTATCTCAAGTATTTTCTAAATGAGTGCGTAAGTATGTTTTAAGCGCATTGTTTCTGAAACTGTTGGGGTAATGAGTGCTGCTTTCTTGCACTTTAGACTTCTGAGAGTGTTGAGAAGATAGATTGAATAGAACTGTTTGCTTTTTCTATACATACTGTATGGCAGAAATACCTTTTTTGTTGAAATTTTAAATACTGTGATTTTTTGTTTTGTTGTTCAGAGTAATGAACGTATTTTGAGGAAATCATATAATTCAAACTTTCAGAAATAATGCTCATAAACAAGAGGCATAGTTGGGCACGCAAGAAGATTTCAGCACTGCGTCCAATCGATATTTTACCTAGGTGACTTCTGGGAGGAGGGAGTACAATGGGCGTCCATATAACACAGATAGGGTCCCTGACGTTGCTGACGCTGATCTCACAATGACCCTGCATCTACACGTATACGCTCTGTCAGAGGCTTTCCCCAAAGCCCATCTACATGGACAGAGAGTTCTGTACTGGAAGCCAGGATAGAAACTTCTCAAGCTATATCTAGCGCCATCCGAAGCCATACCACGCCCAGTCCCTAGGCCTAAAATATTTACAATGAATTAAAACGAAATGCAAATATCATAAATTGTGATGTATGATAATCCATCCAAATATTTTTCTAAGCTTCAGAGAGAAATCACGAAAGCCCCTTGAACTCGTGATTTTCCTAATGCGATCCTCAGACGCTATCACCAGAGCCATCTGGAATGGATACCTTAAAATGTGCAACCATTTTGTAAAATAACCTTGTAACAATAATTATCAACAGTCAACTCGGCATTTAGTAGAGTTGAATACTAAACAGAGTAACCAAAAGTGACTGAAGGGTTGTCCGATTTGAAAATGTGCCGTGTATGTCACCGAATGTAATGACTGTATGTGGCGTATAGCGCAATAGACATGATATCTGAGCAGCAAGGATGATCATCGGTGCAACACGCATCGGCGATCACACAAGGATCCGAAGGATTTCTAGACGAATCTCTAATATTGCAGAGAAAGTGTTTCCATAAGTGTAAACCGCCGCAGAGAACCATCAAAGTGTCTAACGCACGTCATGT
The DNA here is from genome assembly GCA_030762935.1 of Hymenopus coronatus. Lineage (NCBI taxonomy): Eukaryota > Metazoa > Arthropoda > Insecta > Mantodea > Hymenopodidae > Hymenopus > Hymenopus coronatus. The sequence goes on from CM060891.1 coordinate 82,500,342, forward strand.
CGCCTCAGTAGAGTTATACGGAGCGCTCGAAGGCCCACTGACAGTCAAATCACTACCACATTTCAATGTGGGGCGTCAGGACTCATTTGTTCCTGACCACATAATCTTCAACAGGCGATGACCGACTGGTATCCCTCGACACAAAGCTCAAGACTAGCATAGGCCCGGCAATATCCTCACTAGACCTTGGAACAATGGTGGGATGTAGCATGGTCCGATGAATCACGGTTTCAATTGTATGCAACTTGACGTATGTGCATGAGGGCGTGGCGTATGCCCTACGGAATATGTGTGAACCCTGCCTGTCAACAAGTTTGTATCCAGACAAGAGGTGGCTCAGTTGTGGTTTGGGCTGTGTTCTCATGATCGCAATTAGGTCACATGCGGCTGCAGGGATCAGTGCAGATGCTGTGATCTCATGGTCGCAATTAGGCCACATGTGGTAGTAGGGATAACAGGTGCACGTTATAGTGATATTTTTTCAGAGCATCTGCAACGTTTCTGGCAGTTGAGTAATAGAGATACAATTTTTCAACAGGATAGCGAGACATTTTACCTCTGTTTGATTGCACGCAGATAGTTTAATGAAGACTTCGGTGAATTCACCAGCATGGTTTGGCCCTCCCGAGACCCGATCTTATCCTATTGTAGACTCCATCCCTCGACATGTTACTGCAGTTTTGAGGGAGGGCCCGGGGAGGAATGATTCCATGAGTATCTCATCCAATGCCTTATCATAAACTTATACCTTTCAGTGTAACAGACCATACATACATAGACCAACAAATAATTTGCAGTTATTTCAAAAAAGGGGTTTACTACATAGGAATAGTTTTGTTTGATTCACTTCCCTCTTCTAGAGGGAAATGAACAAATGAACAAAAACAAGTTTAGATCAGAATTAAAAAGATACCTTATCACTCAAACCTTCTATACAAAGGATGATTTCATTCAATCAAAAAACACTGGATCAGAATTAAAAAGATACCTTATCACTCACACCTTCTATACAAAGGATGATTTCATTCAATCAAAAAACACTGGATCAGAATTAAAAAGATACCTTATCACTCACACCTTCTATACAAAGGATGATTTCATTCAATCAAAAAACACTGGATCAGAATTAAAAAGATACCTTATCACTCACACCTTCTATACAAAGGATGATTTCATTCAATCAAAAAACACTGGTAATAATGTAACACTGTAAATATAATAAACATGAATACTCTAAGAATGCAAGTATATGGGTAGGCTTTTGGAAAAAGACATGTAATTGAAAATTATGCAAAACCGACACCTCTGAAAATTCATTTTCAGAGTTATTATTTGTGAATAAATGTATTAATAAGTATGAATAAATGTAATTGTTGACATGATCTACATCCTAGAGTTTGGGCTTTGAGTCTAATCTCATAATAGGATCTACAGATTGCAATGTTATGTATGTAGGTATGTATGTACAACATTTGTATCGTCTTCAGGTACGTCTATCCGATTACCTCCAGGAAAGAACCAATTGGCACATTGAAGATAGTTTTATTTATAGATACTCAAAAAAATGATTTTAGGATAATTTCCAAAAACTATTTATAATAATAAATGACTCCATTGCTATGGTATTAAATCCATCATGAAAGTGCAATGCTGTGTATGCATATGCATCTAATTTCGATTATCGCTTTGAACCATGTATGACTTTTATCAGTTCAACAATAATAAAACTGAATTTTGTATCACAGTAGGTATATAATACATCATTTATAATATAATAATATTACAAAAGTAATAATGTGTACCATTTCTGAATATTCAGTATTTTTATTAAATTAAAAACCTTTGAAAGATTTTGTTTCACAAAATATTCGCAATATAAACCAGTTGGAAAAATAATGGTGGACAGTTATGTGCTTATAGCAAAAGGCAAAAATGTCATCGACCAACTCTACGGAAGTCACGACGAGGTATATGTGGTTCAATGAATTTTTAATTCGCCACCCTTTCTTTATTAATTTTTACTTTCTCTATACGTACTATATACATAGTGTATAGAGAAGGTATTGATTGCATTGTACCCAAAAATTCGATACCGAGATTTCACCGAAAATATGTTTAGAGATCCCCTGAATCCAAAAAAAGGATTTTTAGAAATGTCCGTGTGTGTGTCTGTCTGTGTGTATGTGAGTGTGTCTTTGGGCAGCATAGCTCAAAAACGAAAAGACCGTTAAAAACCAAACTTGGTATTTAAGTTTGGTATTTTCCAAGGATGCGACACGAAGATTTTCAAGAAAATCCCCCCACCCCAAACTACCCTTTACATGGAACTTTTTTCAAAATTTTTTATTTTCTAAAAAATGGATCTAACGATTTTGATTAAAATCCCATAGATTACTCACATTTACGTACCAAATAAAATGTATATCTTAAATTTTCTGGGAATAGCCTCTCATGAATTTGGCCGAATTTTGCTCAACTGCAAAACGGTAAGAGACAAAAGCTTACTGCACAGGAAATGTAGAGCACGTTAAAACACACAATTTATGTTATACCTATACATTTTTGTCGTGGAGTTGATCGGTTTTTAGTTATTCAATGTTTTTGATTGCACCTTTCAAAACCTTATATTTTCTCATACAGGAATTTGTCAACTTCTGTCCAAGCAAACAAAGGAACTTCCGTCACATAGCAACCAGCTTTTGACTATCACTTTAACCTATGGTACTCCCTTATTTCGCTTCTACTTAAAAGGAAGCAAGTACTAATAGTATTTCTGAATTTTTATTTTCTGGATTAGTAGTAAATAGAAGCATAAGCTTTTTAACAATAATTTGTTGTAGAGATATAGAGAAAGTCATGTGAATGGAACACATCAGATTTTTAAAATGGGCCTACGCTAAACTTCTTTACCCTGATATAAATTAATAAACGCCCCACAGTTCTTGCCACTGCATCTGGAGTTACAGAAGTGCCTTCGTTCCTCAGGTTACAAGAACTAACTGCGTAATATTAACTAGCAGCTGGCAAAATGAAAATGGAAATTAGCAGATTAGCGATCAGAGAAACAGCAGTAGTTTATATGACTAGAAAACAATGCTTTATGGGGGCAAGTTTTTACTACTTCGTTTATAATTATGGCCATAGCATTAACGTAATGGGGTGAAGTCATGGATATAGGTTAAAGACTATGTTTGCATACAATTCCCTTCTATTAGTTTAAACGCCTTGAGTTTCATCAGAGTTTTTTAATAATGTTTTAAAAGTTTAAGGCTTTTTATAAAAAAAAAAAAATCTAATGAATATTCATATTATTTTCTCTACTTATTCTTCAGCAAACTTATCTTGAAAACGTTTAATTCTTCTACCTATTTCACGTTAATCAGATAAACATTTGCAGAAATAGTTTTAGATGTTTCTGTGTTAACTTAATGAGGTTTAAGAAAATACAGTGTTTTAAGAGATATCAAATCTTCAAATAGCTGGTCGCTATGTGATGGTTAGGAATTTTGTTCTGTTTGCTTGACTAGCAGAAAGAAAAACAAATATTGACTTCTCATTTGAGAAAAGTAAGTGTGAGAGGATTTAAACCAACAAAGACGAATATCTCAGAATAAGTTAGCTCCACAGAAAAAATAAATTACACAAATTGTATGTTTTGAAGAGATATACATTTTTTGTATAGTAAATTTTTACTTTCTCTACACGTACTATGTACATAGTGTATAGCGAAGGTATTGCACTCCACCAAAATTTCGATACCGAGATTTCACCGGAAATATATGTTTTAGGGTCCTCTGTATCCAAAAAAGCAGCATTTTCACAAAAAAGTCCGTGTGTGTGACTGAGTGTCAGTGTGTCTGTGAACACGATAACTCAAAAACGAAGAGTCACTAAAATCCCAAACTTGGTATTTAGTTTAGTATCTTCCAGGGATGCGACACGAAGATTTTGAGAAAAATCCCCCACCCCAAACTACCCTTTACATGGAACTTTTATTTCGAAAATTTTGATTTCCTTAAAATTGGCTTTAACGATTTTGATTAAAACTTCTTATATTAAAGATATTTACCTGATAAATAAAATGTATATCTTGAATTTTCTGGGAATAGCCTGTGAGGACTACTTTATTCTGGATGAGTTTTACGAAATTTTGCATAACTGCTAAAGTATAAGAGATGGACAAAAACTTACTTCACAAAAAATGTAGAGCACGTTAAAACACACAATTTATGCTTTATACATTTTTTTCGTGGAGTTGATCGTTTTTGAGATATTTCTTGTATTTGGTTTCAGTTGTGAAAAACTATACTTTTCTCATACAGGAATTTGTCAACTCCTGTCCATACAAACAAAAGAACTTCAGTCACATAACAGCCAGCTTTTGACTATCACTTTAACCTATAGTACTCCCTTATTTCGCTTCCACTTACAAGGAAGCAAGTAATAAGACTAATTCTGCTAATTTTTTCGATTAGCATGAAGTAAATAGATGCATAAGCTTTTTAACAATAATTTGTTGCAGAGATGTAGAGAAAGTCATGTGAATGGTACACATCAGATTTTTTTCGGAAGTAGTTACGTTATACACCTTAATATATAGTGGGTTCAATGTCAAGGTTTCATACTGTCCGTATATGTCAGAGTTCACACACATACATATACTAGGTTTCGTTTAATAATTCAGCAAGTTCACGCTAAATTAGATAACCTATTGAGGGCATTGAAGGCTTTACATATGATGACGAAATCTTACGTTTAGTAATTGAAAGGCAGCACATTTTACTACTGCCAGACATGCTGCTTACTTATATGATTTCGTTTATTATAATGGATGTATGAGAAATCGCAATTTGTTGACTTTACAGACGGTTTAAAATTCTCTAGAGCAGAATGAAGGATAACCTCGGATGCGCTTTTGTAGTATTCAGTAATGGAAGTGATATTTATTCATAAATCGCAATGACACTCTAGGGAGTGCTAAGTTGTACAAGCAGATCTCTTTGCTATTAAAGAAACTGTCATTTAGTCCAAAACCAAAAATCTTGTGTTACACTCACATGACTTTCTCTAGCTGTTCTACAAACTTCTTACATAAGATTATTCTTCTTACTGCACCTTGCTAATCGAGGTACTCATTAGCACAATGTTATTATTACTTAGTTCCTTATAAGTAGGAAGAAAATAAGGGAATACACTAGGCTAAACCAATAGTCAAATGTTTTAAAAGCTGCCGTTATGCGATTGTCATTACAAATCGCTTCTTTTCTTGGCCAGGAGTGGAACAAAAGAAAAACGGACACTCCCGTTTGAGAAAAGTATAAGTACTTCACAACTGAAACTAATAACAATGAACACCACGAAAATGGTAGGCTCCACGAAAAATTGTATATGACATAACTTGTGTATTTTAACAAGACCTACATATTTTGTATAGTAAGTTTTTGTCTATCTCTTTCGGTTTACTAGTTATGTCAAATTAAGCAAAATCCATCCAGAATAAACAGGTCTTTAGAAGCTATTCCCAGAAAATTCAAGATATATATTTTATTTGTCAGGTAAATATCATTAATATACGATATTGTAATCAAAATCGTTAGAGCCATTTTTAAGAAAATCAAAATTTTCGAAAAATGTTCCATGTAAAGGGTAGTTTGGGGTGGGGGGATTTTTCTCAAAATCTTCGTGTCGCATCCCTGGAAGATACTAAACTTAAATACCAAGTTTGGTATTTTAGCTGCTTTTCGTTTTTGAGTTACCGTGTTCACAGACACACGGACACACACAGACGGACCTTTTTCTGAAAATGCTTTTTTTGGATACAGAGGGTCCTAAAACATGTATTTTCGGTGAAATCTCGGTATCGAATTTTTGGGTGGAATACAATACTTCTCTATCCCTATGTACATTGTACATGCGGGGCTAGAGAAAGTAAAAATTCTGATTGTCGCATTTTCAGAGAATCACATACTACACTTACTACTACAAACAACAAATACAATTTAACGGTGTTGGTACTAGAAAGTATATCTATCATAAAATCATATAAGAGACATGTTTGCTTATCATGGTTATGAAGCCATATTGGCACAGTTGGGAACTAAAGAGCTGATGAACTGGCAAAAATGACTATAATTTAAATTTGAGCTACAATGTAAGCTAGGAATAAGCTTAAAGATTATGTTAGAATACATTGAAATGAGCAGTGAATGTAGAGCTCTAAAGGAACCACAAGAGAAACCTGTTTTCCTTCATTTGCGTATCACTTACGCTGTAAAAGATACCACAACAGAGTTCATAATCACTTAATTTTTATCAGGAAATTGTAATTTTGTTTTTATTTTCAACGATTCAAGATACAAAGACAGAACGGATATCAGTGTATATGTACTGAACAGCAAATGGTTGATTTTTTGTTGTTTTATTTTTTCCGCACTGCTCATTCTTAGAGCGTAAAAGAAGAATCTTCAATGCACTCAAAAATGTTTGTAATATAAGATTTGACAAGCTACTATGTAAAATATTTACAACAAAATATTGTTATAGGGAATTCCAAAAGTTTTTGTTCTATTTATAAAATGTTGTATTCTTTTTATAATACACATCAGTTATATTTTCTTTCATCAACATAACTTGCATCCAGTCTATGACTAATATGTACTTGATAATACTGTAAACTCAATTTTGCTTTAACTATAATCCTAATATATCTTCGGTCACGCCGTGGATTACTCGCCTCTCACCTAGACGGGCATCCCAAGCAACCGCATGTGAGATTTCTGATGGACAAAGTGGCGCAGGGACGAGTTTTCTTCGGGTTCTCCGGTATCCTCCGACATCAGCAGTGCTATCGCTTGCAGTGCCATAAGTAGTAAAGGCGGGTGTTAAACACTACAAAAAATATATATTTTCGGGTGAAATAGAGTTTTATGCACGGGTATATTCAATAAAATTATCCTCTGCATTCCTGTTGAACTAAGTCAAAAACAATTGTTTTACAAAACCATATTGATTAAAGCATAAACATCAAACAGAAAAAGTATAAATCATTTCTACACATTCGTTCCACGAGAAAGGTTTCCTAAACTCTACAATCTCACTGCAAGAATTGTGTGCATGTTTGGGACAACCTATATGAGACACTAATTATTGTTAAAAAGCTTATGCTTCTATTTACCTCATGCTAATCGAGAAAAGTTAGTATAAATAGTCTTATTACTTGCTTCCTTGTAAGTAGAAGCGAAATAAGAAAGTACTATAGGTTAAAGTGATAGTCAAAAGCTGGTTGCTATGTGATTGAAGTTCCTTTGTTTGTATGGATAGTTGACACATTCCTGTATGAGAAAAGAAAAAAATTTTAAAGCTGAAACCAAAAACAAGGAATATCTAAAAATTGACCAACTCCACGAAACAAATGTATATAACATAAATTGTGTGTTTTAACGTGTTCTATATTTTTCGTGTAGTAAGTTTTCGTCCATCTCTTACGGTTTAGCAGTTATTCAAAATTCCGTAAAATCCATCCAGAATAAAGTACTCCTCAGAGGCAATTCTCAGAAAATTCAAGATATTTAATCAAAATCGTTAGAGCCATTTTTGAGAAAACCAAAATTTTCGAAAAAAGTTCCTTGTAAAGGGTAAAGCTCCCCAAGGGGGGTTTTTCTCAAAATCTTCGTGTCGCTTCTCTGGAAGATACTTAATTTAAATAACAAGTTTGATAATTTCCCGACTTTTCATTTTTGAGTTATCGTGTTCAAAGACACACGGACCTTTTTCTGATTTTTTTTGATACAGGAGATCCTAAAACACATATTTCCTGTGAAATCTCGGTAACAAACTTTTGGGTGGAATGTAATACCTTCTCTACGTATAGAGAAAGTAAAAATGGACTCTCTGAAAATCGGTTCTGCTTTCCAATGTGAAATGCAGTCTTCCGTTCTTCCTGTCTGCTTGCGCATGGGCAACCACGTTGGTCAATCGACCAATGGCAGTGTCAAATCTAAAACTGAACTAGAATTTGCAATGTCGCCCCCCAGTATGGGGATTGGCAAAGAGCTGACAACCCATTCCATAAAAGGCACTGTTACGTTTCCAGTAACAAGAGGCAAAGCTGGACAAATCAAGACCGAGACTTTGTTTACGAAAAATGACAATGAATTTGGCAATCTAACCTTAGGATTGAATACTAAGTATAATGAAGTTCTTAAAGGAGGCTGCAAAAAAATAAATAAATAAAACCATTATGTAGAACTGTCTGTTCATTTTCACTCTGTCTTTTAGGGTTCTAAATATACCACTCCAAGAACATTTTAGGCTGGAAAGTAGGCTAGAAGGGAGAAAGGTTCCTTTCTGCCTGGGTTGTTTCAGAGTACTGTCAGCTCTCTTTGGAAATCAAAACAAAATTTCCCTTTCTGTTATGCCATCTCTGGCGGGGTTGGCAGCCTTGATACAGCATTCCCTTTGTTCCACCTCCCACCCTGCCGCTCGTCCGTGCAGAATTAATGTTCGTAAATTACATTAATTACTAATTACTTTAATGTAGCTGTACATCCCTCCCATCTGTTGAATAATTACTTTTCTAAATTAATTACTAGTATTTCAAGTTATGTTCCTTCCCAACTCTAAGAGACACTCGTGTGTGTTTGAATAATTGTTCTATACCATGACTTACAAGAAGCTCCAAGGGGGTCCTTGTTACCACAACTTTCCTCTTCCGCGAAGGCCAAAAAGGAAGAAATGAACAAGGCGAGAGCCTGTTTGTGTCGTTAACAACCGTGCACATTCACTTGTTACTTTATTAGGAAACAAATGATAGAGCATAAGGAGAGGCGGATTCTTTTTTACTTTCTCTAGCCCCGTATGTACAAAGTACATAGAGCTAGAGAAGTATTGTATTCCACCCAAAAAATCGATACCGAGATTTCACCGAAAATGCATGTTCTAGGACCCCCTGTATCCCTGTTCGTGTGTCCGTGTGTCTGTGAACACGATAACTCAAAAACGAATAGTAGCTTAAATACCAAACTTGGTATTTAAGTTTAGTAGTTTCCAGGGATGCGACACGAAGATTTTGAGAAAAATCCCTCCACCCCAAACTACCCTTTACATGGAATTTTTCTCGAAATGTTTTATTTTCTTAAAAATGGCTCTAACGATTTTGATTAACATATCACACATTAAAGATACTTAGCTGACAAATAAAATGCATATCTTGAATTTTCTGTGAATAGCTTCTGGAGACCTATTTATTCTGGATGAATTTTGCTTAATTTGGCATAACTAATAAACTGTAAGAGATAGACAAAAACTTACTAAACAAAAAATGTAGGTCTTGTTAAAATACACAAGTATACATTGTTAAATTTACATATACATTTTTTTCGTGGAGTTTACCGTTTTCAAGGTATTCATTGTTATTAGTTTCAGTTGTGAAGTACTTATAATTTTCTCAGATGGGAGTGTCCGTTTTGTTCTACTCCTGGCCAAGAAAAGAAAAGAAGCGATTTGTAATGACAATCGCATAACCACAGCTTTTAAAACATTTGACTATCAGTTTAGCCTATAGTATTCCCTTATTTTCTTCCTACTTATAAGAACTAAGTAATAAGAACATTGTGCTAATGAGTACCTCGATTAGCAAGGTGCAGAAGGAAGAATAATCTTATGTAAAAATTATGTAGAACAGCTAGAGAAAGCCATGTGAGTGTAACACATCAGATTTTTATTGAAAAACGGTCAGTGTGGTACATAGACAGAGTCACTCAAAAGAGGCTAGCCTCTGGTTCCCAAAGTCGCGTGTTCAAACCCGGCGGAGGGCGAAGGTTTTTTTTCTCGGGCGAAAATCCTAGCAAGACTTCCTTCTTGCGGGAAGTAAATCCGGTGGTTCATTGCCGTAGACTAAAATAGTACGTGATAGGTTAAAGAGCGTCCATAAATAAAACCTAATCTTGTTTTCTAAAATAGGCGCGATATTTGTGAAAACAGTTTTATTTTACAGAATGTGTGGATAGATCTCTGTGACATACTCAAGTTGGTAATAGAGATTAAGGAGAAAAAGATCTTAATGCTGAATAACAAAAAATGGGTTCTGTAAATTCCTCTTACTGAATTTGTAAACAGGAACAAATCAAAGCGAATGATCCAACTTAACTGCCAATCCCAACAGTTCTATCTGGAGTGCTGTACAGAATTATGACACTATATCTAATAAATCTGATAACAGGTTTCAGCATTCCTGAAAGGCAGAAAGCGATTTTGTTAAATGTAGTTGCAGAGGATATTACTCACAAGCTAAAACCTACGGATGTTGTTCCCACAAACTAGATATGTCCTAAAGTTAAATCCCTTTTATTTTATAAGTTAGTGCTTTTGGTATCCTTTCAGAAAAATGAAAAATTCTAAACGAACAGAGTTAATTTATAGTAATGAGCTGTTGCATTACAATTACATAATTCCAAAGGTAAATGTTTCAAATAAAATAACAAAACTGCAGCCATAGCAAAAGGCAGTTGGGGGTGGGGGATTTTCTTTAAAATGTCTGTGTCACATCCTTGGTAAATACTGAACTTAAATATCAAGTTGGATATTTAATGATTTTTCTGTTTTTAGCTATGCTGTTCTCTCTCTCTCCCTCTCCTTCCCTCTCTTTCACACACACACACACACACACACACACACACACACACACGGAGCTCTTTCTAAAATGCCTTTTTTTTTATTCGCAGTGTCTTAAAACATGCATTTCCGGTGAAATCTCGGTGTCGAATTTGTGGGTGGAATACAATAAGTACCTTCTCATTACATGCATGCATGGTAGAGCAAGTAAAACGCTGTGCCAAAGTCATTTAACAATTTACATATTTTGGGAAGTGTTTAAAAGTTCGTCAGAAACTATAATTAGATTTGAAGATGCGTGCTTGTTTCTTTCTCTATATGTACTATGTACATAGTGTATAGAGAAGGTACTGCACTCCACCAAAAAATTCGATACCGAGATTTCACCGGAAATATATGTTTTAGAATCCCCTATTACAAAAAAAAAAAAAAAAAAAAAAAAAAAAGCATTTTCAGAAAAACGTCCGTCTGTGTGTGTGTGTGTGTGTGTGTGTGTGTGTGTGTCCGTGTGGCAGTGAACACAATAACTCAAAAACGAAAAGTCGATAAAATACCAAAGTTGGTATTTAAGTTTAGTAGTTTCCAGGGATGCGACACGAAGATTTTGAGAAGAATCCCCCACTCCAAGCTACCTTTTACATGGAACTTTTTTCGAAAATTTTCATATTCTCAAAAATGGCTCTAACGATTTTGATTAAAATGTCGTATATTAAACATATATACCTGAGAAATAAAATGTATATCTTGAAATTTCTGGGAATAGCCTCTGAAGACTACTTTATTCTGGACGAATTTTACGGAATTTTGCATAACTGCTAAACCGTAAGAGATGGACAAAGACTAGTCACACAACAAATGTAGAGCACATTAAAATAACAATTTATGTTACATACATTTTTTCGTGGAATTGATCGTTTTTGAGTTATTCCTTGTTTTTGTTTTCACCTTTAAAAAACATACTTTTTTCATACAGGAATTGGTCAACTCCTGTACATACAAACAAAGGAACTTCAGTCACAGTTTTTGACTATCACTTTAACTCAAAGTATTCCCTTATTTTGCTTCTACTTACAAGGAAGCCAGTAATAAGACTATTTCTGCTTATTTTTCTTAATTAGCATGAAGTAAATAGAAGCATAAGCATTTTAATAATAATTTGTCATATGAATGGAACACATCAGATTTTTTTTTTTTTTTACATAGAGTAAAAGCTTAACCTTACTTCATATTGTGCTAGTATGCGTTACCGCACACCACGGAAGTAGATAATGTTCTATAAAGATACTCTGCGTCAGTAAAGGAAAGCAACTGAAGACCTTGACATAGCATCCATCACCTCAGACTACGATGCACGGAGAGTGTGATTGGCTAGACTAATGTATGTGATTCACAATCCCATTGTGATGCATATTCTTTACCTAATTATGCCCTGTGGTACGACGTGGGAAGTCCATAAAGAAAATTGGCGATCCACAGAACTCGACAGTTCACTGGTGACGTCACCAGGATGATCATATGTGGAGAGGAAAGATTTCGCCTCCGTCCACACATTTCCTGTGATAAAGATCTTGCTTGACTTTCCTCGGTTTGTCCTAGCTGCACGCTCGGAATCGTAAAACCGTCTCATCGAAATTAGGCATTCCTGGTGTTTATGCGTCGAAAACAAACCGGGTTTTCATATATACGTACGATTTCTTCAATTAAATATTTTACAATCTTCTAAAACTACCTAATATCTTCTTAATCTTAATAATGATAAATATTCTATTCCTCCCCAAAATTGGACATCATGATTTTACAGAAAGAGATTGTATATGTATGAGAGAGGGAGGGAGGGAGGGAGAGAGAGAATAGCATAATTAAACAACAAAGATTTTGTGAAATATTACAACTTGGTATTTACATTCAGCATTTTCCAAAATTACATTTTCAAGAAAATATTCACTTGTAGACTACGCTATACTTGTGAAACATTTCGTTATTTTCTCAAAAATGGCTCTAATTAAACTGATTAAATAGTACATGTTTAAGGTACTTATACGAAAAAAAATCTGATGTGTTCCATTCACATGACTTTCTCTACATTTCTGCAACAAATTGTTAGAAAGTTTATGCCTCTATTTACTTCATGCTAATCGAGAAAAAAATAGCAGAAATATTCATATTACTTGCTTCCTTGTAAGCAGAAGTTCCTTTGTTTGTATGGACAGGAGTTGACAAATACCTGTATGAGAAAAGTATACGGGTTTTAAAAGCTGAAACCAATAACAAGGAACAACTCAAAAACGATCAACTCCACGAAAAAATGTATATAACATAAATTGTGTGTTTTAAGGTGTTCTATATTTTTGTGTGGTAAGTTTTTGTCCATCTCTTACGGTTTATCAGTTATGCAAAATTCTGTAAAATTCATCCAGAATAAAGCAGTTTTCAGATGCTATTCCCAGAGAATTCAAGATATACATTTTATTTGTCAGATAAATATCTTTAATTTTCGATATTTTAATCATAATCGTTAGGGCCATTTTTGAGAAAATAAACATTTTCGAAAAACATTATATGTAAAGGGAACATGACTTTTGCATAATTGATAAACCGTAAGAAATAGACTAAATCTCACTACACAAAAAATGTACAACTCGCTAAAATATACAATTTGAATTATAAACTTTAGTGGAGTTAAACTGATCCTGCTTTTTTGTTTAAATTTTCCTACGTAAATGTTTCTCAAATAAGAATTCATTCATTTGGGGAGGGATCCATGCTAATAGAATGGAATTGCAAGGCCATCACTAAGATTTGACTATTCCCTTGAATCTATAATAATATACATAATGGGGCTATTTCTGCTGCTTTATCTTGATTCGCGTGAAGTAGATAGACAATCAGCTTATTGAGAATAGGTAGAGAACTTCATGTATATGTAACACATCAATTATTGTTATTTTACGAGTCATTTTCGAAGTTTAGTAATAAAAATCCGAACCATTATAATATTGTCTACATCTTATTCGCCTGTTTGCTTGTTGTTGTGGCACATATTTAAAGACATTTCGATGCTCATACATAAAATCGTAGCTATTTGAACCCCCAACAATTCTTTGATCCGTTGCGTAAAGAGAGAGAGAACAAATGAACATCCACCTACGCTCTAAACAAAATCTTCATTTCCATGAAAGCACAATGTTAAGGCACCGAACAGTATAGCGTAATAGAACTGGAATGGAAAGTACTACATTGTTCCAATAATGGACTTAATTAAAACAGAACGCTTAAAAGCAAAACGTGCACTTGAAAGGGCGACAGCAAAGCCTCAAAGAGAAGACTTTAAAGGATTCTGCATGAGAAAAGGAAGAGAGGAAGACCAAAATTGTCTCTGTATAAGAAATAACCATAATGACGTAAGAGAAAGCCTGGAGGAACAAGTCCATGCTGGGAGGAATGAAAATGCTATAGAAAATCTTTAGTGGTGTCAATTTCCCATTTTACCTCCTAAAGCATAATATGATCATTGCTTTAAAATGCGCTGTTTAAGAAATGGGTACTTAAACAATGTTTGAGACCAACCAGTTAGTTTTCCTTAGTGTAATGTACTCTGTTTTTATTGCTTCAACAAGAGGGCTGCAGAAATCTTATGAGATAAGTGTGTAGAAATGAAAGTGAGAGTTCAAAATATGCTTCCTCCTCCTTACGTAGCTTTAACACCTTTTCGTAATCTTCATTCATTTTTACTTTCTCTATATGTACTATGTACATAGTGTATAGGGAAGGTATTGCACTCCACCCAAGAATTCGATACCGATATTTCACCGGAAATATATATTTTAGGGTCCGCTGTATCCAAAAAAAGAAAAAAAAAAAAAAAAATTCCTCAAAAAGGTCCGTGTGTGTGTGTCCGTGTGTCTGTGAACACGCTAACTCAAAAATAAAAAGTCGATAAAGTACCAAACTTGGTATTTAAGTTTAATATCTTCCAGGGATACGACATGAAGATTTTGAGAAAAATCTCCCCACCCCAAACTTCCCTTTACATGGAACTTTTTTCGAAAATTTTGATTTTCTCTAAAATGGCTCTAACGATTTTGATTAAAATATCATATATTAAAGATATTTACCTGATAAATAAAATGTATATTTTGAATTTTCTGGAATCAGCCTCTGAAGACTTCTTTATTCTGGACGAATTTTACGGAATGTTGCATAACTGCTAAACCGTAAGAGATGGAAAAAAACTTACCACACAAAATATGTAGAGCACTTTAAAACTCACAATTTATGTAAAATGAATTTTTTTCATGGAGTTGATCGTTTTTAAGATATTCCTTGTTTTTGGTTTCAGCTTTAAAAAAACATACTTTTCTCACACAGGACTTTTGCCAACTCCTGTCCATACAAACAAAGGAACTTCAGTCACATAGCAACCAGCTTTTGATTATTACTTTAACCTACGATACTCCCTTATTTTGCTTCTTCTTACAAGGAAGCAGTAATAAGACTATTTCTGTTTTTTTTTTTATTAGTATTAAGTAAATAGAAGCATAAGCTTTTTAGCAATAATTTGTTGCAGAGATGTAGAGAAAGTCATGTGATTGAAACACATTAGATTTTTACGTACACATTCGCATATGCGAATAAATGTTGGTTCCGCACCTTTTTTTTTTTTTTTTTTCATGAATAGAACGTATATTGTCTGAATTGGTATTTACCCGGCAAATTAGTAAAACTATGAAGTAGTTTATGAACTGACAAGTACACGGGATTTTAACCTTCGACCTCCCACATGTGAACCACAAACCAACGTGTGAGGCCTGTTGCTCGGGTTACTTTTTATTATCCATTTGAATGCTTATATTATTTTAGGATTTTAAACGTTTAAACAAAGAAATACGTTGATCTAAACGAAATGGGAAAACTTTTGAGTAGAAGTGCATCGCAAATAACTGTTTTGACGTTTTCTCACTAATCCAAAAATTAAGTAAAATAAACGCTGATACTAAAACTAATATTTATTCAGAAAAACAGTTATTTTAACAGTAATATTAAGAATAATTTAGCTTTCTTCTTGTTTATTTTACAACGAACTAAACCAAAGAATCGTAAAATTCACTGTCATTTGCCTTTGCAATTAACAGGTACTATTCCAAAAGTCACAGACCACTCATTGCAATAAATGTTCTTTTAAAAGGCATATTTCAAAGTATTTTCTTACAAGCTATTATATTATTATTTTTTATTATTATCATTA
The DNA here is from genome assembly GCA_030762935.1 of Hymenopus coronatus. NCBI lineage: Eukaryota > Metazoa > Arthropoda > Insecta > Mantodea > Hymenopodidae > Hymenopus > Hymenopus coronatus. The sequence goes on from CM060891.1 coordinate 82,516,198, forward strand.
TTATTATTGTTAACAAGGTCATTTAACTTTTTACGTTCTTATTTTGATGTAAGGAGTTGTACATATTGCCCCACCGTTTTAATTGCACACCGAGTATTCAACTTTACAAAATAGTTTATAATCTAAATAATAAGCCCTCTCTCTGTTTTTTTTTTTTTTTTTTTTTTTTTGTATGTCCTATTTTTATTTACCTTTTCTTTTTACTTTGTTTGCCGTATGATTACTGAATTACTGTTTTCTTCTTTTTACACACACAAACATACAACACCCATGCCAAAGGCGGGACTCGAACCCAGGATCCCCTGCGCTACGAAGCACCAAAGCGAGACGCCTTGGCGAGCGAGGCTATGGGGACCAGCATTTAAGCATTTTATTCAAACCAAGTGGTTGTTTATAGCCAAAGCAGTATCATTTTCTCGCATTTTAGAAACATTTACTAATTAATTCAAAATCTTCTCGGGCTTCTAGCCAGGTAAAAACTTGGCTTGACACCAACGTTTCGAAGAAGTGCATCTTCCTCGTCTTCAGTTCACCCTGAAGACGAGGAAGATGCACTTCTTCGAAACGTTGGTGTCAAGCCAAGTTTTTACCTGGCTAGAAGCCCGAGAAGATTTTGAATTAACACGTCGCCAGGAAAGCTTCAGTTCTTATTTACTAATTACTTAGATACGTGCTTTTCCACGAAACGAAAATATTTTTGAACCTTTATTTAGGTTCAATGTCCTTTAGGTATTTTTTTTTTCTTTCTTTATTCTTTAGCACCCTTTAGCCACTGTGGTCATATAGGGGGGGGGGGGCTACAGAAACATTGGTGTTTAGCTCTTTGAACTTTAGATTACCTTACTGTAAGTTTTTCATACGCGCATTCACTTTCAATCCACCTACCAAACTATACAGAGAGTCAAGAATAATTGTAAAAGAAAGTTTTCAACCCCCGACCGGGAATCGAGCCCGGGACCTCCGGTTAGAAGGTTAGCTTGCAGAATTTTTATTTTATTCACTCATATTACCTGCAATACAACCAAAGGAAAGCATACTCCTAATAGTATCACAATTTTCACTGTAATCTGTAGCTACTCTTCTGGATTTGTTTTGTTTTATTTGATTTTATTGCAGCTGATAACGGCGATATCGTAGTGACCATTAGTCAAGATGTTCTAGAAAAGAATGGTATCCGTTAACATATTTCAAAGAATGACTTTTTTTCTAATAATTATTGGGCTTTTGCAAAATATATTTAATTTCTGTCAAATGTTAATAAATAGTGAATATGTATGTACCAGATGTTTTATGTTAATACGTAATTTGGTAAAATTATAATTGCAACTATGTAACTATAATGTACTGCCCAGAAGTGGTGGTATATAATGGAATGCACGCAGTTTTGAATATAGATCACTTAGAAGGAAAGAATGACTATCAGAGTTTCCGTGAAGATCCGTGGGTTGTGACAGACAGGAAGAGGCGGTTCTAATGAATCATTGTGTTCCTGCAGATTGCGAGCAGTCACCCGGCGTGTTCCTGAGAGACGACCCGCTGTTTGGTACCCAGCTCCAAAACCAGAGCGAACTCCGGGTACCCAGCGCAGAAAAAGCAGCCTTCTACCTGGACGCCGCCGTCGCCAGCCGCAGTACCGGAAGCGAAGCCGGGGACTCGCATCTTTTGTACACCTTACACGTGTACCAGTACAGCGTAGCGGGCAAGGGTCACGGAGTAGCCGGAGGTAGGTCGCGGCTTCATCTCATCGACCTGGGCAGCTGCGAGCGAGGCAAGGCTAACGGAGGTATTCCTCTCTCAGGACTCGGCAACGTCCTCTTGGCCATCTTCAACGGGCAGAAACATCTTCCATACAGGTTAGTACGTGAGAGGGTGAGAATTTCCATTTAAGGTGGTATTTGTACTCAGTTTAATTGTATACAAAGTAAAAATTCCCTAAAAGTATTTTGTACCATGTGTGTTTTTGGTGCAAGAACCTATCATAATACATATTCAAACAAATTTACCTAAAGAACGTGTTAGAAGATAGAAAACAAAACTCTTAATGAAAGCAATATTCTCCAAAAATAAGACGAAGGAGAGGTGCAAACCTATGGCTTCTTCAATGAAATTCTCCAAGGTAAATGTTATTAAGGTAACCAGATGTCTTAAATATCTCTCTCCCTCTCCCTCCCCCTCCCCCTCTCTCTGTGTGGGTATTCTAAAAGAATTTTAAAAAGTGAACCTAACACTTTCATTGCAAGTATTGGTATTGTCAGACGCGTTGCCGCCGTTACTGGGTCCGCCGATTGGTGAATGAGGGGAGAAAACTGAAAAAGCCGGTGTTTACAAGAAGAGCAGGTTTATGAGTGCGGTCTTCAGTTTAAACTTGAAGCAGTGGTGTAGCCAGAAAAATATTAACGGTGGGCGGGGGAAGGAGTATGTATAGAGATCGATTTTTTTTTAAATAATTTGTATAAAATCAAGTGATAAATATGAATTAATGCTGAGTTGAAATATTTTAAAAAAATAATTTATATTCATAGATTAAGTGCAGCAATTTGAATTTCAATTAGGTTTTGCTTTTACCTCTTACATTTTTTTTAGTGGGGAATTTCTAACCCCCAAACATCTCCCCATCCTGCGTACGCCTCTGGCCCGAAGTGATGCACAAGAACCAAATTTACTATTCCATCAAGTTACCCTGAATATTTCCACTTTGATAGAGATAATAACAATATCTCTAACTGAGTTATTTTTAAGAACAGTAATTGATATATTACATTTAATGCATAAGAAGCATTATCGAAACAAAAATTGTCATTTAACTGCCTCCGTGGTCGAGTGGTCAGCGAGCTGACTTCTCACCTGGAGGTCCCGGGCTCGATTCCCGGCTGGGTCGGGGAATGTTGCGTTAATCAGAATAATTCCCTATCCCCATAGTCTGGAAGTATGTATATGAATGAGAGTGAATATGTGTGTGTGTGTGTGTGTGTGTGTGTGTGTGTGTGTTTGAGGAAAATAAAACGATTTAAACCCAACATAAAGAATCTGTAGACAACGAGTTGTTTCTAATTCAAAGCCTCCGATATGACCTTAGATGTTAAATGGGGCTATAAAAATGAAACAATAAAAAAAAAACTGATGTGTTAAATTCACATGACTTTCTCTATATCTCTGCAATAAATTATTTTTAAAAAGCTTATACTTCTAGTTACTTCCTGTTATCCAGAAAAAATTAGCAGAAATTGTCTTATTTCTTGCTTCCTTGTAAGTAGAAGCAAAATAAGGGAGTACCATAGGTTAAAGTGATAGTCAGAAGCTGGTTGCTATGTGACTGAAGTTCCTTTGTTTGTATGGACACGAGTTCACAAAGTCCTGTATGAGAAAAATATAAGTTTTTATAGCTTAAACCAAAAACAAGGAGTATCTAAAAAAACAATCAACTCCACGAAAAAAATGTACACAACATAAATTGTGTGTTTTAATGTGCTCTACATTTTTTGTGTGGTAAATTTTTGTCTCTCTCTTGAGGTTTAGCACTTATGCAAAATTCCGTAAAATTCACTCAGAATAAAGTAGTCTTCAGAGGCTATTCCCAGAAAATTTAAAATATACATTTTATTTGTCAGGTAAATATTTTTAATATACGATATTTTAATCAAAATCGTTAGAGCCATTTTTTAGAAAATCCAAATTTTCGAAAAAAAGTTCCATGTAAAGGGTAGTTTGGGGTGGGGGGATTTTTCTCAAAATCTTCGTGTCGCATCCCTGGAAAATACTAAACTTAAATACCAAGTTTGGTATTTTACCGACTTTTCGTTTTTGAGTTATCGTGTTCACAGACACACAGATACATACGACCTTTTTCTGAAAATACTTTCTTTGGATACAGGGGACCCTAAAACATATATTTCCGGTGAAATCTCGGTATCGAACTTTTTGTACAGAGTGCGTTTAGAGAAAGTAAAAAACATTATGAGCCTTATCCAAATATTATCTACAGCCATATAAAGTCAAACAGAGGAATGTTGGTGTGATAACCTAGAATTAGTTTTGGTGCAGTTTATGGTTATTTATAACTATGAAATTACATTTCAGGGTACTCGTTTGCTGCACATGCTGTAATATAAGAGTAGAGAATTTATATTAAGAGAAAGAATGAAGAAAAAGCTCAGTGAACGTATGCAAATGCGCTCAGAAACAAAAGATTATACTCTAAGATTATAACAATCGAATATCTCTAGTGTCTGTATCAATGAGCTCCAAAATAAAGGCACGAGCTCAAACACTAGTTTTCGTACTCCACTTTCCGATTCTACTTTGCAGAAAATGTGGTGTTTGGATCAATATTGGAGTTGCCGTGTATTGCTGCCATCGAAAGCGGTGTTTGACTACATTTTAGTGTTATGCTAATCTGTTTTGAAAATTGTTCACACCTATCTTCCTACACTTCTTTCTAGAGAACAGGTAGGCAAAAACGGTATCTCCCTCCAAGCAAAATGCTCTACCACCCGCCTGGGTAGTGTGAGAGTAGCCGTCTGCCTCACATTCAACAGGTCGTGAGTTCGAATCTCGCTTAGGGTGAATTATCCGGATAAGTTTTTTTGGGGGGCTTTCCTTATCCTGAACAGATGAATGTTGAGTAACCTTAAGCTTCATGAACCGCAAGATCATTTTACTGGTTCCATTCATCGTACGATATGACCAACCAAGTTAAAGCACTTTAAGCTTAAAAAAACAAAAACAGAAATAGTCTTATTAGTTGCTCCCTTGTAAGTAGAAGCGAAATAGGGAGTACCATAGGTTAAAGTGATAATAAAAAGCTGGTTGCTATGTCACTGAAGTTCCTTTGTATGGACAGCAGTTGACAAATTTCTGCATGAGAAAAGTGTAAGCTTTTCAAAGCAGAAACCAAAAACAAAGAATGTCTCAAAAACGATGAACTCCACGAAAAAATGTATATAACATAAACTGTGCGTTTTAGCGTGCTCTACATTTTTCGTGTAGAAAGTTTTTGTCCCTCTCTTACGGTTAATAGTTATTCAAAATTCCGTAAAATTCATCCAGAATAAAGTAATCTTCAGAGGCTTTTCCCAGTAAATTCAAGATATACATTTTATTTGTCAGGTAAATATATTGAATATGCGATATTTTACTCAAAATCGTTAGAGCCATTTTTGAGAAATCATTATTTTCGAAAAAAGTTCCATGTAAAGGCTAGTTGGGGGTCGTGTCGCATCCTTGGAAGATGCCAAACCTAAACACCAAGTTTGGTTTTTAACGGACTTTTCGTTTTTTGAGCTATGCTGCCCATAGACGCACACACACATACACGAGGACCTGTTTCCAAAAATGCTTTTTTTGGACTCAGGGGGACCCAAAACATGTAGCTCCAGTGAAATCTCGGTATCGAATTTTTGGGTGGAACACAATACCTTCTCTATACACTATATACATAGTGCGTGTAGAGAAAGCAACTAAATGTTGAAAGAATATCCATTACTCATTAAAATGTAGTGCATGTAGAGAAAGTAACTAAATGGTGAAAGAATATCCATTACTCATTAAAATGTAGTGCATGTAGAGAAAGTAACTAAATGGTGAAAGAATATCCATTACTCATTAAAATGTTAGTATTGTCCTAATCTTTTAAAAATACTTGGATTAAATTTTATAAAATCTGTTTCGCTAGGTGACAAGTTATCCCAGCGGTATTTTCGATGACGGTTGAATTCCAAGGCACTGCCGAAAGTACCATAACAAAGTGTCATTTCAACTTTTTATGCAGTAACTAAACAAGTTTGTATTCGAAGAGTACTTTCGCGTTTTTGACGTGAAAGAGGAACATTGTACAAAAAACTTCTAAGTAGGGAATGTTACCCAAAATGTGAAAGCAAAGGAGACTGCCTGTCGTAGAAGAAGGTGGCTAGAAAAACCTAAAGAGGCCTTTGGTTAATGTGGAATTACTACGTGCAAAAACCACAATTCTGCAAGGTACATAATGTGTTTAAGCTGATTTTATAATTGCCCTGGAGAAATTAAAAGGATAACGTGGTACTAAATAACCGAAACTCTATTCTAAAATCTGATATACAGCTTTAAGTTTGACTCCATAAGCATTCTGTACACAAAAGCTGGACTTCATAGCAACCAATGTCCAGTTGTGATAGAATTAACTTGAAGATGTATACATTTTGTTTATTGTTACATTTGCAGAGAACACAAAGTGACGCAATTGCTGAAGGAGTGCCTCAGTTCACTGACGTGCCATGCGGCGATGATTGCCCACGTTTCTCCTGCCGCACAACATTACACCGACACCCTGGCCACCGTACAACTTGCCTCGCGTATCCACCGCATGAGGCGCCGCAAGATCAAGGTGGGTTTTCATCATTCCCTCTAAATTTGATATGTTTGCTTTCTTTCCAGTCACCTAAGCTTAAGGAAGGGCTGAATTGCAATAACTTTCTCAGCCTCCAACAAATTGTCCTTACTGAAGCGTATTCTTCTAAATCCAGTTCAGTCTTAAGTTGATCCTCGTCAAAACAACCCCAGGCGACCAGTGCACTGTTGCAATGTAGCCTTCCGCCATACTGTCATACTTTATCGACCACGCGGCATATTGTAATAAAAAACGAACAGAACCCTTATTTCGACAACTTAAACGGTAACTAAATTATGCTGTAAAGTATAATGGTGATAGAATTGATAGTGGTACCAAAATAAACGCGTACACATGCAATAATTACATCTAAAAAACACGTTCGAAAAAGTAAAGTAACATGCATGCAATAACTTATTTTTATTCGCTCTCTGGAAGCGGCTCTGTTCCCTCCAGGTGGGAATCGTCCTCTGAACTGTTTGTACTGCTGCTTTCCAATCGAAGTTTATAACCGGGTTATCAACAACAGAGTCACTTAAACTATCATCTCCCAAAACAACGCTTCTTCTTTGTTACATGTCGAACTGCAAGCAACCGTTACTGTGTAAACAATTTGTGGAAATCAGGTGACTCACACGAATTGCATGCTGGGTCTTATAGCTCTGTTTAACGGTATAAATGTTAAACTCGTAGGTTTTTGTATACAATATTATACCATTCAAGAATAAATTTATTCTGTAATTTAGATTATTAGCATGGTGTTACATTACTGCGCGCATTGCTACTGTATTGCACCGCGGTCCACTGACCACGTGGATCGGTTTTGGCGGGGATCAATTAAGAGTGAATAGAAAATAACTGCTCTATGTTAATCAAGATAAACATTAACAGAGCCAGTCCCCATGGTCGCGCCCGCTTTGGCGATTCGTGGTGTAGGGGATTGTGGGTTCGAGTATCGCCTTGGACATGGGTGTTTGTGTGTGTGTGTGTGTATTATAAGCAAAAAGCAAAACGGTAATCAAATATAAAATCAAAGAAAATGTTGTGAAAAAGGAGAGAAAAAAGAAAAAAGGAGCAGTTCTGACAAGACTCCAGAACTGCATTTTTTGTAAAATGTCGTGTCGTATCTTTGGAAGATATTGAACTTGGATACAAGTTTGATATTTAGCTGACCTTTCTGTATTGAGTTATGCTGTTCACAGACACACTCTCAAACCTATTTCTAATTCTTTTAGATTAAGAGGACCCCAAAACGTGTATTTTCAGTGAAGTCTTAGTACAGAAATTTGGGTGGAATGCAATATCTTCTCTACCTACTATGTGCACGCAGTGGAGAACGTAAAAAATAACAGGTACAAGTGCTTTGAGACAATCTAAACATTAAACAAGTATGTGTTACATTCGTAAAACTATCTCTACTCACTCTTCTACAAAGTATTTATATAAAAATCTATATCATTACATATTTCTTTGCGAATAGGAAGGATACAGAAGAATTTAACAATCATGAAATCTTTAAAAAAAGCTACATCATTATATGATGAATTAAATTCCTCTCTTTGATTGGCCAATAGGAACAAGTGAATGGATACTTTAAACAATTATAAAGTATTTGAAAATTCAGACGAATAAGATGGAATATCCAGAAAATAATGATTGCAAACAAATGTATCTTGCATAAGTTTAAGTTTTATGTCGTATGTTTTTGTCCATCTCTTATGGTTATCAGCTAACTATAAAACATCCATTCATAATGAATAAGACTCCACAATTCAATATACTCTTTTATTCGTCAAGCAGATATCTTAAACATTGGGATTTTATCCAAAATAGTTGGATAGTTTGGGGTGGGGAGATTTTGTTGAATCTTGCACACAGTACACACAAACAACTTTACTCTATAATATTAGTGTGGGTGATTAGTGAACTCGAAAACATTGCAAAACTCGCTAACATTTAGTCACTCAATAAAATTATATATTAGCTCCATAATATGCCTACTATTCTAATGTGGTGTAATGGTTACCATGCTAACTTCATAAACCCAAGGTCGCGGGTTCAAACCCGGCGGTGGACGATGGATTTTTTCGGGTTAAAAATCCTTAGCATGGCTTCCTTCGGAAGGGAAGTAAAGCCGTTGGTCCCGTGTCGTAAAAGAACCTGAAGCCTGATAGAGAGACCCCTGAACAAAATTAAGGGTCTTTCACGCCCAATTAGCCGATCCCCACGGCCGCGCCTCGCTTTGGTGCTTCATAGCGCAGGGGATCGTGGGTTCGAGTCCCGCCTTGGGCATGGGTATTATATGTTTGTGTATATGTGTTTGTGTGTGTAAAAGAAGAAAACAAAAAGTAAAAAAATAGGTAAACAAAAGTAGGGTGTTCAGCGCCGGAGTCCCTACCAGACTCCGGAACTGTATTTAAAAAAAAAGTAGAATGGGACGCTGAGAACCACAGTAGTTAAAGAGCGTCTATAAATAACACGCAATTTACATTTTTTGCTATTCTAATCTTTCTCAATATTGTTTTAAAAGTTAATAATTATTGAATATGTTTCAGAACTTCTGAAATAACGTTAATATAGGCAACTTCTCTCAGAGGGAATGGAATGCAGAAGCTATTTGACTACTGCAGTCACAGAACTGCCACCGGTGTGAGGCAAGACTTGGTAAATGTCAACGTTATATTAGCGTGTTTGCCCTTTCAAACTCCTTGAGGGAAACCTCCGTCTTGGAGAGGGAGTTATATCCGGTATCTTGATTCCCAAGAGAGCTGTACAACTTGCTCTGATATCACAGTGCTAAAGCGTTATTGTGGTCTGGAAACACAAACACTAGTGCACTTGCCTCAGGAAATAGGACGGCTAGCTCTCAACTTAAAGAAAAGAGGGTGTATATCACAAGTACATCACAGGACTCTCTGTGGTATGGTGGTTAGCGAGCTGACTTCGATTCCCGGCTGGGGCGGGGAATTTTTCTTTAACCAGAATTATTCCCTATCCCCCACAGAGTCTGGGAGTATGAATGAGAATGAATGTGTGTCTCTTTGAGGAACAATAATACGATTTAAACCCAACGTCAAGAACCTACAGACAACGAGTTGTTTCTGATTCAGAGACCTCTATATGACCTTAGTTGTTAAAGGAGGTTATATAAATTATAGAATAAATAAAAAAAAAAGAACATCAAAGGACTGCTTCTGTGGTATGGTAGTTAGCTTATCGTTCGATCTCCGACTGGAGGAGGGATTATATAATAATACAAAATAGCAAATAAAGTCAAAACAATAAAATTTAATCTTAATAAAAATATTAATAAATGTTTACGGTTAAAAGAAAATACTCATAAACCACAAAAAATATAAAATATAATATTTTTAAAATCCTGTAATTACGCTTCCGATTATAACGCTATTCCAATTACCGTCTACTTGTAAAGCTTCCAAATCTCGCTATTAGCCCTTTTTTGGATCAAAAATGAACAAATATATTTTCTTGAAACGAATTTACACTTTCACAAACTGCCTGTCAATGTCTTTTAACCGCTTAGTCTTTCTTTGAATTATATCCAGGGATAGCTAGTTGCTGTTCAGTAGTACAAAATAGTAAAACGCCTAAATGTAATAATTAGCGCTACGAGTACGCGACAATCAACAATCGAAAATCGTTTTCATAAGAAATGATCTCTTGTTCTTCATTTTGCACTGTGCTCCACACGAATATTCAGAAATAACATTTATTGTAGTGCATTTCCTAGTAAAGTATGTCAATTTCTTTTTCATATCTAATAAATAATCTACAATGTGTAACGCTATTCGATTGTTACACGCTTAGATCACATTCCCTTGAAGGCGGGAATATTGTATAATTTTAGACAACCAAAAGTAAAAGCTAAATGTAACACAACAATAAATGAGTGAATATCATTGCTAGAGTGTAATTGCTCCAAAAGCAAAAGCCGCCGATATGACGTGAGATTTTAAAGACAGCGTGTAGATAAGCGGAGAGTCTGACAATGTCGATAAATTTAGTAACATTTACTAGTACTATTGAATGAAAAAAATATGATGTGTACCATTCACATGACTTTCTCTATATCCCTGCAACAAATTATTCTTAAAAAGCTTACACTTCTATTTACTTTTATGCTAATCAGAAAAAAATAGCAGAAATAGTTTTATTACTTGCTTCCCTGTAAGTAGGAGCGAAATAAGGGACTACCATAGGTTAAAGTGATAGTCAAAAGGAGGTTGCTATGTCAATGAAGTTCCTTTGTTTATATGGACCCGAGTTGACAAGTTCCTGTATGAGAAAAGTATACGTTTTTCATAGCAGAAACCAAAAATAAGGAATGTCTCAAAAACGACGAACTCCACGAAAAAAAAAATATATAACATAAATTGTGTGTTTTAATGTGCTCTACATATTTTGTGTAGTAAGTTTTTGTCCATCTCTTACGGTTTAGTAGTTATTAAACATTCAGTAAAATTCATCCAGAATAAACTACTCTTCAGAGGCTATTCCCAGAAAATTCAAGCTATACATTTTATTTGTCAGGTAAATATCTTGAATATACGAAATTTTAATCAAAACCGTTAGAGCCATTTTTGGGAAAATCAAAATTTTCGAAAAAAGTTCCATGTAAAGAGTAGTTGGGGGTGGGGGGATTTTTCTCAAAATCTTCATGTCGCATCCCTGGAAGATACTAAACTTAAATACCAAGTTTGGTATTTTACCGACTTTTCGTTTTTGAGTTATCGTGTTCACAGGCACAGGACACACGGACACATACACGAACCTTTTTGTGAAAATGCTTTTTTTGGATATTGGGGACCCTAAAACATATATTTCCGGTGAAATCTCGGTATCGAATTTTTGGGTGGAATGCAATACCGTCTCTATACACTATGTACATAGTGCGTATAGAGAAAGTAAAAATAATTTAAATATACTTCTCTGAATTCGGGTTAAATAATAATAATAATAATAATAATAATAATAATAATAATAATAATAATAATTGTGGTGGTGGTGTTGGTGTATCTGTTTCACAAGCGTGGCTACATAATTCTAGCCACTGGATTGGCAGAGTGCTCTTTATCTGCCCTAAAATATGGACGAACTGCTGAAGGATATCATTTAAACTTAAACTTTGATTTTCATGCTACACTTCCGTTTTCTTAATATCGGTTTGTTATTCCTGCTGGATAACGGCAATAGCTTTAACTTCGTCTTTATGTCTCTAGCGGAAGCTCTCGTATATGCAAATGTAGTTATTGTCCAGCCTAACGACACATGCAAATAATCCTTCACCCCTACCTCTGAAATGCCGAATTATGTTTACGTGGGTCAACTGGTAGGCTCGTGATGAGCCTAGGTGTTGTTGCTGTGTACCTGCCGCTATTAGGGTATTTGGTTTAGCCTTTCCTTGCGTACGTGTAGTAGCGAAACTCCCTTCCACTTCACAATGATTATAGCATCATTCATTTGTTTTTCTTATGCGTCTTATTTGTTTTTCAAGCCACCCACATAAAGAACTGGTACCTGCTGGGAGGAGTCGAAGTTGTTACCTGAAGGTGGAAACCTTACGAAGAGAAAAAAAAAAAAAAAAACATTACAACCTAAGGGAATGGGCACGCACTTTGTGCATAGGTCATTGACATAATTATTTTACAAATACGAAATTGAAAGTGACTAATTACTCATGCAATACATATTAATTATGTATTACCCTCTTACCAACTACACGACAATGTATAAAAATGATAAGAAACCAAACATATCGTCCAGACAACTTAGGTATACACAGTTAATATTGTTACTGCTAGATACATAGACATGAGTGCACTACAAGCCACACTGGGTGCAGATTTCCTTGGTTATCAATTAAGCTTAGATGTACGTTCTGTGGTTTTATTGCTGTGGTAATATATTTGGCAAACGAGTATATGCATGTATACTGATGGTTTTGTTTTTAAAGCTAAAATCTATGAGATTTTATTGATATATATAGTATATTTCTAGTCTTAAACATCATTGCTGTGTATGTGCTGCAATGTGTGGGTTTGCGTTACAGTTTGGAGGTGGTACGGGAGCTGCAGCAGGTTCTGGAGAGGAAGTGGCGGCACGACTACAGCAGCAAGATGGAGGGCGGTCTACTGGAAGTTCTGATGTGGACCCGTCCAGTAGCGAACAGTCGGCCGATACTGTCATCTATGTGGGACCTAGCGACGACGCAGCCACTGATGGCGAACATCCTCCCGTCTACATCCCGAGCCTCAACTCGGGCGATAACCGCTGCGCCATGGGCAAGGCTCTGAGGGGCTCTGGAGCCGAGCGGCGACCTTCACCTCCTGCCAAGTCTTCCTCGCCCTCCGCCGAAGATAACGTCCGCAGCAGTCCGTCTCATCGCTCCACCAAGTCCGCAACAGGCAACCAATCCAAAAACTCCTCTCCGAGCCACAACAGCAGCTGCAAGTCTTCTCCCGTCCGCACTGTCGGCAAGTCCTCACATAAACCGTCTGTAACAGAGCACTCCTCCACTTCCAGCAAGATTCCCGTCCCTTACAACAACTCCAGCAATTCCGTCAATCCTGCGGGTGGCAGCGACGAGCAGTGGATCGATGGCCCCAGGATATCCAAGTCCAAAGTTGCTGAAGCTCGCAACCTGCTCAAGGACAGCCATAAAAAGAAGGAGACTTGGATAGATGGTCCTCTGCAGTCGGCCAAATTGCCTCCGGGAACCAGCGCCTCCCACGGTACTGGCTACGGTTTCATGGACAATCACAAGAAGAGCATGATCAGAAAATGGGTTGAAAATCAGACGGTGCAGATCCAACGTCAGGCTGTCAAACATGCTACAGTACCTCACAGTACTACCAACACTGTGACATCACCTGTACCTCCCCAACAACCTCGCCCACCCACCACAGGAGCCCCTCAAACACCTCACAACTACAGGGAGCTTACAGTCTTCAAAACATGTGAGGAAGAAGAAAGTCAAGGTGCAGACAAGAAAGAATCTGAGTTGGAAATTACGGACAGTGAAGTTAAGTGTAATGGAGTGTGTGCTCAAGATAGTGAAGATAAAATAGATGTGAAGTCAGAGGACAAAGAGGAAGATGATGAGAGAGGAGAGGGAAGGGAAGATGGTGATGAAGAGGAGGAGGAAGAAGAAGACGGAATGGGTGACATTCCACCACCACTGCAACTGCTTCAGCCACATAACAAAGAAATCAGCATAGGTAAGATAGTTCAGCTAGTTTTCCTAGTAGTTCGTCAAAACCATGAGTTATTTGCAAATATATGTGTGTACATATGAAGATGGTACCTTAATTTCCTTTGTAAATTAAAACATTACAAGTTTTCTGTATCAAAACAAAATATTGATTTTATAAACTTAAAGCTTTCTCAGTGTTGATTATTATGATTATCAGACAAGTTTTTGCACTATCTACGAATAATTCATAAGAGCCAAAAATAATTCTACATTTACCAACATAGATTGGTTTCTTTTAGCATCAGTCACAAGGTTTTAGATTTTTATTAATATTGCTAATAATCAGCTCCATTTAAGTGCACCAAGGAAGTCACATAGAGTCAAGATGGAGAAAATTTTGGTAATAAATCAAAAGAATCTTAAACAACTTCCCCTGTGATAATTACAATTTCTAACTGATGTAATAGCTTGTTCATTACAAATAGGTATTATGACAAACTTTTGAAGATACTCTAAAACTTTGTTTAATTACTTAATTTACACAGCATTTTTAACTCCTCAAGCTTTTGTTGAAGATGAAGTTGTGAAAGGAATATTTGGTATACCAGCAGAAATCCATCCAAATCAGCGATGCTCATCTTGAAAGATTACTTTTCTGCTAAAATTTAATACTCAAAGAGGAACAACATTTCTCACTATGGCCTAAGGATACTATTATTAATCTATTATATAATATTGATACTATTGTTACAACATGTTACCAGTTTTTAACTTTAGAAATATTGTTATTGTTCATTAGTTTTCTCAGTGTGGAACTTAGATTTTACATTACATATGTATATTGCCAACACACATTATTGACTAACTTACATTTCAACTCACTTTTCATACTTTCCAGATTTGCAAAAGATATGAAGCCTTCTTAATCAATAGGGATATTTACCTACATGTTAGGAAATCAAATCTAGTAACTTTGGGTTTAGCATCTAGATGCTGACCACAGGTATTCTAGTTAACATTTCTGAAGATAAAGCATCAAAGAACTCATTGACTGCCTCTGCAGCCGAGTAGTTAGCATTCTAGATTCACACCCAGAGGTCCTGGGTATCGATTCTGGAATAGGGAAATTTTTCTTTAATTAAAAGCATTCCCTAGGCCCCACAAAGTCTGAAATTAAACTTGTGAGGATGAATGTTTGTGTGTTTAATAGTAGAAAACTGGAGGGGAAAAAAAGTTAACAAACCCTACAAGTAGAGACAGTGAAAACCTGTGCCACTCTCACTTCATGCCATTATTTGATACAGTGGCAATAAGAATCTTGTGGTATCGAGAACTAGGCAACTCGAGTAGTATCCTCTTAACTACAGGTGAAGGAGGTTCTGGTATGATCGATAGTGTAAACTAGTTACAGAATAATTAGGGCCCAGAATTTTAGGTTTTAACTATTTTTTTCCCTCAAAAGTAAGTTAGAAAGCTTCAAAGTACTTTTATGTTTCAAGCCATTTGGGTGCTAATCTTATTCAACCTAAAAAAAGTTAAATGGGACATTAAGATCTAAAACTCACTAAACTTAAATTTTGTTTTAAACTCAGTTGAAAATGTATCAATATTTCTTCAATTCATTTGAATTACAATTTCTTTGAACAATTCATTTAGTTTTGTTTTGAGTATAAATGTAGGGTTTGCTAGGGAAAGAATTTATCACAATTTTAATCTTGGTATAGAAATTGCACGTATGGAGTATGTGCCAATCATTTTTGTGACTTTGATAGAGCTTCTTCTGCCTGTAGAAATCTTTTAAAAAACAACAGAAAGCTAACAACATTATTCATTATTTGTGTTATATTAAATAAAGCACAATTAACAATCATATCACCATATTATTCTTTTCCAGATGTTTCTGTGGACAGTTTGGATGTGAGACTTCGAATTCTACAAGAACGTCGTGAAGCTGCTGGGGCAAATCAAGATGATGATGATGTTGAAATTATTGAAGTGGAAGAACCATTTGAACCTGTACCTATGCAGGATTCCTGCCTTCAGGTATTGTTTAAAAACTTTTCATTCATGGAAAATTAATAAAGTTATGTTTCGAGCACACCTATTATTATTAAGTTAAAAATATGTTTATGTATTTTCTAACATCATAGGTATAAATTTATGTTACAGGTTACAGAAGAAGACATTGCATTGTGCATGGGAGAACTCGAAAATCCATTACCAGAGGTGGACCAGGAGAGCAATGAGGAACATCCTCTTCGTATACTCAGTCAGGAAAATCTTACTGTTGTGTCCACATTTACAGGTAAGTGATGCTTACTATTCTTCATGAATCTAGCTACTTTTCTCTTTTTACCGCTTCTAATAAGAGTTTTTATTATTTATATGCTTTTAATTGTGTAAGTTAATGAGATTATCTATATGGAGATAACATATAAAACCATATTTTGCATTTTAATCATATGCTACCTTAGGCCTCATATACAGGATTTTGCTGACACTGCAAAGAAAATGACTTTCTCGTCATTTGAAAAGTTTCTCTTCATTGAACATGTACCACTTTTATTTACTATAATATTAAATAAAACATTTTGTTTCAGTATGCTTACTTTAATGAACAGTGAGCTTGCAGATTTTTATGTGCATATGCTAGTGTCATATATACAGTTGTAATAACAACCATCCCCACCACTATCACAATAGAAATATATCAAGTTATTTACTCGATGAAATTCCCTTATGCTAAAGTCTTTTAAACCATTAATCATTAAAAACATTCTGCAGAAGAATGTAATAATTATTTGTCATTTTGATATTGATGCCGAGAAAAAACATTACAGCAATGAAATATAGTACCTCTAATTTATTTTATTATTGTCCATATATTGTTCTTAATGATACCTTTTGGGCAACTTCATTGCTATTTGTACCTTCAAATTATTTTAATGTAAAAAACCTGAGAATACATCAGGGAGTTTTAAACCATATAATTATACAATTGACTCTTTTTAATTCAAACTCGAAGTTAAATTTAAAAAAAAATTGAGCTATCCAAACTTCAAATTAACAAATATACTCTTTAGTATAGAAAGAAAATCTTCAAATAAATTCATTTTATGCAAATAAATAATTTTCAATGCAACTCACCCTAGGTAATTTCAATATTTTATCCATGAAATGTATTTTAATAGTGTGATATAATGTTTCAAGCAATTTGCTGAAAAAATTCACAAAAAACTTCAATAGGAAATAACACATTACTAAACAAATGCTCATTAACAAATAAATTTTGAGCCCACTAAAGGGCTAGGAGGAAGTTGAGTGCTTTCCAAGAATTTAGTCAGAGCAGGTAAAGAAAATGACAGCCAAACCTGTCAACTTAAAACTCGCAGACTCTAGAAATACAGAAAATCTAAGATGAACAGCTCAAAACTGAGATGTACATGAAACACATATAAATTTTTCTAAAATTCAAAATATGTTTTTCATTACAGATAAAACAAATAGTTGCTTCCAATTATCTGAATATTGGCTTCAAAAATTTGAATTAAACATCAATTTTAACGTTATTTTAAATAGGTATTACAAGGGGAATTTACCTTTATTCAAATAACCTAAAAATTCAAATTATTCAAAGCCAAATTAACCAATTTTTACTGGAATTAAGTACTTAAGAATTAGTTTCATAAAGTCATAAGAGGAATGGCATCTCTTATGAGCCATGCATTCAATTCTTTTTGCTGATTCTGAAAGATAACAGAAAGTACAATTCTTATAATTTGAGAACAAAGCTTTGTGTTGTTTATTGCATACCTGTATGTTATTTGTTTACAGATTCAATGTCAGTGGCTACAGATCTAGATAGGATGCTTCCTCGTCGACATTTTGGGCAATCTCTGGATGGTATGATGATGGGAAACCATCGGCCTTACAGTCTGTATGAACTGCCTGATGAGTTCATAGGCCAGTCAGGACTGTGCGATCTGGATGGTGGCAATGACAGCAAACAGCAGCGAAGGGACCTCATCTCTAACCAAGCCAAATTTGATCAGCTTGCCCGTCTTCACGAAATGTATAAAACAAAACTTGCTCGTGCCAACGTGACCAAGACTCCAGCACCAATACAGTACCGTCCTCCCTCCAGATGTCAGTCATTGTCCATGTCAGACATGCTTTATGGCACTGCATGTCCTGAAACTGGGTATCCATCAGAAAACCACACAGGTGGCAGCAGCATCTACAGTGAGCCAGCATACAATCCTCATAGGCCACATCATCAGAGCCAAGCAAAGATCTGTGACAACTGCAAGATGAGTTTTGGACGTACAGGCAATTGGTTTCAACCCCATCACATGTCTAACACTCCCAAAGAACATGCTACTCTCACTTCAATGCTCTGTGATTCCATAAGCCATCGATTTTGTAGTAAGTAACTTTTTTAGCAACAAATGCTTATTTTATAGATCATTTTTTTATGAGTATTTTATGTTATGTTAAGAACCAGAATGGAATCCTTAAATTTGGATTAAAATTTTCTTTGCTGCTATTAACCCTTAGGAATGGTGATGTATGTAATAATAAGGCTTGAAGGTCACTAATTTGTTGTTGTTTCGTTATTAACTGTACAAACTGTGTGAATGAAGCACATTTATTGCGATTATTAGTTCAAGTTTACATATACACTAGGGTCCAAAAGTTAAACATAATTCAATATTTTAGTTACCAAACTATCACAAGGGTACAAAAGTTAAGCATAATGCAATATGTTGTCACCAATGCATTACATATGATCTGGAATACAATAGAGTGAGAAATAGCAGATAATTTTGACCTCAGGACACCTTTTTACACACTTACAAAATCTGACTATCATTTCCACAAAAACAATGATGGTGCTTAGCAGTTAATATGGGGTGTTGTGACCCTTCATGGCTACATAGGCCTCGCAGTGTCATGGAGAGCACGTCGGAAGTCTGGAAGCTTCCTCGTAGGGGGTTGGTGGGCTGCAACTCATCTTCCTCATGCATCCCGGGCATGCTCTATAGGGCTCATACCCGGGTACATTGCTGGCCAGCTCATGCGTCGGATATCTTCCCCCTCAAGATAGTCATTCACCAGTGGACTCTATGCAGATGTGCATTATCCTCCATTAAGATGAAGCGTGGACCAATTGCACCTCTGAAAAGTCGCACATAAGGTTCCAGTACCTCATCTGTACCTCTGGGCATTCACAGTACCAACGTCAAAGATGTACAAATCTGTAAATCCATTGAACATTATGCATACATGAGTATACCACCACCAAATGGGTGTATTTCTACAATGTTGGTGCATGAAACCAGGTTTCATGTTCTCTCTGGATTATTTTGCAATGAGAATCATTGTTCAAACTGAATCTGGACTCATCTGTAAATAGCACATTCCTCCATTCATTCAAAGTCCAAAGTTGACATTGCTGACTCCATTGTAAATGGGATCATATATGTATTGGAATGAGTGGGTCACACTGCTGGCTGATTGCCCTGAATCTTCAGTATACAGTTTGCCTCGAAACTCAAATGCTTGGAAGACAGCTGTCTCGCAGGCATCCTCCGATGTCGTTGTACTGTTATTCCAATATCGGTCCTGTTGCGGCTTTATACAGGAATCTGACAAACACCTCCTATTTCTTGAAACTTCACTAAAGCCTGGAAATGACAATTTTTGGCACATTCAGGGCCTGAGAGTCTGTGGGTTTTGTCTGCCCTGCCTCTAGACATCCTTTGATTCTACTCTTCAAAACATAGTCCAGTTGATGTCTTTATGGCATGTTGGTTCTGCCTTATAAACAACTTGCAAAGCAACCACCCTCTATTTATATGGGAGAACAATAGCAAATGAGCTGATAATCTGGTATTGGTTTGCTGCTCTGGTTTAGTTGACCTTAGAAGCTTGAACCCACTTACCTATCAGAGACCACCAGTAAGGGGAGGCTGTTAACTTTTAATGATGTTCGCTCACTGTTTTCCCTTTCAGCACTCTGTTTTCTGAATTATGCTTAACTTTTGGACACCAGTGTATGTTGGTGGTAGCTCGCTATACTATTATCAAGGTGTGCACGTATTCACAATATGCAACTTACAGATCTAGCAGAAACATAACAATTCCTTACCTTTACTTGTAAAGTAGATTATAGAATTAAACAGACCAATCCCTATCTTGTCTATGCATTTCACAATTACTGACAATTGTAAAAATTCTGCTATACCTGTCGTATTGTTACATGAACTTCTTTAATATCAGTAATTATTTTAGTTATACTTTCTTCACGTATGCATTCAATAAGACATTTTGATTTCTTTTGGACAGATCTGTAAGGTTTTTGCTAGTTCTCCCGGTGTTAATGTAAATTGTCATCGCACTGCTTCATACAAGTACAATTCCTATGCAATTCCCTCAAAGATAAGTGACATTTGTTATAGCCTGTTTATAGCCATTAGCTTGCTCCTTAAGGCATAATTTTATTTCCCAAACTAAAATTTCAAGGACCATTGAGGCACATCCACAAAGGAAGTGTACTCAAAGGAAACCAGCTTTAGATATGGTTTTAATAAAAATGCAGATTCTGAAAAGTTAAAAAGCGTTGATTTGAAAGGCTTTTTCTCCTAATTGTCCAAATAATTAGTGGCCTTCATCAAAGTGGCTTGTTTGATTCATTTATAATTTAAAGCTATTACATTAGTTCTCATTAACTCATAAATCATGTATAGCCTCTTGTCTATCTCTGTTTCAAATTACAAGGTCTGTTCATTTATCATTGTATTTAATTTCACTAACAGCACATTCAACTTACCCCAATTTCTTGTTTGCATGCAATTATATATACAAAGTAACCAGGCCCGACTTTAGGACCTCTGATGCCCCTGTGCAAAAAAAAAAAAAAAAACATTTGCTGCCCCCCCTACTTGCAATACATATATTACTTAAATTTTCACAACATAGAGAATGGTTTCACTAGTTTGGATACTTAAGTATGAGTGGCAAACACCATAAGTGAGTTTATTAAAATTTAAGTAGAAACATCCTAATAGAAAGAACTTACACTAAAGAGGCATCACCCCATATTAGATGTCAAAACATTCTATTTAAATAACAAGAGGCTTCCTCCTTGCCCTGTCATTCGCAAACAAGTTTATGAGTTCTTCATAGTTCATTAACGTTAGAAAATTAACATTAATGTATAACAACACACACTTCCTGATCTTACAATTTTTTGCATGTGTTAATCGATTCTCACTATTGGAATGTGTTTCACTTTGTCTCCGCTATGTGTGCATAGCATGCAAACTAATCAGCATAGCCAACATGCATCAATTAATATTTCTCTATAAGCGGCAAATTTAAATGAACTTGATGTTTCCTGTCTATGTTTGTTTTTTTTTTGTACAGCTTTCCAGTAATTTTTCCGCCATCTAAAATGTGCCGCCCTGGGCAGTTGCCCGGTTTGCCCTGCCGTAAATACAGCCCTGAAAGTAACTGCTAAACTACAACTCTTATAAAGATAAAAGTGAAGTCAAGGAGATGATTTCGTTGTCATTATTGCTTTAAGGCTGTACTTTAAGAATAATAATGTAAGATGCACATAAAACAGAGGCTAATTATAATCCTAATTTTTGTACCAAAGGTTGTGATTAATAAAATTTCTAACTTCTAAGAATCCATTTTCCTACCATTACTATCTTTACGATGGTGTTTTTAAGAGTGCACCAGTATGCACAAGATAGCAAATAATTTTTAAGGGAGGCAATTTTTGTCTTCTGCATAGTATGGATTTGTTAATATATTGTTCTAAGAATAAACTAATAACCGAAACATAGTAGTATAACTACTGGATATTTATGAATACATAATCAGAAATGCTAGTAACCAAAATATTAAACAGTTAAGGTGTTTACGCTCCATGCACAGAAAACTTTGCTCCAAGGGTATCTCTAGCTTAAATGCCTTAACTTGCTTATTGTGTTGAATGCGTTGCTACTAAGCTACTCCAGGACAATTAAATCAAGCAACCTTCTGATTTAACCATGCTGGAGTATGTTATAAAATTGAAATAATTTGCATAATTAATGGTAAACAAATAAAATAAGGAGTTAAAATTATTGTTTAATATATTTCCCTATAAGTATACTGAAGTTTAGATTATAACTTGTTGGGCAATATAAAATCTAAACTTCTTAATAACTTTATTGAAAGCATTCATGTAATATAAAGCAACCTTTGGCAATAATTTTCAAAAGGCATTTATTTACACCTGTTACAGGAAGTGGATGTAATATCTCATCTTTGAGGCATCCTGATGGTGCATCAAATCCAAATTTGAAAGAAGAAGTTGAAAGGGTTCCAGGCAATGGTGCTTCTACCTCTGACCATGAAGAGGAGATGACCGAGCAGAGAAATAGGTCAGTTTCCTTTGGAAGATCTATTAGCTAGTTCTTAATAGTGATTATTCCTTTTGGAAAATCAATCATCTAACAGTGTATTAAGGAGAATAATAATATAAAAAAGTGTGCTAAAATGTGAAATTTCTATAGTCAAACATGAAAATCATTACATTCATTTTTGAGAAATGAAATTAAGTTTTATTTATAGATGCTCTTCGACTACTGTGGATCTCATTGTCTCATTCTATATTGGGTGGGGAAGACTGTTTAATTTGCTCAGAGGCCTCTTTGAGGTTCTTTTATATGTCATAAATCTATGACATGCAACCAACAGCTTTACTTCCCTTCTGAAGGAAGCCATGGTAAAGAGTTTTACATCCAAAAAAATCCATTACTCTTATTACCTTGGGTATATGGTAGTCCCTATACCACTGAGGGCAACTCCTTTTTGGGAGATATAAAAATGTGAAACCAGTATAGCTCTAAAGTACAAACATTTTAAATGTTGATGAGTGTAGTATTTTTATTTTACAGTCTTACCTCTTGCTTCCTTTAAGTGGAAGGGAAATCAGGGAATACATTATGCTAAAGTGATAGTCAAATCTTTTGAAAGGTGATCGTTATATATAAGTACAATTGTCATAGTACAATTGAAATTTGCTTCTCCTTGCATGGCTAGGAATAAAACAAAACAAATAAAATCAATGGTGACTACCCAATTGAGAAAAGTGTAAGTATTTTAAAATTAAAAAAAATAACAAGGATATGTTGGAAACCATAAACTACAAAAAAAAAATCTGATGTGTTCCATTCACAAGACTTTCTCTACATCTCTGTAACAAATTATTGTTAAAAAGCTTAGGCTTCTATTTACTTCATCCTAATTGAGAAAACATTAGCAGAAATAATCTTATTATTTTCTTCCCTGTAAGTAGAAGCGAATTAAGGGAGTACCATATGTTAAAGTCATAGTCAAAAGCTGGTTGCTATGTGACTGAAGTTCATTTGTTTGTATGGACAGGAGTTGACAAATTACTGTATAAGAAAAGTATAAGCTTTTCAAACCTGAAATTAAAAACATGGAATATCTTAAAAATGATATACTCCACGAAAAAAAATGTATATAACATAAATTGTGTGTTTTAATGTGCTCTATATTTTCTTTGTGGTAAGTTTTTGTCCACCTCTTACAGTTTAGCAGTTATACAAAAATCCATAAAATTCATCCAGAATAAAGCAGTCTTCAGAGGCTTTTCCCAGAAAATTCAAGATATACATTTTATTTGGCAAGTAAATATCTTAAATATACAAGATTTTAATCAAAATCATTAGAGTCATTATTAAGAAAATCAAAATGTTTGAAATTTTTTCCATGTAAAGGGTAGTTTGGGGTGGGGGAATTTTCTTGAAAATCTTCGTGTAGCATCCTTGGAAGATAACTCCATGGCACGACAGCTCATGGGGAACCTTGGCCTACTGCCCGGCCGCTGCGTCCCCCATCTCGGTCCACTACAGACGTCATGGATGGGGTGCAGTATTGGAGGGTGAGACGTGGTCAGCGCCTCGAGCCCCTCCCGGCCGGTTAATGCGGTCCTCACGACCTGGAGCCGCTACTTCTCCATCAAGTAGCTCCTCAATTGGCCCCCCAGGGACCTCACGAGGCTGAGTGCACCCCGGTCCAGGTCTCCCAGCGGGGGAAAAATCCCCACGCCGGTACTGGGGATCGAACCCAGGTCTCCCGCTTGGTAGGCAGCTGCGCTACCACCGCGCTAAGGAGACGACCATCCTTGGAAGATATCAAACATAAATACCAACTTTGGTATTTTACCAACTTTTGGTTTTTGAGTTATCATGTTCACAGACACACAGACACAGACATACACACACACACACACACACAGACCTTTTTCTGAAAACCTTTTTTTGGATACAGGGGACCCTTAAACATATTTTTCCATGAAATCTCGGTATCAACTTTTTGGGTGGAGTGCAATACCTCCTCTATACACTATGTACAAAGTACGTGTAGAAAAAGTAAAAAAGTATTAAACAAAAAGTGTGCCTTTTAATGAGATCTACATGTTTGTATAATAAATTTTTGTCTATCTCTTATGGTTTACTAATTGTGTAAAAGTGATTCAGAATGAAAAGAATTTCAGACGCTATACCCAAAAAATTCAGAATGTAGGTTTTATTTGCTAAGTGAATATATTTAATATACAATATTTAAATCAAAATTAGTAAGTCATTTCTGAGAATATTAAAAACTTTGAAATATCTTCCATGTAAAAGATAGTTGGGGTGGGGGATTATCCTGAAAATCTTTGTGTTGCATCCTTGGAAGTAGCTCAACTTAAATATCAAGTTTGGTGTTTAATAATAATAAAAAAATAAATAAATAAAAAAAACACACACACACACGCTCACATGCACCCACGCATGCACACACAAATAGTATGCTATACAAAATTATTCCGCAATAGAAATTTAAAATTTATATTTTTTAGAACCCATAAAAGTAATTGGAAAATTGTTTAATATTATTTGAAACACATAGGAGTTATACAAACATACAGTACATTTTGCATTAATTAATTTCTCTATCCCTTAGCAAATGTGAACCACAATTGTTTTGGAAAAACATAGTTTTAAGAATGCATGTTTATTTTACTATGTGACTATTTTTAACAATAAATTTTGTTAAATGACAAAGCTTTGTGCAAACATCTAAATGTTAAATTTGGCAGTTCAAATTATTCCATTAAGCTTAAAAATGTGTATGAAGCGAGTCTAATTAATTTTAAGCATAGCTTTTTGGGGGCATAATTTAAAGTTTTAAATTTATAAACAAAACAAAAAAAAATCAATAATGATACTTTGCAAACAGGTGTGTATACCAATATAAAATACTAAATTTAACTCATTTCAACTGCCCCCCATGCGACAAAAATAGAAAATGTTTAAAACTGTGTAATTTTAAATCTGAGTACACACTTAAGCCAAATTTTGTTTTTCCACACTTTTTGTCTATTGTAAGAAATAGAAGAGCTCAGCATATTGTAATAAATACTTATTAAAAATATAGAAATTGCATGACATAATATTTATTTGTACACATTTCTAGAGCAAAAACAAATTAAGTAGAAAAATTGTAGTCATCACAATAATAGGTTAGGGTAGTTAGTTACTCTAATAATAGGATAGACAGTAACTCCCTAATTCATCAGAGGTTAAGTATTCTCTGTTATATATGATTTAACAGTAAGACCATCCATCTTTATTTTACATTATAAGTATGTTTGTTCTAATATTCTGTTTTCAGGAACAGAAAACTGGCTCCTTCTGATGATGTCCGAACAGTAACTGGTAAAGCTCGAGATGAAGATGAAGAAGAAGAGGATGAACCACCTCCTGCAATACCACCAGCTCTTCCCCCTGCTCCTGCTTCAGTACGTCTGCATCACAGATTGTTTGGCAGTAAGGGTGCCCCACGTAGCAGACCACAACATCAACATCCTCCAACAGAAGGGTACGACAGTGGTCATGACTCTAGCAGTCCCAGGTATGGAAACTCTTTCATGTCAAGGTGGAGCTTCAGGTATTTGTAGCACAAAACTACTACATGTGATGTATCTCTTTCATATTTTAGAATAAGCCAAAGTATACAACAGTTCTCATGCAGCAGTGGCTCTCAAACTTCTTAACTACCCATTGGAACTGAATCTCACAAAACTGAACACTGTAAATGTCAGAACTATCTATCAATCTATATATCTATGTTCCAAAGAATTGGGAAAATCTAAAACTTCCAAAATGTCTCATTAGTCTCGGGTACATAAATTTTTTTGCAGCTTGTTTTCTTGAATTTAAAACAATTACTAACATAAGAATGCCCACGTTGTGACAGAATCATTCATTTAAGATTCAAAACAATGGTCTGGAAAAACCATCTTTAGTACACTTAGAGAACTTTGTGTTTAAATGCAAAAAGGATTATTATAACAACAGTTATAGTGATAAAACTTAAACATGAATTTGTATGACGATTATAAATTGAATTTATTGGTAATGGCAAGTGTTCTAGTAAGATAACCACAAAAACCATTACATCCTTAAGCCTATATCAACTCCAACTTTTATAGTATAGAAGTCAAAAGTAATAAAATAGATAACAAGACTATATGCTGAATATCAACTTTCATATTATTTTAATTTCTAAATATATACCTCTTTACTTTCTCTACTACATACTTATAGTAAATAGAAAGAGTATTATAATTTGACGTTGAAATTTTACCAGAACCCAAAAAGATGATTTAAAAAATAGGTATGTATGTATGTATGTGTGTCTGCCTGTCTGAACATAATAATCAAAAATTAAAAGTGGGTGTGATATGAAACTTGCACATAAGAACCTTGCTTATCCAGACTAGGTGGAACTGGGTGTAATCAGGATTATCTAAAATCTCGATAATTTGGAAATATTCTATTAAATGCAAAAACTCTTAATACAATATAATACAAACATTCTATACTGATACTAACAACAAACACCTTTTTTGCACTTAAACTCTATATTTACTGTAGACTACTCACTCTTATCTACTGAAATAATGTGTAAGTTGCTTTTGTTTCAAACTTGTGTGGCATTTGAGGTGTTTCATTAACATCAGTTGGTCTGGAGTTGTTTTCTGGCTGAAGTTCTAGGTAAATTATGTTTTCC
Organism: Hymenopus coronatus; assembly: GCA_030762935.1. NCBI lineage: Eukaryota > Metazoa > Arthropoda > Insecta > Mantodea > Hymenopodidae > Hymenopus > Hymenopus coronatus. Next base: position 82,542,915 of record CM060891.1, read on the forward strand.
AGCTGCGCTGTTTTATCCAGATGGCATTGTTTCTTCCCCTGAAATGCCACTTCTTTAGTCTGTAAGGAACAGATTCACACTGATGTAGTAACAGTAGCTGGAAGTATAGGACCAGCAGTCTCTAGGCTATATACATTTTACATACCATACCAGCGGTTTACCACATACTTTTGTGTTAAAAAAATTTTAAAAAAAAAGGACACCAAAGAATGAATCGAAATAAACTAGAAATCTGAGTTACTAAGAGTTGGATAAATGAGGTTGTTGTTATTTAAGTTCTAAGGATGCAACACAAAGATTTGCAAGAAAATTCCCCCACACAAACTATGCTTTACATGGAAAATGTTTCATATTTTTTTTTATTTTCTCAACAATGACTCTTAATAGTTTTGTTTAAATACATGACAAATAAAATGTATATTTTGGATTTTCTGAGAGCAACCTGTGAACTCCTTTTTATTTTGAATGACTTGTATAATTAGTAAATCATGAGAAAAGACAAATTCTTGCTACATAAGAAATATAAATCTTGTTGGTTTAAGGTTTATGTCAAATAGTTTTTGTTGCACTAATGATTTCAAAATATTCTTTGTTAATGCTTTGTACTTTCAAATTTTTACTTCTCTCCAGTGAGAAGTCGCTATTTCTTTTTTTTTTTTTTTTTTAAATATATATATATATATATTGGGGTCATATTCCAAATGTTGGTGGAATTTCATAATATCACTAAGCAAATATGCTTTTTATCTATCAATTTAGTTTAGTGTAGCCTTCCTACACACACACACACCACACACACATACGGCGCATGCATGCACACAAAATGTGTGCTTATTCAGCTAAAAAGAAATACTTATGCAGAACAATACACTTTAGGAAAATAGATTATAGAAGAGTAAGTAGAAAAGCTACGTGAACAACACATCAGATATTTTTATTTAATATTCAATTTTATTAATCAACAAACTGCAGCTAAATAAAAGATGTTAAATACAGAAAGAAATAGTCACAATATCCTTCCATAATTCTTTTAAATAAAAGGGTTGCTGAAACTTGTTTACAAACATTATTTTATGCATAAAATAACAAAGCTTTGTGTTCCAAAACTATGATATATGTTTGTATCTATGCAATGTGCATGGTGTTTTTGCTGAGTAGCTCAAACAGATAACGAGTAGCTCATTAAACTTTCATATAGTGCTGTTAATACTTACTGTTCATTCTACATCTTACGAACACTGTTTGGCCTGTAAATTAATTTTGACAAGAACATTTCCCAACAATGATCCCTAATTCAAACTAATACTTCTAATCTTCTACAAGATTCCTAAAATTTGCCACATCATGATGAAGATATTTTGGAAAAGAGCAACTTTTTTCTTTTTGTCTTTCTCTACAAGTTTTATGTGCAATGTAAATGCACAATGCATGTGTGTGAGTGTGTGTGTGTGTGTGTGCGTGAACAAGTGCGCATATGTGCATGTACATAACTCAAAAATAAAAGTTTAGTATCTTCCAAGGATGCAACGTAAAGAACTTCAGCAAAATCCCCCAACCCAGACTACCCTTTACATGGAAGATTTTTTAAAAAAATGGCTCTAATGATTTTGATTAAACAAAAGCTTACTACACAAAAAATAAAGACCTAATTAAAAACAGTTTATGTCTTGTCCTTTTTTTTTCTTTCTTTTTATTTTATAGAGCTAACCATTTCCAAGACTTTCATTATTATTGGTGTTAAAAGTTCCAACACTTTGAACTTTCTCAAATGGTTCTCATTTTTTCATCCTGGTCATGCAAAGAGAAAGGAATTTCAATTGCATCATATAGCGACAGACTTTTAAAAGATTTGACTACTGTCTTAGCCTAATGTATTCCCATATTTATGTATTTTCTGTTTAGAAGAAACTAAGTAACACAACAATATCTGCTAGTTTTTTTATTTTGAATAGCATAAAATCAAGAGAAGAATGAGCTTTTGTAAGGATAATTTTTTGCAGAATAGGTAGAGAAAGTCACTGAATGAAACACATAAGATTTTTTATATTAAAATCCTTATAAGATAGTATATGCAGTAAATGTGATGCAGAAGTTTGGTAAAGTATATATTTATAAAGCTATTTATTAGTATATGATTCATACAGTAAAAATACTTCTGCCTAATCCTGTCTGTGCTTTTAAGGACATATAAATTATATTTGGCATAGAAGTTCATAAGTAAAATGACATGAAGTTAGTCACTGTTGTTACTCTGTCTAAAGATCAAGTGAAGATCTTCACTTTTGGACATTAGTGTTTTATGAACTGTAATCAGCTAACAGATTTCAAGTACAATGGGTAGGTAGACATCTGAACATTAGGTTGTAATATTTCTACAGTAGTTTTATAATCCTCTTACCAATTGATTCCAATGTGTGGTTTGGTAACCACTGGCTAAAATTTATAAATGGAAATTATCTATAGATGTGGTGCAAAGCTTTTGATATTATGCTACATATTTACTCAACAAAGCTGACAACTGCCTCTGCTGTTTAAAAATATAACACTGAATGACAGCCATTTTCTTAATGTTGCATAAATATGGAACTTTGTTGTACATGCTTTATTGTTCTTTGCTGTGTGATAACATGATGAATGCTTTCAAGTATTATATCATGTAAATGTATTTGAGATAAGCAACAAGTAAAATCTCTGCAAAAATATTGTAATGCAATTTTTTGGAAATAAATAAATATTATGCCATAACCATTCAGTGTATGACTCTTATATCCCAATCCTATCTAGATTCCATGAAGTTAAACTCAAAACCCTATAACAGAGATAGGTACCTACTCAGCATTGATTACACAATTTGTTAACTTTCAACTTAAAGGTTAAATTTAGTGCTGCAATTTTTCTTTTATACAGGGCATAGATTATTAATACATTTGAAAATGTTGGGTAACAATAGGATTTAAACCACATCCTTCTGTGCTGAACTATCTTAGGTGCCTCATTAAACTTAAATCATCAATCATTCTTTTCTGATTCTGTTTATTCCAGCAATGATATTCTAAAAGGCAACTCTAAAGTGTACAATTATTTATGCTCTGTCATTTTATTTAATCACCAATCATTTAGAGGTTAATTTTATTATTGAAATTGTTAGTTTATAAAGGCAATCCTTAGAATATACTTTTGAAAGAAATATTACATTTGAGTGCAAAGGGGAATTTTGGTAGGTACCTAACAAAACTAACCTCTAAAATTCCAGTGACTAAAGTAAAAAGCCTAGGTATAAAGTGTTCATATATTTTGAGTTGTATATAAAATTCTCTTTGCTGAGATAATCTTACAGGAGTCTGGAGTATACAGTTCAGATGAGGAATGTAATCAGGTTTAGGTAGGAGGTTAAGGTAGCTCAGTTAATAAAGAACACTGACATGAAAGGTGAAGGCTCTAATCCCACTCATTACCTGAACCTTTAGAATGTAATTTTCCTTTCCAACAGCTAATGTTATGTTTAATTACTTTTGGCAGTATCTAACATTAGGATGCTTTAGTGTGAATCTATATTTGAAAACAAAAAATTACAAACTATCAAACAAGTATTTCATTTATTTTCCAGCTGTATTTCAATAACTTTGATTATAGCTTCTGTGCAATAAAAGAGTATGCAATTTTGTTATTTGTTTTGAAAAAGTAATGGTAGTGAACAATAATCTAAAACCTCAAGGTACTTTGATACCATATTAAAGGAGTTTTTAATTAATTCAGTATATGAAAGGGTTTAAACTATCTAGTTTAAGGGATTTTTATTGTTGCCCAGCCCACGCCTGACCAAGGCATCACAGTTGGTATCATGTCTACCTGGAGTGCTGGCAGGTAGAAGATCAGTGACTGTCACAACATCAACTGCACCATGTGAAAGTTCTGGTTATGAGAGTGTAGTGCGTGACAGTGAATGCTCCAGTTTTGGCTCAAGTCAGGATTCAGATGCTGGAGAACCACATGATCCAGGAGGTTCTAAGAAGGGTAAGCTATGTCAATTTCTTTCAAAGGTTTCACAGGGGTTTTGGGAATTTGCCTAATGTTTCTTTAGTTTCTGGCAATTGTGATTTCATCATATACCATATTCATCTGAATACAAGATGATTTTGAATGCAAGATGACCCCATTTTTCAGAACTTAATTTTGGAATTTAGCATGTCTATATAAATAGAAGATGTAACTTAATGTTTAAATGAAATCTAAATTCTTGCCATATACTTTGAACGAAGTAACGGACACTTGAGCTTCTTCTTCCCCTCCTGCTTATTATTATTATTATTATTATTGTTGTTGTTGTTTTTCCCTACATAATTTGAATTTGTACGGAAAGTTATGTTTTGAGCTGTTGACGGAGAAGGTAGTAGGAAATGTATATTACAGGTGGGATGTACCACGTGGTAGTGGCGGTGGCGTCAACGGCAACGCAACTGTAACGACGATAGTGGATATGCTTTTCCAATTAGGCAGCATAACTTAATATAACACATCGTACTTTTCTTTTTTTTTGGACCGAATTTGCGCAGAAATTCATATTGCAAGCGGGTAAAAATAGAGATGGGAGAACGGAAATGTACCGGCATGTCTATGTTCGGTGGTGACGGCGGCAGCTTAGCTGTAACGTCGATTACGGATACGATTTTCAATTAATACAACGTACTCAATATAATATATCACAAACGTTTTACCCGATTCGAATTTGCGCGTAAATTCGTGTTTAGAGCGGCGGAGACGAAGAGAAGTGGGCGGAGAATGCGGAACGTGTGCGGTAGTAGAACATGATGGCGGCAATGATTAAGACATGTCTTAATAGAAAATATCGCAAAACGTTTTATCGAATTTGCCGTAAATTCACATTGCGGGCGACACAGAAAAGCAGAGGGAAAGTCGGAAAGTACCGTTATAGATAGTGCGGCACGAGGAAGAGAAATGCGCAGCTAACCTCTCTCCTTCTGCTTAACCTGTGGCTTCCAATACAACATTACGTCCAACTATCAATGTGAAGGGAAGTCCTTTAATTTTATTTTAGTCTGGGAGAATAATCTTTTTTTTTCAATGAGAATGCTCATAGTCTCATTAAGAGCTAATTTTTGGAGCGAAATGAAGCGCACAAAATCTGCCTCACATCTTGCGACCTTGACGGAAATCCCCAGGCTTCGCCACTGCCGTACCCGTGAAATTTGAAACTTAATTTTCCCCGGTATGATATCGGTAAACATGCATCACAAAGCAAGACGGTCGCCCAGTTCTGAACATTAATATTTTGGAGAAAAGAAAAAACATCGTCTTGTATTCGGATAAATAGTTAATTATTATAAGTTAGTATTTTCATTTGAAAAGTTGAGTCAAAATCAAAATCTGATGTTATGCCTGGAACTTGCACCATGGATTCTCATTTCTCCATAGCACTGCTGAGCTATCAATGTGGCATGATGTTCAATTGTCCTGGTGCTTCAATAGTTGTTCAAGACTTGGCCAGACCAGATTTTTCAAATGTGTGTAGATAACTCCAATATTTGAAAATCACCATGATACTCAATCAGATGAAAGGCTATGATGCAAATATGGGTCACTCACCATGTTAGTTTGTATTAAGAGCATTGGCCTGGAGAGACAGTCCTGAGTGTTGCATTGAATTTTTCAATTCTTGATTTAATTTTCCAAATTAATGCTTACAATAAGATACATAAAGTATGTTGGCTTATTTGAGAATGTTTTTTAATATAGATTTATATTGCAATATACTAATTACAAATTTAGTTCTTGAAATGATTGACTGCTTTTCCAGGAACATTGTGATTATTATTACTTTCTCTATACAAACTATGCACATAGTGTATAGAGAAGGTATTATAATGCACCCAAAAATGATACCGAGATTTCACCGGAAATACATGTTTTGGGTCCCCCTGAATCCAAAAAAAAAGCATTTCTGGAAAAAGGTCTGTCTGTGTGTGTGTGTGTGTCTGTGGAAGCATAACTCAAAAATGAAAAAAAGTTTAGTATGTTGCAAGGATGTGACACAAAGATTTTCAAGAAAATCCTCTTACCCCCAACTACCCTTTACATAGAACTTTTTTCGAAAATGTTGATTTTCTCAAAAATGGCTCTTAATGATTTTGATTAAAATATTGTATATTAAAGATATTTACCAGACAAATAATATGTATTTTGAATTTTCTGGGAATAGCCTCTGAAGACTAGTTTATTCTGGATGAATTTTATGAATTTTGCATAACTGCTAAACCGTAAGAGATAGACAAAAGCGTACTACATGAAAATGTAGAGCACATTAAAACACACAATTTATGTTATATATATTTTTTTTTTGTGGAGTAGATCATTTTTGAGATATTCCTTGTTTTTGGTTTCACCTTGAAAAAGTTATACTTTTTTCATACAGTAATTTGTCAACTCCTGTCCATACAAACAAAGGAATGTCAGTCACATAGCAGCCAGCTTTTGACTATCACTTTAACCTATGGTAGTCCCTTATTTTGCTTCTACTTACAAGGAAGCAAGTATTAGGACTATTTCTACTAATTTTTTTCGATTAGCATGAAGTAACTCGAAGCATTAGCTTTTTAACAATAATTTGTTGCAGAGATGTAGAGAAAGTGATGTGAATGGAACACATCAGATGTTTTTTTTATAAATTTGCTTGCAAAGTATTCAAATATATTTATGATAAATTTGTTTCACTTTGAATGTTTGTTTTCATCACTGTGAAGGATGAGCTCTGGTGTCAGCGGCAATAATTGGTAGGAGTATCCACTGATGTAATCTGAAAATTATAAGCATAGACCCTTTTTGCTGACAAAAAACTCCATTTCTATCTCAGTGTTTTCAAACAATTCTAATAATTTTCAAACTAAAATAAGATTACAAATAATTTTCATCTCTGTGTTTATAATTACCTATTATTGTCTCATATAAATTCTTATGCCTATTCATACAAAGATGCTTTGCAAAATACACATGCATGCAAAACTCTGTTATGAATATTTTGATCTTGCCAATACAGTGAAATTAATAGTTCCAGTTAGCTCATTAGGGTGTCATTAAATTGTCTTCAGCTGATGACAACAACAGGTGATGGGAAAAGTAAGTTCCCAAAACATATCCCATTCAATAAATCATAATGGTCAAGCAGTTTTCAATTGCTATTCTATTAGTTTACATTCTATTTACTTGCTGTTTAGAATGTCCAAGTAAAATAAATACATAAAAGATATAAATTATGGCTGACTTTTATATACACGTCATGTAAATGGTGCTTAAAAACTTTTTATTTGCATTTATTTACATGAAAAATAAAACCTAAAGCTCATATTGATGAAGATCTCAAAATACGAGGGCCGTTCAGAAAGTAGCCTCCGATCGGTCACAGTGCGGGTAGTGGGGGGAGTAGCGACGCCATCTGTGCATTCACGCACTCAGCAGGTCAGTCGGCATCAAGCCGTGGTCGAGTGAAAGTCGTACCTGCGCTAGTTTAGTGTTTGTGGCCGTTTGAAATGTGTACTGCAATAGAAAACCCCGCCAAATGTGAAGTGCGTGCTGTTATAAGGTTTTTTACAGCCAAAGGATATTCTGCAGCAGCTATTCATCGTGAGCTTTGTGCCGTGTACGGACCAAGAGTTATGAGTGAAGGAGTGGTCCGTGAATGGGTACGTTTATTTAAAAGTGGACGACAAAACGTTCATGATGAAGAGAGGAGTGGTAGACCATCATTGGTCACGGACGAACTCGTTCAGACAGTTGATGCAAAAGTTCGTGAAAACCGACGTTTCACAATGTCGGAGTTGTCTACTGATTTTCCACAGATTTCTAAGACTCTCTTGTACGAGATAGTGACAGCAAGATTGGGTTACCGTAAGTTCTGTGCACGATGGGTGCCCAAAATTCTTACCGACCACCACAAAACTCAAAGAATGGCCTCTGCATTAGACTTTCTGTCACGTTATGAGGCCGAAGGTGAACCATTGTTAAACAGAATCGTGACCGGGGACGAAACCTGGATTAAGTACGTGAACCCTGAGGCAAAAGAACAATCAAAGATGTGGGCACATTCAAATTCACCTACCAAACCAATAAAAGCCCGGCAAGATTTTTCTGCCCGAAAATTGATGGCAACGGTGTTTTGGGATGCAAAAGGGGTGTTGTTGGTTGAATTCATGGAACGTGGGACGACCATTAATCAAGACGTGTACTGTGAAACACTAAAACAATTACGACGGGCTATACAGAACAAACGCCGTGGTATGCTGACTTCCGGTATCGTTTTTTTTTTTTTGCACGATAACGCCCGTCCTCACTCTGCTCGCAGAACAACAGCCCTTCTTGAGTCCTTCAAGTGGGACGTTGTCAACCATCCACCTTACAGCCCAGATCTGGCGCCAAGCGATTATCACCTCTTCATGCATATGAAGAAATGGCTCGGGTCCCAGCGGTTTGATGACGACGAAGAGCTCAAAGATGCGGTCACAGGCTGGCTCCAGGCACAAGCAGGTGATTTTTATGCAGAAGGAATTTCAAAGCTTGTGAACAGATACGATAAGTGCCTCAATCATTATGGAGACTATGTAGAAAAATAGTGCAAAGATGTAGTTGTAAGATGTATATATTAAAATATTTTTATTTAACTTGCTGAATTTCTTGCAATCAACCGGAGGCTACTTTCTGAACGGCCCTCGTAAGTTTTGAGCCATATATGCATTGTTGCAAGTCAACTGAAAATTTTAATTCCTCTTGGAACAACAATAATTGTATGTATGTATATATATATATATATAAATACCCTGATTTAGTTGAAACATAAACATGCTGCCTTAGAATTATGAAAATAAACATATTAATTTATTTAGAATAATAAAAAAATATATCTGGTTCATTTTCGTCATTTCTATCCAATGTAAGAAATATTTATGTATATATTAACCTTCAAATCAATAATTCTTGATGAGCACATTGAAAAACTTAATGAGGTTTGATTATATTTTTCCCATATGTATAGAAAAATATATTGAAGTGTAGAGATATTTGGCAAGAGCATGCTTTTCCTTACTGCTGGGTAGGGAAATGGGTAAAGTCAGATTCATCACACAGTGGAACAATGCTGATTTTCCAGAGTCGCTGAAAAATTGTTGCTACATATTATTAATTGGTGGTGTTTAATTGCCAGATATTTGTTTTATGTATTTCCAGAAAAATTTTAATTAAGGCAAGAGAAACTTCTAATAGAAATATCTATAGCTGTTTCATTTGATATAAATTAGTCCTTTTTTTTAATTAATCCTGACAACATATTCTCCTTACAGTTCCAGTGTTGCAATACTGTCGAGAGGATGTAGAAAGGCTGGAGAGGAGGTGGACCGAAGCACAAAGCAGGCGAATCAGCGAACTTCGTGTACAGCAACGAGAATTGAAGGCAGAGCTGCTGGCAGCCAAAACTCGACTCCTTATTCCACCATCACGTTGGAGCTATGAATGTAAGTGTGCCTTCCCTCTCCATTCCATCTTTTAGCTTTAAAACTCTCTATTTCAATTTAGTTTGCTCTTTGTTACACCGGTCCAAGTAGGTAGCGCAAGTTTTTGTAAGGAAAAAGAAGATTTTCATTAGTTAATATTCATTTCAATAAATACTATACTCAGGCAACATAAACACTCTTAAGCTTCACAATTTATTCAATTACCTTGAACATGTTTCACCCTCACTTGAGGGCATCATCAGCAATTTGTCAACTGGTGGGTTTTCACATTGCTTTCTATGGCAAACCAATTAGAGACATATGAGGCATTTTCTCTAGTTTACACATTACATTTTCTTCTGTTGGTACATCAAAATTCATTAAACAGCACTCAAATCTCTTCATATACATTTTTTCCCATGAATCCAATTGTTTTTTTCTTGTTTATTGCTTTTAAATGTTGTTTTCATTTTTGTTTTTTCTGACTGTTGGTGATTATTCCAAAAGTGTGATGCTACTGTGGATTTGTTCAATTCCTTGTTATTTATGTTCCTGAAATGTTCATTTAGTTATTTTTGTATTTTCTATTTGGTTTTTAACTTTTTTGCAACTAGTTTTGAAAATACTGGTTTCTTTTCCAGGGGTACTTTGTACTACTTGTAGATGTTTAACATTTGTTTACTGGTGCTCAATTTATTCTGAATTCTTTGTAGTCCATGGGCAGTATGTAAATTTTTGGAAACATTCTTATTCTTTAATCTGTGATAATTGGTTATCTCTTTTACTTCCTGTTGTTGTTATTTTGTTTTTCTTTCTAATTGTTGGCTGACCCATTGTTTGTTGCTATTTTGACTTTGTTTGTACTCTTTTTTAAATTCCTTCTCTTCCAAACTGGGAATCAAGTTGTTGATAATTGCATGTTTTGTCATCTTGGGTTGTAACTGTCTGTTCTGATATAGTTTTCTGTGTGTGAACTTTTTCTAAAGATTCCAAATTTTAATTTTCCATTTTGTTTCTGAATTGTTGCGTCCACGAAGGGTAGCATGTTGTCAGTTTTAATCTCTATCACTAATCCAAACTGGTGTGTGTAGAATTTTCCTTGAAAGCTGAAGCAAGCTTGTTCAATGCAAATTTCTGTTAGTTTTAGATATTCCTGCATGTGTACTTTGTTCTTTTCTGTTGATTTTTGGCAACTTTCCAAAATTTTAAGGACTCTTTTCTCTTTAGATGCCAGAGAAAAGGGATTTTACATCCAAAAAAACTAGATTTTCTGTAGGTAGAATGTTCACATCTTTGATTTTCTCAGGTGATCCAAAAACGTCCAAACTGACTGTGCAGTGTTTTGCCTGTTCATTGCCGTCTGCCGCGCGGATGAAACTATTCAACATTTTTAAATCTTCTTTTAAAGGCTTTACTTACCAATGTTATTAAAGGAGATCCTGGAATGGTCACCACCTTTGTCCATACATTTTTGGCACCTCTTTAGGAAACTATTCATCACTTGCCGTAGTTCCAGTTGAGAAATGCTGGCAATTTCCTGGCAGATATTTTGTTTTAATTCTTCAGAGTGTGTGGCTTCATCTTGTACACTTTATGCCTTAAGTTACCCCAGAGATAGTAGTCACTGGGGGCTAGTTTGGGGGATCAAGGGGGCCACAAATCTCTACTAATAATTCTGTTCTCATTTAAAGATTGGCTGTATGTGCTGTTGCAGAGTCTTGTTGAAAAAAGGCAAAATCAAGCTCTATGTCTGTTAATTCTCTAAAAAAAGGAGGCAAAATTGTATTCATGTATGTTTGGGCTGTCAACTACTGACTCAAAAAAATTGGGCCTATGACTCTTTCTCTACTAATGGCACACCATTTTTTGTTTTTCTTTATTGTTTATGGGGTATTCCAATAACGATTATTTTGTATACACATATATACACATAGAACCAAGCCTTGTCTGTGAAAAATATTTAATGTGGGTAAATTTCGCCATTCTATTCACTATTGAGAGTCCACTCACAAAATGTTTTAATTCATATGGATCACAAATAAATACATGCAGTGCAAATGCTGACCCATAATGCACTTTGTGACTAAGTAAAGGATAAAATAATAAAGCACACTGATCATAACACAACCGTACAATATCACTGTCAACTCAGTAAACAAGTCAGCATCGTGACCTTGAATGCAGCAGCTGTGTGTTATCATGTTTCTGTGTGCGCAGTGGAAAAGCACTGTGCAGCAGTTTGGATGTATTTGGATTGCACAGTATTTTATTGTCTTTGTCAGTATCCGTGCCAAGTCTGGTCAACATTGTTGCAATGGTGTAGAAGCCCATAAAAATACACATACATAAACTTTTATACTGTAAGATATTAATGATATTAAATGTACGTAAACTTTTTCCATAGTGACCTATGAAAACTACTGCTAGGTGCTGGAATAAATAAAGCCTTAGAAGAATTAAACTGACCCACTTCTATTTACCAATTGTTAAATTATTTTCAGTCCTAAATTCACTGCATAATATGAACAAAAATAACATAATGAATTAGTTTTTTGAAAATTAATGGTAATTTTAAAGTAAATGTTCAGAATGTTAATGTTGAAGTAAAACAAACAAGCAAACAAAAACAAAAACACATGTTATGGGGTTATTACGTGGAATCATCACACTGAGTACATATGCAATAAATTTAGCAGCATAATTTACTTACTAAGCTATTTTAGCAGTTACTCATATAAGAATTCTACTATTTTCAAATCAAATATTAACAAATAATAATAGCTTTTTAATATTAGTATATTATATTATTCTTCAAATGAATGTATTGATTCTCAAAGTATAATATTTATCATCATCATTATTATTATTGTTATTATTATTATTATTATTATTATTTATATTGGTATTTTATTATTGTTTTATTATTATATATATATATATATATATACCTCACCTGTGAATAAAGAGAGAAAATATTTTGATTTTTCAGTGCATGTGGAAGCAAGTATGGACTGCAGGGACCCCAGTTTCCTGGAGGCACTAGAAAGAGAGACTCAAATTCTGAGGAAACGTGTGGAGGCCTGCAAGTCCCACATTATAATGGTTACATGCTTTGATTCACATCAGAAAACTAAAGACTGAACCTGATTGTAACCTACTGCAAAAATCTCCACACACCCAAATAGGAAAAGATTGTATCTCTTTTTGTGATTTCCTTTCTGAGTAATGTCAACAAACCTTTGAACCTAAGAGTTATTCATTCTTTTTTCTGCAGTTTAAAACACATTTTTCTAAAAGCCATCTTTTAAAAAAACATGTTTTTTTTTTATCATGTTTCACTTGCTCAATCCCGATATTGTTCCAAGTGCCAAATCAAAGGGAAACAGGTTCAAATAATAATAATAAACAGATGCTATTTTGAGTAAATGTCAATCTGTTTCTCCACTTAGTCTCCCAACTGCAGTCTGGAACGTTCCTGCTGCTGCAGATAAAAAATGAATGTGAATAATGCCTAGAATCTGTTTACTTGTTCTGAATAATATTGTAGCTTATGTTACACAAACAAAACAATTTTTGGAAGGCCAAGAAGCAGTTTTGAGTGTAAAAATTAGCAAATGAGAAAATTTGTACCTAACTGAAAAACATTAGGAAACAGAAACTACTGTCCCATATGAACAGGTTTTAAACAATAGTCTAGTATACTTTATTAATGGTATCAAAACACTAAATGTATTTATTTCCATTGCTCAGCTAATAATAATTATAGTTTTTATTCTTTTGGATATCAAGAGTTCTAAGTGAAAACTACAGCAACTAAACAATTTGTGAAAAAGGAATATTCTGAGGATTGATCAGCGTAGTTTTCTTTTGAATACAGACTTATCTGCTCTTTAAGAAACTGAAGCAAAGGAAGATTATTTATTAAATTGTTTTTTATCCCATTACATCATTCATATAAATTTGATTTCCGTGATTATAAATACTGATCAAACTTACTGACTTTGTTGCAAGAACATTTTAAATACTTTATTTTTTGTTTCTCATCAACCATTCAGTTTTTGACTAATATGAAGTAGACAGAATAATATCGTTGAATCACAGTAGCTTTCCAGTTTTCCAACTAAGAATTATTAGGTGCAAAGATAAATAATGTTATGCTGTTGTAAAATTTTAGAATTTGCATCGGAAATGTCATCTCTGCTAAAAGAATACAAAATATTTTGCAGGCTTTGAAAAATTAACAAATGTTTTCCATATATCAGAATCTAATAATATTTATATTTTTGTTTATAAAAAAAATCATATGATACTCTGAGGAATAAAATAAAAAATTAATTAATAGTAGCATAAATGAGCTTAGATCAAAGTTGACTTGACATTCATTCTGCAGCCTTAGAGAAAAGATTGAATTTTGGGTTCAAATAGGAAACTTGACCCAATGAGATATTCTTTCCCCATCTCACTCATATAGAATATCATATCTTTATTTTCTTTGCCTACTTAAAGACAGAGGATGTGCTGTATTTGATTAAAGATTTCATTTTGAGATTTTAGAATAAATACATGTTGGAACCCCCTGAACCACACACAAATAAATACCAAAAAAAAGCATTGTTATAAAAATGTTTGCAAATGGTGCAGATGTATACTTGCATGCAAGAGAGAGAGAGAGAGAGAGAGAGAGAGAGAGAGAGAGAGAGAGAGAGAAACTAAATTTCACTTAAATTTAAAATCATTGGAACTTGCACACAGTGAAGTAAACAATTAAAGCTTAGAAAGTAATTTATGTTATACACTCAAATTTCTCCACTTAGTTTTGAACTGATAGAAAGAAATTAAAAAGTTAAAGTAGCAAAAACAATAGCAGAAACAAATGCGCTAATGCCCAACAAGAATAAACCTGAAGAAACATACCAGCCCTGGACATTTCCCAAAGGTTCTTTTAACAAATTCAACTTGATCCTTGCACTCAAAATAAGTACACTTAAACAAACATGCTGAAATCTGAAAACACAGAACAGAATCCTTTCGGAGAGAAAGCAGGCATATATAAAATAGATGTTTAGATTGCACAAAACATACACTGGAAGACAAACACAAGCACAACCAGTTAAATAAATCAGCTATAGCCCATCACTTTTGAGAAGAAATACACAACACAGATAAAAAGCTCAAGCTGCTTAAGACAGATAACCACATAAAACTGAGCTTGGTAGAAAGAATACATATAAAAAGTTTAAAATATCAAATTATAAACTCTGAAATTCCTGCACCCCCACACCAGTGAGGAAGAAGGATAAGAATCTGTGCAATGGGAACTCACCACCAGTAGCTGAAAATAGTGACAATAGGTCCTCAAAACATGTTTTCCTAATAAGTGATAAATGGAGTAATATGAGTGTTTACATTATTTTACATCATTTGACCAAATTTCATACTTAATTCAGTAAAAATATAAAACTTTGTTATTATATTGTAAGTATTAGAATGGAATCTACACCAATGGGGTCCTCTTTGGGCAATTTTTTTTATGACATATTCATAAAAATATCTTTGGATTTGAATTTTCTTTTGTCGCCCTCCGTGGTGTAATGGTTACCATGCTGACTTCATAGTCAGCAGGTTCAAACCCGGCGGAGGACGATGGATTTTTTCGGGTGTAAAAATCCTTAGCATGGCTTCCTTCGAAAGGGAAGCAAGCCATTGGTCCCGTGTCGTTGATTTACGGCACGTAAAAGAACCTCAAGCCTGACAGAGAGGCCTCTGAGCAAAATTAAGTGGTCTTTCACGCCCAATTTAGAATGGGACGCTGAGAACCACTGCAGTTAAAGAGCGTCCATAAATAACACGCCATTTACATTTTTGAATTTTCTTCAATAGAGCCTTTTCGATCATTAACAATGAAAGTCAAAAAAGTCTGTCTTCACATTGAGTGTTCCGAATATAACTCTTTATTTATTTTAAACAGGCAATCTGTGCAAGTGCTCATTAGAATTGCTTCTTCTCCTAACTTGGTGTCTTTCAAAAACTTCTTAATATCAGTCGCTGTTCTGCCTGAAAAGTTTGCCAATCTATAATCAGCCAGTAATTCATTTAGCAAATTTTCTGAATGAAACAACTTTTTTATTCTGATTTAAGAGACGTAAGCAAAATTTTGGGAAGTTTGGTTTTAAAAGATTCAAATGCTTTTGAATCAAGTAGCTTAATAAATGTTAGTTCTTCTAAATCACAAAATCAGTTTTCCATATGACTAATTATCATGTCATTTGTCTCATTGTAAAGATGCAAATATCTTATTTGGTATCATCCAAATCACCTTCCTGGCATTACATTTTAGGTTCATTCTCATTCATATTTCTTCTAGTGTTGTATCATATTATCAAAATTATTTTGAGATTCTTGAATAAAAGAAACAGTTTCTTCCACTTTTGTAATGCAATAATTTATCTTACAAGTCTTTGTGTAAAGAATGCTGAAAAATATACCAATCAGAGGAAAAATATGCCTTAAAATTTCCAACAGATAAGAAAAGATGAAATCCTTCAATGATGCTAAATATCTTCTGGCACAAATAAAAGTGTTGCTATCCCAGGAGTCTGGATCATCAACAGTATACACAAAAAATGAAACCAGTTCTATTTTATTTTCATTTATGAATAAGCTTAAGAGTTGAAATTCCAATATGTAACTGCTACCATTGGAAAACTCTTCTTGACTTCTGATATATTCAGGGCATTTACAAGTCTTGTTGAACAAGGAAAAAATTAATAAAACCATTCAACATCTTGAAAAATTTTTTACATTCCTGTATGGATTGTAATGACCATGATAAAATTAGGTTTAGTCAATGAGTACAGCAAGAGACAAATAGCACATAGGGAAATGTTTTCTTCACTAGTATTTGCAACTCATCTAGAAGACAACAAAATGTTGAAATCCCATCATAACTTTGAGCTATGAGCTAAACAGCCTAAACATTCTCCCAAATTTCAGCTCTTTTACACAACAAATAATAGTGGAAAGCTGAGATGACTTTGCAACATCTGTTTTCTCTAGCATTAAAGAAACAAAAGGTGCATCTTTTACTTCTTTTATTATAATTCTAGAATTATGTTTTTAATACTTTCAATAATATAAATTTGAATTTAATTTGATGTTCCTTTGAACGTTTTAGTGTTCCGTAAGTGTGTGTCTAACTAGATATCATACTTGAATTAGTATGTGTAAGAGCTCAGATTGCTTCTATGAGGGATTAAGGGATTTATGTTCATTATGCACTCTGAAAGTTGGCTCTTGTTTTGCCAGAAAGCAGGTTACATAAATTAATCGCTTCATTATTTCTCTGTCAGAGTCAATTTTGGTATTGTGTTTCAAACCAATCTGCATTGTTTACTTAGTTCATAGTCTAGCCTTGTTAAGCTTACACTATGCCTTACTCCTATCAGTTACAAAAGGAATACAAGCCCAGCAAAACAACATAGTTTTCAATTTATGTGCAGTTAGCTGTTTTGAAGAATTGTAGTTTTCAATTTTGGAAGTGATGAACACAGTTTTTCATCTGTATACTGATATAAATGTCTGGAGTAGGCCTATCTTTTACTATGTATTACTTTTCCTGAAAACTTAAAGCTCAAATGCACTATCAGTACTTAAAACTGATGATAATTGAATTTGAGGATTTGCTTCTCGAACAAAGTCCCTTTACATATTCACTAAACAGCATAAAACACTCAATATTACTTTAATCTGTATGAGACTTCATAAGCATACTTTAAAAATGTAGCTCATTAAACACAAAAACAATAAACATACTAACATATTTTTTCTAACAAGAATGGACACACAAAGTTACTTAACAGAGAATTCCCAACTATGTGCTTCATGTGCAGGAAGAACACCTGAATTCCAAACGATCTTAGACAAGTTTATTGGTTGTTGCTGGCAGCAAAGGGGGGAGGGGGTAGAATGTTTTACTGTATGAGTCCAAGTTAAGGCACTAAGTGAACGAATCAGAGATCTATACTAACAAGTGTTAAAGTTTTTAAAGATTAAACATGGAATTTAATAAACTTTAGTACATAAGCTGATAATACTTGGGGAAACTAGTCTTGACCTCCTAGTGCCCCTGCTTTAAGGATTCAAAATGAAAATTCTTAAGATATTCTCCAAACAACTCTTTATGTACAAGCATTTTTCCTTTCTCAAAAATGATTTTAAGGACTTTAATTAAAATGTCATATATTTTAGATATTCTCATGAAAAATAAAAACTATGTTAAAATATGTAATTTCTGTAAATTATTTTCATAGCATCAGCAATTTCCAAAATATTCAATATTTATGTTTAAATTTTTCCAAGATTAATTTATTTTATTGCATCATTTGTGAACATTTGAAAATGAGTGATTCAACAGTGAAATGTTATCTTTGCAAGTGCAGAACTTAACAAAGTCTGTAATAATTTTTATCTAATTTGCAAAATGTTGTACTCCAAAGGTTTTAAATATATCTAAGTAATATGTCAAGCTCCACATTTGAAACATTAGATTTTATCTTTTTAAGAATACTTTTATAAATTTAAACTTTAACACAGAAAATGCTGAGATACATGATTTTACTTCTTGGGTGTTCTTGCTTTTTGATTGACTGCCCATATTTATCAGTTTATGAGAAACTACGAGTATATTAGTCTATACTTAATAGAAATTTAACTACTACTTCTGATTCTTCTTGCATTTTATTTTAATTTTATCCTTTTATTCCTTGGACTAACAATGAGCGAGGAGTAGTGAAGGAAAATTTTGAAAGTGTGTGAAAACAATTGATGTTTTATATAATATTTCTTTTGCCACCTATTATTTCTCGTTTTAAAAAAGAAAAACTATTCAAATTTTAACCATTCATATTAATCATGAACCTATAAATATGGGCATTCAACATTGCATAGCATATGTAATTTGCATTAAACCAGGCAAGATAAATGTTATGTTATACATAACCAGATTGCTTTGAGATGCTTACCTTGCTTTGGAAATTAATTTAGGTATTCTGAGAAGTGTTAATGAATTCTGAACCTTTTAGTATTGGAATTCCATTCAGAGAGAATTTACGCCTGGTTTGGCAATGAGCATTAAATTTGAACCTTTATGAGGTTGAGGAGGACCAATATGGAAAAATGTACTGGGATCAAGCAGAGTGTGACTGAATGTGTAAAGAGAATGCAGGAGACTGAATAATTGTATCTATAAATGTACAGTTTCTGTAAGCTTGTATTGTAATATATTTTGTAAGTACAGAAAAAGGGTAAAGAAAAATTTTAGTTCTCTGTAAAGAGTTACTATGAAAACAAAAGCTAACACTTTATTTTTATCTTTAAAAAACCATTTATATAACATTAGGAGTTGCATACTTTCAGCAGGCAGAGGGGAACCATTTGCAACAAGAAGCTACTGTGAAAATCACTTGTCATTTTAAGGGACAAGTTTTGAGGTATTGCAATATCATTTGCAAGTGACTGATACTATTTCAATTTTGTCTTTTGGGTTCGTTGTACACTGAGCTGCTATCTTTCAGTGATACATGGAATTTATTTAATATAAAGTCAAAATTAATTGCTTTGAAACTTATAATATGAGTTTCCTGTCCTTCTCTCAAGAGCATGTATTGATGTTTCTGCGTTCTTATATGCTATGCATCTAAAGTGTGTCTCAACCTTAAAAGACAGTATATGTGAATTGGAACATACTGTTGAACTTTGGTGCTTGACTACAACAACCAATTCAATGTCATCTTGAGAATTATACATCATCAAATAGTGAAATATCGGCACTGCTTTTTAAAGCTGCTGTAAGACATTTATTTTTTACCTGCACTTTATTTCTCCTCTTTAAGGTTTTAAAACTTCAAAACATTTTAACAGACATAAAAAATATGAAATATGAAGATACAAAATTGATAGAGATTTTAATTTTTAGGACATTATCATTGTCTACTCTTGACAAAATTACATCAAGATGTGTGGAATGTCTTAAAACAGCAAAGAATGAACAAAGTGCCACACTTGTGTTTTGCGCTGTTTCATTGTAATAAGATATTAGCTTTAAACCAGCATATTTTTGTTTCCCTCACTTCTTTGAGTTCTATTTAATGGTGTCCCTTCGATGTTTTTTTTTTTTTTTTTTTTTTTGTTTTTGTTTTTTTTTTGTTGAAAAATTGAATGCATTCATTTGTTTTTACTTCTTCTTAGTTAACAAACATTTCTTCTCTTTCATGCTTTTCCTTCCATAAATATTTACATAAAATACAAAATTAATAACCTTATTAACACTTAACAGTTC
Organism: Hymenopus coronatus; assembly: GCA_030762935.1. Classification (NCBI taxonomy): domain Eukaryota; kingdom Metazoa; phylum Arthropoda; class Insecta; order Mantodea; family Hymenopodidae; genus Hymenopus; species Hymenopus coronatus. The sequence continues at coordinate 82,562,745 of CM060891.1, forward strand.
CACATGCTATAAACACTTCCTAACAAACTTTTACCATAGCATGCTGGAGACTGTGAGTAGGTGATTATTCATATAGACAATGAGTGCTATAAGTTACAGAATTCCTGCTTGTTTTAAAACTTTCTCCAACACTTGTCAACATTTTTTCTTGCTCCAATAATAAAAAAAGTTTCTCGTTGCCTGAAATGGGTGTTATTTATGGACGCTCTTTAACTACTGTGGTTCTGTGTCCCATTCTAAATTGGGCATGAAAGACCGCTTAATTTTGCTCAGAGGCCTCTCTATCAGGCATGAGATTCTTTTACGTGCCGTAAATCTACGACACGGGACCCACGGCTTTACTTCATTTCCGAAGGAAGCCATGCTAAGGATTTTTACACCTGAAAAAAATCCATCACCCTCCGCTGGGTTTGAACCTGCAACCTTGGGTATAAGAAGTCAGCATGGTAACCATTACACCACAGAGGGCAACCTCTCATTGCCTGAATTTTCTACTACATAGATATAGAATTTTCCATAAATCTTTGATTTAAAAAGCATAATGTTAAAAATAGAGAATTCAAACTAGGCATGTATCAGCATTTGTTTACTGTAGCTAAAAAAACAAAATATTGTTGCATTGTGACTTAATTTATTAATGACTGTGTGATAAGAAAGTATCAGACTTTTACTGAAAAACATGTTTTCTTTAGAAATTTGACCAAAACCACAAAATCTAAAAGACCTATAAAAATGATCTAATTAGATAGAAAAAAAGAATCTGCAAAGGGTAATGTACTCAAAGCTGTAAATTATAACAATTGAATATTTACACCATATTATTAGCAACTTAGTGGCAGAATAGAGTAGTCAAGGGTAAAGCTAATGGCAACATGTATGTATTATAGAGACAGAGATATACCATTTAACACCATACTGTTCTTTTAAGGTTGAGAAATGCTACAGTGTCTTCTTTAGCTTCATTTTGTAATTTTGTCTCAAATATTTCATTTAAAATTAAACAACTCTTCAAATAGGATTAAAAACATAGATTACACTCAAATTTCAATCTAGAAATAAAGTAACTTACTTTGATTGACATGTTACGGTGGCTGTTGCTAAAAAATGGTGGCAAGAGCCACCAAACCATGTCAATCGAAGTAAGTTACTTTATTTCTAGACTGAAGTTTGAATGTATCTATGTTTATACTCCTATTTGATTAGTTACTTCACTGTGCAATCCCATTAATGTTTTAATATACAACTCTTGCTCTTGGCTTCTTATTTTCACTTACAAAAATCAAACTAATGGTTGTAATTTAATAAAGTTTGAAATGAACATATCAATATATACCTATATAAGTATAACATGGGTATAAAACATGTGGTGACACATGAGAGATGGAATCACAGTCTGTCTAGATGATACAAACACATGTAAATATGTGGTGTTGTCTAAAGATACAGATGCTTACATTGTTGTTACAGTCTTGATTTCCTAGTCCTGCTGTTGATATTAACAATATTACAATATGCACAGTTTTGCTTGTTATGCAGTCCATTATCATATGTTTCCGGAAACATGTCACAACAACAATAGCAGCAACTCAGGCTGTGTTATACATGCAAATAGACATGAGCCATGTAAACATGACGTGCAGTGGTATGATCTGACTGCTGCAGTTGGCTGGCAGCCGATATCTTCATGCATTTACCTTCTACATGGCTATCGCTTGAAGACTCCGCCTCTTCCTCCACTCCTTGAACTGCGCAACTTGAGTGTTCTCGTCTACTTGCATGTACAATAACAAAAAGTATTTATCCATAAGATTAGAATTCAATGCCAGACTTGTGCATGCACTCATACCCAAAGACTGTGGCACCATCTTCATATTAAAATTATGAACAATAGATTGATTTTCACAAGTAAAGTTCAAGGACTGAGAGCAAGTGGGACATACTATTTTGACTTATAGTTTAAACTTTAAGGAATGCAGCAAAGATTGAAAAGTTACAGGATAAGTTAAAAGTATAACATTTAAGCAAGTAGAAAAAGAAATTTGCAACAAAACACTAGAGCAAAGGTTAAGGATAAAAAAAGGCACCTCCCTCCATTGCTTCTAAAGAATATTACGTATGGAGCTAGCATCAATGTTTCCTTAATAATTATGAACTTCAGTCCATTTCCTCAAGTGCATGAATGAAAAGGTCCATTCCAACAAACAATTATTTAGGATAGGCATTTAAATGTTGAAGCTAAAAGTCTAAAAGTTTTAAACTTGTTTGAATGATAAATTTCAAATAGCTGATGTGTTCATTGAATGTGACTTGCTTCTAATATGGTACCCTTTGCCAGGTTTAATTTTTATGTGATTTCCATGCAAGAAATGTCATCATCGATACCAGCATTGATGAGGCAAGTTGAATACTGTCCCTCTAGCGGGATCCTGCTTAATGAGATGCCATAGTGATGAGGTAACTGTCCCACTTGTATTGTATCTATGCAGCAATATAAATCATATTTATGCGTCACTCTTATCTTGACACCAGAGTGATAACACTCAACTGCCGTCACAAGGTGTGTTATGGTTGTATTCAGCTTGTCAACAAAGAACAAAGTATTTTATGTGTTAAAACATAAAACATTTTAAAAGTGAGTGTAATTCATGTGGAGAAATGTACTGTGCCAAGTTTAAGATCACTCACACATTTTAATGATGTTCTATTTTGTTTCACAATCACACTGAAGATAGACCTACAGGGGTTTGAAATCCGGATCCGGACTTCGAGAACATCATCAAAATGGGTGATTAATCTTAAACTTGGCACAATGCATTTCTCCACATAAAAGAACAGAGCAACCCCTGAATATTATTCATTACCATAATGAGAGGAGGGGGGGGGGGAAGGCTAGTTGTGTGAGCAGTGCAACCACATCCAGAGCACTATGATTTGCTTTCTTTTCTGCAAACCATCAACACTCTTTTGCGATGCAGAGCACAATGGCTTCAATATAGGCTCTCCAGTAAACTGTAATATCATTCTTGCTTTATTGGCATGCAGAAAATCTTGGAAAAAAATGAACACCCAGATATTAAGTTGTTCTTTCTTACTGGGTTGAGTTTCGATAGGTTAACGGTTGATGATTTAAAAAACAGAATGAATAGCTGAAACTCAAAACACAGTGCTTTGGCTTATTGGGCTAAAACACTATTATTGTTGTCACTGTGGTCAGTATCTCTTAATGTGCATATGACATATTAAAGGCAGTTTGCAATGTTACAAGTACTTTTAGACTGCATCTGTGGTCTGATGGTTAGCATGTAACCTTAAAATCTGGAAGTCTTGGGTACAATTCTCAGCTGGATTAGCCAGGGTTATTCCTCTCCATAGAGTCTGGAAGTACAAGTAATATTTCATGTTAAAAAAACTCAAGATTAACACACAAAGTGAGAGAACATCATGGCTAATGAACAACTATCAAAAGTTAAAAGCTGCCAATATGAACCTTAGATATTAAAGGCAGCATATAACAACAACTTTTTTTTTTAAAAAAGTACCTACTCTCAATTTTTGCATTTTTAGATAACCACGCCATAGCTATCTGCTTAGCAGTTTGGCCCTAGAAGTTGAAAGTACTTGCAGCATTTCAAGTTATCTTTAATCATCCTCTGGGGCACTAAAAGAATTAAAATGTAAACTTCAGGATGGCCAAGAATTGAAAATAAGTGTTCATAAAGAATTGGAGCTCAGATCAGATACTAATTTGATAACAAAAATTCAATGCACCTTCAAAGGCATAATTATTGGTGGTACATTAATATTGCATGAGCCAGATAAGCCAGAATTTCATTCAAATCCCATTCATGACATTGGATATTTTGAACCTAATTCAGCTTTCCAGCCAGCAGAATTCTGAATTCATGAAGGTTAAGGCTTCCAGGCACTACGTTTTTAAAGCATGCATTGAAATTGTGTACTTTAAAGAAAAATAGTTCTACAGCTTGCTTTCTCAAAGTTCAATGACAGGAGAAGAAAGCACTACTGTTTGTTTCAGTCAAGTAATAATCATTATATACTACTTACACTAATAATTAGGAACATGTTCAAAAATCAGTTGTCTCCATTACAGTGTTTGACTCAACAAAGCTCGAAAATAGAAATGATTGATGTTCGAAGTATGTTCCTAGTTATTAAAGTAAGTGCCATATAATGGTCAGTAATTGACTCAAAAACAATATTACATTACACCATCTTCTTTAGACTCCTTTACGGAAGAACTATTTATTTATTTGTTCTAGGCAGAAGTTCTGTAGGTAAAATTAAAACTTGTTCTCAGTTAAGGTTCTTCGTCATTCCTTTTCTTTCCCTCTTTTCCTTTCTGGTACAAAATTCAAAATCCATTATTATAACTCTATTTAAAAGTTAAGAGGGAAAGATGCCCTTAGAAATTAAACTGTTAATCTTTAAACATTAAGTATAACTTCCAGCAATAGGAACAATTTATTACAATTATTTACAATTGTTTTACTGGAAATATGTGTTTTGATATGCCCAAAATCTAAACAATAGCACTTTTAGGGATAAAATGCCATATAAGTGAAAGTACAGCTCAAGTTTGATATTTAAGCTCAGCATCTTCTAAGAATATGACAAAGATTTTTTAAGAAAATATCCCCACCTGAAACTATATTTTATATGGAAAAAAGTTTGTTTTTTATGTTATTAAAATGGCTCTAGCAATTTTGATTGAAACACCATACAATTACAAAATTTGCATGCCAAAATATGTATCTTAATTTTCTGTGAACAGCCAGTGAATTCCTCTTCATTCTGAATGAATTGAGCATAAACTTCTGATTTTTTCTAACTGCTAAGCCGTCATTGGTTTTTTTCTCATTGTCATGCAAAGGAGATGAAATTTCAAACCCTTTTTAAACAGTTTGCTGAAGCCTACTATAACATTCAGATTCTTCTCTTCTCAAAAATAACTTGTTTTTTTTTATAGAATACATGTTTAAATTATTTGTATATCCTGAGTTTTGTATAACTTGTAAACCAAAGAGGTAGACAAAAATGTACTGTACAAATACTGCAGTTCTCATTAAACTCAGAATTTTATTTAGGTCAAATTTATATTTTTCTGGCATTTACCTATTTCAAGATAGTCTTGGTTTATATTTTCAAATACTTCATGTTTTATTTTCTCTATCTAGCATGTACCTAGTAAATAAAGGAACTATTTCATTCCATGCAAAAATTCAGTATCAAGATTTCACTGGAAATAATGTTTTCATGAGGTAAAAAACAACTGAATGATACTACTTCAAAATTGAAAAATTCAGACTAATAATAACATATCTTGAATATGGATGAAGCTACAAAAGAGTTATTTGTATTTTTAGAGTCCTACATTTTTTGTACAGTGTTTTTTGTCTAAAGTTTACCTAAAACTGTTGCCACAAAATTCAATTATAAAATTTTATTTTTCATATAAATATCTGAAATATTATAAGATCAGTCTTTTGAGACAGTTGATAGAGAGCAAATGTAGGAAACAGATTGCTTGTTCCCAAGTTGGTTAAATGTGTCAGTACCTTGTGGTAGCACCAGTGCAGCCACCTGAAGTCTGTTTCTTCCCCTTACTATCTCTAAAGACTCTGACCAATTTTGAGGAAGTATTTTCTTGAAAATCATGTATTTTTGGAAGATACTGAACTTGATTACCAAATTTAATGTTCATTTGATATTTTATTTTTTAGTTATGTTGTTAACTAATGCATTAAACTGTTCTTGGGCTTCAAGCTGAGGTGCCATTGACATTTCAGGAGCATGCATCTCTTGCATCATCAGGATGATGAATGATGTTTGATTGGGTAAAATGGCCTATACATATACTGTGAGTCACAGTAACACGAACCTTGTAGAAAACTTGCCTATTCTGGCTGATACTTAGATGGTTTTTATCTGTGCAAAGGCTTTTTTTTTTTCTTTCTGTCTTTTTTTTCCAAAGAAACTCTCAAATGTAATCCATGCAGTTTCATAATTCCTAATGGAGATGTACACAATGGAGAAATACAAAATCCTTGGTCTTTGACATCCAATATGACAATACTTTTTTTTTATCTTTTGAATTTTTATTTTCATTAATAGTTGTAAATTATTTTTTAAACTGGCATAGGACTCCATCAGGTATTAAATGATTAATATCCAGTAAAATATGTCCAAAATATATGATACAGCGTTAATTCGAAGCAAAACAAAGTTTAAATGAGGCAGCCTCAACTCAATGCACTGTGACATCATGTCCTTTAGGCCTGATGCCCGAGCATATGGAATCAGCAGAAAAGAAGGCCAACACAGGTGGAAAGAAAGCCAGTGGTGGCACAACAGTAAAAATTGCATAGTTTGAACATTTATTGAGTGTTGACTGTGTATGCAAAAAGAAATAAACACATTTGGTGCTACATTCAGTTGGATGCTTAATAAAGCAAATTTAAGATTCCATTTTATAGCTCCTCTGCCACTTATGTACTGATACTATATTAATAGTTCCAACTGCATTCAATTCTGATTCAGACGTCAAGCATTTCAAGTTGTCAGATAATTGGCTTCTGCGACTAGGTTATTCATTAAGGAAAAAAAATTGCTCATACAGGTAAGGAAAGCCAAACATTATTAATTTCTGAACAACCATCTGTGTGGTTGCGGAAATTTGGACTGAGGAAAGTTTAAGTAAAAATCGGTTAGGCTTATATGAAGAAAGGGTTCCTTCATTTCCAGATGACATTGCAGATCAATAAGCTCCAGTTCAACTCTTTAAGAACATTCTCAGCTTCCAAGGTGAAAGGAGTGACAAATAATTGGTAAATATGTAGATTCCATTTTTAGTAGGTCTTGGAATTGCACTTTGAATTCACTGTGTAGATCATTTAGTATGTTTGCATATTCTTAAGCTCTGCAAATTCCAAATGCTGAGAAGCAGATGACAGTTGGGGAAAGTGAGATGCGATTTTGTTGATTCTCATTCTCATAATGCAAGTTTATATTTGAATACCAGTACAGAGTTATGTAATAATTGCCTTGGAGAGAATGATTAAGAACATTAAGGTATCCTATTATATCTGCAAGGAATGCCAAATTACAAATCCACTTTGAATCGTGGAATTTGGCAACAGGCATGTCTTTTTCTTCTAAGAACAATGCTATTTTCTCCCTTAGCACACAGTACCTTTCAAGTAACACACCCCGGCTTAACTACTCCCTTCACAATAATAAGGTAAGTTGCTAAATTCACTATTACATTTGTCGACAAATGTTTTAAACTGGTGATAATGTCCTTTTGATATAAGAAATTAGTGGTTTTGACAACGCTCATCACATTATTCAATTTGATAGGTTTTACACATAAATTTTCCTAGTGCATTATGCAGTGAATAGATATGTTTTGATTAATACCAAGATCCTCTATTTTATCTCTAACACAGCCTATTAGGCCAATTCTACCACTGACCATAGCGCTCCATCTGTAGCACTAAGTATAAGTTTATTCCATGGAAGTTGAATCCGAAAATATCTGCAACATTTATCTATATAATCTATACCTTACATGATCTGGAGATTTATATCCCCACCTCTCACAAAAAGTAATAATTGCAATGTATAGAAGTATCTTGGCTTTTGTTTTAACGCCAGAGAGTAACAAATAAAAGCTTTAGATCTCTCCACTAACCACTCTTCAACATTGATGATGAGATCTGCAATATGCCGCATAACAGTGGAGGAAAATAAATTATAGCTTCACATTCTGATATATGTTCAGGACAAATTTCATTGGTCATCAAATATAGACAAATTTTAGAAAATTTGCAATCTTTAAATACTAAATTGTTCAGTAATTTCAAGTGGTATTTTATGGCCCAGATCATTTGCAGTAATCATGGTGTCTTTGAGCCTCTCTATCATATCATACTCCAGTCCTTTATAACCATTGTATTTACTGCTATGAGGAGTGTAGTGACATAAGTTACTTTTTAAATTGAATATTTTTGAGTTGAGTTTGTTACACTTCAGTATCACTTACGTATAATTTTTCCAGACTGGTTTCGAAACCATGTGGGCATCATTGTCAATGGTTACTAGTTGGAAACCATTGACAATGATGCCCACATGGCTTCGAAACCGGTCCAGAAAAATTATATGTAAGTGATACTTAAGTGTTACAAACCCAACTCAAAAATATTCTATTCATACATATCACTGTTTCAAAACAACCTTTCATTAAAATTGTTCTTACTTTTTAAATGTTTGAACAATCTTGCCACTAAACATTTTGCTCCATGAGACAGTACATATCTTGTCACAGGGCAAAGAGTCATTCAGAAAGGAAAGATAAACCATAGCTAATAATATAAATTATACCAAGAAGGGAACAAATATAAATGTACATTGAAATGGGAAGGGAAGAAAGATTTCAAACACGTATAAGTAGCCGAGTAGTCAGGAGCTGGTAGCACCATAGGGTAGGACATTGAATCAAGGGGGTGAGAGGACACTGACTGAGGGAACATAGAAAAAGAGATGCTACCGCTGGCTAGGGGACACTTTTTGAGGCACTTGGCGTAGAACATCGGCAAAGCAAAAATGTGATATTTAGGGTCCGTGGTGGAGTCAAACAGGCTACCTTTAGCTGTGAGTGAAAATAGTTATTTTAATACAGACCAGAGTATGGACGAGATCACTGCATCAAAATTAATAAGTAAGAATAGTCGTGGTCGGGTAAAATGTAGTTTCACAGTTGAAAATTTAAGAGGGATGCATGTGTGTTCGATGGCAGAAAAAGGCTGAACTGAATAAAACACTTGTGTCATACCACACCCTGAAAGAGTTTCCATGCTAGTAAAAATCCTGAGCTAGGGCATTCTCAAATTCACACCATTCCTAACAACCAAAACCCACACTCGGGATACAAACCCGTAACCCCGTTACTGCCCCATCCACCACCTATGTCTATAAACAGACACTGTTCGTCCCAAATAGAGGGAAAAGTATTTGGGGATGATGGGTGAGGATTAGATGAGGTAGCCCCACTCAGAGATGTGCCATTTCTATACTCCACTGCAAACTAGTTACAACATCTGTTGTTGCTGTACTCACAAAACCAACACAATGCCCAGTTGCTAGTACAGACCATGCTGACCTTGTGCACTGCATGTATTTCCGTAATTGAGGCAGCCTGGTTTAAATGGACCTAGTCATCATATTTTTATCTAGAGCCATGAATGGTATTAAATTTACAACATTAAGGTTAACACAGTCATAAAGAAATATCTCCTGTTGAATTTTCCAAGATAGGCTTCTGAATAAGCAACAATAAAAAATGAATCTTTATAAACATTCCATTTGAGGCTGCTCTGTAACAAGTAAATCATGACAGGACCCTGTAAATTTCTATGCTAGGCTTAGATATGTGATACAGGCTCTGAGGCATATATAACCCAAGGATGCTGTTGAAGGGGAAACAGTTTTGCTCAGGCGTAATGGCAGGAAACAGCATTACACCGCAGTCTCTTTGACATAATAAGCAATGCCACAATGAATAGAGTCAGTGGTGGACATTCAATAGCATGTAAGGTTTTGAAATACTGTTGAAAAAACATGGGTTTATTTTTGTTAAGTGAATGTAATACATTATGAATACTATCATAGCAATTATGTTTGTTTTCTGGTCATAATTTAAAGATCTTTGCAGCTATGAGTTTGTCAATATTAGCCTGTAATTTGGTAACATTTAAATGCAATAAGGAAACTACAAAATCAGTTATTCTGATCGCTCTTGTTCTCAATGTTGTTCATATTTGAAAACAGCTCACAGATATAAGTTCCTCCAAACTGAGAAGCAAGATTTTTCAGATTAAGACACAAACTTGTATTCACTATTTTTCTTAATATCATTCCTAGTTTTCTACTGCTGCACATCCATATATTATTGTGCAAGTCAACTTAATAAAACTTTTTCTAGTTTGACTGTAAATGGATTTTCAAATTTAACATTTCCATACTCGTATCATTTAGGTTATGAAATCTGTTTCCAAGCTCCAACAAAAGAATTTCCAGAACATAGTGGTATTCCATAACAACATGATTCTTTGGCTAATGATGATGGTAGACATGAAAATGATGCAATTCTGATTTATACACTGATACTACAATAGTTTGTGCCTAAATGACTTAAGTGCATCAGCCATATTCACTATGGAGTGATTTTGCCCTTGCAGTAAAATATTTATCCAGTTTAAAATATCACACACATCTGTTAAGAAGACAAGGCATATTGGACACTTCAGGGATGGCAATATTGTGAGGAAGGATCTACTTCTGTAGGAAGACTGTAGAAACAGTAAAGCTTAGCCAGTAATAAGTTAAATCATCATAATCACAACTTAGTTCTTCATTATACAAGGCATTCCATCTGACGTTACCGATACCAATTGCTTCCACAAAGCTCTTATTTACAAACAGCATTGATTGTACAATGCCTCAAAACTCTGTCCCTTTATGAGTACTAGATTCAGGAACTCTCAATTACATTCAATTCAGTGTCTACTATAATAAATACAGTTAATTGTTATAATGATAATACTCCTCTCTCTTACATATATATTTAAAGGTACACTGATATACAATTAGTAAATTAGAACCAGTTGAAAAATTCAGTGCCACAGCTGGGTAAAAGACACATAATCAGTTGGAAGATTGAATGCCATACCGGCAATTGTCACAGTAGCTCAATGGATAGAGCAACCGCATGGAGAGCGGGAGAACCCTGTTCAGTTCCCAGCTGTGGCATTGAATTTTTCAACTGGTTCTAATTTACTAATTGTATAACAGTTAATTGTGCTTAATGCTTAATATTTCCGACTAATGAATACCACCTAAGACCTTTTATCATTGAAACAAATTGGTCTACTATGTCAAGTTCATTTCTCCTATTCTGGAAACTATTGAGGTTTTTATGAGGTTATCATATTGGGGCAAATCTCCTCTGCTACAGTTATAAGCAAGTCCTTTGCAAATTCCCCATCTGAAAAGTGCTTGTTCTTTTCTGTTATCAATTTGACAACTTTATAGATAGCATACTAAGTATTGATGGGTGATAGTTCATGGTGGCAAAGGACTCCTTTGCTTATGGAGTTTTCTTTGGCATTGTATACCTGGCAAACAGCGAATATCATATTGTTCAAAATGGCTTTGTGGTGAGGTGTAGTTTAGCTAAGATTGAGCTCGTAGAATTATCCTGCAGCTTTGGACCTCCCCTTAAATAAATAAGGCTTCAATAAATAATGAATAAAAATAATTAAAATAATAATATGGAATAAAACTTATATATAATAAGTAAATAATAAAGTTAAAATATATATTAACAATAAATAATAAAAAACAACATAATTATAATAGTATTAGTAAAGATCTTAATTATAATTATGCAAAAATAATATGTGTAAATTAAACAAACTGCTTTATAAATAAAACTATTAAATAGAAATATGTATTTAATATAATGCCTTAATTGGAAATATTTAAAAGTGTTAAGTAATGTTACAATTAAAATGTTTTAGTGTAGGTAATTTTAAATAATTGTAGAATTATAAATGTAATAATTTTTGCAGTTAAATAAATTATAAGGGTTTGGAATAAATGTACCAATTTAAGAAATTAGATACCAGGGTATGGTATTGCAGATCTTTTTTAATTCATATTTTATTTATTTATTATTGTTCAGAATGGTTATTCTGGAAGTGTCTGACGATATTGTACCTCGCTAATACATTCAGCAGTTTGGAACATATTGAACAATATAGTTTACCTTCACGCAACATGAAAAAAATCTTCTTCTCATTCAATTTGAAACTGAACAGTGGAAATGTTTATATAATGCAACTGAATAAATGCTGCATACATCCTGATGACCTACCTGTATGACAAATGCAGGTCTTTGGTTGCTGACTTGCCTCTTCTCACACCACATTACATAAAGGGGTACAAGTAGGGGTATACACGACAGGTGTGCTGAACGGCATATCTGATATAGACTATTCTTCAGACAGAATATTTTGAGACAACAAAGGGCAAAAGTATGAAACTGGTTGCCTGTGCCCAGGTTGATTACGTGTTCCAAGACTTTGTGTTAACTGCCATGCAGGCAGTACCTTCTTATCTCCTCCTTCCACTGTTTCAAAAGATTCTGACCAAACATTATGACAGGTGTATAACACTATATCAAAGTTCCTTAGGCTATGATAGACTAACATAGTCTGTGAAACAAAACTTACAGAGCTTTTCTTGGCCTAGGATAGCCTGACATGAACTGCAAAATACATCATATGAAATTGTGGTGTGCTGACATAAGCTCTGTAACATTGCATATCTAATCTGTAGCACTGTTCTTACAGTTAACACTACAGTTTTTGAACAACCAAACAATAAACTTTTTACACAAAAAGGAAAAGAAAAATTGTATCCATATTTTTGTAAGTACACATTCATATTTTATTTATAGTAAAATATAATATAACGTAGCACAACATAGATATTTAAAAAAATTACATAAAAATAATGTAGTGACAGTGTTTAAATTGAGTTCTGTGTATCTAGCTTGGAATGGTTTAAAATGAACCAGGTCCAACATTTATTTATCACTTATATCTTTGGTCACACCTTTAATTAGGCAAGTATTAATAAAACTCATAAGAAAAAGAAAAAGGTGTGCTCCTCACACATGTATTTCAGATACATTGTGAAATATTTTCAATACATTCTAAATGCAATCTCTGAGTATTAAACAAATAATAAGCTACCATTCATCCCATTTTGAAATTATCAGTTATCAAGTAAGATTCATCAGACAAAGAAAGCTACACTTGCCACATAGCTTTTTAAAAATTATGGAAATTGTTTCTCCAAACACAAGATAAAATTAGAACTACCAGGCTTATTTACTTTTAGAGTCTAAAGACTTTTCAATATGCTAAGAATTTAAAGCAGTGTTTAGGAAACTGTAATTTTGTTAAGTGTTTTCAAAGTATGAACACTAATTCTACAACTACTAAAAACATTCAGCATCCTCAGTCAAAAGCAAATGCTAATAATTGCTACATTAGAGCTCATAAAAAATAGAACTAAACATTGTGTTCTTCTGTGACTATATGCAGCCAATTGCATTAATTAGACATGCCCCTTTTTTTTCTCTTTCCATGTTAACTTTAAGAAGTTGATTACTTAATTACTAGGGACACTGACACTTTGTAACTTAGAAAAATATATTAATTTTTGAAAAGTTATATGAGACATGATTTTAGGTTAGATATTTTGACACACCAACCAATGTTTTGTCATTCTACCTCCATAAAATAATAGCATCTAACAAAGCAATTATAAACTAAAGCCACAAATGCACTCTTTATAGCAAGCAACAATACAGAAAGAGAAAATTTGAATCCGAATGAGCTTATCTGTTATGGACTGTTGTCAAAGTTTCTGAATAAGCCAGAGAGCCTTTAGTATTACAAGATGTATAATATTGCAAAGTTACTTACAATAAAGGCTGATCAGATTGATTAATGTGATTAACTTTTATACACACTTCACTTAGTTTTATGGAGTAGGGCAATTGTTTTGTGAACCCTTACCCACATGTATCTATTGAACCACTACTGCTGTTAACACTGTGTAGCGGTTAAACAGCTGCAGGCAAAGGTCCACAAAGCAATTGTTCTACTTCATAAAAGTAAGTGAAGTGTGTAAAAGTTAATCACATTAATCAATTTGATTAGTCTTCACTGTAAAAAGCTTCACAATATTATTCATTGCATAATATTAAGACTAACAAATCTTTAGGAGCAATATTTTGAACCTTTAGTATATTAAAATCCTGCTACCTTTCTGTTATACAGGCATATATTTTATGACTTTGAATTTGTAGCATCATTTTGGCTTCTCCTTTTAAGCTCTTGATGACGTACACTGTCCAGAATTTTTGCTTTAAACACCTATAAACTGAAATGTTGCTAATAATCATGCAAAATTCAGGAATTAATAATAAAAACACAATTGTATCCATTTACATTTTCTGTAACATTTGCTTTGTTATGTTAGTTGAGCTAAATAAGGAAGTTACATTAACCTGCTCTGGGATCAGAATATAGGTATGATACAAATAAATGATTTGATGTCTATGGACATTAAAATTAGCACCGGTCCATGCATCTCAGTCAAAATTCCTTTGGGGACTAACAATATTATTACTTATACTCTTCTTCTCTTCTCCCAATGCAAATTGGAAGAGAAAATATTAACAATCTTGCAACAAGGACAAGACAACCAATGCATGCAAATTAATTAAAATACAATAAAATTTAGGCTAGCAACAAAATGTCTTTAACAGGATCTTCAGCTCCTGAAAATCCCATATATTTATCATTCTTAAACTTATCAAACAAGCTGCTTAGATATTCTGGTTTAGCAAATGTGTAATTAAGCATCTAGAATGATACAGTGGCAGTACTTTGCTTTTGAGACTCATTAGCTGGTTGCACTTTGAGTCTATGGATCCACAAAGGAAATCATAATGTAACGGATGCCTTTAGTGACTGGAAGTCCTTCATGGTAATGTGTCAGTCTTCCAGGATGCATCAACATCCATCCAAGTTTGGTGTCTGTTACACTGCAATTGTAACGGATAAACTTGCAGCCACCACCCTGCAAAGGAATTGTTATTAGCTCTATTAATAAAGATGAAATTGCAAGTTATAGTTAATTAAAACTGCTCAATTGAATTCATTTCATTTTTCATTTATGTAGCCCTCTTCTATGATCATATCAGGGGCTTTGCTTTAAAAACAACTGCTGGTGTTTTTCTCACTAAACTGTAGGGTTTATTAACATTAGGTTTTCAATGTTATAATACTAAACACATACCCATTCACTTCCACTGATTCTGAGGGGAATAAGAAATGATTCTGGTTAAAGAAAAATTTCCTGCCCCAGCCAGGAATTGAATCCAGCATCTCTGGGTGAGAAGCCATAATGCTGACCACTCAACCATAGAAAGAGTCAATGTCCTCATGTTAATAGAGAATAATTTGGTGGGAGATACTCTTTGCTTATATATTCTCCATTATAGTATTGCTGCCATTGCTGAATTATATATAAACATCTTGTACACAATGCAATTAAAACTGATTTCTCTGTTGTTTAATTATGAATGGAGTCTTTTACTCCTTAAATGCATAAGCAAATGCATTTCTTGAATGCACCTTTTAACTTCTAAAAATTGACGTTTACAGAAAAAAAAAAAAAAAAAAAAAACTCAGCAAAAAGTGTTTCTTGTAATATATAATATGTATACCCCTTAAGAATGTTAAATTTTACATTTTTGGATATACATTAATTTGAATATTGCACCTTCAAATATACAGAGTAAAATCTTTTCCAAAATAATGACAAACTGCTTTAACTTTCACATTCCTGAACTGTTCTTTAAATTTTGCCTGTGGATATATTAATTTCTTCATTGATTTTTAATTTAATTTTGTCTACCTTTATTCAGACTAGATTATTCTGTGGGCTCCGTAAAATGCCACAACAAACCCAAAATGGGGGTGCAATTGAACAAACCAATTCAAAAAGCACAGTATGTTAACATTGGTTAACTCTCACAAAGAGTTAGTATACTACATCTACACAGACATGAGAGTACAGTTTATAAATGTAAAAATCTGATGTGTTCAATTCACATGACTTTCTCTACATTGCTGTAACAAATTTTTGTTAAAAGGCATATTCTTCTATCTACTTTATCAAGATAAACATTAGCAGAGATTTTCTTAATTACTTGCTTCCTTGTAAGTAGAAGGAAAGCAAGGGAATACATTAGCTAAAATGAGTATCAAATCTCTTAAAAGCTGGTTGCCGTGTGGTTGAGATCTGTTTCTATGCAGGGCCAGGAGTTTACAACTTTCTGTGTGAGAAAAGTTTAAATATTTTAAATCTGAAACAAATAACGAGGAATATTTCAGAAATGGTCAATTCCATAAAAAAAAACGTATATGACATAAATTGTGTGTTTTAATGTGCTTTTGTGTGGTAAGTTTTTGTCCATCGCTTACGGTTTAGCAGTTATACAAAATTCCATAAAATTTATCCAGAATAAAGTAGTCTTAAGAGGCTCCCAGAAAATTCAAGATATACATTTCATTTACCATATAAATATTTTTAATAAACAGTATTTTAATCAATATCGTCAGAGCCATTTTTGAGAAAACCAAAATTTTTTCCATGTAAAGAGTAGTTTGGGGTGGGGGGATTTTTCTCAAAATCTTTGTGTTGCATCCCTGGAAGATACTAAACTTATAAATATCAAGTTTGCTATTTTACCAACTTTTTGAGGTATCGTGTTCACGGACACACGAACGGACCTTTTTCCAAAAATATTTTTTTTGGATTCAGGGAACTCTAAAACATGTATTTCTGGTGAAATCTTGGTAAAAAAATTTTGGATGGAATACGATATCTTTTCTATACACTATGCACATAGTACATGTAGAGAAAATAAAAAGTATGGGTTAGCATTCAAGAAAAATGATTTTTGACAGACTTTGTATACTGAGTTAGGAAATCCTCCAAATCATGTATAAAATATCAAGTGATATAGGTATCTCTGGCAAATATAGCAAGAAATGCTCAAATTATGAGAATAGTTTAGTTTGTTGTGAATAGTATTGACATTATATATTTTGAAAATTGATATGTGTTTCATTTTCTGGACTTTTTAAAGCTTATTAGGAGTTTTTTTCCATTTATACAGTCCCCTTTAACATCTAAGGTCATATCGGGGGCTTTGCACTTTGAAACAACTTGTTTTCTGCAGGTTCTTTTTTTTTTTTTTTTTATTATAATACCGTTTGACTTAAATCAAAATCATTTTATTTTCCTCAAACACACATACATTCACACTCACATACATACTTCCAGACTCTGTGGGGGATAGGGAATAATTCTGGCTACAGAAAAAATCCCTGCCTCAGCCGGGAATCGAACCTGGGACCTCTGGGTGAAAGCAGATATTTTTGTTGTTATGGTGAGAAATGAGGAGTTAATGCATGTCTTCTAGCATTCCAGTATAATTTTGGAAGCTTCTTCTGTTTCTGGAGACTAGGACCCAGTTTTTTATATTGAAGTAAATGTTCTCCATTCATTTTAGTGTTCAGATCCTTACAGGTTACAACAGTGTTCAGAATTATAAACTTTCATGCAATATAGATGAGATGCTAGACCGTCATACTCAGTGTTTAGTCTGAAAGTTTCTGTTGCTTCTTTCCTAGGTTTGATTTTGTTCACCTGCCATTTTTCTCTGATATTGTTCCAAATTTGTCTTGGGGTAAATTTGTTGCTTGTACATGAAATAGATCTTGGGCTCATTATTAGTAGATACAATGTTTATCACTTGATATAAAAATAATAATGGAAACTCTATTTTCTAAGCAACACAAAATGCTAAGTTGAAAATTCATTTACTGGCATTCAGTGATACATAATTAAATTTAAAACAAATGCATTTTTATCCATGCAGTTTAGAGAACAGGAGACCACATTCAAATCCCGGCTGTGACATTGAATTTTTCGGCTAGTTCTAACAGTAAAATAGTATACCCTGGTAATGTAAATATATGAGCATTACCAACATAATAAAAACTACAAAATATACAACAAAATATACCAAAAGAAACATAAGTATAAGACTAAAAGAAATATCAGACAGAAGCAAATACATCAGGCATAACAAATTATTTCTATGAAGAAAATCCAACATAGAATAAAATAGCGGCTAAATTCAATTCAATTTTACTAATAATAATATTTACATGTTGTCAGATAAATCATTAGGTTCAAAAATAAAAATTATTATTATACAATTATTAATTACTATGTACAGTTATTTAAGTATAAGTAATGGCACATATTGTAAATACAGTTCTTACCTCATAATCAATCTTTGGCCTATTAAGGGCAAGATTGATGGTATATGTAGAAGAATCATGATGAGGTCGGAGCGAAGGTTGTTCATCTGGCTTGTATCGAACTACAAAATTCATTATGGCTCTAGGAGGCTGGAAAAAAGAAGCTTCATTAATTCACATTTTGTATGATAATATACAAAGAAAATAAATATGTTTGTCTATGTATACGTTAATCTCAAAGTATTCAATTTGATCATTTCTTCAACATTATATTCCTACTTCCAAAATGTTTTTGATATTTTTTCTATCACATGGTATAGCACTAAGCATGTCAAAGCAATTTTTTGTGTTGATGCTCTTCTGCTGAGCTACCATGGCGAGATGTTGGTTCACATATTAAACTTTTTCATCTGACTCAAGTATCCCTGTAAATTTTCAAGTAATACATATCTTAAAGGTGACTTGCAATGATGCAAATGCTTTTAATTGCCAAGTTTTTTAATTAACCATCGTTTCAAATTTAGTATCTATACACTGCTATTGTAAAGGAATATTTAATGAATTAGTAGATGAAAAAAAAGTCTGTTTTCGTAAGAATAGATTGCAAAAAATATAAAAAAAGAACAGGAAAAAAATCTGATGTGTAACATTCATTTGATTTTCTCTATCAATTCAACAATGGAGATGAACATGCAGATTTAGTTTTATTGCATATTTCCTTGTTAATACAATGTGAATAGGAGTATAAGTAAGAGTCAAATCTTTTAAAAGCCAGCCACTATGTAATGGTTTTGAAATGGCATTCTCTTTGCTTGATCAAGAGAAAGAAAAAGAAAACTGAATAAACTTCTCTCAAATGGGAAGTAGTTATGTACTGTAAAATTGAAACCCACAATGAGGAATATCTCAGAAATGGTTAACTCTACAAAAAATGTATGTAGCATAAATTGTATTTTTATCAAGATCTACATTTGTGTAGCAAGTT
This sequence comes from Hymenopus coronatus, assembly GCA_030762935.1. NCBI lineage: Eukaryota > Metazoa > Arthropoda > Insecta > Mantodea > Hymenopodidae > Hymenopus > Hymenopus coronatus. The sequence goes on from CM060891.1 coordinate 82,581,726, forward strand.
TGTTTTATGGTTTACTAACTGTGCAAAAGACATACAAAATGAAGGGGAATTTAGAGACTATTTTCAAAACATTCAAGATATATGTACATTTTATTTGTGATGAAAAATCTTAAACATATGGTATTTTAATCAAAATTTTTATGTTCATTTGGAGAAAATCAAAATTTTTGAAAAAGTTTCCATGTAAAGGGCCGTTTGGATGAGGGGGGGGGGATCTTGAAATCTTCATGTTGCATTCTTGAAAAATGCTGAACTTAAATACCAATTTTGGTATTTAACAGTGTTTTTGTTTTGGATTATGTTGCTCAGACATGCATGCACACAAGGTCCTTTTTCTAAATTTTTTGTTTATTTGTTTGTTTGTTTGGTGGTTTTTTTTTTTTTTTTGATTTGTTTGTGGGGGAGTGTGATTTAGAGCACCTCAAAGCAAATATTTTGGTGAAATCTCAACATTGAATTTTTGGATGAAAGAGTTGTCCTTCATGATCTATGGATGATATGCAAGCCCTGGTAGCCAAGAACACAGGTTACAACTTGGTGGAGAGCGATTTATTTTTTGGGGCATAAAAATCCTTAGTATGGCTTCCTTGAAAAGGGAAGTATAGCTGATGATTCCATGTCAATTATTTACAGCATATAAAAGAATCTCAAGTCTGATAACGAGGCCTTTGAGCAAAAGCAAGACACCTTTCAGCCAAAATAGAACGGGACACTGAGAACCAGAGCAGTCAAAGAGCATCCATAAATAAAACCCAATTTAATTTGTAGAGAAAGTAATAAATGATAAGAAATAGAGAAAGTTGCATGCGATTTATTTTGTTCTCTCTCTCAAAATTGTAATTCAGGATAACATGTTCACTTCAGTTCTTAAGAAATGTGGAACTTAGTTTTAGCCAGACAGCTGAGGTAAACTTGTTCAGTTTTCTCAATTTTTCTCAAGAGTGCTGAAAAAGGATGCCAAAACTTGCTTTTAAAATTTATGTGAATACAGCAACAAAAATTGTACTTTTGCAAGGCTTTTTACATGCAAAAAAAAAAAAAGGCATTATTATTGCAAAAGTGGAAAGAAATTGTCAAAAACTGCTACCCTCGACAAGAACTCAGAATAGCAGTGTGTATCCAGTTCAAGCTGCTCACCAATTTCTGGGTATCTTTGCATGAGTTTCAGCTTACTCTTAATCAATATTTTTACTTATTTAAACACAATCTGAGTACATTATAGGTATAAGCTTTTATAGAGCATCAAAATAAGTAAAATAAAAATAATGTATATTTTGATTATTTCTATATTAGGGAAATTAATGTTTCACCTTTTCATACTGCGCTTCTCAAACTAGCATATCTAGTTTCCATGAAGTTTCCACTATTTAAACAAACCTATAACATGCAAACATTTTTGCAACAATAACCCACCACAACAACCATTTAATTTGTGCAGTATATATGTACAGTAAAGATATTATTCATGTAATTAGTGCTGATAACATTTAATATCTCCCTATCTGTCTGACAGGCTAAATTTGGTTTGTATTGTTCATTATATAAATGGTTGAAAAAGCAAACTCTTATGGTTCTAATAGGTTTATTTTATATACTTATTTTTCTCTGATACTTTTATTTTCTACCATAGTTACTGCTATTTCTTTGATTATAATAGATTCTGAAAAAACTTTGATTATGAAGACATATTTGGTTGTGATTGATTGCAAACATCTGCCTGGTAGAAATGCATAAGATAATGTGCATTGGTATTTACAGTGTTTTGCTAATAATTGTATTCAGGGCCATACTTAGGCTGTACAGTAATTTATTTTATGCCCCCTTCCCACATCAGCATTGTTATTATTTTAAGGACTACCAACAATAAAGCTCCGTAATCATTTATTTTAGTTTTAAACTTTATTAAAGTATTTAAATAGCATATTACACAAAGCACATGTGCAAATTAAATGTTAAAGAATTATAAAATAACTACTACAGTTCAACAGCTATTTTTTCTGTAAAATTGCCACAAAAACACAAAACTTGGACGCAATATATCGTAAAAATACAACAAAAAACACTACAATTTAATAATCTATACAAAAGTTACTTCACTTACGTTCAAAATTTAATCAGTTTGAAATACAGGATATAATACCATTTGATTGACCTTTTCCAAAACTTGAATGTGAAATAGAGGAATGACATGTGATATTAATTTGTTGAGTTGGTTTTTTAACACTAAGTCTTATTATGAGGGACTAGTTTCAGAAGCCTATGCTTCCATTTTCAACTTCACGGGTCCAACACTGGTCATAGAGGAATGACTTCTTTCTCACTTTTGTATTTGCAAATTCATTTGTCACTTCCTCAAAATCCAGGCTGACTGTCATGTCTGATTTATGGCTAGTATTCCAAGATTGATTAGTTGTCCTTGATTCTCTGCTGTCAGCAGGTAGTTCTTTATCCATTTTAAAACAGAAACAGTTGAACAGCATAACAGTTTGTTTCTGGAGTTCAGTTGTAAATCTTGAGTAGTTCTGTTTACATCAATTTTTTTTTTTAAACGAACATCCTACAGAGAAGCAAGGACAACTTGTCACCATCTTCTGTTTTCGTAGACAACAGATAGACTTTAGAATATATTATTCACCAAAGTTGTTCCCTAAGTCAGAATTACAAATGGCTCTAAGTTTCTCTGCAGCATCATAAATTTGAACAGCTTTTAATTTGGTGATATTTGAGAGAAATTAAAATCTTAAGTTATATTCTTTGTACACATTAACTCTCTTCTGTGACTCATCCTGAAGAGCTACTGTAATCTTAGAACACAACATTCTCATTCTTCTTTGTCAGATCTTAACATAACCTGATCCTGTTTCTTCTTCAGGGCATTTGGGTTCTTCTTCTAGGTCAAATGATTCATCAAAAAATTGTTTGCATTTAATTTGACACTTCCTTTTTTAATTCTCAGCAGCTGAAGTAGGTGGAACTGATCCAGAATTTTCTAATAAGACCTGCAGCTTCACATTTAGCTCTACCATTCTCATTTTGTGAAATTGTCCTTAATGCAGAAAACACTGCTTTTCAATCTGCATCCAAAATCAAGCATCTTCATGTGCACACCATTGAGTTGTTGACAGTCATTTTGCAAAATTAAAAAATGTTTCCAAGATGTTCCATCTATCTGTAGGATCTGCAAAGAAGTTGTATAAACTTTGAATTAACTCAACAGACCATAATGCAGCTGTGCAGCATTGTACAACTTGTGAGTAAACCGAAGATGGAATGGAAAAATATTAGAGAGTTTTGGTCTTGCCTGCAAGCCTGAATATATTCAGACATCTTGAATGCATTCTTGTATGACTGATCTCTACTTGTACTTCCAAAGAATTCAAAACTGCTTCAGAGAGCTTCTCTTCAGTGTGATCTTCATTTTTTAAAATACACAGGAATCCTTCAACAAAAGTCCAGCTTCTATCATATATCTAAAGATTATACTTAACTGGTCATTATGTGATATATCTGATACAGAATACTGAAAAATATTCAGAAAAATAACTTCATTACCCATTTATTTGGTCACTGACCTCCCCTTAAGAAATACTACATCTTCATAAGTAGTAGCTGGTAGCAAGTATGAAGTAATCCTTTTCCAGAGTTACCAAACCTTGCTATATGGTCACCACAGGAGGTACAACTCTTTTTAGCACAGCTCTCCAATATGTAACTTCATGTTCATCGGAGTGAGGAACCTTTTGTGAATTCTTTTCATCATATTTCCTCTGTTTTTCAATTTTAACAATAGTCTGGTAGAATTTTCATGTTCAGCTATCATTCCAGCATGGTTTCAATCACTGAAACCAGCTATTACAGATTGAGATGCACTGCTAGATAATTTACAACATGCACAGAACAACCATCCTTGGCTAGGAGAATATACATGATGTTCATGTTTGATAATTTTCTCACTCACCAAAAGCCTCTGAAACAGTTTTTGCTGCAAAATCGCTGAGATCTGTCAGCATACCATTTGTCATAGACAAATCAGCACTTTTGTTTTAATTTATACAATTTTTAACCTAATAATCCACTGGTTGGTCACTATTTTCCCAGCAAAATGGGTCACTACTATGAACAGAAAAATTCTCTATTTTAGAGGGTGTAAATTCTTGACATCCTTCCAAAACTCTGAAAATTGGAACTTCTGCATTTCTAATCTTGCCTGCACTTTCAGAGCTGCACTGTTCATTGTTTCTATTTAGAACCACAACTTTACCTGAATATTCAGAGCTACATGATTCATTTTTGCTTTTACCATTAAAATGCGACTCTAGTATAGGCATTTTCTGTAAAAGTTTACAGGCTATCTTTTTTCTTTAGTTTTCTTTCGATATTGAGCACTACTTAACCTACATTGTCTATCCATACTACTACTGTGAGCTGAAAAAACAAAATAATCTGTAATGTAGAATATTGGAAATGGAACATAATTTGATTATATCAAATACAGAACCTGCTTCACTGTGATCAGTTAGTACTTAAATTACAACCTTAATCATAAATTGAGAATCACATCATGGAATGATGAATCCATTAATCCTTGTGTTGTATATGATGTCAACATAATTGTGAATGTATAGAGAATTGAACATGCCACATGCAAGATCTCATTGGCTATGTGATTACATGGAGAGCTAGCTCATACTATAGCCTAAGAGATTAATGTGCTCATATATGAAACATGTTATACAGGCAGGCTAAGTTTAATGCTAGGTTTGTCAACACTTTGCCAATAAATTATTGCATCCATGAACACTGCTGCAATGTATATTAAAATTATACTTATAGCATAATTTTTCGATGGCAATATTTTGCCGCCCTGTACAGTTGCACATGTTGTATGTACCTAAATATGACCCTGATTATATTCTGTCACCACAAACACCAAAATCCAATAAATAGAGGTTTCACTTCTTACGCCAAAATAACCAATAAAAACTCTTTGCTGTAGTGGTGAAACAAACTCCTCAAGAAAGTAGTCCCATTGTTCCTTCAGACCAACTTGTTTCATATGGATATCACGTGTTGGTACTGCCTCATAGCCTCCTTCAATTCGATCATCCTATATCACAGGAAAATGTTAGCGGCTTAAAATAAAATTACCCTTCCACCACAAACTTGCATTTCTTTTGACTCCAGAATCCATTGGCCTTAAAACTTTATTTTGCTACAATAGCTTTTTAAATCTCTAGTAACAGAAAAGTCATTAGTTCTACATATTTGGTACACTTATTGCTGTTAAACTGCACTTGATTATGGCATACCATTATTGAATTGCAAATTTACTTCTAAAGAGCATCACAGCTGTTGTTTGGTACAGTTTATCATGAAAAATCCATAATTTTAAATTGTAAAATGTCAATAGAATGTTCAATCTGTTTTTATTGTTAAGAGTTGTAATGCATACTGTATGATATCAACATGTATCATGTTGTGCTAAGCGTTAACCCTTTGGCTGCCAAGATTCGATTTGGGCCGATGCAATTTGTGCACACAGTTTGATCCAATCTGCAGAAGTTGGTTTTCATGTTCAAATAATTTAGAATTTATGCAGCAGATGCCGTTAGTGTCTACCTCCATGTAATCCATGATATTTAAACTATGTGTTGGTAGCATTGTCTGTTTGTTAATGTCTGCATTTCCTGTTTATTTAATTTTTCTTTCTGAGATTGTCATATGCTGGCCATTGCAGTGTGTAAGCAGTAGGCTAGTGGTAAACATGTGATGTTGTTTCTGTGTCGGGCTCGTTTGTTTAACATATTTGCAGTGATATATATTTTATTTATTTATTTATTTATTTTTTTTTGTGGTTATTATGCATTCTGGCCTAGCAAATGGAAGAGGTATTTTTAACTAAATGATGACGATTAGAAATAATATAACAAATCAAAGGTTCGTGTTAGGCGTAACTCATCTTCATTCTAAATGGTGAGAGTTTTGTTTAAGGTTTCTCTCAATTCCTACAAAGAATATTAGATAGAGATTAGGTCCCTGAGTCATTTTGTATATTCATTTTCCTTCCTTTCTTCATTTATTGTGTGATTTAACATTTCCAGTCAAAAGACAATAACCTCAAAGGAAAGGAATATCGGTGAATAAAGAGGAGAAAGGCACACTTTCCAAAGCTTTTTAAATTTACAAAAGTTATTAACAATTTTAATTTTTTTTACATAAAGCCTTAAGAACCTCCCACCCCCCAATGAAACTAGGCAAAGTCTATGACCCTGAATGTAAAAGTTATGTTTATTCCTTGTATTATAGTTGTGATTATTTAACAGAATTAATTGGCACTGATATTTTGAAGAGCACTGATGAGCAAGTAGTTGAGAACCCTTAAGCACCAAGCATCATCAATATTTTGAAATTCATTAGATACAAGATGGTTTTACACAACGTATTCAAAAATTCAGAATGATATGGTCCCTTGTATCATCATATTGGTTTGGGCACTGATTTTGAACACTCTGTATATGTATAAACTGGGAAGTATGTAAGCTGGGAAACTCGGAAATAAAGACGCTTAAACTAGCTAAACATATTTCTGTAAGTTACACTAGGTACATACTAATAGTTCTTTTTTGCAGGAGAAAAATGTTTTTAAGATTTGCTTTACTAGTACTGTCCTATAATTCAATAAAATAAGTAATATGTGCTTGAATAAGAGAAAATAAATTGACTTGGCAGTATTATCAGGAACAAATTTGCATAAATATTTTAAAAAATAAATTTTTACAATACACAAACTAATAAACATGAGTGCAGTCGCTTCATAAAGGAAAAGCAGCCCCTCACAACTAATAACTAGCATAACAATGTTCTTCATAGCCCAGAATAGGGAAACTATCATTCCCTGACCTTGAAGACAAGCAGCCACCCTTATTTTATGAAGCAACAACGCTTGTTGAAACCATATGAAGAAAAGGACCAGAGAAGGGACAGTCCTGTGATGTAAAGCCACTTCCAAGAATCATAGGCAAATCTGCATGATGAAAAGGTATTCTTAGTGGCCATTTATTTCAGTTATTTTCTGAAATTTGTGTGGCCACTGATCAAACTGTGAGTGGTCATTTAAGAGAGAGGATATTAACGCAGATAATGTTAATGTGGAAAAATTAATTGGTTTTAGAGAAAAATAGCTATTTATTTAAGTGACCACTAAGTAAAGGTGATTGCTTAAGCAAGTTTGACTGTATATATTTTTTTTCTTTTGAAGGGAATGGGCGCAGCAATCCTATGTGCCATTAACTTCTACAATGCTCTCTAAATAACTTGTCACTTGAGGGTTTTGAGGGCCAAGTATGAAATAAATAAATAAATAATGAAAAAAAAGTTATAATTACTAGCAGTGTTAGCAAATCAAAACACTAAGGGCATTTTAAGAAAGACTGCAGCAAAAATACCTGTTTATGAGTTCACATAATTTTTGATTGCTGTTTTTGCTGTTGGATTACTCTTTATGATTTCCCTCTTCTTTACTTTTTTTTTTTTCTTATTGTTTTTCTCTTTCTCTTTCTATAACTTACAGCCACAGAATATATGGAGTCAAATTATAATGCAAAATGTTTCCTGTGGTGGGAGTCAAAATGTACATACATCATGGAAATATCCTGTGAAGATAAGCTCTTGCAAGGGTCGTACATATAGACGCAGCACTTCTAACCAATGTGGCTCCAAGCCAACTTGCTTCATGTGTATATCTCTGGTTGGCACATTCTCATAACCGCCATCCAATCGTGGATCCTGCAAAATCAATTGCTAACATTTTCAGAAAATGTTTCATTCTAATGTTTCACTTTTTTTAACAGAAAGCATCCACAAAGAAAATAAGTAAAGGATTACATAGAATATTCTAATTACTCTTCAAATAGGATTAATTAGGAGCATCAAGTGAATGATAGATAAAATTTTTATTTTAATGCAGATTGGCTACTCAGAAAAAATTAACAACCTAAATGCAGTATATAGAAATATCTGAATATCAATTAAAGATGTCAACTACTTGAAAATTAAATGAGGGGAGGTGTTTAACTGATACTAAGAACAAATACCCATTGCCTTTTCTTATTCACTTCCTGGCTTTAACAGAAAGGATTTCAAATCTCTTGTTTCAAATGGGGCACACTCTTTGAGGTGAAGGATCACTGTAAAGGGTGAACAATTCATGAAAAATTTGAATTTTTGATGCAAACTTCTAAAAATAAATGTAGATCTTAGCTTTCAATACACGTATCAAATTTTGTCCTATTGTGTGTGCTAATGTTTTATAATAATATTATCCAATAATAGGTATGGGTTATGCAGCCTCATTTCCTATTTTCACACATTCTAAACCTTCAGAACTTTGCATGACAAGAGTGTAATAAGAAATGTAACTTTGTTTAATTTATACCTATTTTTAAGGTATATTTTACCTTTTAAATCACTGTTTTGGTCAACTTTTTTGTTTTTAAATGTTGGTATTTTCTGGTTCCTTGCTTTTTCTGCTGTTCAAATATGTATAGTTTTATATGTGATATCTTGTTTTAATTGGCCATTATTTGCATTTTTCTAATTGGAAGCAGTGAAGACTTAATCGGAATCCAAAAGTTTGTCCCTTGTTTCCTCATTTATTGATTTTTATGTATTTTTTTAGTTCAAAGAATAATAAAGTCATCACCTTAACTTCTTAAATGGCTGTATCTTATATGCAATTAAAGAAGCTTAAATACCTATGTTCTGGAAAAACAAAACTTAAGAAAACAGCAAACCACAAACATTTTACAGTAAATAGAAACCTGTTGGGGGAAAAAAGAAACCACTCTTACTGAAAGAAAGAATAAAAGAAAGAAAAGGAAAAAAAAAAGAGTTTAAACCTCAAAATATACATTGTATAACTTTCTGAAGTTCAGAGCATTCTACACATATTTAAGAATGTCTCAGACCAAAGAAAGCAAGTTTATAAAAATGCATTAACATTTATGATTGTTTTGAAAAAAAAATCCATATTTGTATATACTTTTTTTGCACTTTTTTTTTTTCACTTTTTGCCAACAGAACACTTAGTATTAGTTCCCTTATGAATCAGTAAAAGTTTTATAAATATTACTCAATAATTGAAGATTTTGCAATTAAGCTCTTTGTGCCATTTCAGGCATTTAGACCACAAAATTACAAAAATGTTTTAATTGAACTTCTATAACAGTTGGTTATGATATGAGCCAGAATAGAATTATCTGAGAAGAAAAAACTGGTGTAACATTCTTAACTTCACTGTTTAAAAAATACTTACTTTGGAGATTTGCCTGCAAACTCATGTAAATGTTTCTTGATATTGAAGCCAAATTTTGAGTGGTAAATTAAAGTGTATCATGTGTTTTTTATTTGTTTTTTTGGGATTAATACATTTTCCAAACATATTAATTCAATTGAATATTGGACCAATTGCGAAAATCATGATTTTGGGACCAAAAATGATCTGCTGTTGCTGATTTATTCTTTCTGCTTATGTTTTATATTCCTCATATGCTCTTTGAAGTATGGACTAATGTTCCTTATTGGAACAGAAGCGTTATACAAGTTTTTCCTTCCCAGATAATTCTATAATGATTTTTTCCCAAAAATGACTTTCAAAATTCAAACAGCATATACCAGTTGTTTAAATTCTGTAATTAGAACCTATTTTATACTTACTTACTTTTCTCAGATTTATTGAAAGTTTGGGGTCTGTAGTCAAATGTTCAGTAATTTTTTATTAAAATTTTGGAAACAAAATTTCAGTGAGCCTTATATTAAAATAATATTTAAAAATACATGCTCGCAGAAGTAAGGAAAATAAAGGGTTTGGCAACCCACTAACATGATTTAAATATGCTATACTTACACGATTAGTACCATCTGACCATTGACCAAAGGCTTCCATTATTTCAATAAATTCTTTGCAGAAGCGTGGTGTAAGTATAGGAAACCAATAAACATCTGGACAAGGCTGAAAAAATAAGAAAATAATGACAAGTGAGAATGAATACATTTTCATAACTTGGTTTTCTCAAAATAAATTGAAGAAGAAGGCCTAAACAAGAGAACAAGATTAAAATTTTAATTGTATCAACAATCAAATATACAGATTATATCTATAATCAATATTCATTATCTTTAAATCCTGATTTACACTACAGTTATTAATGAAATATTGGTATAAACATTTTTACATACCTGTGCTGCAGTATTATTAGGATTAAAATTCTCTGTGTAATTTTCATGTATGTACCGTTGCTCCCAATCCCATCGATTATCAAATATTTGATAAAGGTCACTGTTTGTGCGGCTTGTATCAAAATTATCTGGGTTTACTAGATGACCAAAATCTATCCTGTTACTTACGTACATAAACACATCCTGCAAAGAAGGAAACAAAGACTAGTAACTATTGCATCATGAAATGAATACCTCATCTTGAGGACTATGCTTAAAGCTATAGCTACCAATCACTTGGTTGTCTACAAAAAGTAAACACTTTTCAAAAAAATACCAAAATATCAAATTTTTGTTTTGTATTCTACAGTTGTTTTGCATTGTAATCTATTCTCATCTATCAGAAGATATAGGAAAAATGTAACTTTCAGTTATTACTTCTTGTCATTAAAAGAATTCAGCTCTGGCAACAACCAATTTCATTTTAGGTAAGTACATTGTTTCAAGAAAAGTGTACTTTATGAAGTATAGAACAGAATATAATGGAAAGACAGAGAGAAAGAAAGAAATAAAAAAAAAAGAAAGAAAGAAATGTCATCTATCAGAAGACATAACTAAATGGAAAAATCTAATGTGTTACACTCACATAACTTTCTCTATCTGCCCTACAAACAAACTTCTTACAAAAAATAATTCTTCTTTCTACACAATGCTAATCAAGATAAACATTAGCAGAATGTTTTTATTACTTAGTTCCTTATAAAAAGAAGGAAACTAAAGGAATGCACTATACTAAAGTGACTGTCAAATATTTTAAAAGCTGTCATTATGCGATTTGAATGCAAATCACTTCTTTGCATGGCCAGGAGTAGAACAAAAGAAAAATGAACACTTCCTGTCTGAGAAAAGTATAAGTACTTTACAATTGAAACTAATAACAAGGAATGTCTCAGAAATGGTTAGCTGCACAAAAAAAACATAAAGGGCATAAATTGTGTGTTTTAACGAGATCTACTATTTTTGTATAGTACGTTTTTTTCTATCTCTTACATTTTAGCAGTTATGCATAATCCAGCAAAATTCATAAAGATGTCTTGAGAGGCTATTCCTAGAAAATTCAAGATATGCATTTTATTTGGGATGTAAATATCTTTAATATACAGGATTTTAATCAAAATTGCTAGAGCCATCTTTTAGAAATTCAAAATTTTTGAACATTTTTCCATGTAAAGGCTAGTTTGTGGTGGGGGGATTTTCTTGAACATCTTCATGTCGCATAGTTGGAAAATACTAAATCTAAGGACCAAGTTTGGTATTTAATGGTCTTTTTGAGCTATGCTGTCCACACACCCAACCACAACCACACACACACACGCGCATGTACAGACCTTTTTCTAAAAATGCTTTTTTCAGACTCAGGAGACCCCAAAACATAGATTTCTGAGAAATCTTGACATCAAATTTTTGTGCGCAATACAATACCTTCTCTATCCACTATGTACATTGTACATTTGGGCTAGAGAAAGTTGTTTCAGTTGTTCTTCTTGTCATTAAAAGAATTTGGCTCTAGCAACAACCAATTTCATTTTGGGTAAGCACATTGTTTGAAGAAAGGTGTACTTTATGTAGAATAGAATATAATAGAAAGAAAGAAAGACTGAAAGAAAGAAAGAAAGAAAGAAAGAAAGAAAGAAAGAAAGAAAGAAAGAAAGAAATGGGATGGAATGGGACGAAATAGAATATAACAAAACAGAATACAATAAAATAGAATAGAACTCAGATTGTAGAAGCTAATGCTGTAACTTATAATGTATGTTACTTTAGGCAAAAATAGCCAATTTAAATCAAATTTGTTTTTTCTACTGAGAATTAGCTCTAGAAAACATTTGATATAGTTCCCTGGAATGCATAAATTTGCTGTTAGTTAACCTTTTAAATGTGCTGTAAACACACAATGAAAAAGCTTAAGTAATGAAAATAAAAACTGCAACATTTATTTGAGAAATGATATCAAAACTATTATTGCTTTTCTTTACGAAATTATAAATATATGTGGCACTGGAAAGTGCTATGAGTATTAACAATTTTAAATATTAAAACAGAATTCAATTTAATCTAACCTCTAACATCATCCTTGCCATAATATATTTCTCTTGCACTTTATTTATTTCTCACCTCTTATCCATCAACTACACTACACTAACTTTTCATCCTTTTCAAAACAAAAAGAAATCTCCTGATCTTATACTAATCCTATATTTACTTAATTTATCTTTCAGACTTAATTTATCATATAATCAGACACTGAACATCTTTAGAATTAATTCAAACAATAATTTGTTTTTAAATAATTTAAATTATTACTTTTCAAAATATTCCCTTTTAACATCAATACACTTTTGCATTCAATGAGAACAGTCTTTAAAGCAAAGAAGCAGCGCTTTCTATGGCACTGTAACCAGGTTTTTATAATGTTCTACTACTTCATCTGATGATAAAAAATATGATTTCATAGATATTATCTTTAATTTTTGGAAACAAACAGACATCACAAGGTGCTAGGTCAGGTACTCAGTTGATAGTTTTACTGTATGTGACAATGCATTGTTGTGAAGTTAATTTATTTTTCCTTTTGGGCATTTTTCACTTTGTCAAAAATTTACAGCAATCAGACTTTTGTATACCATTCAGCAGTACAGAGCATCTTCTTATGCTATAGCATCATAATGGGCTATTTTAGAAAAAAAAAGAACAAAAAAAAAAAAAACTAGTAAGTCATTTCTTACCACCACTGTGAATTCGTCTGACTTTTGTGGGCTTAGGTTCTGTTTGAAAGGCCCTTTAAGCTGATTTACTTTTCAGGATCATAATAATAAATCCAAGATTCATTACCAGTAGGGATATTCCAAACCAAATTTTCTATGCCACCTTGAAACTTTCCGATTTTCTGTACCAATCAATGTGTTGTTGTTTTTAATTGGCAGTCCATTCATGTAGAATGTATTGACTAGAAGGTTTTCACACATCTAACCATTGATGTAAAATGTTTTGGACTTGATTTATACCAATACCCAATGTAACCAGAACAAAGTTATTAGATTTCTTTTGATCTTCTTCAAGTATTGTTTTGGGAAAAAAAAAAACAAAAAAAAAAACAAAAAAAAAACAAAAAACATAAACATAAAACTTGTGCTCGTAAACATTCAGTTTTTAATTTGGTACTGCATTTTCTATCCATCAATACTTAGTTGGAAGCCCTTTTTTATGCAAAATATACTAGACACTAAGTTCTAAGCGTAGTTGGAACTAATGCTGTTCCATTCTTCCACCAGTCTTCTCTTTAGTTCCACAGCTGAGGTAATTGCAGCAGTTCTTATCCTGCAGTGTGGTTCGTCCCACAAATTTTCTATGGGAACTAAATCTGATGACTGCACTGGGGTTTGAATTACCTTTGTACAGCAGCCAGGAATGCACTTCATAAGCCATGCATTTGGGAATGTTTCCAATATCCCTAATTTCTCAGCATTTTTCCACAAACTGTCTTTAAGCAACTGCAAATATTTATGTTTGTCCAGAATACTTTCAAACACCAACTCTCCAGGTCCACAAGCAGAAATACACCCCCAAACCATTACACCTCCTCCACTGTGTTTCACAGTTGGTTGCAGGTTTATTTTTCATAGCTCTTCATTAGATTTTTGCCACACCATAGTCCTCCCATCTGACCCAAAAACTTTGTAAGGATTCTCATCAGCAAAGATAACATCATTCCACAAGTTTTTGTCCTTTTCAATGTACTCCTTAGCAAGTTTAGTCTCCTTATCCTACTTACATCACTGACATATTGTTTCTTCCTGGCTACTCTTCCCTTAAATGCTTCTGTTTTTAGTGTCCTAATTGTTTGTGGACTGACCTGCTTTCCATCGTTCATTCACCTGTGTAGCAATCTGTGGGGCAGTTAATTTTGGGTTTATTTTTCTAGCTATAGCATGTTCTTCTTTGTTTGTTAATTATTTGGCTGACCTGGTGGTGGTACAAATTCCATTCTGTCTTCATTTTTGTACCTCCTAATGATGTCACCAACAGTACTCTTGGGAATTTGCAACAGTTTGCAACTTCTGTATACTAATGGTCTTTGGTACGATGGAATATGTAAAGTTGCTTTATTTTGAATGTGGTGTTAGGTGCTCTTTGACCCATTTGACTTTGCATTAGCATTCAATTCAAGCAACATACTCCACTTGGCTGAGTGACCTTTAGAATATTGAATGCTCACCTTTTGTGCAACTAAGGTAACATCAAGTGGAAGGGGGTTGAAACCGAATGATAATGAATGGTGACATCTGTTGGTCTGGATGTAAATAAAAGTTTTCTTTCCTATCATACACACAGGCAAATTATTCTATATTGATTATAAACTAGAAATATATGCCTATTTAAAAAAAAATATTACTAGAAAATATTGTTTAGATGTGAGAGAAAAGAAGCCCAAAGAACTGAATCATTATGGGAGTCGCTGTATATGGCAATCAACTTGCAAAACATTAGTTTTTAGAAACATGGCATTCTAAAAATATGTTCAATGTTTGATCCAGTTAGTTCTCCACACTTACCTTTTATCCCATGATTTTTTTTAACTGCAATTATTTTCTTAACTTTAACAACATAATTAACTTGATCAAAAAGTATAAATCTATGAAATTTAATTATTAGTAAACTTCATGAAAAATTTATACTACTTATTGGAAAGAAACAAATGTGCCTCTTGTTAATCATCAAAAAAATGTTACTCCCTCCTTTACATATAAAACTTTGCAAGATTAAACCTCGTGAAAACACTTGACAGAAGTTGTCCTTGCTTCCAAAACTTATGCATCAAGTTTTCATCATTGTCACAGTCTAAAAGCAGTGAGTGTATGATGGAGCACAGATAAGGAAATTTATATGTTAATTTTACCAGTTGTATGAATGAAATTGAAAAGGATGCATGGAGTGGATTCAGAGAGGTTGTTAAGAAATCTCTGGGGAATGTGAAGAACCCATAATACCAAGGAATTGTTAGAAATATGCTGAAAAATTAAGATTACTTGGCTGTAATATGAGTTTGAGGCTTCATTTCCTCAAGTCACATCTTGACTGCTTCCCATAGAATTTAAGAGCTGTTAGTGCAAAGCAAGGTGAAAGTTTCACCAAATTTGAAAGATTGTAAACAACGGTAACAGGGAAGTTGACATGCATGTGATGGTCAATTACTTGCATGAAATGAACCTACAGAGAACACTCAGAATATTTTTGCAAATTTTACAATTATATTTTCATTGAACATTATCATGTTGCCAAAACAGATGTGCTACAGAAAATGGAATGCATTTTTGAATTCTGCATACTAAAATAGTAAAAGTAAGCTATTTTCAATCATACTACAAAAAAAAAAAAATCATTTTAACCTAGTACAACCAATTGTTGCAAATGTAATAGGTACTTAATAGAAAGAGCTTCTCAAAAATTTGGCAAAAGATGAAAAATAAAATGCCTAATAATTCATACAATAAAGGAGAAATAATAACATACTTGCAGTAGAGAAGAGCATTAAAAGATGGGTCTGCTTGCATCATTTTTGCTAAAATTAATGGAACTGGTTATTCACATCTTACAGACAACTACTGCAATAAACCAATCTCTAATAATTAAAGATGTAGCAAGTATATTACAAAATAAAATGAAAATGCCTTGAAAGTCAATATATAATGCTGTTTTTCTTTTAAATTTAATGACTGACTTGCATTTGTTGTTCAAATAAACAATGTGTTTTGCCTCCACTAAAGATGTTTCTTTCACATAATAAAGTGAAACAATTTATTAAAAATTACGGTAATGCTGAACAAATTAGTAATCTATAAACACCTTGATTACATACACAATACATACAAAGTAATAACTGTTTTATTAGTTCTAAAGGCATCTTGCATGTTTTTGGCTGTATAAAATCATCAGTGGAAACTATAACAATCATTTGCAATTAGTGCTTCTCTAAATTAATAGTTTTTTTCTTTATATATAATATTACCTTTTCTCTCATATCAGCACAGAAAGCCATATCTGGATCTAGCTTATCATGTTTGTATGATGGCTTTGTTTCAGGATGGAGTAACAAAGAGGAATTGACCAAATAGCACGCTGTTACATATGGAACATTCCATACACCCCTGTAAAAAAGAAAATATTGATGAGAAGTTTAATTATTCAACAGACTTCAAATCTGTTTCATGATACTAGCAACTTTTTTTCAAACATCTACAGTATCACAAGAAAATTCTGTACATTTAGATTTTTAAGAAGCTTTCTTCTTTCTTTAGCTGGGAGTATTTTTGCAAGAAGAAACCAACTAACATCTTTAGAAAATTTGTATTATTTTTACAAAATGCCCTTTTTAGAAATGGCAAAATTAAGTAGGTAAGGCTTTGAAATATTAAGCAATGCACTGATCATTATAAATACTGTTAATATAATGTAGGGCCCGCCTGGGTAGCGTGGTGGTAGCATGTCTGCCTCACGTTCAAAAGGTCGTGAGTTCGAATCTCGCTTAGGGTGAGTTACCCGGGTAAGGTTTTTTTCGGGGTTTATTCTGAGAAGACGAATATCGAGTAACTTTAAGCTCCATGGACCCCGAGATCATTTGAGCATCATATCATCAATTGCATTCATCGTCCGATATGACCAAACCAGGTTAAAGGACGTTAAGCTTAAAAAAATATATATAATGTAGAATATATAACAAATAATGGATAATCGATGGTAAGGATTTTAAGCAGAGGAAGAACAAAATAGTTGTATTTCAAATACATATAAGCAATGTTTCATTAGAAAAAAGAAAAGAAAATTTAAAAAAAAACTATTCAACTATTATTGGTTACAGCAATAAAATAAGCATTACATTTTTTTCAAAGTTTATTTCATAGAATCAATCATCTTTTTATCTGAACTTTATTTTTGCGAAGTTTGCAAGCAACTATATCATGCCACTGTTTGATAAGTATTTCACTGTCTTGTTCCACAAAATAAAAGCACCTAAAATCAAAGTCGGGACAAAACAGCATTGACAATTATTGACAACATTACCAGCACAAGTTTGAGCAGCTCATGTTTTTCGTTTTATTCTTTCTTTCTCTTGTTTTCCTCCTCCACCTTTTAAACACAGTTCAATTAAATGGTGTTTGAGTGTAGTTCTCTCAATATGCATTCATTGTTCTGAATACATTGTGATTATTCACTCACTTTTAAGAGAACATACTCATTTTCTTCAGAAGAAAAGTAATCTATTACACAAGATCATAATCTATGGCATCATATGGTTCCTACCTAGTATTGTGCGAGAGTTATAATTTCCACTAATAGTATTGTAAAAATAAATAATATGTTTTTAGATCTGTCTCAGATAAGAAATTAAAGCAGATTTTTTTTGTAGAAGGAAATGGAGATGGGAAGTTGGGAGAAGTTAAAAATTGTATGTGAAAAAAGGAAGAGTAGGAAGATTATAAAATTTAAGAATGTAAGCAATATACAGTCTTACCTGCATTATACATAACCCAGTTCTAAGTAATTCATATTTATATGTAAATGTTTGAAGGTCCCGGTAAAATGTAATTTAGAAACATGTTAACAGAGTTTTATTTATATGTGGCTCACTGTTATATGTATTAAATTTCAGTGTAATACAATTATAATGAGCACAGACATACGCTATCTCTGTTGACAAAGGCGCAAGCTGAGCAGGTGACTTTCAGCTGCAGAAACAAAAGACAAAGATGTTTGCTGACATAGCCAGTAGATTTTGTTGAAAAAATGTCTAGAAAAACAAGAAGTAAAGAAACAATTTTTGGATCTGGTGTTTACTGTTGAACAGCAGTTTTGTCTTTCAGTTCTCAGTTGCTTTTCTCAGCCAAGTAGAACAGAAAAAGGAAATGTTATAGATCAGAAAGTAAAATTCATACGAGAGGTGGAACTTAATCCACATAAAACTAAAGCCCAAATTGCTTATACCATGCTATACTTGGTCATGGGTAGCAGAAATGCTATTTTGGATGAGTTTTTAAAATTGGGTGCAAAATTAACAAAATGTAGCCATCAGCAGGAAGGGAGATATGCTGATTTGGAAATGACTCTTTTCACACGATTCCAACAGAAATGGGCTGCAGCTCTACCAATCAGCTGAAAAGCAACAGATTTATTAAAATTATGAACACCATCATTAAAAGCTTCATCAGGAGGCTATAAAGATTTAAAGATGGACTTGGAAACACAGGGAAAACAATTTGTAGCCAGTTGAAAGCTGAGGATGATGATATATGCAACACTGAAAGGAAGAGATTCTACCAGGAATCATAAGCATTTATCAGTCCCAAAACATCTACAAGTGATGAAGCTGGCAGATTCTACAATCTCCCTCCCAGCAAGACATTAGCTGAAAAGGGTGACTCTTGGTATGGAGGGAAGAAAAATAAAATTCCTATAACAGTTCTTCTAGATGGATCACACAAACTTCTTTCCCTTATGATAAGAAAATCCAAGAATCTGAGGTGTTTTAAGGGTGTGAAAGTAAAACCTATGGAACATGAATCCAATAGGAAGTTTTGGATGACTATAATTTTTATGGAACAGTGGATAAAGAAATTGGACATTAGAATTGAAAAAAAAAAAAAAAAAAGAAGAATTTTCATTTTATGGATCGATGTGCAGCACATCCACCTCAAATAATTTTGAAAAATGTTTGAGTGCCCCTCCTAACTATACCAGTTCATATAGCTACTTGATTTGGACATCATTGCAAATTTCAAAGTTCATTATAGAAAAATGCTGATTCAACATTTACTAACACTGACTGAAGCAGGAAATGAAAATCTTGCCATTAGCTTACTACAAGCCATGGAATCTATTTCTAGATGCAGGTGTCATTCTTCACAATCAAACACGGTTTCTTTAAATCTGGTACCTTACAGGATGAGGCTGTTTCTGATGATGGTGATGATGGCAATCTAGTTGTGTGTGGTGAACTACAGGATGAGATTATTACTGGTGTGTTCCAAAAACATGGTGACCAAGAAAACAGACCAGCTTCAAGTGACACCGACAATAATAGGGATGATGATTCAAATCTTGAAATACCTGAAGTGAGTGAATAGTTAAGTGCAATAAATGCATCACATCTGTGCAAAAAAGTTGTAGTGAGAAAGATCTCAGTTCATTAATAAATTTGCAAAATGAGGTGTATGCACTAAATGCAAGAAAAGTGAAGCAAGCCAAATTAACTGATTTCTTTAAAGCTGGGCCAAGTTCAGAAAAAAAAATATCTACATATATATTTTTGTTGTTTGCAAAATTTTACACATGCAGACCCACTATATTGTTCTTTTTTTTAAATTAAAATTATGATACATTATCAAAATCTCATTTGTAAGCAATTCTAAGGTACAAATAATCTTCCCTTTCCGCTTTATATACACATAAATCAGTTCAACTGTAACACAGAATATAATATCAGAGGTCTGGGAGGATAGGTGGCTAGGACCAGTACCAGCAGCCCTGAATGTGTTAACACAAATAAATAAATAAAAGGTGGCCCTGTAGCAGATCGCTCACCTGCAAATATGCAGCCTGGGTTTGATCCCAAATGCTCGCAGGTGGGATTTGTGGTAGACAAAGCAGCATTCAGGCAGGTTTTCCCTGGGTCCTCCTACCACTCATTCCAACAATTACTCCCTCATAGCCTTTCCTATCATCCATTTTGCTTTCATTTCATATCATCCACTTCCTCACGCTCATGCCTGGCTATGGGCTACCACTCTTTCAGGTTCTCCATTCTGTGGTTTCATACCATTGGCTTGCCAACAGGCTTCTGACCCCTTGGTATCCACTTGTAAGTCCTAGTGGGGTGTCAGTCCTAAGTACAGGGAGGGTAAGCCAACTACGAAAAAAATAAATAAAAATATAATTTTCATAATAAGCTCTTCTCTGTTTTGTTTTGGCACATTTTAATTCTGAGATTGGTTTCTATTACAGCCAATGATTGTAAAGAAGGGCAGATGCAAACCTTAAGAAAATGAACTATATATTGAAAATTTTAGACATTTTATTACAAATACAATATGCTACATTCCTCTAACTTCCTCCCCCTCTCCTCCCAGTCATTCTTCAACAAACTATTCTTAAAAAAAGGTTGTTTTTCTATTTACTTCATGTTAACTGATATAAACATTTGTAGAATTACTTTATTCACATAATTCCTTATAGATACAATGGGAATAGGGGAATGCGGTAAACTTAAACATAGTAAATTTTTAACTATGTGATGGCTTTGAAATCCTGTTCTCTTTGCTGACCAGGAGAAAGAAAAATGAATAATCATTTCCTATTTGAGAACAGTACAATTATTTTAAAATTGAAATCAATAACAAGGAAGGTCAGAAATTGTAAACTCCACAAAAAATGTATACATAGATGGATGCTTTAACAAGATCTAAATGTTTTTGTGCAGTGAGATTTTCTTTGCTGTGCAAAAGTAATTCAGAACTAAGAGGACTTCAGAGGCTGTTCTCAGAAAATTCAAGATACACATTTTATATGATGAAAATGTCTTAAATATGTGGTATTTTAATCAAAATTGGAACAATTTTTCAGAAAAATAATAATTTTTGAGAAAAATCACAATTTTTGAAAAATGTTCCATATAAAGAATAGTTGGGGTAGGAGGATTTTCTTGAAAATTTTGTGTAGTATCCTTGGAAAATGGTGACACATGCATGTACATATATGCATATGCCATTTTTATTTAGGCAATTCAAACCATACATTTCCCTGAAATCCTGATATCAACTTTTTTGGGTGAAATGCAATACTTTATCTACCTACTATTAAGAGTAGAGAAAATAAAAAGTATACATGTAAATTGAATTAGAACTATAACAACAGCTACAAATACAACAAATAAGTTATCTTTTATTCTTAATATTACATTCTGTTTTCATGAAACAATAAAGAATTGTTATGCTCCTTTATTCATATTTTAGCTTGTATACCTTTCCATGGCTTTATCTGGCTCATAAACTCTGGTCACCCTTCCACGATTACCTTAAATGTGAATATAAAATAAAATATAATCAGGAAAGAGTTTGGTTCTAACTATACTATTCATGTAAAGAAAATGAATTTCACACAAATGAGAATGTACTTGCTTTTATTCTTAAAAATCATGAGTGTGAACTCTTTTTTTTAAATGGATTCATGTAAAATAGGTAGGTTTTAATCTGCTTCCATGTTTCCAGAAGTGCTCAAAGCTAAGTAGATGGTCAGTCCAGTCTTAGTAAAATAAGCAGTTACTTAAAAAATATAATAATTTTTGTTCCTCAGATAAATTAGGCATACATTTTTTTTTTTAATCAAGTCACCTAGGATGAGGAAATATGGCTCAATAAAACAGAAAATGCAAAATTGCTAATTTTTCACAATTTTGTGGCAATATCAGATTTATTATATGACATACAAAGATTGACAGATATATCAAAGCCTTCTTGACCTCCAAAGCCAAGACACATCAATTGATTCCCAATAAATTTCCTGCCATAAAGCTTTGCCAACTTTAGGAATGTGATATAAAGAAAGTAACAAGTTTATTCTTACAGGATAGCTGTGTAATAAAGCTGCAGTTCTGAGCATGAATTTTGCATTAAAAAGTAAATGGCATATTACAATATTCAAAGAAATTCTTAGTTTAGAGAGAGAGAGAGTAAGAGCAGAAAATTAACAGGGAGACTTGTTAGTATTTAATGCCTTTCATGCACAGAAAAGGCATTAAGCATCAATTCTTATTATCAATAAGTAGAGAGATAGGTTTCCAAGCATCTGTAAATATGGGCATTAACATTTCCTTCTATTCATAGCAATACAGTTCTTAAGATACTTCCAAAGCATTGCAATCTGAGATAAATTGAACACAGCTCTTATAAATGCCAACATTTAAGAATCATGGCAAATTTATTAAATTTGAGTTTCCACCAGAAGTATTTTATAACTATTTCAAGTACTGTAGATCACAAAAACATATTTTAATAACTGCTTTCAGTTTTTTTAGGCATGTATCACTGTTCTGCAAGTGTAAAACCATTATATATTATAGGTGGTTATGAGGACAACAATAACTTTACCTAAATGTTTGTTCACTGCACTAAATAGTGGGGAGAAACTGAGGGGAGAAATACAAAGCATATGAAGCAACAGACAAAGAGTTAGGACTCAACTAGTCAAGTAGTAAAGCAATTGAAGGACTTAATGATAGCCTACACAATACAATGAGGCGCTAGTTGTCAGGGAACAGGCTCATTTAAATAAAAGCAAAACAATCTGTCTTCCTAACATTACTGGACTAAGCACTGATTCCAGCTGTCAATCATTTCATTTACCTCTATGCTGCAAGAAGGGCATAACACGCTTAGAGCTGCTGCACTAAGTCATTTGTATACAAACACAACATTTGAATTGGGAAAAAGACTACAAGAATAACTTGAAAGCATTGTCAAAGTTGAAAAATATACTGAATGTTAGAATTTCTTTTAAGAATAATTCTTAATTGCTTAATGATTCTTAACATAAAGTTGCATTAGCTACTACCATTCTGGAATTATAATTAGATTTACAAATATGGTTTTATGAGGGTTTTTTATATTTATGATCTAACCTCTAATGCAACCCACATATGCTATTCATTATTTTGCAGTTTTTACTGCAGGTTTTTAGTTTTTCTCTTTAGCAGTTTTGAAAATAAGGCTCTTTTATATTAAAGTTTTTTTTTTTTTCTAAATTATTTTGCAACACAACGAGACACATATACAGAGAAGGAAATCAACAGTTTTATGAAAACCATATTCCTTCTTTCTTTTCAAAATGTACCAATGTCATTTAAGAATATATAAATGCTGATTTCAAGAATTAACATTAAAAAAGAAAAAAACATAAAATTTTTAAAATATCAACGTGTTCAACTTTCAATGGATGTTTTGAAACTATTTTTTAAATGTTCTATAAATTTCATGAACAAACTAATAAAGCACCTAAATATAACATTAATACTGATACTACAATGATTAACTGCAGCATGCTCAGTCCCTGAGAATTGAGCTGGAGTATTAAAAGTGGTACATACAGTGGCAGATGAAAAGATAAAAAATAAGTAAAATAAAAGCACTTATTTTAACTTTTAACAAAATTTCATCCATATCCTAGTAAATTGAGGAAGTCAGTAAGGGATTTTGAAATGAGTGCTTGTTCACTATGTGGAAATTTAGATGCAACATTGCGGGGTGAACTAAAGCACAAAAAAATAGAGTTACTGCGAGGGCAACTGAGACTTAAAAATTAAGTATTCTGAACACTGAAGAATTGGAAAAATGGAATTTTCAATAAAACGGATCATTCTTAATATGGTTAGAAATATAATAAGAATACCCAGGTACAAAAGAAATGGTTTAGGAGTTAAATAGATAGAAAGTGGCAATGAGTAGAAAGTAATTATAGTATTAGATTTTTATACATCAACAACTAGGATGTTTGAGATAAATATCTAAAGATAGAGGCTGTAAATTTTAACATTTAATATTTAAACTATATTAACAATATTAACTTGGAAGAGTTTTATAAATTAAATGTTAGGCATTACAAACATGGAGAATAAATAGATATAAACAACAGCAGACACTTGGAAAAAAGAACCCTCTTTGCCGGATACTAAACATTTAATATTTAGTACTTTTAATTTTCAAAAAAATTCAAAGAAGTGAGTTACTTCTGAATAAAATTAAGTTTCTTCATGTATTATTTGTAGAATACAGCAGTTAATGTGAAAAAATTCAATAATAGAAATAAAAACTAGTTAAAACAGTGAAGTCCCCATTTATAAGCATTTCATTAAGTATAAGTGTTTTCTAACAGCTTTAAGCTATACACTATCTATATCATATATATATATATATATATATATATATATATATATATATATATATATATATATGTGTATATAGTGTACTTATTATAACTATTATAACTAATAATAACAACAATAACAATAATAACAACAATGATACTATTATTACTTATTATAACTACAACAGCAATAATAATAATAAGAATAATAATTTGCAATATAAGTGAAGTTCCTAAATTAACTTTTACTGGGCTATTTTTTGTTTTTAATATTATTTGATTTAGAAAATTCTTCAGTTTTAGAAAACAAGAAATCATATTACATCACTCTGAAACAGTTGCCAAAATGGTTGCTCATGAACTGTTAAAACTATTAAACCATACATAGATCCAAACAAAATTCAGGTAATTTTATGGTAAAAGAAAGTTGTTATAAATAATATAAAAACCCCAAAAATGAATGTTTTTAAGTACAACTTGTAGAACTTATTTGTAAATTAATATTAGTTTTTAATAATAAAACATTATTTGAAAAAAGTTATTTCACCTAAAATGAGGTTGGCACATTTTAAAGAGGAGACATACACCACACATGTACAAAGAAGAAAACTTTCAACACCAGCAGCCGCTAGCAATCATTCAATTGAACACAGCACTCATTTCCACCCATGTATTACTTCAGAGCTTTGCAGGAACCACAACAAGAGGGGAGGACTTTGCTTCATTCAACTGACCACAGGTTGAGTCATTTTCGCTATACACTACAGGGCCAGCAAGCTATACCTGGGTTAACAGCCAAACTCACATATGATGAGGAAGCCAATCTTTATGCTGCACAGTGCCTTAGAAATGGCCATAATTACAACTATATTTGATTGTAATTAATATTGTGTTGAAGAGATACATTATTGTAACTATAGCCTCAAATAAACAACTGGGCTTTATTACACAATTTAGTCTCGAAGTGACACATAACAATAAATATGGTAATGAGCTTCCGAGTTATATTGCTGTGGGTATGTATGTACTGCATTCTTAGTGCAGACTTCATAATGGCAGCAAGGGGTGGTGGCGGAGGTCGGGGCAAAGGACCTCGAGGTCATCGCAAAGGATATGGCTCCAGGATGCCTGTTCTTATCCAGCATCGCAATCCTGCCAGTGCAAGCTACTACAATCATAAGGATGTAAGTATAGTCAAGATATACACAACACTCACAACTTCTTAACAGTCTCTATAATTTCATTAGCTGAAATTTTTGGCCTTTTTAGCAATTTTCTTTAATTTTATTTAGTCTTTCATCATCCAGTTTCTTATGTGCAGTTTTTAAAAATATTTCTTCTGACATCTTCTCATTTATTCATCTCTTAAAAATTAGTATTTGAAATATTCAAAGTAATGAACTACTTTTTCAAATTTATTTTAGGTGTTGAAAAGAACCAGGTGATAATTTATTTTTTTCCCCTTCCCACTTTAGTATTTTGGAAACTCAAGTTTTCACTATCTTATATGCTTAAAGTGATACACTATGCACTATTAAATGAGTATAGATTTCTTCCATGTTCATCAAAACCTATTTGGCCTTAAAATGTTTAAGTATCAGGGCTTGTTAATGTTGTTTTATAGTTATGCATATCTGAGCAAACATTATAAATTTCATCAAGGCATGGATCAAGTAAGATTCTCCCCAAGCTTCACCTCTCCCAGAAGTAAATCCTGCATCTGCCAGTGAATTCATTATTTGAGCATAAATTAACTAACAAAGCAATGAGCTAAAAATGTTTGAAAAGCAATTGAAACTCTACCTCTTAAATAAATCTATTCAGTAAGTCATTAAAGAACTATAATCACTGCCAAGTAATTTAAAGCATATTTATTCCATGAACTGAAAGCCTATTTTCAGTTCAGATTTATTTATTCACTAGTGGTATTTTAAAAAAAAAAATTACAAGATTTTATCAAGATAAAGCTGTTTACAATATAAATATGATGTGATGTGAACAATTAGATAAGAAGCTTCTTGAATTCTTCTATCAAATAAAATACATCACCTATTTAGTAGAGCCTTCTTTATTTTAGTTTCTTTTATCTTCTGTTTCCTTAATTCTGTAAGGTAAACAAATATGCAGATTCTTTGCATTAGTCTCTGTACTTTTGTTACTTGGGGAAGCCTATTCCTTAAATACTCTGTTCACATTCTGATATTATAAGAGCGTGCATTTAATCTTCTTCTTCTTTGTTTCTGTTTCTTCTTCTTCTTCTTCGTCGTCTTCTTCTTTAATGTATGGACCACTCATCTTTGAAGAGAAGAGTACTCTATGGATCTTGTTTGGATATGTTGCAGTGTTTCTGTTGCCTTAACTTGAGGCAGACAATATGAACATTATACAAGGCAACACTGAAAATTTTTAGAAAATTAAATTTATTTTAAAAAGTTTAAATAATTATTTCCCCCCAATATTCCCCTTTAGCATTAATACATTTTTGCCTCTGAAGAAATAGACCTTAAAGCAAAGATGCCACTCTTCCTGAGGCATTACATTTTTATAATGGTCCACTGCTTCATCTGATGACGAAAAAATGATTCCACACTGTTCATCTTTAATTTTTGGTACAGAAATCACTAAGTGCTAGGAGCATCCATTGTGTTGCCCTTTAAGGCATCCAAATACTCAACTGATAAATTTGCTGTATGTGATGATGCATTGCCATGTTGAAAATTAGTTTTGCTTTTGGGCATTTTTCAAGAACATTTTCAAACATTTGTGGTAAACAAACATTTCTTTACCAATGGCAGTAATAAAATGCTAAAGTAGCAACATAGCCTGTTTTAGGAAAAACTCTAGGAACCATCTTCTGACCAGCACTGCAAATCTGTTGGGACTTTTGAGCTTTGGTTCTGTTTGAAAGATGCAGTGAGCCAACTGACTTTTCAGGCTAATAACAATAAAAAATAAATCCAACATTAATTATCATTAACAATATTCCAAACCAAGTACCAGTATCAATATTCCAAACCAATCCAGTAGAATGTAAAGGTTTCCGGGTTTGTATGCCTTGGTTGATTAGATGAAATGTCACCTGACGTTTTGCCCTTGATTCTGCCGGGCATCTTTAGAGGATGACTCTTGCTGGTTGAAACTAGAAAGAAACCTCTACATTCTAGTGGCTTAATGCCAGCCGTGAAAGCCTAAACATGTATTCCAAACCAAATTTGAAGCGCCACCTTGGAATTATTCCAGAGTTTTTCTGCACCAATAAAAGCATTGTTGTTTTTGATCAAGAGTAATAATATAGAATCCATTGCCAACAATGTTTTCTCACATCGAACCATTGATGTAAAATGTTTTGGATCTGACTCAATCACTGCCCATTGTCACCAGAACAAATTCATAAGATGTCCATTAATCTGCTTCAATCATAAATCAAGCATTGTAATCTTTTCATCAGTTGCAGCAGCTCTTCAATCTCCTTCACAAAATTCATCACTAAGAAAATCTGATGTGTTACACTCACATGACTTTCTCTAGCTACTCTACAAGCAAACTTCTTACACAAGATGATTCTTCTTTCAACACCACGCTAATCGAGATAAACATTAACAGAATTTTATTACATAGTTCCTTATAAGTATACTGGAACTAAGGGAATGCACTAGGCTTAAGTGATAGTCAAATTATTAAAAGCTGTTTGTTATGCGATTGTCATTGCAAATCGCTTCTTTGCTTGACCAGGAGTAGAACAAAAGAGAAACGGACACTCCCATCTGAGAAAAGTATAAGTACTTCACAACTGAAACTAATGACAAGGAATACCACAAAAACAGTAAGCTCTCCAAAAACAAAGTATATGACATAACTTGTGTATTTTAACAAGATCTACATTTTTTGTATAGTAAGTTTTTATCTATCTCTTATGGTTTACTAGTTATGTCAAATTAAGCAAAATTCATCCAGAATAAACAGGTCTTTAGAAGCTATTCCCAGAAAATTCAAGATATACATTTTATTTGTGATAGAAATGGCTTTAATATGTGGTATTTTAATCAAAATCATTAGAGCCATTTTTAAGAAAAACAAAATTTTCTAAAATTTTTCAATGTAAAGGGTAGTTAGGGGAGGGGGGATTTTCTTGAAAATCTTCATGTCGCATCCTTGGAAGATACCAAACTTAAATACCAAGTTTGGTATTCAACCGTCTTTTTGTTTTTGAGCTATGTTATACACAGACACACACACAGACAGACACACACACAAACACATGGACCTGTTTCTGAAAATGCTTTTTTTGGACTCAGGGGGTCCTAAAACATGTATTTCTGGTGAAAAACTCGACATCAAATTTTTGGGTAGAATACAATACTTCTCTATCCCTATGTACATTGTACATATGGGGCTAGAGAAAGTAAAAAAACATATCTCTTTTGAATTTGCTGTATCAATTATAAATTGTTATCTTAGACAGGGATTCTTTACCAAATGCATCTCTAACCAATCTTCTCATTGTTTAGAAGTAAATCAGGAATTAAAATCATACAAAAATCAAAGACCAGAAATGTTCTCTAGTCAAATTCATTTTTGGTTGATCACAAAATCTTTAAAGGATAGTAAACAAACTATTAGAGTAAATCAAACAAATAATATGGAAATCAATTTTCAAACATTAGAAATTAGTTTAGATATAAACAAAATTTTATTTTGTTTAGAATGATGGAGTTCTAAAAATGTTCAGTGTTGCCCTTGTACTTTAACAAGAAGGTACATATCTTACTGGGCATGGAAGGTTTCTGAATTTCTAAATATCTCTTTCATCATAAGTTGTGTGATGCACACATTTCTTGGCTCCCAATTCTCAAAATATTACCCCTCCTAAATTTTTAGGTAAAGTTTTTTTAACAACATTGTCTATTCAGAGAAACCCAGAAACATTAATGATTTAAACCACACAACATTTCCAAACTAAATGACTCCTGTGTATTACAGTGAATAGGAATGACTTGCAACCCATCATTGAGTTGTGTAAGAATACACAATGGGAAACATTTTATCCACACACAAACAGATTACTCTATAGTTTTCTGAGATACAGCCATAGCACTAGTACATATGTTATGTGTGAGTGAATGAAAGCAAAATATACTTTGCATGATCCCTTCATGGGCAATTACCTAATAAAATCTACTATTTACTTTTGTAATATATCTACATACATTTGCCAGTTCAAAATTCTATCACTGACCAAACCCTAGAAATGTGTGTGTTACCTCTGTCATACCTCTGTTTTCAATGTTCAATCCCCTTTATACCTTTTAATTTATTTGAATCCATCACCTCTATTAATGTTAGTATCATGCCTTTAGGAAGTAAAGGCTTTAAGAAGTAATAATATTTAGTTTGCTTTTCATGTTTAATTTTTCCTCAGTGCTCTCTTTTACCATACAAAAAGTATATGTGTATATATTTTATTTATTAACAACACTGTTAATTACCAGGATCATCGAGTGCCACCGGTGTACCAGAATTTAATCCCACAGGAGTTTTTTTACATGCTAATAAATCTACTGACATGGGGCTGTCGCTTTTAATCTCACTTAAAAACCATCCGTCTGGGCCACGTTTGAACCTGCGATCTTGAGATCAGAAGGCCAAAGTATGGTGGTTTTTACTAGTATGTCCTACTGCACATCCTATCTTTATACTTTCCCTCTCAACAAATTATTAAGTACTTAAATAGTACTAATATGGTTAAAAGGCCACATTAGGAATTACTATTTCAGTACATATAAGTAATAATACTTTAACAATTTATTATAATTGTAATGAACATATTGTCAAGTGTCAAAATTTTACATTAGTCAAAATCATTATTTTGGATTTAAAGATGTTCCAACTACTCAAAGCCATTGATAACGGTGTTAATTATTTATTCTTCATTTCATTAATTCATTATATTCTATTCAAGGGATGCTTTTTGGAACTCATTGTTCTTTGCCCAAGTTTACACTTAGAATTCTGAGATCTCTAAAAGTACCAAATTTTAAAATTGTCAGTATGGTGAACCAGATATTGACAGATTAGTATACAAATGTTACACTACCATTTATACATAAATAATTATTAAAGATTTTGTTTTGTTCTTGTTTTATTTAAAATTAATGGATATTTGATATTTAATAATATTTAATGTTTATTTATACTAAATGTTTTGTCCTGGTTTCTGGATCACTCTGGTCAACTCACTTGAAGTCAGTTGATTACAATAAATCATTATATATATTTTTTCTATGTCATCTTTCCCTAGACCAAATTTCTGACAATATATAAATTATAACTAAATTAAATACTTCATGTAATATATCCTTTCCTGTGACAACAGATATGTTATGCTAACTGAATTAAATATTTCAAATTTCCTGCATATTCGCAATAAAAATAAAAAAGAAATATTGTGAAGGACCATAAGAGCTACCTTCATTGTATTCAAAATACATTTTTTGTAGCTTACAGATGTATTAAATTACATTTCTGCAATTAAGTCCAAAGAGTCAAGATAATAACATACTCTTACTGAGTGTTTATATCAACAAATTCAATAAAACTATTGGCATGTATTCATTTGTGTTAATGAAACAAAGCAAACATGGGGCGTTTTATGAGAGGAGTTAAAGGTAATGATTTAAAACCCTTATATCATTAATGATAACAAATATTTCAAATATGCAACTTATTAAATTGCTACACACTTAATAAACTATCTTTGCAAAAGATGAATTATTTCATAATAGCAGAAAAAGTTTTTCTAATTATATCATATCTAGTCTTGCGATATTTTATAGGATAATGGTTTTTCTGTTAGAGATTATTATTTTACACATTTCCTGTTATTTAACAGTCCAATTTTTGTTACTATCATTTTTCTCACTGGCAATATTTTGGAGTGCTAAGAGAGATGTGAAGATGAAGTTTTTTACCATTTAATACTACACTAGTATGCAAAACTTAAAGACAAGCAACATGGCTTGATGAAACTTGAATCATACATAGAGAAAACTGCTACAGTATGTTACTAAACAAAATATGCAATGGGATAAACAGAAATGACACTTTTATTCAGAGAAAATGAGATACTCTAAAGTAACTATTATGTGATGGTCCTCTAGATTTACAAAATAGAGACATGGTGCTTCAAAGGGTGTATGATCACAAGGACAGCAATGCATGCTTTGTATCATGCTCCTATGCTGGCCACAAGGTTGGGAAGGAGTTCTTGTGGTAGGACATCCATTCCTCTACCAGCGCTGTTATATGGTCATTGGTGCATGTGGACGTGTTGCTATGCATTTCCCCAAAGCATCCCACAAGTATTCAATGGTATTTAAATTGAGGGAAAAGTTAAATATCATCCTGTTCCAACAAATGCTCCAGCTGCACTGTTCAATGCATTTGCTCATTATCACCAATAAAAATAAAGGAAGATGTATTTGGAGAAATACAGTATCACAATAATATTGACCATTGAGAGTATTGTGTTCAACGATTTGAATCATATGCCCATGCAACATTATGCCTCCCCACACTATAACACCCGGATCACCAAAACGATAAAGTTCCTGAGTGGATACCGTGTATCCAGACGAGTGTACATTCCAAATCACTACTCAGGCTGAATCTGCTCTTGGGACCATTGCAAACGATGCCACCAATGTGCAGGTTACAATATACTGGTCATTGAGCAAAGAGACCACCTTTATGCAGTTGCTGTGCCATTGTATAGTGTGAGATTGCATGCCTAGCAGTCCTGTTAAATGTGGTTACAATTGCACCTGCTGTTTGACAAGGATCCCTTCTTGCCTGTTGCAGAATGAAGTGGTCATCTGCTGCTGTAGTTGACTGTGGTCGACCACCTCCTTTTCTCTTCCTGTGGTTTGGAAGACTCCCTTTGCACATGAAAGAATGCTTTGAGTAATAACAAATTCCTGGGCAGCACTCATCACACTTTGTCCTTCTTCCATTTTCCTGATGATCCTTCGCCATGTGAAGTCATCCATATGTTGTATATGGGCCATGTTGTAAAGAACAGCACTACTACAGTGT
Source organism: Hymenopus coronatus (assembly GCA_030762935.1). NCBI lineage: Eukaryota > Metazoa > Arthropoda > Insecta > Mantodea > Hymenopodidae > Hymenopus > Hymenopus coronatus. The sequence continues at coordinate 82,614,000 of CM060891.1, forward strand.
ATTTTTGAGTTGGGTTTGTAAAACTTAAGTATCACTTTGAATAATTTTTCCAGACCTGTTTCGATGCCATGTGGGCATCATTGTCGATGGTTTCCAACTGAATTTCCACAGAGTGTTCTATGTTGAGGTGTGATGGTCCCTGGTGGATGGGTGCTGAACTTCCACAATATATTTTGTGGTGGCAATTCAAAGTTGAATACATGGTGTTGATTTCTAATGATATAGATTTTTTTGCGAGACATCGAGCTCTGCCGCATATCTGGCAGGTTTTATGAGGTATATGTTAGGTACTATTTCATGGTTAGTAGACCAAAAGTGGTGTGTAATGGCAGATTTGTGAGTTTGTTTATATTTTAGTGCTCTCATGTGTTCAAGAAGTCTTTTTGTTTTACCAATGTAAAATTTGTTGCAATCTGCAATTTATTCTGTAGATTCCTGATTTTTTATACTCTGGGATTTGGTCTTTTTGGTTGTTGCTGAGCATTTTTTGTAGGCTGGACTTATTCTGGGGGACAAGTGTGATTTTATGTTTTTTGAATATTTTTCACAAAAACCACAAAATTGAGCCCAGCAATAGAAAACCTTGCTTCAAAAAGTTTACTTATCACCCAAAACTATACCACAAGTTTAAAAAAATGTTCGAAAAACATAAAATCACACTTGCCCCCCCCCCCCAAATAAGTTCAGTCTACAAAAAAAATGCTCTGCAACAACCAAAAAAGACTAAATCCCAGAACATAAAAAATCAGGAATCTACAGAATAAATTGCGCAGATTGCAACAAATTTTACATTGGTAAAAAAGACACCTTGAAACAAGACTTAAAGAACACATGAGGGCAGTAAAATACAAACAAACTGACAAATCAGCCATTGCACACCACTTTTGGTCTACTAACCATGAAATAGTACCTAACATACACCTTGTAAAAACCTGCCAGATATGCGGCAGAGCTAAACGTCTCGAAAAAAATCTATATCATTAGAAACCAACACCATGTATTCAACTTTGAATTTCCGCCACAAAATATATTGTAGAAGTTTGTCACCCAGCCACCAGGGACCATCACTCCTCAACATAGAACACCCTGTGGAAATTCAGTTGGAAACCATTGACAATGATGCCCACATGGTGTCGAAACCGGTCTGGAAAAATTATACGTAAGTGATACTTAAGTGTTACAAACGCAACTCAAAAATATTCTATTCATACATATCACTGTTCCAAAATACCCTTTCATTAAAATTGTTCTTACTACTACAGTGTACTGTAACAGCTCGCTGATTGCCACATACTATCTTGTCCTCTCTATTCAAGTGGTCAGTGTTGCAGGATCATCATACTTGACTTCCAGCTTTCTTTGTATGTGTGAGAGTCTTTTGACAACATGCTCCCACACTTTCATTCATTTCCAGCAAGTAGTTCATATTTTAGTTCATTTCCCTTAGGTTTTGCACACCAGTGTAGTGTTAAATTTTGGAGTACAATGTCATTAAGAATGTAATGTTGGCTGTAGAACAACTGTTATAGTTTGCTTCCTTTGCTTCTCATCACACAAACATACTGCTTTGAACACTATGGTTAACATAATTACATTAACTTTTTTTTAATAGTCTCAGTCAAAAAGCCATGGTATTAATTATTTCAATCCATTTTTGCAAATATTTATTATGTGTATCATGAGCCAGATATAAAAATGGAAATAAAGTTTTCTATGAATAAGTATTAAATCCACAGAAGCTGCACATAATGGATGAATTTTGTTATTAAGTGTGATGGAAATTAATCAATTTAGTAATCTATAGTATACTGCTAACTATGAACTTTAAGTTATACTTATCAGGTCAAGAATGTATATTGGGAATAAGAGACCCACAGGGCTGAGTATTCCCAAGCACTCGAAATCTGATAAAAAAAAACAATAATAAATCAAAAATGAATTAATTCTCGATACAAATAAATCAAAGGCTACATCTAAATTATATGAACAAAGGCTTTTTATACACTCTTTTGTTAATGAATTTTGCAATAGATTCTTTTTTTTTTTTTTAGTTTAATGTCCTTTAACTTGATTGGTCATATTGGACGATGAATGAAATTGGTGAAATGATGCTCAAATGGTCTCGGGGTCCATGGAGCTTAAAGATATTCGACATTCGTCTTCTCAGGATAAGGGAAAACTCCGAGAAAAACCTTACCCGGGTAACTCACCTTAAGCAAGATTCGAACTCACGACCTTTTGAATATGAGGCAGACATGGTACCACCACACTACCCAGGCGGGGAGCACACGTCTTGAGTGTTATATTATTTCCTAATTGTACTGCAAGTATTAATGACCTCTCAAACTCTTACTGTAAATATTTAGAGTGCTTGCTGGCATGGAAATCAATAAATGAATTGTAAATTTAGCCTACGTTACCAAATAGGTGTTCAGAATGATTAACTTACATATCAAGTATTTCAAAAACTATGTTTGATGTGTTGTTACTGCAATAATAATAATAATAATAATAATAATAATAATAATAATAATAATAATAATAGTAATAATAATGATAATAATAATAGTAATAATAATAATGATAATAATAACAACAACAATAAGAATAATCTCTTCAAGCAATTAAGTTTTCTTACCTATAAGTAAGTATTGTAGGATTTTGCATTAAGCTTGTAATAAGAAACACAAATAAACTCATTCATTCATAATTTCCTTAAAAATGACTGAAAACTTTTTTTAAACATATTTTATATTATTTTACTCCATGGTTTTCACTTATTTCGCTCTCCTAATTTTAGGCCCCTATATAATTCATCTAAAAAGTTACTTAAAACAAATCAGAAACAAGAGCTGACAAATATTCAGATATTGCTCTCTATTATGCATTATGTTGATGCAGTTTAAGGAAAACTGCATGCAAAAGATTATGTATAGAAACCAAACTAGCAGATATATTATAAAAGTATATCACTCTAGTACTATCAGCTCAATAGAAGAAATTTAAAATTTCCAGTTTAAGGATTCCTGTAAGTTTACTTAGGTTCTTTCTTTGGTGAAAGAAGTTAATGTTATTTCCAGTCTTACAAAAACTCACACTTCTAGTAAAATAAAACGGCATCAATGTGTGTTTAATCTAGGGTGCAAGAATAGTGAAAGCATCACATTTTGAACTCGACTACATGCTTGGTCGCAAGATCACATTCTTCTGCATGGCTCAAGGATTTCCTCGCCCTCATATTACTTGGTTTAAGGATGGTATTGAGTTATTTGCTCATAAGTACTTTCAGGTAAGTTCGCTTTACTTATTGATAAAACTTTGATATGGTATACTCACAAGACTTTCTCTATATATTGCAAGTTCACATACCAACTGTAATTCAACCAACAAACCTTCAGGGGTTACAGAGATATAGTTTACGACACCTATGATTTGTGAAAACAAACTTTGCAGTTAAGAAATAATTTTGCACTGGAATATTTGCACTGATAAATGCACATACATAAAGATATGCAGTGGTGCTTTTCGTTCAAAAGTAGTTATCATCTGCCCCCCGAGTTCAAAAATAGCTACCAGTGGCATTTTCAAAGCTATGAGCTTTGCTATTCTGAAGAAAATGCTCCCTCAGCAAGGTCCAGAGCACCAGTGAACTCCAGTTTCACAGTGTGGAAAACTGTACGAACTAGAGAGGGGCGTTTCTTTATTGTACAGCAATACAGCAGTCAGAAGTGAGCTTGGCTCCCAGTCTGATAGTCCTGGGTGGACCTGGGTTCAAACCTCGCTCACTCTTAAACTTTTTTTTTTGGCCAAGCTTGCGAATAGCATACATTTGGATTGAATCCAGTTTTCATTCTTAGTGTTTATTTAAAACTTTAAGAGATTTTTCAGACTAATAGCACATGTGTTGCGTTATTGCTCTGTCTATGACCGAGTTATTTACATTGCAGCCATAGCACACTCTTTTTCAGAGTTTTCTGCATTTTGTTTATGGGCAGGCAGAAGCAAACTCACATGAGGCAGCACGGTCTCAACCACACCAACTGCATCATTCTACCTTCCAGTCTATTTGTTAGAGCCTGTGGAAATCTAGATCCCTGCCAGTGCATATGTCTAACACTGGTGCTAGACAGACCCTCCAAACATCAGATTTCGAGGAAGAGGTGCTCAAAAGGATTCACATTAGTCATTCAATCACTACCCATGCTATTGCACATACTATGGGCACAAATCATGTCAGTGTATTGCAAGTGATACAGGAAGATAGACTCCATCCCTTCCATCTTCTGAAGGCATGGGTCTTGTTTCCCCAAGTGCAGTTTCGTAACTGGGTCTCTGGGTGGCATGGTGAATAACTGCACTTCTTTTCCTGAGTGCTCTTTACTGATGAGTGTTGCTTCAAGGAATGGCATTAAACCAAAGAGATGGCTACACCTGGGATTATGTAAATCTGCATGCAAATGTTGAAAGAAATTATTAATACACATTCGAGGTCAACATGTGATTTGGCAACGTTTCAAATTACATTTAAAAGTTTGAATTTTGGGCAAAAACTCTTTTTTTTTGGGAGGAACGGCCTTTGTTTAATTTTACTCAATTCAGCCTTCACTTACCAATGCCTGTACCTTCTTCCACTGTGGTTAAATGGGAACATGAACTGCTAGTTCCTAGTTGATGTGCTACCTCAGTTTCTGGAATATATACAATACAGGTATGGATGTGGTTCCAGCATGATGGTGCTTCTGTCACTTCAACATGTTTCCAGGATGTTGGATGGATGTGGCACTGATATTACTCGACCACCATGTTTCCCTGATTTCACACCTTCTGATTATTTTGTGTATGAGACTCCCATTAACCCTGATGAGGATTTGCTGGCAAGGACATAATTCTTAACACTTCAGGCATCTTTGAAAGGATATGAGACAAATGTCTTCAAAGATGCAGACTTTATGTCAGAGGATGTCATTTTGAACAATTTCTTTAGTTGATCTTTGTTCGAAAGCAGAAGCTACAGGTTTGCATTTTTATTTTTATCCATGTTATTCCTAACTTCCTTATTTCAAAGAATCTGATGATGATGATGATGATGATGACGACAACTATTATCATCATAATCATTATTATTATTATTATTATTATTATTATTATTATTATTATTATTATTATTGTTATTATTATTATTATTATTATTATTATTATATAACATAACCTCCAATTCAAGGCACAAATACAAAGCTTGTTTTCTTTATTCTTTTGAGTAAATCAGGAATATCCTTAACTTACAGTGTGAATAATTATTCTAAATTATTTGCTTTCTCCTTTGTTATACTGAAGTTTCTTTCATTCTGAGCATTCTAAGGTGTGAACAACAAATTTGGTTTACTCTCCTTATTTTTTGTTTTTCTTCTTTCTTATTATTTGCAACCTGTCAAATTAGGGGAGTGAATAGAAAAATCAATTTCCTTATTGTTTCTGAATTTTTAAATAGAAATGCAGATAACAGAAACACTACTTATTAGCTGTTCTTTATCTCTAATTACACATTTTCTTTTTATTAATGATTAACAAATTTATTTCTTTGTAACCTTCATATTTCCTCCGCCCTGAGTGAATGAGAACACAACTTTAATATTGTCTTTTCTTTCTCTAGTATCACCCTTATAAACAAATATTGTGGTGCTCATTGCTCTTTAAAATTATTTCCTCTGTTAAATTTAACAGCACTGGTCAGCACATGAAATGAATCATATTTGGTGTCACATGATACATCAATCGAAATACAGATTAAATAATCCTGTTGCAATTTGAACCTTTGAGCTATCAACCATGTGAACGACACTAATCTCTGCAGTTTTACCACTTAGCTATATTTCCCTTCACTTTGCATGGCTTTGACTATCTGCAGTTTGCAGCAACTCAGAGGAGTTTTATCAGTGACAGACTGGTTCATTAATTTTGATCTATTGCAACCGACTGTGACCTCAAAGACCATAAGTATCCTATATTAAAATGTTCCCCTAATGCCCCTCTGCAATCCCCTAAAGTTTGTCGGTTGAATTCTGTAACACTCTGTATTTCAGTATTCTAATCAGCGGCGGCTGCTGTATAGGAGCACAAGAGCACGTGAACCTCCAATATTTCTTAGTGGATCTCCTTTTTCTCTTTCAGGAAACATTTAATAAAATGCGCTATCCGGTGCCACTTATTTAAATATACTGTGCTCTGCTCTTCAGATTGAACATGGCCAAGAACCTGAGTATGTGGCAACAACGCTTGTAGCACAGGCCTCGTGTGCTAGCATATTACTAACGTTTAGCAGCTCTGCGCTTGCGCGGCTAACAAAACACCTTGGAATTTTACAGCCAGAAATGAGCGCATTGCAATCGTGCACTTTAGTTCTCATTAACATCACCAGGGTTCTGTTTATTATCGGGAGGTGCTGCTATCTTTGAGATTTAGCTGAAACTATCCGGAAATGCAACTGCATTTGATGAGGCGCTATTTTTCTTAATAATTTGCAGTTTATACAAGAGCTTGCTTAAGACTTGCATGTGCTGCAGTTTTACTAAGTTATTTCTGGTATAATGTGATTAACTTACTGTGACAATACTTAATGAATTAACAGGTGAGACTAGTGTGGATTTTCTAACATGTTTTAAACATAGCTTATTATTTTAACAACAATGTTCTCTGTGTTGAGCAAGTGACCTCGTGGTTCTCAATTCTTGCGACTTTTCAAAGGTAGCCATGAATTCGGTGGACTCGATATTAAGAAGCCATGAAAAACTTACATATGAGGAACAAATAGAAATAAAACGACTGGGATGTCCACAGCCTGATTTGGTACTTAAGCATGTGACAAAAACTCAAAAGCGGGACTATAGACGTAAATTTAATAACAATGTATATGCAATATGCAAATGGCTTTGCGGTTGCAGTATCAGAAACTCGCTGTTTTGCTTTCCTTGTCTTATGTTTAGCTCCAATGCGACGAGTGACTGGACAAGAGTAGGATGTGCCGATCTGGTGCATCTCAGTGAAAAGATAAAAAAGCATGAGAATTCACGTGCACATAAGAACGCATGTATTCGATTCGCCATGCTTGGTCATGTGAATATCAGCACTCAACTAGACAGCGCTTACAGGCAGTCGGTAAAGAGACACAACGAGCAAGTTGACAAAAATAGATACATTCTCTCTAGGCTAATTGATTGCGTAAAATTTTGTGGAGCATTTGAACTAGCTCTACGTGGTCATGAAGAGCGGGAGAATTCTGAAAATCCCGGGGTGTTTCATGGGCTTGTTAATTTTGTAAGCTCTATTGACATAGCAATGCAAGAACACTTAGAAAATGTAACCGTGTTCAAAGGTACTTCAAAGACGGTGCAGAATGACATCCTCGACTGCATGCTTGCGGTCTTCAGGGAAATTATATCAGAAGAAATAAAGGTAGCTCATTACTTAGCAGTCATGGCCGATGAAACAATGGATGTGTCTACTCAGCAACAATTCGCTATTGTGTACAGATACGAGATGCAAGGATTGGCTGTTGAGCGTTTTTTTGGGTGTTTTCAATCCTGTTGCCCAAGATGCTGATGCTATATCTGGGGTAATAAACACTGCATTGCTAGAGCTTATAGGAGAGCAGAAACATAAATTAATAGGTCAATGTTACGATGGTGCAGCTGTTATGAGTGGCAGTGCAAGTGGAGTTCAGGCGAGAATACGAGCTATGTACCCTCATGCATATTATATACACTGTTACGCCCATCAATGCAATTTGGTTCTGCAGAAGGCTGCTGCCATAAATTTTGTCATCCAGGATTTTTTTTTCAACACTATCAGGATATCCTGCATTTTTTTCAAGATCTTGTCTAAGAACCAAAATACTTGACAGAATTGTGCAAAACAGAGTTCCGAGGCTAGCAGCTACAGGCTGGATTTTCAACATTCGTTCTGTGAATGTTTGTGTATGAAAATAAAGAACGTCTCATCCAGTGTCTAGAGGAAATAAGTCTGCTTGATAATATTGATGACAAAACAAGACATGAGTCAAGCGACCTCTTAGCAGCTTTGGAGGATTCTGCATTCACCTTCTGGTTGGAATTCTTTCATAGAATAATGCCTCAGGCGGAGCTCTTATTTAAAGTACTGCAACACAGACAAATCGATGCTGTAAAAGCAAAATGCTACTTAGATCGGTTCTCGTCTGCTGTGCAGGAAATTAGAGACACTACACTTAACAGATGTGAAGTTTCCGAAAATCGAAAGAGAAAGAGGCAAGAAAATCGAGTGGCAGAAGGAAAGGAAGTGTGTGACGCGATACTTAGTCACGTAAATGACAGATTTTCATTTACCGATCATTTAGTGGCTTTGAGGCTAGTTGATGTCGCTTCTTTCCAGACATTCTCCAAAGATTTTCCAGAAAAAGATCTCGTCACTACTGTTGAAATCTACCCATGGTTGCTCAAGTCACAGCTTAAAACAGAACTTCAAGTATTGTATAACTGGCGTGATATGATGAATGCTGAAGGAGCATCATCTATGTTGCAGTTCATAACAGAAAACAACCTCAACAAAGAAACTTTTCCGCAATTAACCGAGCTACTGAAGATTGTTATCATTATGCCCATGACTACATCAGAACCAGAAAGATGCTTTTCCACATTGAAAAGAATTAAAACCTTTACGAGGAATACGATGGCTGAAGACCGACTCTCAGCATTGGCAATGCTTGCTATTGAGAAGAAACTGGTCAACAGCATAAAAGACTTTAATCACCGAGTGATAGAAAAGTTTGCACACTTAAAAAACAGGTGTGTGGAATTTCTGTACAAATAACTTTGGTGTCCATTGCATAATTCAAACAATGTAAATATCATTTATTGTAAATACCATTCTTCACATGAACTATATCAAAGGACTTTACCCCTTCATCACCATCTGGGAACCTGATATTGCTGTTAACTATCGGAGACTAAGAAATTCAACATCTTTACAATACTGGGTGAGTGACGATTTGTGTAACAAATTTATAATTCTTGTTTTTAGGCACTATCATTGTTTCTAATATTACTGGATTTGGTGTTACGGTGACGGCGGCTGTAGCAGTAGTAGTAGTCGTAGTCGTCATCATGGTAAAGTGCTGATTTTGTGAACACCTACATTTTTAATCCAAGAGCCACCACTGATTCTAATAGTGGTACTCACTATACATTTTTGCATAGAAATTATTTAAATAAAGCAATAAGTGCTCTGTTGCATATAATATGTGGAAACAGCATCCAAATATTTTATTTCAGGATGCACCCACTCTGAGAAAATATTTTGAAAAAGTTAATTATATGAAACAAATTAGTTAGCACTAACTGTGTGTTTAATAAGTTCTATAATTTTTCTGAAATAAGTATGTGTGCATTACTTGCTGTTTATCCCTTAAAAAACAGATGGGAAATTCAAGCAGAATCAAGAGGACTTTACAACTATTAAAAAAAAAATGTAAATGTTATTTTCATGGTAATATCTGATATTATATTTCAATAAAAATCATTAGTGACACTTTTGATGAAAAAAAAAAAGCATGAATATCTTTATAATTATGTACAACGTGCATGCAGATTTTCTTTTAGTTTTTTAAGTTGCTTACTTGAAAGTTGATGGACTTATATTTAAAGTACTAACTATTTAAAGTTCACATTTTTATTTAGGCATGCACATGTACACACACAGCATATGTACACACACACACACACACACAGGCATGCACGTGCACATGCACACAGCCACACACTTTCACATTATACAGCCACCTTATATATATAATCTGGTCACATTGACAGCTTAGTTTAAGAATCAATTGCTTGGTTTGTTTATTCTGTCATGTTTCACATTAAGTTTAATTTGTTTATTATATGCAAGGAAAATTCATCCAAGGAAAATTTTCCTGTCACAGCCAGTAACTGAACCTGGGACTTCCAAATTAAAAGTCTGCATGCTGAGCACTAGGCTACAAAGGTTAAAAAATGTATTAAATTTCAGAAAAAAATTTGTTTATGTAACATCAACAAAGTTTTGAAGCACTATTGTACCTTGACTGTCACACTTTGTAATAATGTGGAGCCAAACAAATAAATAGCAGTTAACAGTGAATGAAATTGAAGATTCCATTCATTGTTAACTGTGCTTTAATCTTGAGAAATGAATTCTGAAGAAAATTAAGATGTAGATCTGAAGACAAGCTATGAGTCCTTAAAAAGCAGAGAGAATTGCACTTACGTTTTAACAATGAAGTCAAAGGAAATTTTGAAACAGAAATTATGTTGAGAAATGTAGAAATCTGGAAAGGGAAGGAACTTGATTGGCTTAGACTGAGAACTAAGGGGTATAAGATGAAATTGTAAACAGGATATACGTATGTCCCATTTGCAGGTATGAGGATGAAGCAAGTCACATTTTGTTTGATTGCCCAGGAACTAAGAACTGGAGGGTAAACTCAATTAAAGGGAAATAGACAAAAATAAAGAAGTTTGGTGCCATAAGCAAAATATTGCAACATAATGACCAGATTGGTAAATTAGGAGGGTTTTTAACAGGTCAATGTTCAATGGTTATGGTCAATATAAAAGCAAAAACATATAGGAGAGGGCCATGACATGCCCATGTTGTCAGTAGATGTAGTAGTAGCTGAACCATTGTTAGATATGCATTTTTGTAAATGGTCTGTAAGTAAATTGAGTATGGCTGGGCAGTACATTTATTTAATGTAAGAATAGCATGTCTGTTTTGAGCAACCATTCACTATTGAAACGAAAAAGCCATTTGGGAATGATGAGCTGTCGATCCAAGATTTTTATGGTGGGAGTAGATGCAAGGTAAAGTGTCCATATTGAACCATCACATTAGGTATACTTTTTCCTCAATTGGTCGAATTCATGCAACCAGCTGTTTGCACTTTCTTCATCAACTTTATTTGCTTCACCACAAATATGTATAGATGAAACTGAATGTCTGTTTTAGAACTGATAGAGCCAACCAGCAGAATAACTCTAGTCTTTGATGCCTATATTTTTGACAATTTCATTTGCTTTTGACTGAATTATAGGGCTATTTAAAGGTATGTAAGATGCACAGTATGATTGAACCATTCTAGCAGTAACGCCTCAATGTCTTCATACTTAGCATCACAAAGTTGTTTAGATTTGTTCTGGAACAATAATATATATATATATATATATATATATATTTATAATATATATTTTAAATTGATTAATTGTTGTCGCTGATTGCGCTAACAAAGTATATCAATTATCAAATCTTTATTCAGGACATGTTTCAACGCTGGTTTACTTTCCACACTGAAGTACTAATTGGTTAATTACTAAGAGAGCAGTTGATCAGTGTTGATCAGTTTATAATCAGTTGATCTGCTGGTGTTTACATAACCAATTTGACAATTGGTTGGTTAATCAGCTGGCGAAAGGTTGAGATCGAAAACAAAGTAACTTTTAAAACTTGACCCATAAAGGTTCTAATATAAAAGTGTGCTAATAAAACCAAACCATCAATTTTAAATTGGTAAATACATGCTTTAAATGCTGCATTAAAACAGGCAATAAATGTTTAGCCAAATGTAATGTGCTCCATTTTCATAAATCTCTCTTATTATTTTTCCATTTTGCACAGGTACATGAATGGCCAATTGGAAATGACACCATGAAGTCCAAAATGGAGATTGATCCTACAACTCAGAAGGATGCTGGATACTATGAATGCCAAGCAGATAATCAGTATGCCATTGACAGAAGAGGCTTCCGTACTGACTATGTTATATATACTTACTAAAATTCCCATGAAGATGAGTTAGTTTATTTTAATAATTTTATAATATGGATTATTATAGCCCTTTAAACAGTGCACGGCTGATGCTTTATTTGCACAAAAAGTATAACAATTACTAGCAGTCACTGCAAACAACCACAATATTGCCGAGTGAATAATTATTACTACTTAAAATTAGATTAATTACAAATTATTAAACTACTTCTTTTTTATAAATACTCCCTATTCTACTATTAGGGAAAACCAGGAACTGAAAGCATTTGTGCCAAGTTGTATAGCTACACTATGAAGCTAGTTTCTGGACATAGTTAACTATAAGTTACTAGTATTGCTCAATAAATAAAGAGGATCCTAAGAAGGGAAATAAAATTAACTGAATTAAACTGTTATTAGATGGAAAGCTACATAGGTGATGTGGACATTTTTCTTTGGATTCTTATTTTTAATTGTTTGTTGTGTTTTTTGGAGGGGAGAATTGTAATTAATGGACAATTTAAATAATATATTTGAGTTACAACAAATGGTAGTGCAGTCTTTTCAGCTTATACCTCCATAATCCAAAATTCCAGTTAATCAATAAAAGTTGAAGAGTCAAAATCAGAGGCATGTATTCAAGGGAAAGCAACTGCAACAACTGCAGTAAGTGTGAGAATTGAACCAGGAACTTTTGTCTGAAGGCTAGCATACCAACACAATCAAACAGCACAGTGACAATATCCAGATTTATTAATACATGTCATTTAATGATATAGTTGTTGAATAATATCTAGATAAATCATCGTGTTTCTCCCAAACATACAGATCTAATGGTTACATTATCAACGATTGTGACCTAGCTGAAGCAATTAACCTACAGCTTCAACTGAGCAGCACAGGACTTGTGCATGCAGCTCTGAAGGTCATGGGCAGTGAGCGTGTTTCATTACTCCAACAAAGTAGAGGAGTTAACATAAGTAACAGCATAACAGAGTATCATCCTAGGTAAATTGAGAAATTCTGTGATCAGCAGCCAAACACAGGCTGCCTGTTAATCATCCAAGAACATCTGTTTCTATAGCCTGCTTTTAGAGATAGTAGAATAGAAATTGCGCTTGATGAACACCTTAAAATGAATTATATACACAATCAAAAAAGGGGCAACAGGGCTATCTCTAAAAGGCTTATTAGTGCAGTAAGTTTTCTGGGAAAAAAAAAATGGAATTGGCCTTTCGAGCAGCAAATTCTATTAATCAAGGCAATTATGCAGAACTTTTGAAATACACCATAGAGTATGAATCCTCTTTTAGCACACTGCCTACTTAGAAAGATCTACTTGTTTAAAGGAATTTATAATTGAATTCAAAATGACATAATACAAGCCATAGTTTCAACAGTTTTTCCAACTATAAAACATGATATTGTGGATATCTCTTTTGTTCAACACATGGCATTACTTGTCAAGATTAGTAAACACTATGAAGAGGAAAATCACTCAAGTTTGTGGCGTGTTTAGTGCTGATTGAGATATTTTAGTACCAGTGAAAGATTTCAATATTGTTTTTCTCTTTCAAATTTATTTTTCTCTTAAACATATTTGGCAAAATACTAATTTTCACTGATGTGTTGTGTAATATACATCAAAACCAAAGTCAATAGAAAATAAAAGAAGTCATCACTCAATAGCCGAATCTCATAAAGACTGAGAACAGATTTTTTTCAATAAACCATGTCTCTTATAAGAGTCTTCGAAAAGGAAATGTTGAATATGAACTTCTGTATTCTGACATGTTTGATAATGCTGATATCTCCTTGAACATAAGATTTTAAAATTATTCTAAATTGAGATTTACAACTTACTGTCACATGAAAATTACGAATCAGTTTTCCAAAACCAACTTTCAAAGTTTTTATATACATGTGGAAAGTACTTCAATACCATTCGATTGAGAAGAAAATTGACTGAAATGTACAGTTCACAAATGAACTTGAACTACTGAGCACTAATTCAATGGTACAATAAAATGTTCTGAGATTTAAAATGTTAGTGTCATTCAGTATACAATTCCTGGGAGTAAATTTTCAGTATAAAGTTTGTTTTCAGAACTAAAGAGAATCAAATGTTGCTGGGAATTCTATTGGAGAAGAGAGACTTTCTCATTTTGTATCATTCACTTACTTAGAGAAGTTAGGAACAGTTCAAAAGAAACAGAATATTAATAAATTTGCTTCCCAGGACAGAAGGATGGGTTTTTAATTCCCTTGATCTTACAGAGACAATGAACAAAGAGTCAAAAGTAAATTTAAAACCAGAAATTAGTTATTTTCTGTTAAATTGTACTTAAAGTAACTGTATTAGATGTATTTCAGTAACTATTCTTTCAATTTAAACCAGTCTAGTTGCAATTTTTATCTGCAATACCTTTTTACCTTTAATTTGTTTAAACTATCAGTTATGCTTTTATCTTTAATGTTTACTTCTACCTGGTTATGATTTTTATCAAGGCAACCCTGTTCCTTGATTTATTATTGTTTACTTAAAACTATATCAGGAGAAAAAGGGGTTAACTGTTGACTTAATTTGGAATTCTTGAATACAAATAATTTTAACTTAATTAAGTGGAAGTGGTGCACTGTAAAGCTAGCAATATTAGTTTTAATATTTTAATGCAATTGAATATACACATATGTGCTTTACAAAATTTTACTTACACAGAACTAATTTCACATGCATTGTCCACTGCTTTCGACTGTTGGATTCAAGCTGAGGATCCTTGATAATCTACCACCTTCCCTCTGGTGTTGGATTAATGAAGTTCATTGAAGAGAACTGATAATGAAGTTCATCAAGAATCCTCAGGTTGAATTCAACAATCGAAAGCAGTGGACAATGCATGTAATATGCATGCGAAACTAGTTCTGTGTAAGTAAAAGTTTTGTAGAGCACATGTATGTATATTCAACTCTATTTAAATATTAAAACAAATAATGTACTTATTTAGGAAACAAATATTAATAATATTCTTAGTCATTACAGTTTCTTTAGTTACATAACGTAGACGTTTTAAATAACTGTTTCATACATCAAGTTTCAACTCTAACTATTAAATATGCTCGTAGGCTTTCACGGTTATTATTGGTAAAATATAACATATTATTATTATTGGTAAAATATAACATATCCGGGCTTGTAGGCCGTGGTCGAATATTAAAATTATTAAAATAATTAAAACTTGACGTTTCGTCCCCAGCTTGGAGGACATCTTCAGAATGAGGGTAGGCAGGAATGGATAGTGACTACAGATTCAAGGAGCAGTGGACGGCAATATATACGGTTGGAGTAGTGGGAGGGGTGTAATTGGACTGCTGTGTTCTGATTGGCTGTTGTGCTGGCCTGTGCGAAGACGCTGTAAGGCAGGAATCTAGGTCTGGTTTAGCTTGAATCCGTCTTCTCTATTGAAATTATTGGGATGTTTGTATATTTCTATGGATTCTCTGACCATTCTGGGGTAGTAATGCTTGGTGGTTGCGAGAACTTCTGTTTTATCAAATAATATGTCATGTTTGTCTAGGATGAAGGCATGATCTGCAACGGCAGATTTGTCTGTATGACCGAGGCGACAGCATCTTTTGTGTTCAGTTATGCAGGTTTTTATGCTACGTTTCCTTGTGTCTATGTAAGATTGGCCGCATGTACAAGGTATTTTGTAAACCCCGGCAGTACAGAGCGGGTCCAGCGGGTCAGTAGTCGCTATCCATTCCTGCCTACCCTCATTCTGAAGATGTCCTCCACAGCTGGGGACAAAACGTCAAGTTTTAATTATTTTAATAATTTTAATATTCGACCACGGCCTACAAGCCCGGATATGTTATATTTTACCAACTCTAACTATTGTTTTGCAAGCAATAGTTATGTAAAAAATCTCTCTAACCAGAGCATTCCATTACATGAAGCACAGCCCTAAAGCTTGGAGCTTTGAAAAGTATCTAATGAAAAAAATCTGATGTGTTCCATTCACATGACTTTCTCTACATCTCTGCAACAAATTATTGTTAAAAAGCTTATGCCTATTTACTTCATGCTAATCCAGAAAAAATTAGCAGAAATAGTCTTATTACTTGCCTCCATGCAAGTATTTGTATGGACATTTGACAAATTCCTGTATGAGAAAAGTATAAGTCTTTAAAGCTGAAACCAAGGAATATCTCAAAAAACGATCAACTCCACAAAAAAAATGTATGTAACATAAATTGTGTGTTTTAACATGATCTACATTTTTTGTGCAGTAAGTTTTTGCCTATCTCTTACGGTTTACCAGTTATGCAAAATTCAATAAAAATTATTTAAAATAAAAAGGTCTTTAGAGGCTGTTCCCAGAAAATTCAAGATATACATTTTATTTGGCATGTAAATATCTTAAATATAAGATATTGTTAAAGGGTAGTTTGGGATGGGGGATTTTCTTGAAAACATTTGTGTCGCATCCTTGGAAAGATACCAAACTAATACCAAGTTTGGTATTTAATGGTCTTTTCGTTTTTGAGCTATGCTGTCTACACACACCCATGCACACATGCACACAAGCATGCACACATGTGCACACACACATACACATGGACCTTTTTCCTAAAATGCTGTTTTTGGATTCAGGGGAACCCAAAACATGTATTTCTGGTGAAATCTTGGTATCAAATTTTTGGGTGGAATGAAATACCTTCTCTATGAATATAGTACGTGTAGAGAAAGTAATAAAATATAACTGCAGATGAAATAGATGAAAAGTAATTGTAAGGACAATGTGCAAACCAATTAGCCAAATTGCTTACAAAAAAGGAGGCATAAAAGGTGTTTTGAAAAGACACCAAACTAAACTGTAGGTGTTGTTCAGATATTATGAGATATTAAAATATAGTTTTCAATGCCAATAGAGGTGCATCAACAAAATGGCTCATTGTCAGCTTGGATTAGGCAGTTATCCAGGAGCAAAGCTGTGCACCTGGCCTACACTATTGCAATTAAACTTGGGAAGCTCTGCATTTTTCCAGTGTTTTTGTAAACATGTTGCACAGTGGCTATCTAATATTAGAGATTGTAAAACTCCAATAAAGAATCTATACCTTTAGATATTTGTTTATTCTTTCAATACATTTCATCATAATAGAAAATGAATGAAAGGAAATTACTGGAAAAATAATCTGGTATACATATACCAATAATACTATATTTTAGAGACAATTTAACATTAGTGACCTTGGAGATGAAAGCAAGAAACTGTTAAAGACAACAGAGACTGGAATACTATCAGAATACTACCAAAGCTTGCATGTAAGTTAAACATAAATAAATCCCTTTTGAAGCAAGAAAAGAAGTTTATTTTATAATTTTAACTCTTGAAACCAATGTGAAACATTTGTATATTTAACAAGTTTTTGTTGTTATGTACAGTAAGTTCTTGAGATTTTACTATTCGGATAATTACAAAATGATTAGCATAATAAGTACAAGATACTTATGGTTAGGGCAAAAATATCTGTTTTGCATTCAAGAGCAATTAGTCATAAGTAGTGTTTTGAGTAGACAACTGTCCTTTGTCCCTTTACCTGAAAGCTAGGACAATGATAATGAGCAAGGAGAATGAAAAAGGAGAAATCTGTTTGTTTTCATGACACATGGTTGCCAAGAACATCCTCTGAGGTGAGAGTATGCTGGCAAACATGCAAGTGCTTCATGTACTGCTTAATCTCAAACTGATGTAATTTTCTATGTAACATAAAAAATACCTGAATTGTTGAAGTACAAGCTATATGTTATATTCATTCACTGCCATTTCAAAACTGCCTGTATACTTATAGGTGATAAATGTGTTAAAGTTTGAGAGTAAAACTCTAATTGCAAATAGGTTCACCACAGTTACTGTATGAAATATGCTGACATATTTCATACTATTTATAAAACCATGAAAATATTTCCCTTGCTGAGTTGAGTCCTCTTTCATTAAACACTTATATTCCTTGCTCCCTAATTCGACTGTCTTCTTTATGATTAGTTTATTTATTTTCCTACAGTTGCACCACTCACAAAGTGAACTGCAATGGATGAAATATCTGAAACTTGACAAGTTTTAGATTTTTTTGTGGGTGTGTGTGTGTTGTGTGTGTGTGTGTGTGTGTGTGTGTGTGTGTGTGGTGCGTGTGTGTTGTGTGTGTGTGTGTATGTTGTGTGTGTGTGTGTTGTGCATGTGTGTGTTGTGTTGTGTGTTATGTGTGTGCATTGTGTGTGTGTGTGTTGAGTTGTGTGTTGTGTGTGTGCATTGTGTGTTTGTGTGTGTGTTGTGTGTGTGTGTTTTGTGTGTGTGTTTTGTGTGTGTGTGTGTGGGTGTGGTGTGTGTTGTGTGTGTGTGTATGTGTGTCAGTCGGTGTGTGTGTGTGTCTGTGTGTCAGTCTGTGTGTGTGTGTGTGTCTGTGAGTGTGTGCGTGAGTGCGTGCATGTGTGAGTGTGTACGTGCATACGTGTGTGTGGAGACAGCATAGCTCAAAAACAAAAAGACCGTTAAAAACCAAACTTGGAATTTATTTTAATATCTTCCAAGGATGTGACACAAATATTTACACACACACACACACACACACACATGCAAAAAAAAAACCTACCACAAACTACCCTTTACATGGACAAACTTTTGAAAATTTTGTTTTTCTCATATTAATAGCCTCTGAAGAACTCTTTAGTCTGGGTGAGATTTGCAGAATTTTACATAACCATTAAGTCTTAGGAGATAGACAAAAAACTTAAAACACGTAGATCTCGTTAAAACACATATATGTTTTTCTTGTGGAGTGTACCATTTTCCTTGTTATATTCCCTGTTATTGGTTTGAGTTTTAAACTACCTAACTGTTCTCAAATGGAATCATGCAAATGAACTGAACCTCAATTGTTTCGCATAGTGACCAGCTTTTAAAAGATTTGACTATCACATTAGCATAATGTATTCCCTTATTTCTCTTCTACTTACAATGAAGCAAGTAATAAGACTAATTCTGCTAATCTTTTATAAGAATAGTTTGTATTTGGAACAGCTAGAGAAAGTTATGTGAATGGAACATATCAGATGTTTTGTAAAGGAAACATCCTTTTTTTTCTTCTGTTTATTCCATTAAATTTGTCATTGATTTCTCAATCAATAAATTTCATGCTCAACTGTTATCATAAATAATGTATAAGTCTCTGATATTTTGTGGGCTTTACAAAATAATTTAATAGGATAAATTTACATAAATTAAATCTTTATTTAAATGATTGGCAGGTATTCTTTGTATTTTTTTATCTTAATTCATTTACTACATTTTATATTACATACATACGATTATATTTTGATTACATATAGGACACGATTGCTTGGCTGCCCATCTACATAAATTAAACATCCTTCCAACTTCAAATTGTATACTTTGTAGAGAAGAGGATTCTACAATGAATATGGCTCATCTTATGAAATGTCAAAATCTAACAGCTACAGATCTCTCACTGCATTACTGGGAAGCAAGAAGGCAAATGGAGGAACTCCAATATGCTGATCATTAGCAACCAACCAACCATATTTATTTCTAATAGCTAATTTTATAGCTCACTGCTCAAGACAATCAGCCTAACTTTATTACAAATTTTATCTCTTTTAGGATTAATAACATTTACTTAGGTATCTATAAATGCATAAAAATGTAACATTGAGAACAGTTTAAAAACCTGGTGTGGCAGATAAACTTGGACTGTATCTTTTTTCCAATATTTGCCACATACATGGTTCTATGTTTATCTGTTTTTTTATTTCACTAATACATCACACATATTTTGCAGACCATTACATTTTCTAATTGCACAAAGATTGCCTCAAGGCTGTGGCTAGGCACACCACACATGAGTTCTGTTCAACAGTCATTCTGCAGCAATCAACACAACAGAAAAGCAAGCCAGCAGTGGCAAGAAGATGGAAGTGGGGAGGCTGTGACATCAGCCAGTACAACCAACATAACTTTGACAGCACTCACTCAGAGGATGTGACCTAGACAAAGCCTATCTGTGAATTTCAGAAAGCCATTCATGTACTTCACTAAAGTCAGAAAAGATCTCCAACCCATCTTTTGGTGGAGTATCCATGTTCAGAAATAAATGTAAAAATTTTGGATTTGAAACGAATTGCAATGCTTGCTAGTATTTTTGAGGCAGGTATCTCCCCACTAGAACAGCTGATTCAGTCATATTATAACATAAAGCTCAACTGGAATGTGTAGTGCCTTGAATTGTCCTTCCTTTAAAAATACACACATTTGAACTCACCCCAAAATTTACATATTCTATTTGTTTTACTTTTCAGTTTTCTCACAAAGGTAACTCAAACGAAAGAAGCCCCAATCTTCTATTTCCTACTTATTAGGTTTAATTTTATGGAGTGAACCAATATTACAAGGTATGTCACTACAGTCAGTAACATGTGGAACAATGTACTCACATTGAAATGTGTTCATTTACTTAAGCTTTTACTTTATCTACACAAACTATGTACATAGTGTATAGAGGAAGTGTTAATTCCACCCAAAAATTTGATACCAAGATTTCACCGGAAATATATATTTTAGGACCCCCTGAGTCCTAAAAAAGCCTTTTTACAAAACGGTCCATGTGCGTGTGCATGTGTGGGGGGGGGGGGGGGGGGACAGCATAGCTCAAAAACGAAAAGACTGTTGAATACCAAACTTGGTATTTAAGTTTGGTTCCTTCCAAGCATGCGACAAAAAGACTTTCAAAAAAATCCCCCCACCCCCAACTATCCTTTACATGAACTTTTTTTGAAAATTTTGATTTTCTCAAAAATGGCTCTAACGATTTTGATTAATGTATCGTATATTAAAGATATTTACCTGACAAATAAAATGTATATCTTGAATTTTCTGGGAATAGCCTCTGAAGACTACTTTATTCTGGATGAATTTTACAGTATTTTGCATAACTGCTAAACCGTAAGAGATAGACAAAAACTTACCATACAAAAAATGTAGAGCATGTTGAAACACGCAATTTATGTTATATACATTTTTTTCGAGGAGTTGATCGTTTTTGAAATATTTCTTGTTTTTCTTTTCAGTTTTGAAAAATGTATACTTTCTCACACAGTTCCTTTGTTTGTCCATACAAGCTAAGGAACTTCAGCCACATAGCAACCAGCTTTTGATTATCACTTTAACCTATGGTACTCCCTTATTTTGCTTCTACTTACAAGTAAGTAAGTAATAAGGTCAGTTCTGCTAATTTTTTCTTGATTAGCATGAAGTAAATAGAAGCATAAGCCTTTTAACAATACTTTCTTACAGGGATGTAAAGAAAGTTATGTGAATGGAACACATCAGATTTTTTTTTTTAAACTTCATTTTGAAGACCCAGTCTCCAGACAATTTAGAATATTCAACGGAACTGCCCACTACTTTATTCCCATGATGAAAATTGTGATCTTGAGTAGCTATCATTTATCTGAGGTACACACCTAGAAATGAAAAGTGTATTTGTTTTGGGACATACTTCAAGTGCTCATTATGATAGGATTCAAGACTACCTGTATAATGAAAGTGATTGATAAGCATAATTTCATTTAAAAAAATTAAATTCTTTATGATACTATGACCTCAAATTATTGTACTCTTTGGAATTCTTACAAAACCAGTTTGTATTTTTAACTTTTTCTTCATTGAATTTATCATGAGTGAAATTATTGAAAATCTTCCCAATTATGGACATTAGTAATCTCATTTAGAATTTACGCGAACTTTTCCTTTAGTACACAGTCACCCTCACAAGTAGCAGATGTCCACCACAGATAATTATAAATAGAATGCTTCTAATCATGACAGACCAATAATTCTTTTAAGAGATTTAGCAAGATGCCATACTTCAAATTATAGGTCATCTGTATATATGGAAACTTCTTTTTCATCAAAGCTCTAGTGCCTGTGTGTCTGTCTGTCAGGAACAGTTTTAGAACATATTTTCATGCATTGAAGTTAATATGTTTTCACAAGCAGCTTTCTCATTATCACCACTTACAGTTTCTCTAAGTACAATTATGAAGTCCAATATTTCATTTGTTGCTAAATTCATTATAGGATATAGATATTTAGTAGAAAATCCTGGGGAGTATTACTATCCATCCTCACGTAAACATAAATTTGAATCATTGACATCACTGATAATTGTAACATTACTTTGTTATTCTTTTAACCAGGTTTTATCTACAGAAAGGAATTAATTTTTTTAGAAGCCTGTAAAATATGATTCAGAGAAAGATAGTTGTTTTATTGCAGTGAAACTTGACTAATATTTCTGAAAACAAAATATGAATCATTGGCTTTTTGCAGGAGCAAGGTGAAGCAGATCATTTATACATGACAAAAATAGTAGTTAACCTAATATAGAACTTTGTAAAACATCACACCTAGAAATTTGAACATCAGACTGCTGATTGTCAATTTTCACCAGCTAGATCTATTTCTAAGATAGGTATTAAAACATTGATTTGTTATCCGTCTCATACTATAGCAGTTAAGCTTTTGCAAGAGAATGTCATGGTCTACACTAAAAAATGCCTTCAATTAAGTCCATAAATATTCCTACCACATGTTCTTTTTTGTCTTTAGCACCTACGTAGAATGTTCTCTAAAAGGAAGAAAATAGCTGAACTGATTGATTTTCTCTTTAGGAACACAAATTGCATGTTTATGATTATATTATGCTTATCCAGCTACATCTGTTAATAATGACCTTTTCAATAATCTTAGAGAATAATATACACAGACATTTATAACAGTTAACAGGAAGCAGGGATGAAAATAAGTATTAGTGTAGTGGGCTGACAAAAATCAGACCTTGTCCTTAACAACTGTTATTTTTATTATTACAAGTTTTTTCAAACAAGCATGTAAATGACTTTACGAGTTGTTTTTACTTTCTCTATACGTATACTATGTACATAGAGAAGGTATTGTATTGCGCCCAAAAATTTGATACTGAGATTTTACACGAAATACATCTTTTCGGTCCCCCTGAATAAAAAAAAAAGCATTTCTGGAAAAAGATCCGTGTGTGTGCGTGCGTGGGTGTGTGCGTGTGAGTGTGTGTGTGTGCGTGTGTGTGCAGCATAGCTCAAAAATGAAAAAGTCTGTTAAAAACCAAACTTGGTATTTAGGTTTGGTATCTTCCAAGGATGCAACACAAAGATTTTCAAGAAAATTCCCCCATCCCCAACTACCCTTACATGGAAATTTTTTCAAAAATTTTGATTTTCTTAAAAATGGCTCTAACGATTTTGATTAAAATCTCATATATTTAACATATTTACTTGACAAATAAAATGCATATCTTGAATTTTCTGGGAATAGCCTCTGAAAACTACTTTATTCTGGATGAATTTTATGGATTTTTGCATAATTGCTAAACCATAAGAGATGGACAAAAACTTACCACACAGAAAATATAGAGGACATTAAAACACACAATTTATGTTATATACATTTTTTTCGTGGAGTTGATCATTTTTAAGATATTCCTTGTTTTAAGTTTCAACTTTGAAAAACTTAGTTTTCTCATATGGGAATTAGCCAACTCCTGTCCATACAAACAAAGGAACTTCAGTCATGTAGCAGCCAGCTTTTGACTATGATTTTAACCTATGGTACTCCCTTATTTCGCTTCTACCTACAAGGAAGCAAGTAATAAGACTATTTTTGCTAATGTTTTCTCAATTAGCAGGGAGTAAATAGAAGCCTAAGCTTTTTAATAATAATCTCTTGTAGAGATATAGAGAAAGTCATGTGAATGTAACACATCAGATTTTTTTTTTTTTTTAACAAAACTATTATCTTTTATATATTAATATATTTTCAAAGAAGAATGTGAATGACTTTACGAGTTATGAGAAGTAACCAAATATATGTATTGGATTTAATTTAGATTATGTCTTATTACATTCTGTTGTTATCTGAATTTCCTAATTTAAACTGTTAACATTTCACTTTGCTTTCTTTCATTTAAAACAGCAACATGTAAACTTAGGAGATTGTTCTAGAGAAAATAAATTTAAACTTAATAATAATTTTATATCCTTTTAAAGAAACACATTAGTAATGATATGTTGCAATATGATGTTTTTAAGACTGTCTATTTTCTTACAAATTTATAAGCTGTGAATGTTTACTGTTACATTCATCACTCCAGCTGCTTTAATAGAATCAAATCGCACTCGCCATCAAAATGTTTAGTTTTTGGCACAAGTCAGCTTGTTGCAAAGAGGGGGACCAGATGTACAGGCAATGATAGGCACTCGAGATAATAGGTGATTTAAAACAGTGCCCTTCAGTCAATTGCTCTGTCACTCCAGTGATTGGGAGGAGTTGGTAATAGCTGAATTGAGCTTGCATATTCACCTTGTTTTGCTCTCTGTAAAACTGCAGGGAATATGCAGGGCTGTAATCCTGAAGAAAATATCACAAGCCTAATAATGAAAAACACATCCAGGTAAACTTCAGCAGACAATAAACAATTCCATTATCTGATTATGAAATTCTGTCATTGGAATAATTTTAATAACTTTGCAATCTGTAGTGATGGTCAGCAAGGTGCTATTAACCTTTATACCTAGAAATTAAAATTTATCTCAGGTTTTCTACTATCTTAGTCTTTGTCTTATTGTCCCTGCAACAGAGGCTGTGGCAACAATATGAAGCAGATGAGAGATTTACATCTTTAACCTTATTTTTTTCTAGTTGTGACAACTTAAGACAATGCAAAGATTTTTTAATATAGAACAAATTACGCATTTGAAAGTGAAAAATGTAAGAAATACACAAAAAGCCTCTTCTTGATACAAAAGAGGCCAGCTACTATTTTTGTCTGGTGATTAGTTAACATTTAGGATATTACCACAAACATGCAATTTGTGTTCCTAATGTTTCATTTTATTTATTTAAAAATATTGCTAACTGCACTACATAAAGGAGCCTCAGGAATCTGGCCATGACCACTTGTTCCAAAGCACATGGCTATCTAGAAGAACATTTCCAATATCTAATGAAATTAATCCTTATTAGTGATTAAACCGAAATCTCAGTTCCAAAATTATTTCCAGTGCTTCAAGTCACTCTTAAGATATAAATTCCTGATCAAGAGGCTTATGAGTCGCTGGGTTTACAGAATCAGATGAGATGGGTTTAGTTTGGGAAGAAGCCATCGTGCTAGCTGAGTTGATAAGAGAATGTAAAATGTTTGAATACTGAGCATCAGAGAAATTTCTAACTTCCTAAACATAGCTCCATTATGTTTTTCTGACTATAATTTGGATAAAATTGCTTTAAAAGAAAAACCTTTTCATGTATAGAGGTTGTTAACAATGGCAGAACCATTTAGTCACTAAATTCCGAGGACTACTTAAAATATCTAACCATGGACCAGGTATTTCAAGTTATTATGAAGACTAGCTACAAATGTAAATTAAATGATACTTCATTGAATTATAACATAGTACTAAAACTAGCAGTACCCACAACTGTGCTTATATTTTGCATTAAAAAAATTACACACACATACTCTCTGTCTCTCTCTGTCTCTCTCTCTCTCTCTCTCTCTCTCTGTCTCTCTCTCTCTCTCTCTCTCTCTCTCTCTGCATTCATACATTACATGATGTTTAGATGGAAAAATAAGCTTTTGTAAAAATAGTTTGATCTAGAATTTGTAGAGAAAGCCATGTGAATGGCACAGATTTTTTTTTAATGTTGGATTAATATATTTTTGCTACGACAGTCACATATAACTTTCACACTCCTTGGTGAGCCAAAATTAAACCCTGGATTTCTGGATCATTTGACCACAGGGGCAGTCTACAAAATTCTGTACAATGTTTTATGTTTCCTCTGTGTTTGAAACTACACTGTTTATCAGTGAAACCGAAAAACAATTATAAAAGTTCCAGAATTGCATATCTAACTGGCTTATGTATGCAAATAATAGTAATGAAAACTGTAATAATTGCTTAATATCCATTCTACTGTAATTTTGCAATTAACAAACACTTCTGAAACATTATGCCTATAAACATTTTTATCCAGCATATTTCACAAAACACAATAATTTATATATTTTAATTTATTTATCGCTTTTAAGATGTTATATTAATGCATTCTCTTAGTGGCATCTGTGAAGTTCAAGTACAAATTATATTTTTGGCAATTTTACACATTAGATGTGTTTTTTATTTTGTGGTATTTGACAAAACTTGATGCTTAACCACCACTTATGTAAAAGGTGGTCAGTTATCATGAAACAAAGGTATTGGGGGGGGAGACAAAGAATTTATATTGCAGATTACTGAAAAAAACAATCACAAGTATTCTTTAACTTTGGAATATGGTGTCTGCTTTTTACATAAAATTACTCATCTCAGGGAAATACAGAAATGTAACTATCTGAATGTGAAGTCAGAAATCACATCTCAGCCATGTGTTTTGACATCAGTGGGAGAGGGGGAAGTGGGAGTGCGAAGCAGGATTGGAATTTTATTGAGATGTTTAAAGGCAAGGGATCAGCCCCTCCAGAAGAAGAGCTGATGTATGGTCAGAGGAAGGGACCTATTAGATCCACATGAGAAAAGTGATCCCAATAAGTGACCCTGATGGATATTAAGTGTTAACATGATTGCGGCGGTGGGACATTTGACATTGGTGACATCGAGTCTGGCAGCTGCAGTGTGGTTCTCTCCAGCTGTAACGGGGTCCATTTAGCGTAAGTAGCTATTTATAAACCATGGAGGAATTTTGCAATGATGTGATTTGGAGGAGTACTAGGGAAATTATAAATGTACTGACTGATTCAAATCTGCAAGAACTTCAATTTACGGTAACACTCAGTCCTAAAATCCTATTTCTCACATCATGTTTCACTACAGTACCTATTATATATAAATGAACTTATGCATGAAAATAAATCAGCATTGTTTATTATTAAGTATTTTCTGAAGAGTTGGTTACTTTCCTTGCCATAAATTCTATCAGTTTATACTATTACACTAACTAAATGCAAATAGCAGTCTTACACTTATATTTTGTTTTTCTTTCTCTTTATATACTATGAGCAACACTCAAGTACCTTGAACATACGACACAATACCTAACACCAATCCCAATCACAAACAAAAGAGTGAAGATATATCAACTTATCATGCCTCTTACAACCATCTTCATTTATACCTTTACATGATCAAGGAATATATCTTGTGATCGTATAAGCTAGTCAAATATTTTCAATACTCAAATACACCACTCAAGAATATCACATAGCATATTTCATAACCCGTTCCATCTATGCCACTATATGGTGAAAACATACCACAAAAGCAATAAAAATTTATCACAGAAAATTTATATTAATTGATAAATGTAGAAGATATTCACTGTTCATATGAGGTCAGGTTTTATTATCAGCTGAAAATATGTAAAAAATACTGAACCTAAATTAGCAATTGTAATGTTTTAGCGCCAAATATAATTGTTTTGGATAAAAATGTATAGTTAAATCATTTGCTCAGGATGCATAAAACATTAAATTTTAAGACTTTTTGAATTAGACAACATTATGAACTTAAGCTAGGAGTTTGCATTATAACCTTGGAACTTTGTTTCTCTACCATTTCATTCTTTCTTTTAATAGATTGAAATACATACCTAATCAAATGGAGTTCTCCTTTTAACACCAAAATATAAACCTTTATACCTGATTTACATTTTACGCTGTGAACATCTAGGATTACAGTTAACAGATTAAGCAAAGTAACATGAAACAAATGTTTTCTAATGTTGTCTGATAATATAAAAACAAATGAAAATATAAAAGTAATCTTCATCCTCAAAAGGTAGCTTCTACATCTTACTGTGCATCTTACAAAAACATCAGCAAAATTGGAAGATCAGTATTAAAGTATAGTACAATAAAATTGTAGAATCTCTACTTTATGCAAATTTCAAGGTGCCAGTTTATAATGGATCAAATTTTAAAGTTGTGTAGAAGGATTAATCACAGCTTATTAATTTATAACATATTAAAATAATCAAAGCTTTTAACATCTTCAGAAGGAAATGCTTAATGCTTAGTCCAAATTCATTTCCTTATCATTTTTGAAATTTATGTCTTTATAACTCTTTCTTGCAGTTTTTAAGATAATCTAGTAGTATTTCTCTGAGCGGCATCTTTGACAAAAAATGTTATACTCATTTACTAATCTAAACAGTCGTTTAAAAACATTGCTCACTGTAAAACTCATTTTGAATGTAATTACTTACTAAATATATCTACAATATTTCTTTAGCAATGTCAGTAATTGCCAGGGTAAGACCAACATTGCCAGTTAATGGAATTATGTGCCACAGGAGTTGTTTTAGATACCAATAAATGATGTTATATTTAAACATATTTAAACTCAAATGCATCACTCACCCTTGTCAGATGCATTTTTCCTTTTATTTCCAATAATGTACCACAGAAGTTGTTTTAGATACCAATAAATGAGGTAGTTATATTTAAGCACACTTGCCTCAAATGCATTACTCACTCCTGTCAGATGTGTTTTGCAACAAGAATTAGAAATTTGCCTGCCAAGATTTTCAAGCCCTAATTAAACCAAGTTTCAGATGTGAGGCCAAATGTAGTAGTGTCTCTTAATGAACTACTGCAGTATTATTTAAATATTTTATAGTACTTACATGTTTTACTTGTTGAGAAATAACTCCCCTTTTCTATTGTTTTCCCATTTATAAGCTTCCTTTAACATCTGACATCATATCAGAGGCTTTGGCTTTAGAAGCAATTATTTTCATAGATATTCATTTACTGTTGGTTCTAACAACTGTTTGTCATTTCTTTTGAACATTAACAAGCTATGTCAGTAATTTACTGTTCTGTATGAATCCAAAACAGGTGCAACAATGAGAGATAAAAGAATGATAGGTATTCTTATGATTCTGTTGCTCTGCTGGGGAGCAATGGGCCGCAGAGGAAGGGGTCGTGCTCGAACAAAAAGCAGAGTGCAAATAGGGTTACCCATTACCGGCAAGTACCGAGATCCTGAGTCTGACCAGTATTATAATAATAACAATGTAAGTATTTGCTTTTGTTTTATTATGACAATGATTAAAGATTCCGAATAGCATAATGCAACACAGTAACTTTCTTTTTCTGTAACTTAACTAAACTTTTACTAAGATACGAGTAGAATTTCATTGACTTAGCAAAGAAATTCTTTAGTTTTTATTTTCTCAAAAACAGATCTTATAATTTTCATTGAATTATCATTTGTTGAGATGTTGGTGTAGCAAATAAAGTATATATTTTACAAAGTCCCTATTCAATTCTCTTCATTCAGTTAAACAAACATAATCAGGAAACCCTAGAAGACAAATAAAGTTTGTTGTAGAAAAACTATATAATTTTATTTTAAATTTTTAATTATTTAAGAAATTCTTGCAACAGCACATATAAATTTTCCCAGGTTCTATTATTTACTTAGCTAATGTTTGAAAATAAGCTATTGGTATTTCTCAAGTATACAAGTACATTTGTTGAATTGGTTTTTAACACTATGTCACTTATACTTTTTATTTATGAGGGACTCATTTTGGGAACCACTGTTTCCATTTCTTGAAACTAGCCCCACATAAATTTAAAGTGTAAGTGACATACTTGTATAGTTTGAACGTCATTATTATTATTACTATATTCCTCCAAGTATTAATTAATGCATCAAGCATATATACAAACAGTTGAAGTGTACATTCAATTACAATATTTCTGTCAATTAAGTAAACAGAATAGAAGAGAATATTTTTACTCATCCATTGATAACACAATGAAATATAATGCAACAAATTATCACAATGTAAAAGCTATAATAAAAAAAGAAACAAACAAAAAATAACATTCTTTGAATCTCATTTATTCCTAACCGGCCCACAGAGTAAACGATTTAATTATAAAGCATTATTTTAATTGACAGAAATGATCATAATAAACCCATTTTTACTAAACAATTTAACTATAAAGCATTATTTTAATTGACAGAAATGATCATAATAAACCCATTTTTACTAAACAATTTAACCATAAAGCATTATTTTAATTGACGGAAATGATCATAATAAACCCATTTTTAATAAACAATTTAACTATAAAGCATTATTTTAATTGACAGAAATGATCATAATAAACCCATTTTTACTAAACAATTTAACTATAAAGCATTATTTTAATTGACAGAAATGATCATAATAAACCCATTTTTACTAAATTTCAAACATTTACAAGACTAATCTACCAAACTTTTTGAAGAAATATACATGTTGCAGTCTTAAATTTTCTGAAGGAGTTAAGACTTCTCTGATGTGTTTCAAATGACATGTATTAATTATTTTCTATAAGATAATTTTTCACCCATTATTTGTTCTACGATAAAAATAATTTTTTCTTCTCCTTTTTTAATAAATGTGCTTAATAATTCTATCATTTGTTTACAAATTAGAGTCATGATGCTTATGCATGTTTTAAAAATTATTCAATTTTATAAATGGGTCATTCTATGTTAAATAATCAAGGATCTCAACCAGACAATTGAGATTTTTTTTGAAAATGTTATAGTTCTTGGCTAGTTAAGTAAAGCTACAGTTTTACAGTTTCCTCAGCTTAGTTTGGTTTAGATGTCTTTTTTCTAGTAGCTTGTCAAATATTAATAAAATCAGCCTTTTTGTAAGTAACTTAACTAAATATTACACATCATCTACAGCTTGAGATAAACTGACATTTAATTGATAAATTCTAAAGATGTCACTGTTCAATTATGAGATACTTTGAAAAATATTAAATGTCTCAGTTAGCTTCTTATCAAATTGGGCAAATAACTTGTAGCTTTGTTCAGTAATCGTTTTTCCTTTTTTCTAAAAAGCTCAATGAGTATAACAGCCTTTGTATCTCAAAAAAGTCTCCATCACTTTTCTAGCTGATGGGACCACTTTTGCCTTCTTTGGAGCAGATTTGCCAGAAGCAACCCATTGTTTTGATTGTTGCTTGGTTTCTGGAGTATAATGATAAATACATTGATGGGACAACTCATTCATGATTTTGTTTAAATAACTCCAAGCACAGCTTCAAAGTTAAAAGCTGCATCCCCTTGTCTGCTGAGAATAATCATAGCACCCGATTGGCAATTTTTTCATCTCTAACTTATGCAAAATAGGTATTACTGTTCCCTTTGACATACCTATGACATCTTCACTTTGCAAATTTTCATTTGATGGTTAGTGATGATTAGATTACAACATCAAAAATGGATGTTTGACCATGATTAAAGTCATTGAACCAATATCTAACTGTTGTCATAGATGGCAAAAGCTCCCCATAAACAGCATTCAATTTTAACTTTGTCTCCTAGCAAGTTTTTTCATCCAAAAGTAAAGAGTGAATCACTGAATGATATTGCACTTTTTCCATTTTAGCGAAAACATGTTGACCAACTGAAATACCTGTCAAATCCAAACTAACCAATGAATCAGTAACATATTTGTTTTGTTCACATGCAACAAATGATAGTGCATGACAGTAATACACACTTACCTTCGCAACACCATCAAACTGAAACACACGTGCTTTTTAATCACCTTTGTTTATAAAATTTCACTGAAATCGGAGGTGATGAGAGTGAAAATTGTGTTTATCTTGATGATTTGGCATGGAATGACCCAAATCTTAAAAATCTTTCTTCCTACACTTAAATATATTTTTGTTTCCATAATTCAGTGTTAGTAAACAATTAACAGAAAATTATGTCCATGTTTCCACACTCAGTTCCATTGCTTATAACTGCAAAATGGAAATTGTGGGAAAGTGTATACCAACCGGAAATTTACCTTAGTAAAAAACCTTACAATGAGTTTCAGCTTCCATAGAATCAAGCTAAAGTGAAGCAAAGTTTTTTCTATGACTACTATCTGGTTGATTGAATCAAGTAAAATCAGGCAAGACAGAATTGAAGCTTATCCATAATGCCAGAAAGTTAGCCCTATAAATCTATTAGCAAAATGTAAATGGTGTGTTATTTATGGACACCTTTAACTACTGTGGTTCTCAGCATCCCATTCTAATTTGGACATGAAAGACCACTTAATTTTGCTCAGAGGCCTCTTTCTGAGGCTTGAGGTTCTTTTACGTGCCATATATCTAAGACACGGGATCAACGGCTTTACTTCCCTTCCAAAGGAAGCCATGCTAAGGATTTTTACACTCGAAAAAATCCATCATCCTTTGCCGGGTTTGAACCCGCAACCTTGGGTATATGAAGTTAG
Source organism: Hymenopus coronatus (assembly GCA_030762935.1). Lineage (NCBI taxonomy): Eukaryota > Metazoa > Arthropoda > Insecta > Mantodea > Hymenopodidae > Hymenopus > Hymenopus coronatus. Next base: position 82,646,234 of record CM060891.1, read on the forward strand.
CATGGTAACCATTACACCAGAGGGCAACAGCCTGTTAGCACATTTGTAGGCCAAAACAAAGAAATAAATTAAATATTAGCATTCAAAGAAATGTTGGGTTCAGAACTCTTTTCATATGAGATAGATGCAAATGGTTTGGTGAAAACTTTGCACCTCTTTAATATCCTAGTGAGGATGAAACAGCTTTTCAAAATGTTGTATGGAGAGTACTTCAAAAATATTTTAAATATGAAAGCATCTATTCCAATGCTGAATGTTTCTGTTGTGCTGTAAACTGGGGATGGATACAATAAATTTGTCATTTATACAAATTTTCAATTTTAACCTACCATGGAAATTACATATTATTAAAATAGGTATTGCTATGTAGTTTGATATTTATACTATTGTCTTGATATCTGAACCTTAAGAATTGAAGTAGCACATTTTATGAACTAAAGCTGTTACAAACAATGTTAAAGAATCTTGTTATATTTGCTTCTGCAATTAAGCTTATTAATATGTGACAAGATAATAGTTCATGTGACAGTGGTTCATTTGAGAATATTTATAAAACAACAGGCATTCACTAAAATGTGAATGTTATTTGATGGATTTGCATTTATTTGTACATTTCATCTTTTGATGAGTGTAATTATTTTGTTAATATAGTAATTTATTTGCAAAAAAAAAATAGCTTTTCATTCTTTAAACATTACATTTCACTGTGTGATATTGCAGCCTAACCTCAAATAAACAAATTGTTATGCTATTATGTTTTGATAACTATTTTTTTCACAAGACCTGTGTGCAGGCACAGTTATCAAAATACAATACACCAATAATGGTTAACCAAAAAGTTATAGTACTTTCGATAGTGAAAATTGCCTTTGAGGAATGATATCTGTCACTGAAGATTTACCAGAATGTACTCGAATAAGATTTCATGTGATAATCTTGCACTGGTAACTCAAGTGATAAGAATACATTGAGACAGAGACCAAAAGATTCTCAGCTGAGGCATTAAGATTTTCAATCTGATTCAACTTTCCAAATTACTGTGCTGCTTTGGAGTGTATTCCTTATGCCCTTTACCCCAGAAACTTACAATTACTTATGATGACAAATTAAAATGTTTGCTTTAGCAGCAAACACATAAGCAGGTTTCAATTCCATGTAGTTCCATTCAATTACTTCTGCTAATTCTTTTACATATACAGGTGTAACAAAAAGGTATCAAAACTTTGGGAAAATATTTCTTGCAGATAGAGGATAAAAAATGTTATATGAACATAGGTCCAGAAATTGTTTATTTCCTTTCTCTGAACCCTAAACAAGAACACTCAATAACAGAATCGTGGGGAAACAGAAAATCACAGCACATGTTCAAAATGGCCTCCATTAGCTCCAATGCATCCATCAACCCACAATCACATGGACTCCCTAAAGCACTGAGTTAGGCCTGGAAAATGTTGTATTGTCTGGCAGCCTTCCACAATACGAGCATTAAGAGTCTCAACATCTGGAACTGGAGTTACAAAAGCAAAAGATTTCAAATGTCCCTACAAATAAAAATCTAGTGGATTTAAGTCAGGCAAGCATAGAGGCCACAGAATTGGTCCACCTCTTCCTATCCATCTACCAGGAAACTGGCTATTCAGAAATTGACGGACAGAAAGACTGAAATGAGGAGGAACTCTGTCGTACAAGAAGTAAATGTCTCATCCTATTGCTTATGGAGTATCTTGCAACAAGACAGGTAAGTAATTCTGTAAGAACCTTCTGTGCTTTCGTCCATTAAGATGATGTGGTCCCACCAACAGTCACCAATTATCCTGGCCCAAACATTAACAGAGAATTGATATTGATGGTTTGATGGAACAATTGCATGCGGATTCACGTCAACCCATACATGCTGATTGTGAAAATTCACAATCCTGTCTTGGTGAAATGAAGCTTCATCTATAAACAGCACACTTGCAGCAAAGTCTGGGTTAACACATTGATAGAGAAACCATTCGCAAAACGCTAAACATGGAGGATAATCCGCTGGTGATAATGCTTGTACATATTGTAAATGGTACAAATACAGAAGGTTTCCACGTAACTCTCTCCAGATAGTCATATAGTCAATGTTGGGTGTTACAGCTAATTGTCGAGTGCTGAGGCTAGGGTACTCGCCTCCTGCAGCTGTGCTGCTCTCCTTGTCTTCCCCAGTCACGAGTTGCAAGCTTGAAGGTTTTATTTTCCCTTAGACAATGAATTGATTGAAACATTCTCCTATATGAACGTCTGGAAATTGTTGTTAGTACAAATGCTGAGCATAACTTGCATTACCTTAGGCTAATCCGTACATTAAATGAACATCCTCCAATTCCGCATCTGAGTACATGTTGCTGTACCAGAAGCTCACCAATAATCGCAGAACCGAAACTAAGTACACTACTGTATTACCTGCGCCTAATCCATACATTAAATGAGAATTTGCCAAATCCAAATGTAAATATAAATGTTACTGCATCTGAAACTCACAGAACAGACACTACAACAAGCAATGCTGTGCTCAACGCTACAACAAGCAATGAACTTAGTACTGGTGCCTAACAAGCGGACTATGTACTGTACTGTACTACAATGACAACAACAGTGAAATGCACCACCTCCACCCAATTTAAGCAGATGTAAAAGTAACTGTTTACTACTGCACAAATAACAATTGCTCTGTTGTGGGGTTATGGCCATAGCTACATATTACATGTCTCACAGAGTTGTAGAAAAAGAAGAGCTCTCCATGGAAATAAACATTTTTCAGACCTATGTTCACATAACATTTTTTATCCCCTATACACAAAAAATATTTTCTCAAAGTTTTGACATACCTTTTTGTTACACTCAGTATATATACTTATACACTTGCCATTCTATTTTTATCACTATGCTAGAGATGTCCATTAGACTGGTTGGAGTCAGGAGGTTAAACTTACTTCCTCCCAAATACCAGTTTCCGTACTGCTTACTGCTAATCTAGTATCTTGCTCAAGCTTCTTTCTTTTGTTCATCTGTAAAACCTTCTTCTAAGTATGCCTCTGTGATTGCAACTTATTGTGCAAAATCAATTTGTTTACAGGGAGCAAAGATTCTGGAAGCATCTCATTTTGACTATGAATACATGCTTGGACACAAAATAGCTTTTGTGTGTGTTGCCCGGGGATCTCCTAGGCCTTATATCACCTGGTTTAAGGATGGTGTTGAACTCTATGCTCATTCTTATCTTCATGTAAGTAATCATTTCATAACATTTTCTTATTTACAGAAACTTTAAATCCAGTACTTTTTATTTCAGCTCATTCTTCTGTTTTTCATTTCTTATAAAATATAAATGATTATTTTATATACACATATATTTTTATTTTATATTCCAATTTATACAATATATATTTATATTATATTTTGAAATGTATATTTATTTAACTTAGAATTGATGTTTTAATGGTTTAGTTAAGTAATGTATAGTTTATAAATACAAACACACCCGTACTTATAAATAGAAAATAATACAAAATAAATACTTTAAGTACAAAAAGTATGTAAATATATTCAAATCTCTTAAAGAAACCACTTGCAAGATTAATTCTCATAAATAAAACTAGAAAAGCATAAGCCATGAACAATTATTAAGCCAAAGGTCAGACAAAAACCTCAAAATTATTTGCACAGCACATTGTTATGTAAGTGCTAGCATATAAAACATTCATTTAACAGCATTAGAATTCTTTTACGCAAGCACTTAGCCTAATTTTCAAGGTTATCTGGCATTTCCTAATTATAGAAAAATTAAGTTGAATAGAAACTTACAAATCTCAGCTGCCTAGCTTTTTGAATCATGCATTAAATTTAAAAATTAAGTATTTCGGAGACTGCACAAAACTTAAACTATAAACTATGACAAAATATTCCTAATGGGACCAAGATCTACCACATTGCTCCATCCTCTGCCAAGATAGGCTGGCATGTAGCATACATCTCCCCCTTGGTCACTTTAATGACCTTTTTGAGATGAGAACTATTAAGTGGCTTCTAAACCGGTTACCAAGAACCAATGCAACCTATACTAGACATTTCAGCAGGTGACAACTCTCTATGTTAGTACTGGTTTACATCCTTGCACTGCAAGCAGCAACAAATAAATGGAGACAAAATATAAACATATAAAATATTTAATGGTTTTAAAATATAGGAGAAAAACAAAATACTAATGATGCAATTGGACATACAATCGTTCTTATCAAGAACAGTCAGAAATAAATAAACAATATGCAGTTTAAAAGCTGCTGAGCAGCTGTTTTAAACACTAAACACTAATGATGATGATAGAAGATCATTATAGGAGATAAAATATCAAGTCCTGTCCGCCATCCATGTTTTTCAAATCTGATTCTCTTCTTCAACCTTTGTTTGTGTACGGCTTATGTGAAAAAAAAATTTCTTTTATAAAATTAACCCCTAAATAATGGCAGCTTAAATTAAAAACCCAGGTGTGAAATTGTAGTTCTTTTAGCCACATCTTTGTATGAAACTTTTTAATTGAATTTTGAATAGTTGAGTCATTTCTTCACTTACTAAATTTAACAAGCAATATGTCATTGCTCCTGAAATATTTTGTTATTAAACTTTAAGTAGGTGAATTAGTGTTTCAAATGGCTTCAGTTAAAGTGCTGTTCACTATACTGTATCCCATATTAATCATGAATATCTTGTGTTGAGATAACCTTAAATAGTTACAGAATATCATAAGCATAGGAGAAAGATATGCTGGTTTAAAGTAAAAGCATCAGCATAGAAGAACTTATATATCTGTAGTTTAGGTATTTAGATCTGATACTCCTTTCCAAACTTGACATTAAGATTTAGAACTTGTTTATAGGTACACGAGTGGCGAATAGGGCCTGATAAAATCAAATCAAAACTGGAAATAGATCCTGCTACACAAATGGATGCTGGAGTGTATGAGTGTTCTGCAGATAACATGTATTCTGTTGATCGTCGCAGCTTCAAGACAGACTTCAGTATTGCCTTTGACTAAATAACACCACTTAATTCAACTTTTAACAAAGTATTCAAAGTATATTCATTGATGTTGAAACCATATTTTCCAAAGTACTGAACAAAAATTATTAAAATCCACAAGTCCACAGTTCCAAACACCGAAAAACTCACTGCTGTATTAGAGGAATGTGATTAAGACTCTGTTCTTTTGTTTAAGTTTGTGGAAGAAAATAAGAATAAACGTACTTTATATGCAACAGCACAAACAAAAAAATATCACATTTCAATAGTGACAAGTCTATAAAAAGTTTTGAACCACACATAACTAATAACTCATGCATCATTAAAACAAACATAATTAATACTTTTGTATTCTGTTATTTAAGAAAAATGCTAGACCAAAAAACTAGTGGGAACAAAGTACAAAATACTAATTTTTTATTTTCTGTTTTTATTACTACATAACAAGTTGACTCCAAATAACATGAAATGATAAAGAAGCATACTGAATATATATTCAATAATGTTAAAGTATGAAGTTAAAGCTGTCATAGAATATTTAATGACAAATAACTATTATAACGATAACATTACTACAGCATTCATTGTATTCATTAACTAAACACGATCACCTGCAGTAAATTATAACATTACAAAGAGACCGGGAATTCTTTTCATAATCCTACAAAGTCTCACTTCAGTTGTGTATTTTTTCCAGACAGCTATGAGTAAAATTAAATGTTTTATTAAAAACCTTAAAGTAAACATCTAAAATTATCACACTACAATATTACCAAACTTGGTTCTTGCAGAATGAAAAAATAATTAAAAAATATTTCAGCATATATTTTTAATATTTTATTTCATATTGAATGCAATATGGCTACTCAATTGATTTTTATCTTCTTTTCTTTTTATAAACCTTATTTGAGAAATATAGTGAAGTTATTTGGCATTTATATAAACAAATTGGAATTATTTTATTACTCTAACTTCACTTAATATACCAGAACTTAATGGGACATGTTTGGAGACTGTTTGATAGTGAATCCAGGTTGAAGATGGACACATAGCCTTTGAAGCATGTCTCATTAATTTCTGATATATTAAGTGAAGCTAAAGTAATAAAATAATCCCAGTTTGTACATATATATATATTTATTTTCAATAGTTGTGAAGCATCTTTAGTTAGTTTAAACTGGCCCCTGTGTTATATCAAGACATTGTATCAATTAATGCAATGACAAATTACTTCAATATTTGGAAATTTATTCTGCACAATCAGGTAAATTTTACAAGCACGGGAAAGTCTAACATTGAAATAGTTAAAAATAGTTAACAAAGAAATCTAGAAAACAATATATTGCATTCATTCATTTCAGATACATATTTACTAAATTGATATTCATTTATTTTCAACAGTTGTTAAGCATTCCTTAGATTTAATTGTTACTTTGGATGGATGGTTCCTTAGGTTGGATCAAGAACTTATATTGATTCATGTAATGGCAAATTACTTCAATGTTTTGGAAATGTATTCAGTAGAACCAGATAAATTTTACAAGAAATAAGAAGGTGAATGTTGGAATTTATTTTGATAGTAAAAATAAGCACTATACACAGTGAAATTGTCTCATGTTACACACTTTAACAAAACATTATGAACAGACTGGCCAGATATTTAGAATAGCAATAAGGAACACTCGCCACTTTGTTGTTTTGAAGACCAGAGGCAGAACTCCAAATATTTACTTGCAAAAAACCATGTTTAGATCAACTGAACATGCATATGTACTCTTGTGTTAACATTTCAAAGGAAGAACCAAAATCTACTCACCCTGAAATATGTGCATTAACACAAAACTTTTACACTTGTTTACTTATTTCCATACAGAAAATTGCCTCTAAATATACAGTTGACAGTATATTTAGAGCATACAAGTGATGTACACTGTCCTGTGCATATTTTCATGGACTAAAATACTTCATACTTGCAGCTTTTTATTACATTGATCAAAAAAATTGCTCCATCTTAAAAGGGTTATAAAAATCCAGACAAGCCACACTATAATTCAGTGTAATTTTAATTTCACATTATTAACTTAAGTGTTAAATGTATTCTTTAAAATTAAAACATTTCCTCTACATACAATATACAAACCAGGAATACTCAGTAAAAATCACATTAATGTACTCATGTTGGGTATATTCAAATAAATATTATCACTAAAAGATTTTAACAATTTCTTTGCAAATTTCAGACTATTCAATTACTTTAAACTAGCTCTAAATACATTAAACTATTTTTAAAAGAAAATCCCTTGTATTTTTTTATCCCAATATATTTTATATCAATTCCACACTAGTTCTGCCACAGATAGTTTAACTGTGCTGCTAGAATTGTCACCAAATGTGCTGAATGAGTTACATATTTAGACTGTTTTTATTGTGATAACATATTAAGTTTTCAGTCACTGTAACTGATGGTTCTTCATTACTTTTCTTCCTCACAAAGTAAGTTGTTACTTTTTTCTACAAGACTCCAATGTTAGATTATAGAAGTATGTTTCAAAATACAACAGAAAACTCACTGTCTTTAAAGTGTTATTTTTCACCACAATAACCATTTTCAGTGGCCCATTTTGGTAAATAACACATAGCTGTCTTTTCTAGGCATTCAAATAGCAAGCACAAGTCCCATAAAGTTCTCCCCATTTCACTGTCTTCCAGCAACCACATACAGCATTTCGATAAATAGATAAAAAAAAAAAATGCAACCATGACAAGCCCCATAAAGTTCTTCCCTCTTTGCAGTCTTCTAGAAACTAAGCAGTACAACATGACCATGGGTATGTATTGCCAATACCAATACCAACGAACATGCACACATTTCAAAATGCAATCTTTAAACATAAAATGAATACAGGATTTTTGATGTCCCATACAGGACAGGATTCTCTCTTCTTGAATACAGGAAATCCTGTATAGGTAATATGGGACAGCTAGCAAGTCTAGTTTACCAAAGAAATCTATAAAATAATATGCCATGTATGCTACAGCTTTATTCACTGCTGCAAGGTAAAGTATACATAACATATTTTTGGTGAAAATGTTTTAATAAATTCTGACTTTTTAGATTTATTATTTATAGATAATTGGGGCTAACCAAAGATGGTGTATAACATACATTAAATTTAATTAAATTTTGGTTGCAGGTTTGTTCAATTTGCACAGGCCTAATTTGCAAAATAAAAAAATGTAAAAAAACATTTTTTACTCTTGTATCTTAAATAAATATTGTCTGTAAGCAATAAACAGAAGCTTAATAATGCGAAAGGAGTAAAGCCAGAAAGTGTTAGCTCTTTTGTTTTACTGTTAAAGTTTTTTGTTAGACAAATACATTGAACATATATGTGTATCTCAAAACTTAACTTAGCCGATGCCTGTTAATGAAGGATTCTGTCTATAAGATGTAATAGATGTTGTACAGGTCATAAAAAAATTGTTTTAGTGGCATCAAGAGCAATAAAATACTGCATACCTGTTTTTGTTTTATTTCAGTAGTATCTCAATTTGCAATCCTGTAGTATTCTTATCATATAATGCTTTAACTAACACACAGTAACTGTGTTATTAACTTTAAGCCCAATGTGGCACAGTTGCTCTGATTAAAATATTTTAAAAACATTGTACAAACATTTATTCTATTTTGAAGCAACTATAATAAGGACCACAACTATTCAAATTAGGGTATTATTTAATTTCAACTTATAAAACTACAGTAATAATGAATCAAAAGCAGTTGAAGCTGCAGAAAAAAAAATATAAAAATAATGATAAAATAATATTGGTGTAAAAACAAATTATTATAATTTCATACACATTGCCAGTAATTGCCACTGCACCTCATAATAAACTTTCCAGCTTTGAGTTCTATAAAGCACTATGCACCATGATTTTAACATCAAAGCTCTTGAAAAGTGGTTTTAATTAAATATGATCTGCTGATTTCAGAAATAGCATTGTATTCTTTTCTTCAATTAGTTTTCACGTTTTACTGACTGAAAATGTGTCATTGAGGCTTGACTCAGTGCTGTTAGTTTACTTGGTTATTGTTCTAATTTCCTCTAACAAAATTGTCACCTTCAATGACCAATAACAGAATCAATTTTTAGAATTGTTACTACCTGAAATACAGAGTTGCATTTTTTTAGTTCATGGCAGCAGAAAAATTCTTAAAATAGCTTAGTCTGATGGAAGTCAGTTAAATCATGAGTGTAATCAAAATCTAGCCTTTTTATATTGTGTTGTGAAAATGGCAAAAAGGTCAGGAATTAGTAGATTAAGTCAGATTCATTCTGTAAATGTGTATGGGCGTTAGGTAGTGAAGGGACAGAGTATTATTTAATTTTAGCCAATAACTGCATTGATGAAAGATCTATATTATGTGTAAACAAAGAACAATTACGAGAATTAGACAAAGTATGGATTTCCCACGTAATTTATAAAATGTACCATGACAACCTGCAAGAGTAGAGTCATGGGAAAGGTGTAAGTCCCTTCCATTTATGTATGAATGCTTTTGCAAATACCAGCACCATAGCAGTGACTGTTACTTTTGCCTGTGTAGGGTAGTAGCTGGATTTAATATGGAAAACAAGAACAGTATACCAAAATTTAAAGCCGACAATCAAACTTCACCTCCTACCAGTTTACCTGACTCTGAATCTTCCTCAAATTCCACTGATGAACAAGCTAATATGATTTTTCATCAGCCACAGAAGCACTAAGTTCAAAATTGTTTAGCCAGCCAGAGTTGAGTAATCTGATTTGAGACTTTGGTCTCATAAAGGAAAAAAGTAAACTACTAGGGCTACAATTGGAAGAAAAACGTTTGCACCTGAAACTACCCTTTTTATTTTCTCTACACGTACTATGTACATAGTGTTTAGAGAAGGTATTGCACTCCACCCAAAAATTTGATACTGAGATTTCACCAGAAATATATGTTTTAGGGTCACCTGCATCCAAAAAAAGCATTTTCACAAAAAGATCCATGTGTGTGTGTGTCTGTGAAAACAATAACTCAAAAAGAAAAGTCGGTAAAATACCAAACTTGGTATTTAAATTTAGTATCTTCCAAGGATGTGAAACGAAGATTATCTCTAACGATTTTGATTAAAATTTTAAATATTAAAGATATTTACCTGACAGATAAAATGTGTATCTTGAATTTTCTGGGAATAGCCTCTGAAGACTACTTTATTCTGGATGAATTTTACAGAATTTTGCATAACTGCTAAACCATAAGAGATGGACAAAAACTTAACGCACAAAAAATGTAGAGCACTTTAAAACACACAATTTATGTCATATACATTTTTTCGTGGAGTTGATCGTTTTTGACATCTTCCTAGTTTTTGGTTTCAGCTTTGAAAAAATTATACTTTTCTCGTACAGGAATTTGTCAACTCCTGTCCATATAAACAAAGGAACTTCAGTCACATAGCAACCAGCTTTTGATTATCAGTTTAGCCTATAGTATTCCCTTATTTCCCTTTTACTTACAAGGAAGAAGTAATAAGACTATTTCTGCTATTTTTTTCTCAGTTAAAATGAAGTAAATAGAAGCATAAGCTTTTTAACAATAATTTGTTGCAGAGATGTAGAGAGTTCATGTGAATGGAACACATCAGATTTTTTGTTATAGACATAGAGATAAGGAGTTCAGGGAGTATCACAAGAAGAAAATTGATCTGACCTATTGCTGTGACATTCCAAGCTTAATGGAATAGTTGGGAAAGCAGATTGGAGAAAGTTTGTGTTTTCCTCTAAAAAGAGCTAAAGGCTGTTCTAATTCATAACAGAAACACTCTAGATTCGATAACTGAATATTACATCAGAATGCAACTGTAGAACAGAATCATCATAAGCATAGATGATGAGTGTAGAGACATGATGATGTAATGTTATCAGGACAAGAAGCAGGCTCCCTTGTTATTTAGTGAATGGGACAGCAGAGCTAGCAACAAACACTGGTCTACACATACCTGGCCCAAGGTTAACAGTGTATGTAAACATTTTTAAAAATGCTACCATAATTGACTCACAAAAATTATTTTGCTATGTTACACATCAAACTGGGATCATAAAGCAGTTTGTTGGACAAAATAATTCCTGTTTTCAGTACATTGCAAGTTTCCACATTTATCAGATGGTCAAGGAGAAACTTTTGATGAGCTACAAACTGAAAACTTCTGAAAGACTGAAACTTTGAACAGATGATAAATGTCATGGAACTTGGTGTATGGATTTGAATGAGCTGGATGAACAACAGCATCAAACAATAGTGAAAATGATGTTGGATCACAGATAGAATTGGGGTGTAAAATGAGCCTGAAACTGAACTCATTCTCATTGGAAAACCTTGGGGCTGTTAGTGCAGATGGGAGAGAAATCCCTCAGTCATTCCAAGGGGACATCTAATACGCTACATATTAAGATGACTACATTTTCTAATGATGTTATACATATTTTTTCTCTGCTTCATGAATTCTTTGCTTACACTTTGTTACTAGAGTGAAGAAATCATAATGTATGTATATCAGTATCTACATGAACTAAGAAATGGTTCAATCCCAGATACTGGCGCTTATATTAATGGAATTTCTGTTTCTTTTGTCTGCACTAACAAAAAATAGTGGGATGTTATAGACTGCTTACAAAACTGTATCATTATTTTTATCTGTAAATGTTTCCAAACTTATCTTATTATTTCAATAATTTGTATTATTGTATTTAATTAATTTCTTATCTTAATGTACCTACTGTGAGAAAACATGATATGATAAAAAAAATATACTTGTGTTCAGCAACTCACATTACTTAACCCTTTTAGTACCAATCCGGATTAACAGAATGCTATCTGAAAAGTGCCAAGCAATTTTAGATCAGAATGCAGGATTATAATTATTAATAGTATAATGAATTCCAAATTATATAGGGAGCTGAATTTTTTTATTTATTTATTTTTAGTAAACCTGTTTGTCCACTGTATAATATGTACTATATGGCTAAGAAGTCTTTTCACTATTTTTAAAAAATTACAAACAAAAGAACATTTTGAAAATAAAATTAAAAATCCAAAAATAATCAATAATTAGGCATACAAAACCTTACTATATAGAAAGTTCAGGCTAATGAAATGAAAGTACAAATATTTTTTTACTAAAACAGCAGTCTGTTTTGGTCTGGTGCTTTTATAAATTCATGTAACCTGCAACCGAAAAAAATCACCAAAAACACACACACACGCACATCAGTTTAATACAGTTAATAATGAGAATGGCATAAAGCTATAGAATACAAATATAACATAGTTTACTGTACAATTTAACACTTGTGTAACTAAACGGTTTATTCACAATGTCTACGTTGTCTTGTTATACTTCCGTAAATCCATTTTGATAAGTATACTGATTATTTGCATGCATACGAGAAACATTGTTATCTGATGCATCACTGAAGGTCACACCGTGGCCAAGTGGTCACTCACCTCTCACCTAGTCAGCCTGGGTTTGATCCCAACTGACCGCATGTGAGATTTGGGGTGGCTTTTCTCTGGGTTCTCCGGTTTCCCCCACCATTACATTCCACTGGTGCTCCATCTTTATTCCATACATCACCAGTGTTATCGCCTGTGGTGCCATAACAGTAAAAGCGAGTGTTAAACACTATAAAAAAAATCATTGGAGCTAAAATATATACCCATCCTCCTCCTACGTTGATGTGAGAAATGTTTTCGTCAAGGTCTGAAAATTAAAAATCCTTGCTTTCTGCTAATACATCGCGAACTGAAGCTCTAATTTCCTCTTTGGTTCATAACCTTTTGCTAGCTGATGCCATTTTTCACCAACATAAACAAACATTGGTTAGAGAAATTAAATTTGGAACTAGTTTAGCATATTGGAGTGTAAAACATATGCCCTGAAATGCTCCAGAAAACCTTCCTCTATGGCTATCATGTAGAAATTACACAGACTTTCCTGCTGGAAAGAGTTAAAATGTATGAAAATGGCATCATGATTAGATCGTGATTGCCAATTCTCGCAGAATTTTTGGATCACGATTAGAATGTGATTGGCACTAAAAGGGTTAAGATCATCTTCTCACTCCTTTGCAAAAATGCTGGGTAGTATAATGAATCTAATAAGTTTATGCAAGACTTCCTGTATAAATCAGCAGCAATAATAGCATTAATAATAATAGTAAGCATATCAAAACCCAAATATAAAAGAGGATTTAACTTTCACTGCTCATTCAACAAAACATAAGAAAACCTTTTACACACTATCCATATAAACATTTCATTCTTTTTTTTTCCACTTAATAAATATCGCCCAAATTTAATATAAAATTGGATAATATGGACAGAATATTTATGATATGCAGGATGCAGAGATAATATGCAACTGTTCAAATTGCAGCTAATTCTAAAATCCCTTTGATTATGAACTTGTGTGTAAAAACAAAAAAATAGCACCACAAACACACAGAAATTCTCATATTCAAATGTTCATAGATGACACACCAAAGTAAACCAGTCCATTAAAATGTCAAAATACAGCAGTAAATATTTTAGAAATGTTCAATACCATGAAAAAAGTTATTTGTCATAAACACATTTTAGTAATCCCTACAACTTTGGTGTTTATGTATATATGTATATATATTCCAGTATCTTCACAAAATTCAAAATATGATTTCTATTCTTTATGTAATACTTCTAAATTATGATACTTCAAACATAATCATTAAGAATCATTTAGAAAAGATAAAAACTGACAAATATTCTTACATGCAAAGTGTGCTTGCAATGAAGCTATTTCCTGAAAAACTTAACTGTGCATCTCCTAAAGACACTCTTTTTCTCCCTCTCTCTCCTTCTACCCCCCTCTTTAGCTTAGTAAAATAGTATGGAAACTAGGGAAAATACTAACAAAATATCCAATCCCAAGAAATACTTTTGGGAAAATGTTAAATGTAGGGAAGATTACAATCATCAAATCTTAAAATGTGAATAAATTAAAGCATTGAAGCAAAAGATTTGTCATGGGATCTGGGATCACCTGGCCATTAAAATTTTGAACATAAAAAGGGAGAGAAATTGGGTAAATTAACAGAAAAATTGAGGAAAACCTAGCCCAAAGATAATGACATTAAGATACAGAGAACATAACATAAGAAAACACCCCCCCCCCAAGGAACTCCAATATGCCATAAAACCAAACTGTTTAGTATATATATTGATGTTAGAATAATGATATATGGCCGGAAAGCAAAAACAATAAAATTAAATATAATTCTTAATATTACAATTTGCAAAATGTGTATGAAAGGTAGACTTGTTTGTTATTTAATTTTTTATATTGTTATATTGTAATTTGTTATATTGTTATTCTTTTATATGTTACTATTGATACATATAAATTAAATTTATATTCTTGATAACTGTTGTTAGGGCTAATTATAATTGTACTGATGAAGCTTAAATATTCATTCATTATCAGCTGGTCCTAACTGGTGTAGAATATGACCACCAAGCTAATAACTTTCAAATGCAATAGTAGAAACTAACACCCATAAAATAATATGAAACAAAATTAAACCAATAAAGTATACAACAACATAAGTATAAAACAACAAAAATGCAGTTACAAAAAGAGAGTTTGAGCTTTAAAGCACCCAAATGAACTCCAGCTAATTAGAGAGATGAACAACCAAGCACTTAGTTTCATTGTCACCTTTAACAGCTGATATCTGCAAGATGGTGAATGAAATGGTGGAATCACACTCAAATGAGTCTGGGGTCCACTAAGTTGAGGTATCCCAACACTTGCTACATGTTTTCGTAAACTTCCATGACCAATGTTAAGATTCTCTTTGTCCAATACTTCTGGTATAGACCACATCTTAAAGCTAAAATTTGCCAACATTTTGCCCATTTTCAGGAATGCCAGCTGGACAAGACATAGTCAGCCCTGAGGAAGCTTCACCACAAGATGGGTGAAACATTCGCAAATTTTAGCCTTAAGTGTATTGGACCAAGTTAAACCCAACATTTACCTTAGATTGTTGCTGAGTCATTTAAATTTTGTTACCTACCCCTCTGTGCTAACAGATATATTGTGAAAACCCCCAGTCTTCACATTCCAGTTTAAATTACTGCTTTCAATACAGCTTGAAATGTGAAAATGGTACTGAGGGAATTTGAGGCAGGCTATAGAAACTTCATACTTTGACAAGCAATGACTTTGCAATCGCAAAGTATATGCCTTGCTGTTTCCTTTTCTTCTTGAAATAAACAGCATATATTCGCATTTTTGCACATTTAGAGAGATGATCCCCAAGAGGACAGTCTCCTGTAAGGAGGCCATTCAGTATCCTCACCTCCTATTTGCTGAATTGAAGATCTCTTTTAATCTTTTAACTGAGAGTTCTGTGAACTCCTTAGGATGATTTAGCTTTGTAATCCTGTCTCAATAGCTTTTGCACCTTTTGCATTCCCTAGACTTTTATCTTTCCATTTAGATAAACTTTTGCCTTATAAAGATAAGGGAAAAATCCAAAGAAAAAGAAACCAGGTAATTGACCTATAACTTGTGCCCTACAGATTAGAAGGCAAATACATTACCATCATACCATGGAAGAGGGTACAAATTAGCACAGCATCATTATGCAATAAACAGTTAAACTAACTAATGTGACATACAATCTACATAAAAACTCTTAGCTTAAGGGCAGAAATACCTCGACACAACACAAACTCTACCATGGCCATAGTTTTTGTTCTAAAGCAAGGAAATTTTACACAGTTAATTGTCTTGATATCTTCTATGACTGTGCTATTTTATAAGTGATTTTGTCAACAAATAAAGAAATACACTACATTTGAATTTTCAAAACATCAAAAAACTTGTGTACCTTTTACTTAATATGCCTTTAGTGAAGTTGCTTGAAAACATGTGTACATAAAGTATTAGAATTATGCTATATTTTGGCACAGAAGTTTTTCTTTATCTCCCTTCAATAATTTTTAAACTATTTTTCAAGATACGCAAGTTTTTTTATTTCAAATTATTATGTATTTCATAGCACAATACTTATAGAATCTAAATCAAAAGAAAACTAGCTATGCCAAAATACTCATTGTGGTCTGAAATATGCATGTACAAAATGTCATTGCAATATCTCAAATAGTTTCCAAGAAAAAGGTACATTGGTGTGAAAAATTATAAAACTGTGAAAACGAGAAAAGAAAATCTTGTTTGATTGTTTTATTTAGGGAGGATCTACCTACATACTTAAATACTGCCTAAAATCCACCTTAATGTAGTCAGCTTGTTCTTCCTGATCAGAAACTAAAGAAACATACATTCTAAATATTTATAGCTATGTTTGTTAGAAATGTAGAGAAACAAGGGATCAAAGCTGATAATCAAGCAAGCAGAAAAAGTGGGCATAGCATGACAAGTCTTAACTTTTTAATTTATTTGGACCACAAAGAAATCGAATTAGGTTATGAAACTTTGGTAACATACAGCTGAATGTATTACCAATTAATTAATGAAATAAAAAAAAAAAAAATTGAAAAATCCGCCATTTTAGCCTACATAATCCACACAATATGAAGAATAATTTCCCTTAGTCTGTTGTCACAAAACATACACCAATCATCCCTCCAGTACTAATAAATGGATTGATACAATGCAGCGCAAGAATCTTCAGGGAAATAATAAGTTTAAATATTTGAGAGATATAACTGCAGTCTTGGCATGGCAATAGTAGCTGCATTCTCTGGTAAACCTTATGACCAGAAACTAAATGAATGACTAATTTTAGGGATAGAACTTCTGGACTCACTATAAAAGCAACATTAAGAGTACATGCACAAAGGCTTGGAATGTACTCATGAAAACAATACATTCAAAATAATGCTGCTGACTTTCTGCAAGGTAAGACTAAAGCTCATTGTTAAAAACCTAAAAGACAAAGGTGTTTGATGTGTCTCATTCTATTGCTACATTTCACTGTATTTAAGAAATAAAACCAAAATGTGTACTCACCGTCGCTCATTATGTATGATCTCCATATAATCCATGGATCTGGCATAGAACCCATCAGAAGTCAAACCACCCCAGAAGTTGGACCACGCTTTGTATGGCCTTAGCAGCAATGGTGCCACGATGGTTCTATAAACATTGAAATGATGTATATAAAAAGAAAAATAAAAAACTCATATTTAAAGCTAGAAAGTAAATGTATGTTATAAAATGTTGGATGGAAGTAAAATTAAATTCTGAATGAATGAACATTCTAATTTCAATATTTTTTTTTAAACTTATTTCTAAGACTTCCATATTTTTGCTGACCTATTTCACAAGGAAATGAACTTTATATTACAATATGTCAAATGTTAAAATTAACAAGGACATACATGAATATAGTAATGTTCAGTAGCCTTGATGATTTTAAGTTCATGCTTGTTTGTAATTTCAACAAACATCTTGGGTAGTGTGGGGGTAGCATGTCTGCCTCACATTCAAACGTTTGCGAGTTCAAATCTCACTTAGGGTAAGTTACCCAGATACAGATTTTTCCAGGGTTTTTCCCTTATCCTGAGAAGAATGTTGTGTATCTTTAAGCTCCATGGACGCCGAGATCATTTGAGCATGTTTCATTTCATTGTCCAGTCCGATATGACAACCAGGTTAAAGGATGTTAAGCTGTATAAAAAAATACTTAATTAGCAGATACAAAAGATGAGATATATAATATAAAGTTAACTTAACTTTATATGCTCTTGGCAGGTAAAATATCAAGGGCAAAAATAACGTAATTGGAGCAAATTGACCTGGCTGTATGCAACAATGCAGTCGGCTCCACATTAATCCAACTAGAGGCTCAGGCAGGCAGACAACACAACCAATTAGCGATTTATTTTATTTAAATGTGCCATTTTATGTGAATTATTGTCTTGGCAGATTAATATAACAACCCAACCTCCTTGCTGGATGGTTACTGCACTAGCTCCTAGTTCTTGAGGAATCAGTTATTTGATCAAAATTCCAACATACCAGCAATGTTGATATAGGTCTTACAATTGAAATGTCATTAAAGATCATCATTAGTACATGCAACCCACAAGGAATTTACTTACTGGCCACCACTACTTACAAGTATGGCACTGCAGTGGATAGTTGGCCATTTTTTTTTTTTTTTGCTTTTACTACCAAGGCACCGCAGACAATGACACTGGTGACACTTGGAATGAAGATGGAGCACCGGTGGAGAAAACCCTCCCCTGTGCCGCTTTGTCTGCCACAAATCTCGCATGCGGTCGCTTGGGATCGACCCAGGCTGTCTAGATGAGAGGCAAATGATCTAACCATTTTGTCACGCCGTGGCCAGTTGGCCATGTGTCCCATTACAGAATAAATGAAGGCTAATGGTAAATTAATTTGCCAATAACCTGAAATAACTATTATCTTAATCTCATGCAATTCCACAATAAGTTGACTTAAAAATTTAAATAGGTTTTGTAATATATGTTTATTTAAGAAATACAAAAAGTTGCAGGTGGTAGGTAGTCACATAACCAAATAACCATTAACGAAGGCTGTTCCAGCTTAGCTGTATGCCAAATAACAGTGGATAAATTTTACTCACAAGGGTATGTCTGAATATGGAATACACCTCAACACTGAGGACAACCTATCATCGCTGTTGAATCAAGGATTGGAATGCAAGTGCAAGCATTGTATTATGACCTTTGTCCAATTATATATTGGTTATCATGTTCACCTCTAGACAAGCTCTGAAATTTATGGTTGAGAACACATGACCAATCCAACATGATAGAGTTGTAATAGTATGTATTAAAGCATAACCTCACACAATTCTGCTTTAAAACATAAATATTTAGTAATATGTTTATTTAACAAATAAATTATCACACAGTTACAGTGTGTTTGGTATTCCTTCACAATCTAAAATTACTGAAACTAAATTTTGTCAATGGAGTTTAGAACATGGTTTCAAATGCAGATAAATAATAATTAACATCTAAAACCAAATAATAATAATAAAAAAAAAAGTATTCACTTATCATTATTTATGAAAATGCTACACTTATTTAAAAATCTGATGTGCTCCATTCACATGACTTTCTCTACCTGTTCTGCAAACAAACTATTCTTACACAAGCTAGTTCTTTTATCTAAATCATACTAATTGAGATAAACTTTAGTAGAAATGGTCTTATTACTTGCTTTGTTATGAGTATGTAGAAGGAAAATAAGGGAATATACTAGGCTATAGTCACAGTCAAATGTTTTAAAAGTTGTCGCTATGCGATTGTCATTGAAGTTTGATTCTCTTTCCATGGCCAAGAGTAAAACAAAAGAGAGATGAAACGGATGAGGGCTTTCTATAATTGAAACCAATAATAGGAAATATCTTGGATTTCACAAGCTCTAAAAAAAAAAGATATGACATAATTTAACAAGATCTACATTTCTGTGCTGTAACTTTTGTCTATCTCTTTCAATTTACCAGTTATGCAAAAGTCATTCAAAATGAAGAGGACTTTGGAGGCTATTCCTGGAAAATTCAACATATACATTTTATTTGTCATGTAATTATCTGTAATATATAATATTTTAATCAAAATCATTAGAGCCATTTTTATAAAATCAACAATTTCAAACATTTACCATGTAAAGGGTGGTTTGTGGTGGGGAAATTTTCTTGAAATTTTTTGGGTTGCATCCTTGGAAGATGCCAAAATTAAATATCAAATTTGGTACTTAACCAACATGCACACATACACACATATTCCATTTTCTAAAAGTACTCAGGGGACCTTAAAACATAAATTTCTGGGTGAAATCTCAACATTGAATTTTTAGTTACATTACCATATCTTCTGTACCTACTATGTACAGAAATTAAAAATGAGTTAAACTTAACTTCTTAAACTTCTTTATTTTAAGTAGAGCATGCTTCACAGGAATTTCCTGCATCATCTGCTAGAATTGACTGTTTGAGCCTAATAAGAAACTGGAAAATGAAATGGCATGTTATTTATGGATGCTCTTTAACTGCAATGGTTCTCAGCGTCCCAGTCTATACTGAGCATGAAAGACCGCTTAATTTTGCTCAGAGGCCTTTCTATCAGGCTTGAGGTTCTTTTGCATGCCGTAAATCTAGACAATGGCTTTACTTCCCTTCCAAAGGAAGCCATGCTAAGGATTTTTACACCCAAAAAATCCTTTGTTCTCCGCTGGGTTTGAACCTGCGAACTTGGTTATATGAAGTTAGCATGGTAACCTTTACACCATGGAGGGCAACATAAAAAAACTGCAGTTACCAGTTACTTCCTCCTATGGTGGTTTGACAAATTATAGTTTGGATTTTCTTTTACATTTACTTCAAAGTCCATTAATTGCTTCTCATAATTATCATGCTAATTTTTTTCCAGGTTTTCAACTGTATGCTTTTTCAACAAATATACTTCTTCAATGTTGTGATGATCTTTCCAAAAATGATGTAACAGTGAACTTGTCTATTTCCTTATTATGCAAGTTTCTAAAATGCTTTATTAACCTGATGCCCATTTCCCTCTTTGTCACTCCTATATTATGTAGCATTATTTACACTAATGCAATAGATACTCAATTTTTTTTGGCTGGCGTTTTGTCTATTTTATTGGTGTTGAGAAGATATTTTACGTAAATTTATTTTATGGCACCAATCTAATATTGTGATCCTTAAAAATGTTTTTAAATTTCTTTTTGGTGCTGAAATATTACACAAACTTCTTAAAAAGTGGTTGTATCTTGGTGACATGTGGTGATTTCTTGGTCTTAAACTTTTTAATCTTTTATATACCAAGTTTCATAAAACCACTGTGCTCTGCTGTTTTCAATATCTCTTTATTGCCTTTCTGTGCTTGGTTGCAGATAGGAGCATTTAACCAATCTATGACAAGTTATTTATGCTTCACTGTGTACTACTTCCAGTATTTTGATTCTTTTGATCAAGTTATTGAATACTGTCTGTTTTGTGTTGTCTTGGCTGTAACCATTTGCCATAATACGGTTGCTCCAGTGAGTGTCTATTCTCTAAGTACCAAATTCTAGTGTGTGTCCATTTTTAATAAGTTTTAGATCCATGAAGGGGAGAACTAGATCTCTTTCTTTTTCCATCTAGAAGTTGATTTATTTTTCTAATGTATTTAATAACTTTTAAGTATCATCACTATTTACTGTCTATGATTGCTAGTATAGTATCAACACATCTAAACCATAATTTTATGTAAAGGGGGGAATAACTTGGTGATTGCATCTCAAAGAAGCTCATATAGAGGTCAGAGATGTCAGCCAGAAATGAAGCATGTGGGTTGCCCATTGACAAACCATAATTTTGTCCATAGAATTTTCCATTACATCTGAAAGCAGATTACTCAATGCCTAAGGTGGTAAGCTCTGTGTATTCCAATATGGTTCCACTGTCTAATTGCATAAAAATAAACCAACCAATAACTATCTAAAATAACAAAGTTTAAGAGCTTTGACTAATTATTAAAAAAAAATTAATTTCTTAATTAAATGCCATTATACCTTAGTTTGACTTTGTGAACAAATGTTTGATAGTCCTTTTACCCAATATTGGTCTTGTCATCAGTCCACGTCACTTCCTGGTTTAGGCACCTCCATTTTAAATGTGAGAAGCATGCACTCAAATGCAAAGTTGACAATTCATTTCAATATTAGTTATTATATGACCTTTCGATAAGATTATGATTTTAATCTTGATATTTTATGGAAACCTTTCACTGACCCTGTCCAACTCTAATCCCAATGAATGAACGTTTCTAAGTAAATGTCAATGTGAAGTACAATTATAATTATTTTTCCATTTTTAATTTTCTCCATTGGTTTTTGTATTCAAGATAACTGCATCCAATTTATTGGTAAGCAGCACTCCTATTTTTACATGCAGGCCTCAAACTTTTTAAGTGACTATGCACAGTAAAAGGTTGAATATCCATGTCTTAAAAATGAATCTTAGATGGCAATTTTGCTGCTTATAATAACAAATAGTAAATAGCTTACCTGTTCTGTTCAATAAGAAGTCTTAAAGCATGTGGATTATCGAGATGGGCCTCACTGTCCACATTTAAATAATATTCACAGTTCTTAGCTATACAGTAGTCCCTGTAAACAAACAGAAAAAGTAATATTTGGTGTACCCAAGTGCTGATAATCAAAATGAAGGCATTCAAAACATATGCACTAAAAACTAATGAAACTTAAAGCTCATTAACTTGATTTAATAAAATATCTCTGTGTTTAATGATATGACATCAGCTGTAATATAACTTTCATTGTTTGAGAAAGAAAACTCATTAGCCAGTATTTGTACATTAGTGTCTTCAATACCAACAACCTTTAATAAATGCTGCTTGATAATTCAATTCTCGCTTTTAGTTCTAACTTTGTTTTTATTATTTAAGATAAATATGTCTGAGCAATATTTATAGGAGTGCAATCTCCAAAGCCCTGTTAGTGTTTTTTGTGTATGTGTCTGTTCATCTGTCTGTGTATGCATGACAAAACTCACCAATTTGCAAACAGAGAATTGAGAGTTTCTTTGTAGTGCTCAGAAGAAAATTTCTCCATACATTAAGTCGAGTTAAATTGAAACAAACTTTAAGATATACTCCTTGAACCAATATTTATATCCCTACCCCATGTTACCGATAATTTGTGTATTGTACTCCATTTTGTGTATATTTGTTATTCAGATGGTTCTTTTTTGTTTCATACTGAAATCAAAATCACTGGATGCATAATTATTCTTTGTGCTTTCATTAGCTATAAGTGTTTTGATTTTCTCTCTGTGATTTTAATTGTTGTAAACAAGTTTTGTGGCGACATGTTCCTTCTTAGTTGTGAAGGCAGAAAACATAAAAGAGGCCAACCATAGGCAAGAATAAGGAACTTGGGGACAATTTGTAGTCGAGTGAGGCTGATCGTGTCTTCACATGGGATCCTAGGCAGGGGATCCTAGGAAACAATGTGTGTGGTTAATTATGTGAGAATATTTTTAGTTCTAGAAAGTGGATATATTTTGTTGAAATCGACGACTATAGATAAATCACGAGATAAACTTTTCGCATTGATGAAACACATTAAATAATACTAGTGATTGCGATTTCGTGAATTGTTTATCAAGATTAATTGAAATAAACTTCAGTTCTATAAAACAAAGGCATTTTATATATGAATAGTATAAAAAAGTTACCTACCCACATTTATGGCCTTGATTTACAATCTGTAAAGCTCTGAAAGGGCCCTGAGTAAAAGATCTCATAGCTCTTACCGACTGAGTTTATCACTTCAATTGACACCCTGTACAAGGAGATTCTGCTTCATAATTTGACACCCTATATGTGGAGCAACTTCTGCTTCAGTTTCCACCCTATAAGTGGGACAATTCTACTTCTCGTTGACTCCAGCAAGAACCAGCTTCTGCTTCATCCTAAACATTTAGTATTTTATGCAAACCACTCCATATATACAGCCAAAATTTTACACAAAGGATTTGAACAGTTCAAATTTGGTTAAAATTGGTATTAAATTAAGGATAGTTTACACAATTGAAGAGCTGACAAGGAAAAGGATGTAAGTGCTAAAATGGTCAAATTATAATTTTGGAGAATGATCTATGTGCCATTGCCTGGAGAGAAATGGAAGTGTTGAGTACGTCCATATAGTTGTAACTAATGCCATAAGATGGCATTCAATGTAACTAAACTACAATGCTGTTAACATGGAGAGGGATGCATGTGCCATGTTGTACTCCATGTGAGCTGAGACAGCACTAATGAACATTTGTGGTAAGATTTGTGTTTATTGTTTAAATGCATTGTTACATTATTTGTGGACTAGGGGTGTCAAATATAATATGCCAAAAGCAAAGGATGCCTATAAACAAGGTAAGTTTTAGCTTGTACTTTGTGAAGTGTGCATTCATAGCAAACATAACCTCTAGTTTTCACAATTACTATTAATGCAAGTACTCATTATTGTTGGTTTATTCTTTCTTTCAGGCAAGCTGTAAATGCTACTGTGAATGCAAATCACTTTGCAAGAGCAACATTCACAGCCTCCCTCAGAAATGCTCTAGTTTGTCCAAGGTGGCCCCAGGCACATACCTAATGAGTCGCATCCAGTTGACAAACATTGCAAGAAGACGCCATGGAAGTTATGATGATCCAGCACAAAGTAGAAGGTAAATATCAGCTACTTACACTATTCCCACAGTTTGTAGCATACTGCAGATCTGCATTTCTACCTTATTAGCAATATTTGGGATATTGAAGAAGAGAAACCAACTTTTCTTGGAATGTCTTAATAAAGATCATGTGTGCTCATTCCCTACAGAAGAGAGTCCTACAGCAGATGGAAATCAGCAAAGCAATACTTAAGCCCTGACTTAAATATTAATCGGCTGTATCTTGCATTCAAGAAGCAATTTCATGACAGCCATACCAATGGACAATTTTACTGTTTTTAAAATGGAATTTTCCAGCTTGCATTTCAGATTCCTGCTGCACCTGTGATAAACTGACCTGTGAACTAAATGCATGCATCGGGCAATCCAAATTTATTATGATCGCTAAAAGGGAACTTCACCAAAGGAAAACTGAGAAAGCTCTACGACTTCTTTCAATTTCCATGATATCTAGTCAATATCTTTCAAGTACTGTAGCAACTGTGGCTATTGATCTGCAACAGGTTATGCTTATGCCCACATTGACACACAGTGACCTGCTCTTCATGTATAAATTTTTGAATTACAACATGAGTATTCATGTGGGGAATGCTGCTTTCATGTCATGTGGAACGAAAATGAATGAGTATATGGAGGCAATGCTATTGCATCATGTCTTTTGAAGGTTTATCCACTCAGTTTACACCTAAATGCCAGCTGGAAATATAGTGTGACAGCTGTACCGGCCAAAACAAAAACAAAATGGACTTGCTGGTTCTAATGTATTTTTAATTAGATATTTCTATCTTCAGACATTCTTACACACCATGTGGTCGATACTTCAGCTTTATCAAAAAACGAAAATGGGTATGCTAGGCCATGGTGCCTGATGAACTTCACACTGTAGTGAGAACAGCATGACTTAATCCATTTTAGGTGGTGCCAATGGAAAAGGAATGACTTCTTTGATTTCTCCAGGGCATGTCATTGGTTTAAAAACACAACAGCATTGCGTATTACTAACAAATCATGGATCAAAGTGTTAGTGACAGATTTTCCACAAGTTAAAATAAGCCTTTAGTGAAATAGAAGATTGAGAGAATCATGCTGTTCTCAAGAAGGGAATTGTGGAGAATTCCAGAACATAGAGGTCTTTAATAAAGATAGTATGCAAAATTCCAAAATATAGCACTGGTGGCCAGCCTTTAGGGGCACAGGGGCAAATGCCCTCCTACAAAATTTTCAGACAATAATTTCTGCATTATATTATTAGGTATGTTATAATCTATAATGCATTTTGTATAAATTTAAACCTATTATGCACACTGGACAGCTGTAGTGAAGATGGGTGTCAGAAATAGAAACCGGCCGCATTTTTCTGACAGAATCAATTTTGTGGTCATCCTATATGCCCGCGCATAAGAATTCAGTGCTTTTAGATGTAGTTAATCTGTGGGTTCGGGGTTCAAGGGTCCAAGAGGGGAAGGTTCTTTTAGGACACGAAAGTCTCTGTGGTCATTTGCTGCACATGCACAAAGAGAAAATAAGAACCGACAATAAGCAAAAATGAAAGTTTGACTCAAATCCCTAAAAAAAATATTTAGCCAAAAATCTCTTCACATGTGAGAGTAAATAATAAGAACATTTCTTAAATTTGAATGACTTCTTATTTGAAAACAAAGTTCATCTATAAACCTCCCGAATGAAATATACAAAAAGAAGCTTATGTGGTAAAAATTTACAATGTTAGTAACTTGGTATCAAGCAGATGACAAGGTACGCTTGGGCGCCAACGCTCAAGGTGTACAAGCAGTGTGTTTTGTAACTACCATAAGTTTAGCACAGTGCAAGCTTGCTTACTACAACCAAAATCAAAAGAGTTGGTAGCCGGTCTAAAATATTAGAGCAGTCTTTGTGATCAAATCATCCTTTCTCTAGTAATTGCCTTTCTTAGCATTTAATTTATACATTGTTATTTTAACTGTACATTGAGTTAAACAACATCTATCATTAAGCATTGTCTAATATTTAATTTTGCAACCATCTAGGTGCATGTAGATTATTACAGGAAAACACAAAACTTGGTAGCAGATGTAGAAATAGCCACAGGCCACCTAAAAGAAATAGACGAAAAAGCAATTAACCGTGTGTTACTTGTGCGATAATTCCTGGCATTTACTTGTGTGGCTGACACCTTACATAAATGGTATATTTGCATACTTTGAACAGTATGTAGGAATGATTTTAGGGGTATATTATTTAAATCTAAGAATATTACATTTAATAAACATGTATAAAACAATATATTATAAATTTGAAACAGTTTATGCACAAATTTAATAAGTTTATATTTCAAAATAATTTTATTTTGTGTTTTGCATATAAACATAAAGGTGTGTGTAGCATTGAAAATATGTATCAAAAGAACATGAATGTTTATTTCAAAACAAGTATCTAACTTATAAGCATATCAAATTAATAATATAAATGATAAGGCACAAACAAATTGAAATAGAGTTCACATTATTTGACTGCACAATTCATGCAGCTGTCTTTCAAACGATCCACACATGTCCAGTTGAGCATGTTGTACACCATTTACTTGATGTTTTATTTTGTGCTCTTCTGCACATGTAACACCTTCCACGTGATCCAGTTGGTTATTTCTGGCTACTCTTCAATTTCTGGAGTACCTACCCAACAGTAATTTAACCCTTCTTCGCATTTCACATGAAGGCTTTTGATACGGGAACGTTGCTCTATTTGAGGTTTGATTTTTTCTATAAAATCAGCCTACTTTGCAACCTGGTCTGAGGCCATGCAGTGGCATTTATATATGCACAAAGCATTTATGGCTGCAATGTTCGAAATATTGTAAAATAGTACCATGGACCACCTTCTTATATTATGTGATAGATTGTTTTTTTGACATAGTTGATCCAAAAGATCATGTTAGAGAAATTAATCATTTCAAGTTTGTTTTGTTCTTTCATTGAAGGATCTATAGCATCATCAAAATGCATGCTTGACAACACCAACACTGTCCTATTTTTCTTTGGATACTATGACACCAATGTATAATCTTGTTACAATCTAAAGATAGATGATTTTGGTTCCCTTTCCTTTTTTGGTAGAAATTCTTTCTGCACTTCTCTCTTGTTTTTTCATACTGTTCCAACATATGTCAGTATCTTGACCTGGAGCTTCTTCACTAAATTCAAACTAGTAAACCAATAATATTTTTATTTGTGCCTCGTACTAGTTCCACTATGTGAATAACAGTATTTTTAGCTGAATTACTGGCATTATAAGGTCCCTTTGGTTGTTTTCCGACGTGCGGTTCTAAATTGAGAATGTAGGCGTTTTTACATCAACCAAAGCAAACACTTTTAACCCATACTTCACAGGTTTGCTAGGAATATATTGCCTGAATGACAAAAGCTGTTCTTCAACCGTAAGGTATTCACTGGATGAGAAACATTTCTGGCAGTTGTTTGCAAAGACTAACTTGTCAATCTTTCGGTGAACCCAAATATTATCAAATCTCAGACATCTCAAGAAAAACCTGAATCAGTTTTCACTCATGCATAAGTAACACGATTCAAGTCCATTGTCCTTTGAGTTATCCCAGACTTCGATACATTCTTCCTTTCCCTAGAAAGGTTACCACGAACTTCATTGATGTAAATATTAGTGAATGTTACAACAATGCATATTATATTTTCATCCAAGAATTTCTGTTTCAGCTTTGCTACATAAGCTTCATTTTTGGTCCAGTAAATGCGTAATTATATTACACGATCTTTGTCTAACATTGGTAGGGTATTTACATTTCCTCCATTTAGAAATTCCATCTTTTCCTATAGAATAATGCGTCCTCTTGTATTATTTCAACCTGTGTCTGAAATTCATCATTATCTGACATTTTTCTTCTGTTCCTGAATCATGAGCACATTTATTCACACAATCTGCGTTATCTGAGTCAGAGTTATCACCGTCAGCATCTTCATCACTAAGCTCATGGAACCATTTTAGCCACACATCAGGATGTTTTCTAAACTCTGTTCTAGGTTTTTTTTACCTGTGACATTTCTTCCACAAACTATAAAATAAAGAGAATAGGTACATTTAGTAGATAATAAGCAAAATAACTAATAAGTTTTGAAATACCTATAATTATACACATAAAATATGGATTGAATCTAGGAAAGCAATAAATTAACATACACTTACTTGGTTACAAATTGTAGCAGTAAAGCTGACACGGATGACAGGTGTCCTCCAAGCTATTATAATGCATCCTCACCAATGTAACTTGCATAACTGAAAGCCAATAATGGCTGAAACTGATGCATGGAAAGTGAACAGAAAGGTAGCGCGAACTTAATTCAGCCCAGTCAGACAAAACAGGGCGTGAAAAACACGTGGATGGCGGGTGACATCCGCGCATGTAATGAAGGATTAAGAAGCAGTGTGAACCAATTCTGGAACAAGTAAATTCACTAATACAAACAAAAAATCTGCATCAGAAAATTAAAAAAGATTTAATTTTGAAAAATTAGATAACGGCAACCAAATAGTAATTAAATCAAAAAGACTATAACCAAAGAGTAGAAACCTTGCTAAGCGATCTGGAAACTGAAGAAATAGCCAATCCAATGAATAAATTTTTAAAGGTAGTACAGGAACTTTATCAGATTTTAAGACTATAACAGGAAAAATGCAACACACCTCCACTCTTATCGTTGAAGCCAAAGAAGCGAGATTCAGTTGGTATAAGGGATTGAAAATGGGAACAAGTGTTCCCGAAACTGGTCCTTGTAAGTAATTACTAAGTGATGTTTTGTGATACAAAACCTGACTCAAATTATTTTCATTTAATGAAGAAAACAGAATAGAATAAAATGTCCATAAGTTTGCATCTCTAGTTCCAGGAGGGGAGGGCATGGGAGATTGCAGGGGGAGCAAAAAAATTGCTCAGAAAAAATAAACATGCACAATGATGATGATTTGTCTTATGTTGTCAGTCTATACAGCCCTTTAGCCTACCCTCAAGGATCCGTATCAAACATGATATATATTTAATTCAAAATCTTCTCGGGCTTCTAGCCAGGTAATAACTTGGCTTGACACCAACGTTTCGAAGAAGTGCATCTTCCTCGTCTTCAGGGTGAACTGATGGTTTGAGCTTGCGGAGACTGGTATTTATAAGAGCTGGGATGAAGCTAACATCTGATTGGTTCGCGAGATATTATGGCCTGGTATTTAAGATGACTGAGACATGGGCACGGACTTCGTAGAAAACTATTTATAGCAGTTATTCGGCTAATGTTTTGTGTTTGAGCACGCACCTGCTAGAAAATAAGTCTTGGAAGACTGCAGGTACAGGATTAGGTGTAAAGGCTCTTTATCATCGGTGTCCATGCTGAACTTAATTGTAGGCCAGAATCGCGATTTAGATTATTTGTTTCAGATGAGATGGCTAAAGCTTCTTTTACTCTCCTTTCCCAGTAATTCGAACACTTTGCCACTATCTTGGTGTTAGTAAAGTTAGCTCTGTGGCTCTGTTCTATACAGTGTTCAGCCAGTCCAGATTTTTCGGGTTGCATAAGCCTTATTGATCTTTGGTGTTCAGAAACGCGTGTGGCAATAGTGCGTCCTGTTTGGCCAATGTACGCTGCGCTGCATTCGCAAGGAATGTGGTAGACACCAGGTACTCTGAGAGCTAAATTATCTTTAACTGGCCTGACCAAATTTTTGATTTTAGGTGGTGGCTTATGGATGGTTTTGACATTATATTTGTAGAGTAGTCTACTAATCTTTCCCGAAAAATTGCCGGTAAACGGTATATAGGCTATGGCGGCTGGCTTGTCTTTTTGTTGAGTGTTCTTGCTGGGGTTTCTTTTTCGTCCGGCTCTTTTCAGCGCTGATGTGATGTCCTTGGCTGAATATCCATTTTGTTGGAGTGTGAATTTTAGGTGTTGAAATTCCATTTGCAGATTATCTGGGTCTGATACAGAAACTGCTCTATGTGCCAATGTGTTTAGAATGCCCATTCGTTGTGACTTATGGTGGAAGCTGTTTGCGTTGAGATAAAGATCCGTGTGTGTAGGTTTTCGGTAGACGGCATGACCAAGAGTTCCGTCCGCTTTTCTGGTAACCAGAATGTCCAGAAATGGGAGGGAAGCATTTTTCTCAACTTCCATTGTGAACTGTATTTGTGATCTAAGGCTATTTAGGTGTGCAAGAAAATCTGGAAGAGTGTGCAGTCCATGTGGCCAAATTACAAATGTATCATCTACATATCTGTAAAAATGTGTAGGTTTTAATGGGGCTGTGTTAAGTATTTCATGCTCCAGAAACTCCATATAGAAGTTGGCAATAGCTGGTGACAGAGGAGAGCCCATCGCAACACCGTCTGTCTGCTCGTAGTAGGTGTTGCCATACAGAAAATAAGTGGAAGTAAGTGTGTGACTAAACAGTGCAGTAATACCAGGTGGAAAGTGTTCTGACAATAGTTGTATTGTTTCCGCCAGGGGAACTCTGGTGAAGAGAGATACCACATCGAAACTAACTAACAAGTGAAGCCATCGGACCTGTTAGTTAGTTTCGATGTGGTATCTCTCTTCACCAGAGTTCCCCTGGCGGAAACAATACAACTATTGTCAGAAC
Organism: Hymenopus coronatus; assembly: GCA_030762935.1. Lineage (NCBI taxonomy): Eukaryota > Metazoa > Arthropoda > Insecta > Mantodea > Hymenopodidae > Hymenopus > Hymenopus coronatus. The sequence goes on from CM060891.1 coordinate 82,677,272, forward strand.
ACTTTCCACCTGGTATTACTGCACTGTTTAGTCACACACTTACTTCCACTTATTTTCTGTATGGCAACACCTACTACGAGCAGACAGACGGTGTTGCGATGGGCTCTCCTCTGTCACCAGCTATTGCCAACTTCTATATGGAGTTTCTGGAGCATGAAATACTTAACACAGCCCCATTAAAACCTACACATTTTTACAGATATGTAGATGATACATTTGTAATTTGGCCACATGGACTGCACACTCTTCCAGATTTTCTTGCACACCTAAATAGCCTTAGATCACAAATACAGTTCACAATGGAAGTTGAGAAAAATGCTTCCCTCCCATTTCTGGACATTCTGGTTACCAGAAAAGCGGACGGAACTCTTGGTCATGCCGACTACCGAAAACCTACACACACGGATCTTTATCTCAACGCAAACAGCTTCCACCATAAGTCACAACGAATGGGCATTCTAAACACATTGGCACATAGAGCAGTTTCTGTATCAGACCCAGATAATCTGCAAATGGAATTTCAACACCTAAAATTCACACTCCAACAAAATGGATATTCAGCCAAGGACATCACATCAGCGCTGAAAAGAGCCGGACGAAAAAGAAACCCCAGCAAGAACACTCAACAAAAAGACAAGCCAGCCGCCATAGCCTATATACCGTTTACCGGCAATTTTTCGGGAAAGATTAGTAGACTACTCTACAAATATAATGTCAAAACCATCCATAAGCCACCACCTAAAATCAAAAATTTGGTCAGGCCAGTTAAAGATAATTTAGCTCTCAGAGTACCTGGTGCCTACCACATTCCTTGCGAATGCAGCGCAGCGTACATTGGCCAAACAGGACGCACTATTGCCACACGCGTTTCTGAACACCAAAGATCAATAAGGCTTATGCAACCCGAAAAATCTGGACTGGCTGAACACTGTATAGAACAGAGCCACAGAGCTAACTTTACTAACACCAAGATAGTGGCAAAGTGTTCGAATTACTGGGAAAGGAGAGTAAAAGAAGCTTTAGCCATCTCATCTGAAACAAATAATCTAAATCGCGATTCTGGCCTACAATTAAGTTCAGCATGGACACCGATGATAAAGAGCCTTTACACCTAATCCTGTACCTGCAGTCTTCCAAGACTTATTTTCTAGCAGGTGCGTGCTCAAACACAAAACATTAGCCGAATAACTGCTATAAATAGTTTTCTACGAAGTCCGTGCCCATGTCTCAGTCATCTTAAATACCAGGCCATAATATCTCGCGAACCAATCAGATGTTAGCTTCATCCCAGCTCTTATAAATACCAGTCTCCGCAAGCTCAAACCATCAGTTCACCCTGAAGACGAGGAAGATGCACTTCTTCGAAACGTTGGTGTCAAGCCAAGTTATTACCTGGCTAGAAGCCCGAGAAGATTTTGAATTAACACGTCGCCAGGAAAGCTATAGTTCTTATGATATATATTTTTTTTTTTTCTCATTCTATGAACACAACAAAAATTAAGACTGCGTGTACCATATTTGATACATTCTGCACTTTATGCTCATATTCTTTTTGTTCTATCTTTATGTCCTGTTTATCAATCATAGAACAGAAAATACCCTAAAAATTTGATTTAGACTCAATATATCGCATGTGATAGAAACTCTATTACCTCCTTAAACCCTCCTCAAAATTAAAATAAAACTTTATAGATGTCTAAATTTCATTTTAGACACCACAAATCTCCCCCCCCCCTGACACCAAATTTTCAAAAACATTCTCCCCCCCCAGATGCTATATTTTGACCTACAGCAAATCAACGCACACAAGTGAAAATGCAACTGTCTAAATTTGATCTCAGGCCACTAGAGGATACATTTTACATTTAATTTTTTAATTTCTTGAGTAATTTAATTCATAGAACCCAAAATTCAATACACAGAATGGAAAGTGACTTATGATTATTCTTAACAGGACACTCTTTGTAATAAATTGAACTAAAACTACTTTTGCTGTTTTAAAAGTAATTTTGAGAGAAAAAACAAAATTGTACATTAGCCCTGGTTTAAGTGAAAATTTTACAAAAATTGAACACTTTTTCAAATATTTCTTAAGGAATTGAAAGAAAAATATTTTCTGTATGTTTAAATACATTTTGAATTAAAAGAATTCTCATTATTATAAGTTTTTGGTTTGTCTCAGTTGAATCTGCATCATAAGCCATAAGACTACATAACATGACAACACCATAAGATCAAAAGAATGCACTACAGCTGTTATTTATAAAGAAATGCACTTCAGCTCGTTCATTGTGTTTATGCTTGTTTTCAAAACAGCAATTATTTACAAAATAGCTCACTTTACTAATGTTGTGTATCTTGAACACAAATTATAATGTAGCAGGTGCAAAAAAACATCTATTGAGAAAAATTTCTAAACAGATGAGCACCACATCACAGAGCATTTGTTTAGTCTGTCAAAGGGGTATGGAAGTGTCTCTCTTCATGTTGAAGAAGTTGGTCAATAAAATTACAATAAAGGACACTCACTTCCGCTGCCCCCCATATATTTAGGTACATGTTTTAAAATATAGTTGCACTTTGTGATAGAATTTCAAAGGAACACCAATGCCCAGGATGATTTTTGCCTTGAAATATATGCATTAAAACAATACTTTTACACTAAGTTTATTAATATGAAAATAATCAGATTGCAGAAGCCTGTAATACAAAATTCCTAGCTCTTATGATCGATCATAACATGAATTGGAAACACCATATTGATTATATCTTACCCAAACTGAGCTCTGGATGTTTGCAATCCAATCTTAATTCAGCTTATAAATAAGAGTTTATTATGCATATTTATGCATGGAATAATACTTTGGGGAAATTCAGTAAATGCTAAAAAAAGTGTCCAACATGAAAAAAAAAAAAAAAAAAAGAAAAAAGAAAGAGGAAGTAATAAGAATAATGGCAGGGGAAAGACAAGCACCTCACTGCATACCACTTTTTAAAATGTTTGTTTGGAATTTCACTATTAGCCTTTGAATATATTCTAGCCATAATTTCATTTGTAATAAATAACCCAGAACAAAACTGCAGATATTCATAACAAATAGACTAGACATAGGCAGGACTTACATAAACCAACAAATAATTTGCAGTTATTCCAAAAAGGAATAGTTTTGTTTAATTCACTTCCCTCTTCTATAAAAAAATTTCAAATGAACAAAAACAAGTTTAGATCAGAATTATAAAGATACCTTATTACACACCTTCTATACAGAGTATACAGAAGAGGATTTCATTCAATCAAAAAACACTGGTAATAATGTAACATTGTAAATATAATAAACATGAATATTCTAAGAATGCATCTGTACAAGTACATTTTTGGAAACAGACATGTAATTGAAAATTATGTGAAACTGACACCTCTTAAAATGTCACAGTTATTATTTGTAAATAAATAAGTATGAATATATGTAATTCTTGACATGATCTACATCCTAGAGTTTGGGCATAGAGTCTAATCTCATAATAGGATCTACAGATTGCAATGTTGTGTATGTATGTAAAACATAAATATATAAAAGTGTTTAAATGTTTGACTCTTTGTTAAACAATTCCATTAAAACATAAACATTTTGTTTAAAATTAAGATGTTTAAAAATACTGGATGAGTTAATTTAGTTATGTGCTTATTTACACCTCTCCAAGCTACATTTTGAACTAGCAGCTTCAATACGCAATTCATTGGAAAATGATTATTTTTAATAAATTTCAATTTATACTCTTAGTTTCAACTGCATTGTACTTGTTAAAATTAATTGCTGCAATACTGTAAGTTGCAAAACTTGTCTTTTGTTGCAGATCATTCCCAAATTAACTGTACTTGATAAATATAAGGAGCATAAAATTGCACAACTTATAAAAGAAAACACCTCTGGCATATACCATATGCAAATGCCAACAAAACAGGAAATTAGTCATTAAGAAAAAGGTTACATGTTAACCTAACAGATACAAATACAGTATTTTCCTTGGAAAAATCAGTAATATTAAAAAATAGAGTATATGAAAGCATTACAAAGTTAAAAGCTCATAGCAAAGCATTACAAAGTTTAAAGTATCTAATATCTTACATTGCAAGACTCCTTGCACGCCATTCTTTCATCATGTCTTGTGAACCTATTGTTTTCAAACTTCGGTATTCTTCTCCATGGTTAGATATAAAATCTTCCACTAATTTTTGATGATACTCTATCTGCAAACACAGACATATGGAAATACAAATTAAAGACTAAAGTCCATTGCTTTCATAATGTTTTAAAGTTGTTTGCCTGTTGTACCAATACACATAATTTTAGTCAACGGCAAATTAGTAGAAGTGGCATTATTTTTCTAAAAATATCCATACAGTAAATGTTCAAATTCAATGATGTACAGTAATAAGCTCATTCTCTGATTTAATATATTTCAAATTGCTTTTTACTCAGTGCATGGTTTTTAACACGATAAAAAATTTGTCCTAACCAATGATATTAGTTCTTTTGTAGATTAAAATGTTTAGTTAATTTAATGCACATTATAGCCTAAATACCCATAGAGAAAATTTAGACATTTTACTCACAGCATTATGCACAAAAAGGTGCAACTTCTCTTTGGGATATTCCAATTTGTATATTTTTTGAAAGAATTCCTCAAGGAACGGTGTTGCTTGTTCAATGAATACTGCAATCAGGACAACAGGGTATGATGCAGGCTGGAAGAAATAATCATAAGTAAAAATACAGTTTATAAATGTATGCTGAATAATGTATAAATAATTGAATTAGAACAGGCTGTTCCTAGAAAATTCAAACGAGATATAATTATTTCAAATATATGATATAATAAACCTTTTAGAGAAATTTCCAAAATAAGGAAATATTTTGCATGTTAAGTTTTTTTTTTTTGTAAAAGAGGGAATTCCACGTATATCTTTGTGTTGCTTGTTTTAAAGATACCACTAAAATATGAAGCTTGGTTAACACTGATATGATGTTTTATACTCTTCTTGCACACGCACGCACGTGCGCATGCACCCATGCGCATGCACACACACACACACACACACTTTTTTCTAAAAATAAAGTTTGGGTACAGTAGACTTAAATTCTGTATTTCTGGTGAAATTCTCATGCAGAAAAGTAAACAGCATTATAAAACAGGAAATTGAAGGAACAGTAAAAATAACAGAAATGATAGAAAACTGTTAACTGCAGGAGTGTGAAACTACATTTCTATTGTGCATGTTGAATATAAAATTAATAAAGGCTATACAAACTCCAATAAAGTTGACCATTGAGAGAAACTATTAATACAGAAAAACAGAAACTAGCTAACAAGTTTCAGGTTCCCAAACAAAAACAATTTCATATCTAAATACTTCCAAAAGCAACACGTGCTTCCACACCAGGAAACTGGTCAATGGAATACAGCGTATGCATGAAGCAAAATGCACTGAAATATCTTCAAATGTGATTTGTAACAATAATGAAGTCAGTAAAGTTCCAATCAATATATATGCATGTACACGCATCACCTCCAAAGGACCACCAAATTCAGCAATTCTTTTTTTTGTTGTGTTCATTATTGTCACAAGGTTTGTGGAAAAAAATATGTTTAAAAATAATATGGGAAAGTTTTAAAGTCTCATAATATGAATAATAACAGTGCCAAAAGAATGCATTTCAGTTAGTAGCCGCCAGATGGCAGTGGTAACACGGTTATTTGTTGCTAAATGGTCAAAATTTTGCTATATTTTCCCTCCACATTCAATGTTAAGGTAACACAAGAGTTTATCAAGACAATGATGCAACACAGCAGTGAATTTCAAATACATTTTTTTTATGTATTAACTGTCCTTTCTTTACTCCTATCGTTTAAAATAAAGAAGCAAAGAAGCTTTCCTAGCGATGAACACCTAGAGTAAGTACTCATTAATTTGCTGCTAGTGGCCATAGTAGTGTTTTTCCTCCCCATTCAATGCACCAGTTTATCGAGACAATGATGCAACGCAGCAATGAAATTCAAATATATTTTTATGGATTAACTGTCATTTCCTTACTCCTATCGTTTAAAGCACAGAAGCAAAGAAGCTTTCCTAGTGATGAACACCTAGAGTAAGTACTTATTTATTTGCTGCTAGATGGCCTTAGTAGTATTTTTTTCCCCCATTCAATGTTAAGGTAATGCACTAGTTTATCGAGGCAATGACGCAATGCAGCAGTGAAATTCAAATACATTTTTGTGTGTTGACTGTCCTTTCCTTACTCCTATCATTTAAAATAAAGAAGCAAAGAAGCTTTCCTGGTGACAACACCTAGAGTAAGTACTTATTTATTTTCTGCTACATGGCCATAGTAGATACTACTCAATTTTTCCTCCCCATGCAATGTTAAGGTAACACAACAGTTTATTGAGACAATGACACAGCGCAGCAGTGAAATTCAAATACATTCTTATGTTATAACTATCCTTTCCTTACTCCTATTGTTTAAAACAAAGAAGCAAAGAAGCTTTCCTGGCGATAAACACTTAGAGTAAATACTTATTTATTTGCTTATAGATGGCTGTAGTACTACTCAATTTTTCTTCCCCATTCAATGCTAAGGGAATGCACCTGGTTATGGAGTCAAAGATGCAAGAATAACAGTGAAAATCAAATATATTTCTTATGTACTATCGTTTCCTTGATCACATCATATAAATAAAGAAATAAGAAATAAGCATTTTTGTTATAATTCTTTAAAATGAACAAGTATGTATAAACTATGCATATAACCAATAATCCTTCTTGAAATCTGAAAATGGCGGAGAAGTGATGGGAACCGGATAGTAAACCATTTTAGGTTAACTTCTTATTGCAGATATTGGTTATTTGAGGTTATGTGGTAATTGAGCTAGCTAAAGGCGATTTCATCAGAACATGAAGATCGCCATCACACTGCAATTCTGGTGCTCTTAATGCATTTGATCAAGTAATATTTTGGGTTAAATAGATAAATTTAATACGTAATGCTATCATGAAATAAAACCTTATCACTCTCCCAGCAAGATCTACCTGCTCTTTAGTTATGTCATTATTAGCCTTAAAAATGGCTGTTTTAACATAGAAGAAAATAAATAAAAAGGTGGAAACATTAGGAGGAAAGGAAGAGATTCGGAAGAAGCATGAATGTTACTTTGTGGCTTTCTCCTTAATATAATTCATTACCTATTTCAGTGTTTAACTGCACACTATGAAAGTGCTGCGATTATTGTTATTATGATGACAGCATCCTTGCTTACCCACGCTGTTAGCTGCATATGTCATCCTTTCCACACTACCTTATGGGTGCACTAACTTTGTCCTTTTCACAATACCAACAATACATACCACATTGCGCAGACCATTGCGCTTTGCAGATGCAAAGGCATTATTAAACATTGGCAAAGGGAAAATTCCTGTTGATACGTCTACTGGCCTTATTTCATTTCCACCAAATTTTTGTCAGTTCACAACTTCAAAGGAAGAATTAATATCGAAAATGTTCCCAAATATTGGTATAAATTAGAAAAAGTATGCTTGGTTGAGTGAACAAGCCATTTTAGCAGCAACTAATGAGAATGTAGATGATTTGAATATAAAATTTATGGACAAATGCATTCATTTAAGTTGATTGATTCCCTTACCAACCCAAATGAAATCGTCAATTATCTACCTGAACTCCTAAATTTGCCAGGATTCCATCACACAATTTACAGCTCAAGGTTCACCTGGTAACAATTATGCTATGCAATCTCAATCAGCCAAAATTATGCAACACAACAAGACTCGCTTGTTATGAAAAATTTGATTTAAGCTACTATTATCATAGGACAGTTCAAAGGCAAGGATGCGCTCATTCCAAGAATACCCAATGCCAACCAACTTTCCTTTAGAATTTAAGCATGTTCAGTTTCCTGTGCGCCTTGCATTTGCAATGACAATAAATCCCAAGGTCAATTGCTAGAAATATGTGAAATATACCTTGAATTGCCATGTTTTCGCATGGGCAGTTATATGTTGCATGCTCGAGAGTCGGCAAAACATCAGTGCTATTTATTTTCTCTCCAGAAGGAAAAGTGTACATTACAAGGCATTATAATAAAAAATTGTCAAATTATTTAATTGTAATTTTATTTCATTGCACGGTCATATTATAAATGGAAAATTTGTCTCAGTTTTTTCATTAAGTACACCACCCGTGTGAAGCCGGGGCAGGCAGCTAATTTTCAATATTATTTAACTTCTCTGTGCTTTCCCAACAAGCTTACTTATATTTAAAAGATTCTATTTTTGTACTTCAAATGTTAATGCAGAATTGTTTTCTTTGATTTCTTTTCCTCTATTTTACAAGAAAAGACAAAAAAAAAAAAATTTCAATTGCATCACACAAAGAACAACTTTTAAAAATGTTGAATATCGCTTGCTTCCCATCTATTTAGAAGGAACAAAGTAATAAGCTCATTTCTGGATAGGTAGAGTCAGACTGAAAAATTTAATGCCATAGCCAGGATTTGAACCTATTTAAGAGTATTAAACAATTAATTTATAATATTTAAGAGTATTAAACAATTAATTTATAGTTTGTAATAATTCTGTGGCACAAATCAGAAATTGGCAGGAGCCTAGAACATAGCAAATGATATTGTATTACACTCGCTGAACTAATACTTCAGATATCAATGAATTTTAAAAAAAATTAAAGAAAATAAACAATATTATCTTCTTGTTTGCACATTTATACCCTCTATTTATACTACCATTAAAAGTCTATTTATTACATTGAAATTTAACTATCAATAGTGTTCTATGTTGCTGAATAAAAAGTATATAAATTATCGCAATAATGATATAAAAGTATATAAATTATTGCTACTCTACTGTTATTGTTATTGGTACCTATTATTAATTTTATTTCTATTATCACCACAAAGCATCTGTGTATGCTGCATGTACGTCACCACTGCCACCACCACCACCATCATTAGTATACCTAAAGTAATCTAATTATTTATTTTAAGTGAATTACAGGTTTTAAAAGTAATTATTCTAGCTTTTATAAAGTGCTTTTAGGAATGGAGGACCATTTATGCAGCGTTGAAGCTGTTCTCAGCATCATTATTGTTACCATAATATTTCTATTTCACTCACATCCTTATCCTCGAGTGGAAATGTATCATCCCAACAGCTGAGACAGCCATCTTCTGAGTTCCAGCTATTAGCTAAGTAATTGCCAAAAGTGTTAAGAACCAGCTTACTTGGTCCATTTCCATGCACAACCAGTGGCATAGTGTTGTAAGCTATGTTTTGTAAGTATGCTTCAGGTCCTCTAAACCTTAGCTCCACATCAGCTGAAACCATACAAGAACACCATTGATATATTCATGTTTGGTGATTATTTATGATATGACTTTCATCCTACTCATTAAAATTTATTTTCTAAAGTATTTTACAAATTATTCATATTCTACATATATTTCATATCAAAAATAATAATTGTTGGCAGAAAAGTTTCACTATATTAGATACACAACAGCCACACAGGAGGTTTATATGACATCAATTGTCAAGCTGCTATTCGTCAATGCTGCGATCCAGCAACATTTATTACAAATATTTGCATGAAACCTCAAGAGCGTATTGCAGAAGAATGTTTATACTTGTGAATTTAGTTTCAAAATATGTTTCCATGTCTTTGTGGTTATGCAAAAAAAATATATAAACAATCAAGTTTCTACACATATGCTAGACATAATATATTACCAAGGATCTGCTAGTTTGTTCACTTCAATTAAATAGTTTTCAGTAACAGATTATACCAAGTTTGTTTTGTCTCAAAACAGCTCAGATGGTTAAGTGCTGACTTGCTAAACTGAAGAACTCGGTTAAAATACTTTGCTCATTGTACTTTTTATGTGTGATAAAACATAAAACTTCATGTACTTTTAATTACGAACTGGATCTCTACAGAGTAATTGTTGAATCAAATTAATTCAATATAGGTTATTTCTAACAGTTATACGAGGGGCATACTGAAAGTCACGAGCAACCCATTGTAAAAATTTAAATTTCAACAATGTAATGAAACGAATTGCAGCATCGTAATCTACAGACTTTAAGCCACATGTTGAGACGTCATTAGCTTCTATCACGTGACCACAGACGGTGTTTGAAAAATGGCTGACACTGATGTTTCGCTTCGACAGCGTGTTGTCATTGAATTCCTTGTGAAAGAAGGAAAATCTGCTCCTGAAATTCATCTCAGACTTCAACGTGCGTATGGAGGTGTCTGCATGGGTGCCAGCAGTGTTAGAAGATGGGTGAAACATTTCAAAGATGGAAACACGAGTCTGCAAAATGCGCCTCGTAGCAGGCGTCCTCGAACTGTCTCTACAGAACGCAACAAGGAAGGAGTTGATGAGCTCATTACAGGCGATAGGCGTTTCACTGTGAATGAAATTGCTGCGAAACTTGGAATAGGACATAGTGCAGTGCAAGAAATGATCCACAGCTTGGGTTATCGAAAGGTCTGTGCCCGTTGGGTCCCCCGTTTATTGACTGATGACCACAAACTTCAGAGAAGAACCATTGCACAAAACCTTCTTCAGAGATTTCATAATGAAGGTGATGAATTTTTGACGTGTATTGTGACTGGAGATGAGAGCTGGTTCCATCACTATGAGCCAGAAATGAAACGTCAGAGTATGGAATGGCACCACTTGAACTCACCATCGAAGAAGAAAGCGAAGACAGTGCAGTCTGTAGGAAAAGTTATGGAAAGTGTCTTTTGGGATGCACAAGGTTGCATTCTGGTTGACTTTCTTGAACCTGGACAAACCATAAATTCTGCCCGCTACATCAAGACACTTCTGAAGCTCCGTCGGGCTTTGCGTGATAAACGCCCTGGAAAGAGGATCATCCTTCAACAGGATAATGCACGTCCGCATACTGCCCGTGCCACTATGGAGATGATCAGGGCATTAGGGTGGGAAACTCTTCCACATCCTCCCTACAGTCCCGACTTGGCACCCTCCGACTACCATCTTTTCGGTTCTGTGAAGGAGCAGATGCGTGGCCAACGCTACGAGACGCTGGAGGATATTCGGAAAGCAGTGCATCAGGTTCTGCGGGCAGCTGGAACGAAGTTCTATCACAAGGGCATTTTCAAACTTGTAGAACGATGGGAAAAATGTGTGCAAAACAATGGAGACTATGTCGAAAAGTGAAAGAAAGTCTGTAGATTATGATGATGTATTTGGCTTGGCTTAAAAATAAATATTAAGATTGTAAAACAGTGTTGCTCATGACTTTCAGTATGCCCCTCGTAGTTTCAACATCGTAATTATACACTAGTTTTACAACTTATTTTTCTTCAACAATCTATTTCTGAATTTTAATGAATGCAAGAGTACCTGAATTATTCATGATTTATGTTGTACAGTTGGCGTATGGAATTCTCTCAATGGTTGGTTTCTTAAATCTTCCAGAAAAATCAGCAAATCATATTGTTTACATTATTTGAATTATAAAACTTATAAACATAGTTAAGCTCTGATTTCAATTTATAAATTTTATTTTCAATGAATGCCACATAGACTAACAAGCCCTTGAAACATATGAAATTCCTGTGCATCATTGCTCACATTATGCCAGACCTGGGAGTTTGAGTAAAGTTGACATGTTATCAAGACATGCCATGTAATGAAGCTGCAAGCTGCAGTATCATTTGCCCAGCCCTAGTTGAAAGCTTATTACTTAAAATAGTGAAAATTGAAATGAACAACAGTGAATATCTCATAAAATGACTAATACTATGAAAACATGTATTTGACACAAATTGTACATGCTAATCACTTCACCTATGATCTCGAGAATACTCAGAACCAAGAAATGGTAAAAGATTTGTTAACCCAAATTAACTTTAATGCATTTTAGTCTTCTTTCCTTATGGTTTTATCCTGAGAATTCTCATCAAGAAGCTTTTAATTTAGTGCACACCGCTAGTTGGAATGACTATCTTCGTGCTCCATACTATCTAGTGAGTTACCTTTACACCAGATGGGAGCACATGGAACAATTTAGCACCTTTTGTAGAAGCAATCTGTTGTATATTCTCAATTTCTATTTGTGATTGTGATTCTGATAGTGTTTCTCTTGAGGAATCTGGAGCTATAGTTCAGGAGAATTACAAGAAAGCAATACTTATTCAGATACAAGTAATTTTGTAGATCTAAGTGCAGCAAGACAATGGGTGCAACTGCATGTAGGTGACAATGTAACTCTGGCTCCACCAAGATATCCACCAAGCCTGAATTTTGCAGCGGATGCTAATAATGACATCACTCAGTTTTTCTGCCAGTTTTTTTATGATGAGCTAATTGATATGATAGCAAGAGAGTTAAATCGTTTCGCACAGCAGTGTAATGGTGGAAACCAAACAATAGGGAGGTGGAGTCCCACTACAAGTGATGAAATGCGCATTTTCCTGGCAGTAACTATTTTGCAGAGTGTAATCTGGAAACCAGAAGAGAAGCAGTATTGGTCAAAAGATCTTATGATTGTAACTCCATTTTTTCCCGCAACAATCTCCTGCAGGAGATTTGCGACATTGAAGAAATATTTGCACTTCTCCAACAATAAAGATTATGACCCTGAAACACATCCTAATCCAAAACTGAATAAAATTTGGAATGTATACACGCATTTAGAGCAAAAGTTTTGACAACTGTATACACTAGAGAGAGGTGTCACAATAGAGGAAAGTTTGCTGTACAAAGGTCGATTGGGATGGTTGCAATATTTTCCATTGAAGCGTGCCAGGCTTGGTGTAAAGCCATGCACGCTGTGTGAATCAAAGAGTGGATATGTATGGTCCACTATTATTTATGCTGGAAAGGACAAGGAATACAAGGACTTACTAATGTCATCCCAAGTTGTTATGACTAATGAAAGCATTGCTGGGGAAAGGTTATTGTCTAACAACTGACAAGTTCTACACATCTCCACAACTGGCAGACATCCTCATACACAACAGAACTGATACCAATGGGACAGTGTGATTGTCCTCAGCTTCTGAAGACCAAAAAGCTAAAGAAAGGCAAAATAGTCGCCTGTCAGAGAGGAAAAGTAATGGCTCTAAGATGGAAAGACAAGAAGAATGTAGAACTCCTCAGCACCATCTATAATCCAAAGATGGTGAAGAAAAATGATGAAGAAAATCCTCAGGTCGTTATAGACCACAATTACACAATGGGGGGCATCGACAGAGTGGATCAGCATCTGGCAGCATATCCTATACCAAGAGAAAAGGAAAAAGATACAAGAAATTTTTTTTTCACTTCCTGGAATTGGCATTATGGAATTCATACACCCTAAATTCAGGGGGCAAACAAACTCCTCTTCAGTATACAATGTCTGTCATTTGGAAAATATTCAAAAAACAAAGCACAGGTGTAACATCTCCTAGAGTGGGCAACTGGGTAAAACACCACATCCTTTGCACAGAGCGGCATTTTCCTGAAGTTATCCCAGCAACAGAGAAGGAGACAGCTCCAACCAGGCAGTGTATTATGTTTAGTCGTGTGAAGGATGCAAGGAAAAACAAAGTTCCACATTGTATGACACCTTGCTTTCATGTCTATCACATAGTAGCAAATATTTAAGTGAAATTTTGTTTACGGAATACTTTTCTGGAAGTACCATAAGGTGTTTTTCTTTATATTCTAACTCAAAAAATCTGATGAGTTACACTCACATGACTTTCTCAGCTACTCTACAAACTTCTTACAAAAGATAATTCTTCTTTCAACACCACACTAATCAAGATAAACATTAACAGAATTTTATTACTTAGTTCCTTATAAGTAGACTGGAACTAAGGGAATGCACTAGGCTAAACTGATAGTCAAATGTTTTAAAAGCTGTCGTTATACGATTTTCATTGCAAATCACTTCTTTGCTTAGCCAGGAGTAGAATAAAAGAAAAATGGACACTCCCGCCTAAGAATATAAGCACTTCACAACTGAAACTAATAACAAGGAATATCTTGAAAAAAATGTATATGACATAACTTTTGTATTTTAACAAAATCTACATTTTTTGTATTGTAAGTTTTTGTCTATCTCTTGTGGTTTACTAGTTAAGCCAAATTAAGCAAAATTCATCCAGAATAAACAGGTCTTTAGAAGCTATTCCCAGAAAATTCAAGATATACATTTTATTTTTGATAGAAATGGCTTTAATAATTGGTATTTTAATCAAAATCATTAGAGCCAATTTTAAGAAAAACAAAATTTTTTTTAAAATCTTTCCAAGTAAAAGGTAGTTAGGGGTGGGGGGATTTTCTTGAAAATCTTTGTGCCGCATCCTTGGAAGATATCAAACTTAAATACCAGGTTTGGTATTTAACCGTCTTTTTGTTTTTGAGCTATCCGCACATGCACGCCCACACCCACAAACACACACACACAGATAGACAGACAGACAGAAAGACACACACAGACACAACACATGGACCTGTTTCTGAAAATGCTTTTTTTGGATTCAGGAGGTCCTAAAACATGTATTTCCGGTAAAAACTCGACATCAAATTTTTGGGTGGAATACAATTCTTCTCTATCCCTATGTACATTGTACATATGGGGCTAGAGAAAGTAAAAAAGTAAATTGTAAGAAACCCGAGAATTCTCAGGATAATAGAAATGCAGTAAAACCCATTGTTGTTTCAACACTTTGTTGTCTATTTTTGACAATGATTTGTATACACAATGCACAAATAATAATCAATGATTACCAAATGCAAAGAACAAAATATGAAATATTTTCACCATTTATTTAAAAATAACTAGAGCATGAAGTGGTTAATGAGTTAAAAATTGTTCTCAATATAAATTTAAGTCTATTTATCTCTTACACAAAATTATAGAAAATTTAATAAAAGTTCATACAAATTTACAAAACATTTGCTATAGTACTACAAAGGAATATTCCCCATTTTCTAGTATTCATTTTTACTTTCTCTACACATACTATGTACATAGTGTATAGAGAAGGTATTGCATACTGAGATACTGAGATTTCACCAGAAATAAATGTTTTGGGTCCCCCTGATTCCAAAAAAAGCATTTTTGCAAAAAGATCTGTGTGGTGTGTGTATGCGAGCATACGCACACGTGCATGTGTGTATGTGAATGTGTGTGTGCGTGTCTTTGTGTCTGTGGACAGCATAGCTCAAAAACGAAAAGACCGTTGAATATCAAACCTGGTATTTAAGTTTGGTATCTTCCAAGGATGCAACACGAAGATTTTCAAGAAAATCCCCCACCCCAAACTACCCTTTACTTGGAAAAAATTTCGAAAATTTTGATTTTCTCAAAAATGGCTCTAACGATATATCTCTTATATTAAGATATTTACATGCCAAATAAAATGTATATCTTAAATTTTCTAGGAATAGCCTCTGAAGACTGGATGAATTTTAGAGAATTTTGCATAACTGCTAAACCGTAAAAGATTGACAAAAACTTACCATACCAAAAAAATGTAGATCATGATAAATCACACAATTTATGCCATATACATTTTTTCATGGAGTTGATCGTTTTTTAGATATTCCTTGTTATTGGTTTCAGCTTTAAAAACTTATACTTTTCTCATACAGGAATTTATCAACTCCTGTCCATACAAACAAAGGAACTTCAGTCACATAGAAACCAGCTGTTGACTATCACTTTAACCTATGGTACTCCCTTATTTCGCTTCTGCTTATAAGGAAGCAAGTAATAAGACTATTTCTGCTATTTTCTTTCTCAATTAGCTTGAAGTAAACAGAATCATAAGCTTTTTAACAATAATGTGTTGCAGAGATGTAGAGAAAGTCATGTGAATGGAGCACATCATATTTTTTGTAATAGTCTGCATTGTGCCATGGCAGATGACAGTGAAGGTAAGCGCTTGCACAGCAGTGTTTCCTTATTTTTCTGCTGTATACCTATTTGTTGGAGATTAAGGAGTAAAAAAGCACCTACGAGTAACATCAGAACTTTGAATAAATATCTTATATTTACAAACTGCGATAGTATGTAAGGTGATAAAGGTGATAAAAATAATTCAAAACATGCACAAATTATGTTCCAAAGAAACACAAGCAAATTTCCTAAAAAAAAGAAAAATTATTAACAGACAATTGAAACTCTTAATTAATGTGTAATTCAAAAATCTAATATAAGTATCACAGGCATTTAAGAAACATACAATAATGCTAAAAAATATCCTGTCTGCTGGAGGAAATATAACAACACTTTCTCCATTTAAAATGTTAATGGTGATTTCAAATGCATCATAGGGCCCATACCTGTTGCTCCATTGAGATTTTGGAAAATTTCTGCTTTATGATCCAATTTAATGTTCAGTTTTGATCTCAGTTTTTCATTCAGGTACACTTTAGTATAGAAGAGCTGATCATCATCTCCATCTTCTAATGCAGATGATGTTATTATTTTATATAATTCTGAGGCATATCCTATGAAGCCTATAAAAAAAGAAAACAAAGGTTTTAAAACATGGAAAAAAGAAAACAGGTTCAACTGCTAAAAAAGTTTAACATGATGTAAAACTGCCTGTCAGACTTCTATTTGCATGATTTTCATTACTTACTTTTACACTCTTACTTGTTTCAGTATGAAAGTTGACTATGCAGTTTTACATCATATATAATGAAATTTCTTTGATATGTGTGATTTCATCATAATTTGCTTCATGAAGCATAGATTTGTTACTGTGTGCTCTATATGTGGACATTTACCTCCAGAGTTAAGGTAGCGTTTGCCCCTCTGAACTGAAGGATACTGTGATGCAAGACTTTCATCAGGCCAACAGAAACCTTCAGCAGAAAACACAACACGAGCATCAAAACGTTCAAACTGCTCAAGAATCTTCTCCTTACCAGCCAGCAGCATAACATCATAACTGAAATACAGAGAAAGTGCATACTTCACCTGAACAATAATTCCTTGACAATTTCTTTGGTGGATGTGTAAAGTGGTAATTTCAAAATTGTAAAACATGAGCTACTTAGCCAAAAGTTTTATTTCTCAATAGTGTGCACAAAGATCTATTTTGTATTTGTATTGTTATTAATTATGAAATTGAGACCGTTAGTCGGCCTCACTATGACTATTGTTATTTCTATTAATTGTTCATCAGTTCATATTTAAGTGTTAATAATCAATTATTTCATATATTTAAAAGTGTAAAACTAGCTTATAGCAAGAGCAGTTCAGAGTTGTTTACTCCAAACTTGGAAAGTGGAAAGGGGAACACTCTTTGTGAGGAGACCACTCTTTTGTCAGGCACGTACAAGGAGCATGTGAATGCAATAGATACATAAGTGATGGTGAAGACCCTTCTAGTAGCGACATCAGTTGTTTTTTTCCATTGTGTAATGTTTGTCACATGGGTGTTATGATGTATTCTGGGTAGGAAATGATGCATTATTGACTATATTCATGCCAAGTTTGCGGTTTTTCTGACCAATCAGAAAGAAGCCACCAAGACAGTAATTCTACTATATAAGTAGGAGATTGTAGCACATCAGGGCACTCAGTAAAACACAGATATGCATACACTCATTGATGGATATTTAGGCATTCAGTTACGCATACCCAGGCACACAGTTACACACTCAGTATTACAGTCTTATGCACATCAAGGTTATACTCATTAGTATGGTTTAAAGTAATCAGTGAAAGAAACAAGTTTACTGAGTAAAATACGTGTACATTGTCAATCAAGGAAAGTTTCTAGAAGCTATAGTAACCTATTAGATTGTAAAGCAAAGTGCTTTTCACGAAGTCTTCTAGTTTGGAATAAATCAAAATAGAAAGTAAAGTGTGTTTAATTATTGTATAAGATCATTCCCTAAGCTATCCTCATTGCTACCACCCCAAGTGAGTCAAACCCACATGCAGACTGAGCTGACCGAGGCAAATCACAAATCTAAACAAAGGTACATGGAGGTCTACTCATTTGGTAGTGGAGTGAGTCTGGAAGCACCCATCAACTGGATCTTCAATGTGGAGGCAACGCGTTACCATCACGTGGGGCCAATAATACAGCCTCATACTTGACACATACAGCATAGTGCAAAACGACAAAGCTGCAGAATGTAATATGAGATAACAGAGAATTTCAGTTTTTGTTTTTAAAGAGGTACAAGTCCACTCAATGGGAGATTTTCAAAATTGAGTTCTTTAAGGAGAGACACAAGAATTATAAAAACAATTCATTACACAAGACACTAATGCTACCATGATGAAATATTTAAACCTCTAAGTATTCATAGTGGTGTGTGTAACTCTTAAAAACTTAATAAGCCTTCATAGCCTTCATAATTGCAACAAATATGTGAGATATCTTCAATGAAAAATATATCATATATCTTAAAATAGAGCAGTGGTGTCTACCGGTAGCATGTTGGGCAGCAGTATGCATGTTGGGAGGCTCTCAGTGTCTTTGACGGAGACGAATGACTGAATGAATGCATTCAGTTTATTTTAACATCATCAATTTACATGCTTTTATTTTATATTTGTTCCTGTATACCTATTAGCTTAAACTACAAATAAATTGTTTGATTATTCTTTATGCTCTACCATAGCTTCCCCAGAGCCTAGGCTTTTAGCTCTGCTGGTTAGCTTTTGGACCTATTAAATTTTTATATTATTTCCTCCCCTCCTCACTTTGTCTTTCTTTTATTCCTTTCTTTGCTAGTCCATTTATCTTTTGCTTCCCTGAAAAATTACCCCATGTTTCAGATCCTCTTTTCCTGTTAACTTTTACATTTAGTTTATGATTACCTAAAACATATGCAGAAGCTTTGTATTGGGTTCTGTAATTTTAAAGAGAGTTTTATAATTTTAGAATTGTGCATTGTAAATTATACATTGGGCTACAATTTTATCATCCAATTTGTGCCACTTTTTCTCCCATTGTTTGCCTGCAGTGTTATTTTTTTATATTCTGGAGAAATAGAGCAAGTAGGTATTGAAAATTACTTAGCCAGGATTTGAAACCAGTCTCCCAGTCCCCATCTGTTTGCTCTTACTACTGAGCTGCCAACACAGCATTAAATTCCTTAACTGATTCACTTTTTTTTCATTAATCCACAAGGATATTTAAAATTAATTGGAGATGACGTACCCCAATGGTGAACTACAATGTTGTAAGTGCTTTAAATATCAGACTTCATAGTTTAACACACTATTATGTTAAGCAGTGTTAATTAATTGCTTTTCCCATACAAGCTATGGGTAGAATAAGAGTCAAGATTTGAACCATAGATCTCCTGGTCTGCTGGTCTCCATCCAGTTTAAATCCAGATTATGTATTGAATTTTTCAGTATCACTTTACCTTTCCAATTCCTCTCCTACACATGCTTGTATGGATAAGACAATTAACACCTTACATTCTATCAGGCATCTTTCACTTAAGAACATTGATTTTTCTCATTCTACAAATCCTTCTTTTTCCTGCCCCTTACAATAGCCTAAATACCCTTCCGCAGTTAATAATTTATTCTAAGCTTTCCCAAATCTCTTATCTTTCTATATCTTTTATTCCACTCCTTACTAATTCCCCAAAGTTCATTGTTGTTTTTTCCTTCTAGTTTCCACATGTCTCCCATTCCTATTCTCTACACCTATCCATCAGCTATTTGTGATTGGCAAACTCCTTTGCTTTAAAATTTATTTCTCTTTTGTTATCAAACTATGAAACAAAATTTTATGACGCTTTTCATAATTATTCCTTTCCTTCTTGTTCTATCTAGTTCTGCTAAGTTACTGATGGAGACACTTAGCACTTTGCATTGTTGCTAGATTCAAACTGGTCTGACTGGATACTGTTACTTTCCCATTTTGTGCAATATTACAAAAGCAGGAGATTTTAAATATTGGCCCAAACATTATATTTTATTTAAAAAGATGTTATATAAATTAGGTATAACTTTTTATTGATGTCCCTTAAAATCTTGGTTGTATATTTCAACTTCATGGTTTGGGTTTCTTTCCCGTTAATGGAATTTCAGTAATTGACAGTTTAATTGTATTTAGTTTATATTATTGAGAGTAATATCAACCTTGAATGGAGCCATAAAGGTGCTAGATAACATGTAGGTTAACAGAGAATACACATAAACGAGGAGACTATAAAATCCTAATTTGGAAGTCTGGCACTCCACCTGCACACTTCTAAGTGTTCCTTTCTGAAAGTCAAAGTAACTGATTCACTGTTATAAAATGTGCAGTTTTATATAATAAATTCCTGTGTTTAAAAAAATTGTATATTTCAAAGTTACTTTTGTAAAATTTTAACTCTATTTTGAGCTTTTTCTCCACTATGGCTGCATTGTGCCATGCTTCCAGCTATTAAAATTATGAATTTAACTTCTCACTAGATTAAGGCCAAATCAGTTATATAGGGGATGCCGAATACCACAGGTTACTGAAGGGCAAGTTTGACATTTTTCCACCATTATGGAATTAGCACCAGAATCTAGTGATATGTCAGTTGCTAAGTTCGATCCATAGTTCAATTTCCCTGCAAAAGTGTACCTCTAATGTATCAAGAAGGTAAGTTATATTGTATGTGTTATGTTGGCACAGTGGTTTTTTATTTGCAGGTGTTTAAACTTTCAATTCTGACCATTTAGTTGCCAATTGACACCTGATTGTAATATATATATATAGTTATATTAATTAGGATAATTATATGAGGATTAGTTAATTATAATTATTGGAGTAGATTATTAGGCTATTAGGTTTTCCTTTGCAGTTCATTAGAAATTTGAACTGTTGTTGCAATTTATTGTGTGAACATTGAATTGAAAAATTATATTGTTTCTGTGGGGTTTTATTTTTAGAGAAAGAAAATGTGCATAGGAGAAAACCAAGAAAATCAATTGTTTGGCTTACAAAGTATGCTGAAATCATATTTAAACATATCTATAATTGTTCTTCATATTGTAACAGTACCTACAGTAATTTGCAACATTCAGTAACATATGTATGTTATATAAATTATGTCCATAACAAGGTTCAGTGCCTAATTTAACATGTAAGATGCATGCAGATGTATTGGTTATAACTTATATGTAACCAACGATCATGCCAGAGAGGATAAGGGATGGCCAAACTCATTACAATAATTTGTTTCAGTGCTAATAATATAATTACCTGAAATATGAGGATCGGCTGATAAGTCCCGGGCCTCTCAATGAAAACAGCATTTGAAAATACTTTTTTTGCTTTATTTCTCAACATAATCTCCAGAAAGGCTAATACATTTGTCATATTGGTGTTCTAATTTAATTAAACCTTTTCTGTAGTGTGATTTATCAAGGTCCTCAAAATAGCACCCTCGTTGCTGTGAAATCTTTATCCTCCAAAAAAATTTTTGAGGAGGTTGTCACTGGGTGTTAGATCTGGCAAATAGGATGGATGTTCAAGCAATTCCAACTTTAATTCGCATATTTTTCCCATTGCAATGACTGAAAGATGGGCCGGAACATTGTCATGATGAAACAAATTTTTTTTGTCAAATGAGTCCTTTTTCTTTTCACCTCATCACTCAAACGTTACAGTAAGCTTGCATAGTAGTCAACAGTGATACTTTTATCCTTTTGCAAGTAATCAATAAAAATAATGCCCTATACATCCCAAAAAACACTCGCCATAAGCTTGTTAGCTGACAAAATTGACTTTGCCTTTTTTGGAATTGGTTCACCTGGTGCAATCCACTGTTTTGACTGTGATTTACTTTCTGGAGTGTAGTGATGTATCCAAGGTTCATTCATGGTGATAAGCCATCTCAAAAATTCACTGGGATTTTTATAGTAGAGCTCCACTTTCTTAACAGAAACAGTTTTCCTTTGCAATTTTTGATCAGGTGTCAACAAACGCGGCACCCATCTTGCACAGACCTTGTGAAAGCCCAAAACATTACTTAAAATATTACCTGCACGTTCTTTTGATATGTTTATCAACAACTTTAATCTGCAGTCTTCTGGAACTAAATGATGAGTTTTTCAATTCACTTCTACAGGGCATCCAGAGCAAGGCTCATCACTAGTGCTCGTACATCCCACTTTAAACTCTGCAACCCACCTTTTAATCATTGAATATGAAGGGGCAGAGTTTTTCAATGTGCTGTCCCTTTCCTTCTTGATTTCTTTAGGCGTTAAGCCTTTCAAATGGAAATATTTAATCACTGCTCGTTTTTACAAATCCTCCATTTTTGTGAAAACTCTAACTCTTAAAGTGCTGTCATTTGAAAACTAAACAAGCTATTGACCTGTTACAAGCTAGTCTAGAGTTAAAATATACGGTGCTACCATCTAACTGACTTAATGGCACCATGTCTGTGTGAGGCCCAGGACTTATAAGCTGACCCTCGTATAGGGCTTATTATATTAGAAGACCGAAATAGTGCTTCATTTGTAAATATGTTAGCAGGTAATTTCTCTGGTTATATAACTTAGAAACTCAAGTTTAGAATGTTGATTGCACTGACATAAGGATTCAGTCATCTTTGTTTTTAGTAACCTCTCCTATGCTGCATCCCATATAACAACATACGTACATGGAGTGGCACAGTGCATCTTAAACTGATAAAAAATTATTACTTTCTCTAGCCCCGTATGTACAATGTACATAGGGATAGAGAAGTATTGTATTCCACCCAAAAATTTGATACAGAGATTTCACTGGAAATACATGTTTTAGGACCCCCTGTATCCATAAAAAGCATTTTCAGAAAAAGGTCCGTGTGTGTGTCCATGTGTCTGTGAACACGATAATTCAAAAACGAATAGTAGCTAAAATACCAAACTTGGTATTGTTTAGTATCTTCCAGGGATGCGACATGAAGATTTTGAGAAAAATCCCCCCCACCCCAAACTACCCTTTACATGGAATTTTTTTTTGAAAATTTTTATTTTCTTAAAAATGGCTCTAACGATTTTGATTAAAATATCGTATATTAAAGATATTTACCTGACAAATAAAGTGTATATCTTGAATTTTCTGGGAATAGCTTCTGAAGATCTGTTTATTCTGGATGAATTTTGCTTAATTTGGCATAACTAGTAAACCGTAAGAGATAGACAAAAACTTATTATACAAAAAATGTAGGTTTTTTTAAAATACACAAGTTATGTCATATACATTTTTCTTGTGGAGCTTACCGTTTTCGAGGTACTCATTGTTATTAGTTTCAGCTGTGAAGTACTTATACTTTTCTCAGGCGGGGGTATCCGTTTTTCTTTTGTTCTACTCTTGGCCAAGAAAAGAAGTGATTTGTAATGACAATCGCGTAACGACATTTGACTATTGGTTTAACCTAGTGTATTCTCTTATTTTCTTCCTACTTATACGGAACTAAGTAATAAGAACATTGTGCTAATGAGTACCTCGATTAGCAAGATGCAGAAAGAAGAATTATCTTATGTAAGAAGTATGTAGAACAGCTAGAGAAAGTCATGTGAGTGTAACACATCAGATTTTTTTATATATTTTTACTTTCTCTACATGTACTATGTACATAGTGTATAGAGAAGGTATTGTATTCCACCCAAAAATTTGATACCGAGATTTCACTGGAAATACACGTTTTGTGTCCCCCTGAAACCAAAAAAGCATTTTCAGAAAAAGGTCTGTGTGTGTGTATGTGCACGCACGCACGTGTGTGTGTGTGTGTGTGTGACTGTGGACAGCATAGCTCAAAAACAAAGAGACTGGAAAAAAATGAGAATAATAAAAATCAATTTAAGGGTATTATTTGTGGGGTTGAATACCAAACTTGGTATTTAAGTTTGGTATATTACAAGGATGTGACACAAAGATTTTCAGGAAAATCTCCTTCCCCCCAACTACCCTTTACATGGAAATTTTTTTCCGAAAATTTTTATTTTCTTAAAGATGGCTTTAACAATTTTGATTAAAATATTGTATATTAAAGTTATTCACCTGACAAATAAAATGTATATCTTTAGTTTTCTGGGAATAGCCTCTGAAGACTACCTTATTCTGGATGAATTTTACAGAATTTTCCATAACTGCTAAAGTGTAAGAGATGGACAAAAACTTACCACACAAAAAATGAAGAGCATGTTAAAACACACAATTTATGTTATATATATTTTTTTCGTGGAGTTGATCGTTTTTTAGATATTCCTTGTTTTTGGATTCAGCTTTGAAAATCTTATACTTTCCACATACAGGAATTTGTTAACTCCTGTCCATACAAACAAAGGAACTTCAGTCACACAGCAATCAGCTTTTGACTATCACTTTAAACTATAGTACTCCCTCATTTAGGTTCTACTTACAAGGAAGCAAGTAGTAAGACTATTTCTGCAAATTTTTTTCTGGATTAGCATGAAGTAAATAGAAGCATAAGCTTTTTAACAATAATTTGTTACAGAGATGTAGAGAAAGTCATGTGAATGGAACACATCAGATTTTTAAAAACTTGCTGTTCCATTCTGTTTTGACTTCCATGGGGTGGTGATTAAATGTGTTTGATTTTACCATACAAAATAACAGCAATTACAAAAGGGCATTCACATTACACTCTGAAGTACCTTTCTTCTCACCAATTTTATTCAAAGAGTCTGTAGCTCTTGTTGCAGTCACCATGGGGCTAATAATATGAATTATCCATATGGAGCACAAAATCATGCAGATTAGTGAATGTTACCAGAAAAAAGTTGTAAAAAACACAGTAACTAAATTCCTCTGAGCAGGCAATCATGCAGCTATATCTCTATATTCACTGCTGATATCAGTGCAGTAAATGCTAAATAAGATATAGACAGAAGTAAACTATTGTTAATAGATACAAGGAATAATTGTGATAATTTAATAACAAGTTTACGCTCTCTGTTGCAATATATTTGATCTAAATTACCAACATTTTGAATTGTTCTTTTATAACATGGAAAGCAAACTTAAACTTTTAGTTCGTAATACAATGACATGCTCTGCAAAAATACAGTTAAATGAGCACATTACCTGTCTGTGAACATGACAATTTTACCAGCATTGTCCTTATATTTTTCCAGTTCTTGTTTCAATAGGTTAACTTTTTGTCCACCCCCAGCATATTTCCTTACATAACCACCTTTCCATTTCTCTCCAAGTCCAAGTACCTGGATTCCAAAGCAATTTAATTAGTTTTAGTGGTAAACATTCATACTTATAATAATAAAATGTATAACTCATCTGGAGCTGCTACTGATCATATTTTATCCCAGCTGTTATGATTTTTGCAGTGTTTAAATCCTTTCTAATAAATAAATATGGTTTTGGCTTCATTTGGATTTTCCATTAAAAGGGTACCAAAAGCAAAATACATATTTTGGCTGTTACCTGTACCTAATGTTTCTTCATTTATATAAAAAATGGTTTATAATAAATTTTATTATTCTCCAAGCAATCAAAAGTGCAGGTCTTATTTCTTTTTATTATTATTTTATAATTGACAGATAACTCAAATAACAGGCTAATAAAAATTGTTGATTTTTCAGTCTCCTGTCCAGAATATTATCACATAACCAGCCGTGCTCCATGTTCAAGAATTTGCTTGCAAAAATAGCAAGAATACCAAGAGTACATTACTTTATGTGGAAAGAAATAGTCTATACATATACGCATTTTTTTTTAAAACAGTACTGGAGTCTGGTCAGGACTCTGGCGCTGTATCCCCTATTTACATTCCCCACCCCCCTGTATGATTACTGGTTTTACTGTTCCTTTACACAAACAAATAACACCCATGCCCAAGGCGGGACTCGAACCCACTATCCCCTGCCCACGAAGCACCAAAGCAAGACGCCTTAGCGAGCGTGGCCATGGGGACCGGCTGCATTCAGATGCTGGCTTTATTTTCAATGTATGAGGGTGGATCGAAAAGTAATGCACAATAATTTTTACTCTCTCTAGCCCATATGTACAATGTACATAAGGATAGTGAAGTATTGTATTCCAGCCAAAAATTCCATGTCGAGTTTTCACCGGAAATACATGTTTTAGGACCTCCTGAATCCAAAAAAGCATTTTCAGAAGCAGGTCTGTGTGTGTGTGTGTGTGTGTGTGTGTGTGTGTGTGTGTGTGTGTGTGTGTGTGTGTGTGTGTGTGTGTGTGTGGGTCTGTGGACAGCATAGCTCAAAAATGATGGTTAAATACCAAACTTGGTATTTAAGTTTGGTCTCTTTCGAAGATGCAACACAAAGATTTTCAAGATAATCCCCCCACCCCTAACTATCCTTTACATGGAAAAATTTTCGAAAATTTTGTTTTTCTTAAAAATGGCTCCAATGATTTTGATTAAAATCCCACATATTAAAGCCATTTCTAACACAAATAAAATGTATATCTTGAATTTTCTGGGAATAGCTTCTAAAGACCTGTTTATTCTGGATGAATTTTGCTTAATTTGGCTTAACGAGCAAACCGTAAGAGATAGACAAAAGCTTACAATACAAAAAATGTAGATCTTGTTAACATACACAAGTTGTGTCATATACATTTTCGAGGTATTTCTTATTATCAGTTTCAATTGTGAAGTACTTATACTTTTCTCAGATGGAAGTGTCCATATTTCTTTTGTGCTACTTCTGGCCAAGCAAAGAAGCAATTTGCAATGACAATTGCATAATGACAGCCTTTTAAAACATTTGACTATCACTTTAGCATAGTACATTCTCTTAGTTCCATTCCACTTATAAGGAACTAAGTAAAGTAAATTCTGCTAATGTTTATCTTGATTAGCATGATTTGAAAGAAGAATTATCTTTCGTAAGAAGTTTGTTTGTAGAGTAGCTAGAGAAAGTCATGTGAGTGTAGCACATCAGATTTTTTTCTGCCTTGTTATTGCAGCTGGAATGTTGCAATTTCACACAGATATATTTTGAAATTTTCACTATATTTTTTTGTTTCATGTGCAGTTCTAGCAAGAGAAGCATGAACTACATAACAAACATGGCATGCATGCCACTGTCATCTACATGTGAATAGCACAGAGGTGTGGTTCAATATTTGTGAGCCAAAAGGCAAAAACCGAATGAATTCACAGGGACAGATGTGGCATGTATGGGGATGGACCGTAACAATGCCTCCAGGAGGTATGCACTCTTCCAAAAGGGCCTTGTAAACCTTAGTGACTCGCCATGCTCTGGGAGGCCGGTAACAGCTGCAACCCCGCAGAATGTCGGAGGCACGAGGCAGCAATTTTGAACTAAAGTGTACAACTGTGGACCTTATCGCAACAGTTCAACATTTCCTATAGCGCAGTGTATGATATTGTTCATGACACATTGAAATTTCGTAAAGTTAGTGCCCACTGGGTGCCTAAGAACCTGACAGACCATCACAAGGGTTATCGAATGATGACAAGCTAGGATCACTTAACGTGGTACACAACAGAAGGGCAGGACTTTCTAAAGGAATCATCACTGGTGTTGAGTTGTGGGCATATCACTACATGCTGAAACAAAGCAAGTATGGAGTGGAAACTTGCTGGTTCCCCAGTAAGGAAAACATTCAGGGCCTCAATCTGCTAGGAAAGTGCTGGTGACAGTATTCTGGAATATGCATGGTCTTTTATTGGTGGGCTTTACTGAACACAGCACCACTGTGAATGCTGCAGCCTACATTAAAACTTGGGTGAAGTTGCATCATGCCCTTCATGACAAATGCTACATTAATGCTGACAATGTCAAAATTCTTCATGACAATGCTTGCCCCCATGTTGCTGTTGCTGTTCATCAGAAAAGCACCAAATTTGGTTGGGAAATGCTCCAGCATCTGCCATACAATCCAGTACTTGCACCGTTGAGCGTTCACCTGTTTGGTCCCATGAAGAAATTCTTGGCCAGCCAATGCTTTGTAACAGATGCAGAAGTGAAATCAACAGTCTGCAGATGGCTATACTCCAGGGAAATGGACTTCTACAAACAGGACATATTGAAACTGGTATCACAATGGGACAAATGTGTTTAAAAATTTATGACTATGTTGCCAAGTTGGTAAAGATGTAATTTTTGTAAAAAGAATTACTGTGCATTACTCATCAATGTACCCTCGTATTTTAATAACAATGTTGTCATGTTATTTAATTTGATAAACACTTATATAAATCCATTACCTTGCAATAATTATGTGTTTAGGAATAATATTGTATTTTCCACTTTGTTTTATATAATGTAGGATTTAAGTAGCTTTCAAATCCTTACTAAGTCCATTACTTTGCAAAAAGGAACATTATGCTATTAAATGGAAAAGAGCCTGTAATATATTGAGTTAAATTTATTTGAGACGTAAATACTATAGGGAATGTTTAATTTGTAGATTATTTACAGCTTGCATAATGTTCTTTATAAAGATAATATTGTTTCATCTATTTTATCCAGTGATAGTAATAGGTTTCCATTATTACAGTGTTAAACTAGCCTATGGGAAATTAGTTAATTAAATTAAGTAAAGTATGAATGGATATCTAGAATTAAAAGATTTTTTCTTAACTTCTAAAATGAAAGACACCAAATATTTCATCAAATTTTTAAACATAGTTCCTTCCAACTTTGTGTTGTGAGTTTTATAGTACATTCCATTTTATAACACTATTTTAAAACTCTTAGTAAAACAGAAGAAGCATGCGACAACTTGCTAATATTGACTCATACTTATGAGTAGTTGTGTAAACAAGTGTTCTGGATTTTTCAATTCTGCAGATATTCTACTACCAGGACCATTTTACAGATGAAGATAAATTCAAACTCTTTCCATTTTTAATTAGAATTCTAAAAGTTCTGATTCTCCAAGTTTACTTACTTTTCTGATCTATCTATCTTTATATAACAACTCACCTTAACAGGAACATTATACACTTTAGCTGATCTGATAAATCTATTGAAGCCATCAGTCTGGTTTGTTGCTACAGTTATTAGTTCAAAGTCTGAAACAATTATGTAATTATTAATTAAATCCAATTATATGAGAAATTAATAAGCAAATTAATTTAGTGTACTCTTTAAAATCTTTTAATAATTACAAAGAATAAACTAAAACCAAACATATTTACGACTACAAAAATATTAATCTAAATTACAAAATAAGGAGTCTTTTTTGTAGTTTAACGTCCTTTAACCTGCTTGAGCATATCGGACGATGGATGAAATTGGTGAAACGATGCTCAAATGATATCGGGGTCCATGGAGCTTAAAGTTACTCAACATTCGTCTTCTCAGGATAAGGGAACACCCCGAAAAAAATCTTATCCGGGTAACTCACCCTTAGTAAGATTTGAATTCATGACCTTTTGAATATGAGGAAAACACGCTACCACCACACTACCCACACTACTTTGCTCTTATTTATTGAGAAGTCAAAGAAAAATAGATTTAAAAACTTAGCATATCTATGTTTTTAAATGGTGATTATACTATTAAAATTATTGGTGATGGCAATAGTAACATTTGAGTTTGAGTTCTCATTTCTTGCTATATCTTTTTAGTATGCCTTTGACATTGTGGTGTATATCATCATCATCATCATCATCATCAACACCACCACCATCGCCACTACCATTACTTTATTTGGCAATTCTACGCATTGTATACTTGCAAAGCTTAAATCTCTCTCTTGCTGTAGTTTCTTTGAGCTTGAACTGTCTTATAAACTTCTTTAAGAATTCTTGCTCAACTGCTTTTATCTGTCTCCTTAACCCACAGAGCAATTCAATGGCTACAGTTTATTCTCACTAAGGTGCCTCATATTAGACGTCTGCCAGTCTGAATGACTTGGCTTCAAAATTTATATTTGTATTTATTTTCATAGACAGTGCTGTGGCTGAGTGGTTAGACCGCTTGCCTCCCACCCAGGTGGCCTGGGTTTGATCCCAAGCATCCGCATGTGGGATTTGTGATGGACGAAGCGGCAACTGAGTGAACTTTCTCCAGTTCCTCTGGTTTCCCCTGCCACTCATTTCAGCAATTGCTCCATCATCACCTTTCCTATCATCCTTTTCACTTGCATTTCATAACATCCTCTTCCTCACGTTCATGCCTGGCTACAAGCCGATCATTCATTCCAGGTTCTGCCAATCTATATTTTATAAAAGAATAGATTTGCCTATTTGTTTGTCCTTATACTATTAATGTAAAAACAACTGAACCCATCACATTTAAAATATAATTGCAGAAATACATTATTTATTTTACAGCTTTTGATTTGAATTTCTAACGAGGGAAAAAATTACAAAATGAATGTATTAGTAGCATAAATGAAGATACCTTTGAAGAACTTATGACTTTTCCTTGAGAACGTCATAGAGTAATACATTTATTACCAAACAGATATGCAATAAAGTTGTTATTGCTCTGAGAATGTGTGGAAAAATAAAACAAAAGTTGTGCACATTCTGTTCCAAGTGATATAGTCATAATGTAATGATTATTCAGAATGATAAAACAGAAAGACAACCATATCCTATTCAAATAATAAGCAGCTTTTCTTCACTCAACTTGATTTCACTATCTTTTTTACCACTTTTATCACTAACAGGAAATACCTATAACTTGGTTTCAATTAACAAATAAAGATATTAAATATATATGAGTGTGATGTCACAAACTGCCCTTCACATAAAATAATGAGCTTTGTAATATTTAGGATTTGACCTAATATTAAAGAATAGATTAAGTATGGTGACACCACTGTAATTTGAGTGACTTACATTCAGGAAAATTATTACTATCAAAGACATTTACTGAATGTGTACAAAAATCATATGTATGCCTCAGTTTTCTTTTCCCAGGAACTGCAGTCCAATTTTTGCAAACTTAAACTCTTGCATATTTAAACTCTTGTTCCGATTCACCACAAATATAGCAGAATTCTTTAGAATGCATTTTAAAATCAACATTCTTTCAAAATCAACAGCAATATCATCACAAGTATTTGTTCCATATCTTTTCTAAAGATTAAAAACTGACTGTTTTCTGCAAGATATCTTATAATTACACTATTATTTCCAGGCCTCACTACTTCTGGCTTTTCAAGTTCTTTTGGGAATGATCTGCTTTCAGTTTCTTTTCCTAAAGCTTTTGCTTTCATTGGAGTTCTTCTGATTGCTGTTTGGCTTCCTTGTATTTCAGTATTTATATGTTATTGAAGGGCCTGGAATTTCAGGCAATAAATCAAAGATAAATAATTTTGTTTGAGTATTGCAAGATAAATCAAGCTAAATTGCACTGTTTTAAAATTACAAAAATTTGCATATGGGGCAATGCTAAACAAATTGTTTTCCAATTCCCCGCCTCGAGTTATGTTTTCAAAGCATTAGCTCACACGACAGTTAATGAAAAGATGCTCTAGAACTTTTGGATAATATTGAATAAAATTTTAATGGCAGTATTAGAGGAAACAAAGCCACTACTTGGTTTGTTCTTAGCTTGAATTTGAAGGTCACTAAATGCTTATAGAAGAAATACATTTTACCTTTTCATAATGATCTCTAGCTAGTAATTGGAATTTGAGTGATTCTCTTCTACTGGCATTAAGTCACAGCAACAACAGTAAGATCTACCACCAGTATGATCAAATGCCTTGCTTGTATTGCCCCAGTGCTCAGAAATACCCTGCCTCTCTTATTTACAATTCACAACTGAAAGCATTATGCTTTTCAATGATTATCAATGCTTACAGCTGTACTCAAAGTATGAAATCTTTAAATTGGTGGATCGAGGGATTAGGGATCCTTAACATCTGAAAATTTCTTTGACTACTGATGTCAGGGGATGTTATTCCCCCTTAATGTGAAAATTGTAGAAATTTGTGTTGTTACACAATTACAGGAATTAATGTTTACTTTCTCTACACATACTATGTACATAGTGTATAAAGAAGGTATTGCATTTCACCCAAAAATCTGATACCGAGATTTCACCCAAAATACACCTTTTAGGGTCCCCTGTATCCAAACAAAACAAAGCAGTTTTGGAAAAAGGTCTGTGTGTATCTATGAGCATGATAACTCAAAAAACAAAAATCTATAAAATACCAAACTTGATATTTAAGTTTAGCATCTTCTAGGGATAAAAGACAAATTTTGAGAAAAATTCCCCCACCCCAAACTACTTTACATGGCAAAAATTTTGAAAACTTTGATTTTCTAAGTATGTCTCTAACAATTTGATTAAAATACTGTATATTAAAGATATTTACATGGAAAATGAATAGCTTTTAAATGCCTCTTTATTTTGGATATTTTGTGTAACTGGAAACTGTAAGAAATAGACAAAAACTTACAACACAGAAAATGTAGATCTTGTTAAAACACACAATTTATGTCATATATAGTTTTTTTTGTGAAGTTGACAATTTCTGAGATATTTCTTCTTATTGATTTCAGATTAAAAATACTTCAACTTTTCTCACACAGAAATTTGTAAACTCCTGACCATGCATAGAAACAGATTTCAAATACATGGCAACCAGCTTTTAAAAGATTTGACTATCATTTTATCTTAGTGTATTCCCTTACTTACCTTCTACTTACAAGATTTGACTATCGTTTTAGCTTAGTGTATTCCCTTACTTACCTTCTACTTATGAGGGAGCAAGTCATTAAGAAAATTTCTGCTAATATTTCTCTCAGTTGTCATAAAGTAGATAAAAGAATAAGCTTTTTAACAATAATTTGTTACAACAATGTAGAGAAAGTCATGTGAATGGAATACATTAGATTTTTTTATACTAATTTAAAAATTATTCGATCATTTGGATACTTCTGTCACCATTTGAAGATATGTACTTATGCAGTAACATTTGTTCCATTTGTTCACGGACTTTGGGAATTATAATTTTTAAGGAGTAAATAGAATTCAGCATTAAAAAAACATTATTCTTGATCGTAGCACTTAGTCATGATGAAAAAGCACAGAAGGTATGGGAGTTAATAAATTTAATAACAACTTTATCAATACTCGAAGAGAGTTTTCTAAGATTTTAAGTTATATTGAGGTATCTTAAAGTTATTCAAGTCATTTAAAGGTTGGAAGGAGCAAACCACACAATAATGAAAGAAATGGCGTATTGCAAGGCAACTGCATAAATGAGCCTGATACATTTAAATTGCCTATAATTAATTTTGCAAGGTAATGGGGAAAATTTTAGGTATTCCTTTGACCTAACATTTACTCAGTTGTACTATAACACTTGGGTAAGTATGATTTGCCTTATCCAAACAACAAAGTAGCCAGGCCATATCTTTTAAAAAGTTATTATTTCACTCACCAAGTTACTCATACATTTGAATTTAAATGTTATATGTCATCCTGTACTACTTATTCTGTTTTGACATTTGCTGCTTCTGCCAACATATGTTTGTTAGCTTAACTGATCTCTGAGAACTACAACAATAGTAACTCATGAATTATTAAACATATTAAGATGAACAGATATTGTTGTGCTTTCACTTCCTTTGCTTTTCAAATGACACATCTTTATAAGTCAACAGAATGACAAGCCGTTTGTCAACACAGCACTTATCTCTGTGGAGCTAGTCTGGCACTTGTGTGACGAAAAAGTTGCACTACTACACTTTGCATTTTAAATCTCTTATGGCATAGAAATACAAACTAACTAGAGTTAAAAAAATGTGATATGTTCCATTCACATGATTCTTCTAGCTATTCCAAAAACAAACTTTCCTTACCAAAGATTACTTTTTATCTATGACAAGGTAATCAAGTTAAACATTAGCAGAAATGGTCTTATTACTTGCTTCCTTGTAAAAAGAAGCCAAATAAGGGTATATACTAGGATAAAGCAATAGTCAAATCTTTTAAAAGCTATTGCTATATGAAACAATTGAAATTTGATTCTCTTTTGCATTCCCACAGTAAAACAAAAGAGATGAAACAAAAGTTAAATTTCTGATTGATAAGAATTTAAGTGGCTTAAAATGAAACCAATAATACTTTTATTATCATAGTAAATTTTTATCTATATTGTTATACTATAAGCCTTAATGCACAATTTTCATGCAGACGAAGTTTTATTATAGAGAAGTTTTAGTCTACATTTGAAAAATATAATTGCAAGAGTCTCATGGAGATACATGCCCTCTTGTCCCTGGAATCTTACAGTAAGAGTAAAGTGGTAAGTCAATACATTTGGTTACTGCATAGTAATACAATTGAAGCTTTTTCCAATCACCTACAGGTTCGATATCAATGTGTTAATAAATAAGAAACACCTAAATATGTGAATGAAAAATTTTGCCCATTTTCAACACATTAAGATGTGATTACTTTTACCTCAGATGGCACAAATATAACTCTTTTATTAAATTAAAATTGAAAAACTGTTCTGAAAACTTTTAGCAGTTTGTAATCTCTGGTTTCAGATTTATTTTGTAAAGAATTCACAGTGTTTCCAATTACCAGTTAGGTATCAGTGTGCTTTAATTTATATATTTAAAAACTTCCAATGTCTATTTACAGTAGATACTGATTCTCAGCCTAAATAAATCATTGCTGACTATTTAATGAGAGAAAAAAGGATCTGAGAAGTCATTATACCTGTTTTGAGTATCCATCATTCCTGAAGGGAATTTTATGAGCAATGAAATGCTTGATAAAATACACAGGTCACTCATCATGCTTAAAGACGACAGAAAAATCATAAAAGAGCCCAATGGCTTCACAAGGAGCTCTTGTCTCTGGTTGTACACAAATATGCTCATCATAAGATCAAAGCATAATATTCATGATAATCAAATTGTAAAATTCCAATGCTAAATCTTGCATTCAAAATATGTACCTACTCTAGAAACAACAAATAGTAATAATAACAGCTATGCAAATCTGACATAACTTCAATAATATGCATCGTAATTTCTGAAATTAGTAACAGAACAAATAACAAATGATCTGTGTCCAATTTTGCATAAAATTAGATGATTTTCAAAGTCCAACCTATTATTGAGGTGGATTGGATCGAATCCGATATTGAGTTGTTCTGCATGTAATGCATACCGCAAATGGTATCGTCTTTTGATTTATTTTCGAGGACAGTGCGATTAAGATCGTTGGAAATTAATTATGAAACTAGAAGTAATAACAACTGATCTGTGCATCTGATCCGCTATAATTAGCTTTAATTATATATATCAACTTATAAATGCTGTTCGTACTTCATACATTTTCAGTTTGAGAGGCGCAATTGATCCCCGGCAGTAATGGCATTTTATGTGCGCACCCGATTTTTTATGCCTTCTAATCGATTTGAATGCCTAATGTTATCGTAAACATACCGCCTATCGACGAGTCCACCGTCTAACAATTACCATCCTGAGAGGTTAATGGCGCTGTGTTCAAACCAATAATTAAATCTACGAATTCTGCTGTACAAAACAAATTATATGAATCTTCCTAGCTATCGCATTTGCCTCCTAAACCAGTGTAGGGATTATTAAGAGAACAAAAATCAGGTTATGTAAATTCAAACTTAAAGATAACCTTACCATGTTTAGTTTTTCTGTCCTTCAATGAGGCGCTGTTAAATAAAGTGATAAAATACACCAGAAATAATACCAATGTCACTCGCAGTAATGCCATTCTCCTATCTTACACTGCAAAATAGTTCAGCCACTCCTCCATTCACACTTGCACGCCTCCGCACGTTCACACACAACAGCTGTGATGGCTGAATTTATTATACTCCGTAGCAAAAGCATTTATCCTTATCTGCAAATTATTTTCATAATGAGGTTACATTTGACGCAGATCAGGGCGCAAAGACCATAATATACTTTATATGTCTAAATCAGGCATGCATTTTACGAATTTAGTGAATACACATTAAAAGTTTCCATTGTGGTAATAAATGTTTTCTTTCACACAGTAACAGACTAATGACAGAAGCAGAATCCATAGAGCGTGCGCACTCAATTCTATTACATCACTTGATCTAACCCGCTTGTATTCAAACAACAGTCCAAGCTGGCCTTTTACAGAAAGGCCACCGATATGGCTCTTCCGGGAAATAAAATAAAAAGGCGATTATAATAACTGACTCACTTTTCAGCGTAGCATCAGGCTTCAGTCCTGCATAGCGACTCCCCGTAGACGCAGTATGCAAATCTATGGTAGCACTGTGTGAATCATTGACGCCGGAATAGGCGCAAATCTCACCCTGATTTCGAACGTGGCATTCGCCCTCTGGTTCCAGTAACACAACGTGGCCTGCAAAGCACATTCATTACAATGTACATAAATAACAAAATAATGTGGTCCTTGTAAATATATTAACTATTCTTGGTACGATTAATAATTATATTTATGAGCTGATCATGGTACTTTTAATAATGACGATGATGATAAATAATAATAATGTAGCCATGCACTGTTGTGCTGAAATGTTATCGGAATTATTCGAACAGATATGTTTATTATTATTATTATTATTATTATTATTATTATTATTATTATTATTGTTATTGTTTAATATCACATGGCGAAAGATTTTATTTGATATAGGAGGTAATTATTATACACTTACTGTTCAGATGAGCTTTTGCAAAACGAGATAAGGGCATGTTTAATATTATATCTACAATAGTTATTGGCCCCATTAAGCAGACACCTGTGTTAAAATTATCATGATTTCCCAGAATCGCAAATCGAAAATAAGGAAGCATACTTGTTATTAACAAACCGATTTCAATGCTCCTTTGTAATATTTTAAATATTTAGTAAATATTTTAAAAAACAATTTCCAAAACAATAACAGTGGTTTCTTTACCTAGAAAGGTGATTGTGACCAAACCTACGTGAAGGCATAGTGCCATGCTGTTTCGACTATATACCATCTTCTGTGCTGCAGTCAACAGCAGAACTAACGAAGAGAGGAGCGGAAAGCCGTGGGAGGGGTTGGAAAAATAGCGGTTCCGAGCAAGAGAAATCGTGCCGAAATTACAGGGCTTGACAGTTTGTCTTTTGCATTATCTTTCCCTGCAGCGTGACTTCCCTTTTGCAAGTCACATTAACGTGCGTGGTTACGATTGCATCAGTGATGTATCTCAGTCTATGCACCAATTAATGAGGTTGTAGGGTATCAACGTAGCATAAGGCAGGTATTACTTTCTCTACACGTACTATATACATAGTATATAGAGAAGGTATTGTATTGCACACAAAATTCGATACGAGATTTCACCGGAAATATATGTTTTGGGGTCCACTGAATAAAAAAATAAAAAAGCATTTTTAGAAAAATGTCCGTGTGTCTGTCAGTCAGTCAGTCTGTGGGTGGGGAGGGGAAGTAATATAGCTCAAAAACCAAAAGTATTTAGTTTGGCATCTGATTTTCAAAGAATCCCACAACCCCCGCCTACCCTTTACAGGGAAAGATTTTCGAAATTTTTTATTTTCTCAAAAGTGCCTGTAAGGATTTTCATTAAAATATCATATATTAAATATATTTATATGACAAATAAAATGTATATCTTGAATTTTCTGGGAATGACCTTTAAAGACATCTTGATGTATTTTACGGAATTTTGCATAACTGGTAAACCTAAGAGGTAAACAAAAAATGCATAACAAAAAATCTGATGTGCACCATTCACATGACTTTCTCTATATCTCTGCAACTAATTATTCATAAAAAGCTTATACTACTATTTACTTCATGCTAATCAGAAAAAAATTAGCAGAAATAGTCTTACAACTTGCTTCCTTGTAAGTAGGAGCGAAATAAGGGAGTACCTTAGGTTAAAGTAATAGTCAAAAGCTGGTTGCTATGTCACAAGTTCCTTTGTTTGTATGGACAGCAGTTGACAAATTCCTGTATGAGAAAATTATGTTGTTTATAGCAGAAACCAAAAACCAGGAATGTCTCAAAACTATGAACTCAACGAAAAATATGTATATAACATAAATTATGTGTTTTAACGTGCTCTACATTTTTTGTGTAGTAAGTTTTTGTCCATCTCTTCGCATTATTAAAAAATCCGTAAAATCCATCCAGAATAAAGTACTGTTCTGAGGCTATTCCCAGAAAATTCAAGATATACACTTTATTTGTCAGGTAAATATCTTTAATATGCGATATTTTAATCAAAATCGTTAGAGCCATTTTTTAGAAAATAAAAATTTTCGAAAAAAGTTCCATGTAAAGGGTAGCTTGGGGTGGGGGGGATTTTTCTCAAAATCTTCGTGTCGCATCCCTGAAAGATACTAAAGTTAAATACCAAGTTTGGTATTTTACCGACTTTTCGTTTTCGAGTTATCGTGTTCACAGACACACGGACACACTGACACACGGACACACACACACAGACCTTTTTCTGAAAATACTTTTTTTTTGGATACAGGAGACCCTAAAACATATATTTCCGGTGAAATCTCGGTATCGAATTTTTGGTGGAGTGCAATACCTGCTCTATACACTATATACATAGTAAGTATATAGAGAAAGTAAAAATGTAGAGCTCGTTAAAACACACAATTTTTATATACATTTTTTCGTGATTGAATAATGAAACTATTTTCCGAGCTTGTAGGCCAAGACCCAATGGACCACGAGAAGCCCTGAAAATAGTTTCATTGTATATCTTGAATTTTTCGGGAATAGTTTCTGAAGACCTGTTCATGCTGGATACATTTTTCTGAATTTTGCGTAACTAGTAGACCGTAGTAAATAGACAAAAGCTTACCACACAAAAAAAATGCAGTTCTAGTTAAAAAAAAAAAAAAAAAAAAACACACAATTTATATCATATGCATTTTTGTTGTAGAGTTGGCCGTTTCCAAGATATTCCTTGTTATTGGTTTCAATTTTAAAATACTTACACTTTTCTCAGACAGGAAATGTCCGTTTTTCTTTTGTTCTACTACTGGTCAAGCAAAGAAACGGATTTCAATGGCAATCGTATAACGATAGTTTTTAAAACATTTGACTATCTCTTTAGCATAGCGCATTCCTTTAGTTCCCTTCTACTTATAAGGAACTAAGTAATAAGTTTCAAATGCTTATCTCGAATAGCACGGTGTAGAAAGAAGAATAATCTTTTGTAAGAAGTTTGTTTGTGAAACAGTTACAGAAAGTCATGTGAGTGTAACACATCAGATTTTTTAGGTATTCCTTGTTATTGGTTTCATTTTACAATACTTATACTTTTCTCATACGGGAATTTGTCAACTCATGGCCAAACAAATAAAGGAACTTTAACCACATAGTAACCAGTTTTTAAAAGATTTGACTATCGCTTTAGCCTATGGTACTCCTTATTCCCCTTCCCTTCTACTTACAAGGAAGCAAGTAATAAAACCACTTCTGCTAATTTTTCTTGATTAGCACGAAGTAAATAGAAGAGTAGGCTTTTTAACAATATACTGTAGAGATATAGAGAAAGTCATGTAAGTGGAACACATTAGATATGTTTTCATTATACCAACTGTCTTTATACATACTTATTTATTTATATTCATAAAGAGAGAAAGTGTGTTGTGTGTGTGTGTGTGTGTGTGTGTGAGTGTGTGTGTTGCGCGCGCGCGCACCTAAAAAAAACACTCAGCCGATTTTGATAATTCTATTATCATTGAAAAGCGGAAATGGGGCTATGAAACACCATCTATTTTGATAAAATAATTTACTAAAATTTTATAAATGGATTTAACAGCCCCTTGTTTTTGAATATGAACACAATGGAATTATAAAATAACATGCTTGCGAAGGACTTCACTTTTAGTGTAGAATACCACGCAGTAGACAATAGCGGTCATAGTCATGTTTAACAACTAATTCACAGTAAAACAAAAGATAATCCAATGTACTTTACACTACTACGATACATGCGACACCAATGCTAAAATTTCTTTTGTTGTTTTTTCTTTTTGATAGTATTTAACGCCCGCTTTTACAATTTTGACACCGCAGGCGAGCTAAAATACTTATTTTACCTATTTCAATGTAAGGAAGCTGTGTTTTTCCTGTGAACATAAGGTGTTGTGCCACTTTAGCAGGACATATTAAATAATTGTAGAGAAAAGTGCTAGCTTTGGAAATCAGTAAACCAATATGTTTACTTTCTCTGGCACTACATATGTACAATGTACGTGGGTTCGAGTCCCGCCTTGGGCATGGATGCTATATGTTTGTGTATATGTGTGTGTTGTAAAAGTAAGAAAACAGTAATAATACGGCAAAACAAAGTAAAAAGAAAAAGGTAAATAAAAGTTGGGTATACAGTGCCGGAGTCCTGATCAGACTCCGGTTACTATAAAAAATACAAAAAACAAACATAGTAGATAGAGACCCAAAAATTCGATACTGAGATTTCACTGCAAACATGTTTTGAGACCCCCTGAATAAAAAAAAATCAACAACACATTTTTAGAAAAAGGTCAGTGTGCGTGATGTGTAAGTCGGTGGATAGAATAACTTAAAAACGAAACGTGCGTTAAACACCCCAAACTTCATGTTTAACTTTACTATCTCCCAAGGGTGTGACACGAAGATTTTCAAGTAAATCCTCCACCCCAAAATACCTTTTATATGTACAATTTTTCGAAAATGTTGATTTTTGTAAAAAATGGCTCTAATGATTTTGACTAGAAGATGTACAATTATATGACAAATAAAATGTATAGACTGAATTTCCTGGGAATTGCTTCTGAAGTACTCTTCATTCTGAATGAGTTTTACATATCTAGTAAACCGTATGAGATTAACAAAAACTTATTACACAAAAAAATGTAGATCTCGTCAAAACACAAAAAGTATGTTATTTTTTCTTTCTTTTATTCTGGAGCTAACCGTTTCTGAGATATTCCTTTTTATTGGTTTCAATTGTGATATAATTATTATTTTATCAAATGGGAAGCCGTCCGTATTTCTTTTGTTTTACTCCTGACAAAGTAAAGAAACAAATTTAAATAACATTGGAATAGCGACAGTTTTTAAAACATTTGATTATCGCTTTAGCACAGCGTACTTCCTTAGTTCCCTTCTACCTATAAAGGACTAAGCAATACAATCATTCTGCTAGTGCTTATCTCGACTGGCACAGAGTAAAAGGAGAATTTTTTGTATGAAAGTTGTTTGTAGAACACATAGAGAGAGTCATGTGAATGGAATAACCAGATTTTTGTTTCTCTAGTACGTATGTACTTACAATATATATAAGACAGAGAAGGTATTGTATTCCACCGCAAATTCGATGCCAAGAATTCACCGGAAGTAGATAATGTTTTGAGACCCCTTA
Organism: Hymenopus coronatus; assembly: GCA_030762935.1. NCBI lineage: Eukaryota > Metazoa > Arthropoda > Insecta > Mantodea > Hymenopodidae > Hymenopus > Hymenopus coronatus. The sequence goes on from CM060891.1 coordinate 82,718,657, forward strand.
TTATTATTATTATTATTATTATTATTATTATTATTATTATTATTATTATTATTATTTTATTATTATTATAGTTATTGTTATTAATAATAATAAAACGTATTTTTAAAAATGCCCGTGTGTGTATTGAACACCAAACTACTTGGTATTTAAGTTCAATATCTGCCAAGGATGCGACACGAAGATTTTCAAGAAAATCTCCCACCCCTACCCTTTGTGTAAAATTTTGATTTTCTCAAAAATGGTTCTAACGATTTTGATTAATATACCATGGTTTAAGATGTTTTCGGGAAAAACGAAATATACAGGGTTACTACAAAAAAAATTGACAACCTCAACTACCTGAAAAACAAAAACTATTAGAGATAGCAACCTAATTATTTTGGAGGTATGTTGAGAAACTCTCAAAGTTTCGTTTGTTACTATTGGTAATGCTGTAGTGTTTTGTTTGTTGTTGCAGAAGCTGAAATGGCGGAAAATCCTGTGGAAAAGGCATATTGCGTGTTGGAATTTGCTAGAACGCAATCAGCAACTGTTGTCCAACGACATTTTAGAACACGTTACCACAAAAATGAAATGATGCGCTCACAAAAACCAGCATCGTCTTCATCATGTCGCAACATGTCGATGCAAAAGTCACGCCGTATGACCTTATCTTCTTCACTCAGAAACTGCAACATCTTTAATCTGTAAGGCATCATGTGCAGTCGCTTCCGCAAGATTTTCCATACAGTTTGCTGTGGAATTTGTAATTGCATGCTTGCCCTAGATGTCGATTTCTGTGGGCTTCTTATGTATTCAGAACGAACACGTTCAACGCTTTCTTCCGAAACTCTTGGTCTTCCCGAGCTCTTCCCTTTGCACAAACATCCCGTTGTCTAGAATTTTCTATACCAGTCGTAGATTGACTGTCTAGTCGGTGGCGTTTTGTGGTAACGTGTTCTAAAATGTCGTTGGACAACAGTTGCTGATTGCGTTCTAGCAAATTCCAACAAGCAATATGCCTTTTCCACAGGATTTTCCGCCATTTCAGCTTCTGCAACAACAAACAAAACACTACAGCGTTACCAATAGTAACAAACGAAACTTTGAGAGTTTCTCAACATACCTCCAAAATAATTAGGTTGCTATCTCTAATAGTTTTTGTTTTACAGGCAGTTGAAGTTGTCTATTTCTTTTGTAGTAACCCTGTATTAATCTTGAATTTTCTGAGAGTAGCCTTTAAAGACCTCTTTATTCTGGATGAAACCGGTAAACGTAAGAGATAGACAAAAACTTGCTGCGCAAAAAATACGAACCTCGTTAAAGCACACAACTTTTGTCATATACATTTGTTTGTACAGCTGACCGTTTCCAAGATACTTCTTGTTATTGGTTTCAGCTTTAAATGTCTTGAAATTTTCTCAAACGGGAAGTCATCTTTCGCTTCATACCTCTTTTATTTTATTACTAGCACGCAAAGAGAACCAAATTTCAATTGTTTCAACCTAGTGTATTCACTTATTTCCCAAATGCTTACAAAGGAACAAATTGAGACAAATTCTGCTAATGTTTATCTCGTTGGCATGATGTAGGTAAATGAATAATCTTTTGTAAGAATAGGTAGAGAAAGTCATGTGAATGGAACACATCAGATTTTAAAGTATAACCTGAGAAGAGTGTTTTTTCTCAATAGACGCAGGCTGTGAGACTTTTCCAAAGAGGTTAACTTAGTGGCCTGGGAGTGCAAAATCTACATATTCACTATCTTCCCCTCTATTTCTTTGTCTGTGTTAAGGATTTTCGTATTATGTGGAAACTGTATATTTTTGTGTTACCTATCAAATAACTACGGGACCAAAGAGAAGTTACAGAGATTTAAAACTTCACCAACTGTAATTATTTAGCAAGGTACTCGACCATTGTGATCGATGATTGCTCCACAGTCAAAGGATAAATTATAAACTCTGCAGAGTTTTCAGAATTGGAAGATTATCAGCGACAGATTAAGGAAGTCCGACATTCACATTCTTTTGTATCAGGGAGTTTTTCGTTCATTATTAGGAATACCCGGCTCTGTACGAAATTGCGTTTGAGAGGATTCACAATAAGAATCTTATTGTGTAATAATGTCATAAAGAACTAGGGGAGGTAAATTAGATTAAGATGTCATTCGAGCTTAAAAAGCTATCCGTACAACTCAGGCGCCAGCTAGTCTTTTATAAATAAAACAACGTAGTCACTCCCGTTTCCAAAAATACTCAAGTAGGATAAACAACCCAAAAGTATACTTACTGCAGCAGTCAACTGGCAGATGTGATTTTCGTATGTCATTTGAGAGAGCGCAAGGCCGTTCGTTGAAATAGGTTATTTGTTACTTGTGCGACTAAATAAGGAATATATTATTCACATGCGCGGTATATGTTCATTTAAATGCAGTGGCGTAGCGTGAAATAAAAATCTGATGTGGACCATTCACATGACTTTCTCCATATACCTGCAACAAATTATTCTTAAAAAGCTTATACTTTTATTTACTTTCTGCTAATCAGAAAAAAAAAATAGCAGAAATAGTCTAATTACTCGCTTCCTTGTAAGTAGAAGCGAAATAGGGACAACTGTAGGTTAAAGTGATAGTCAAAAGCTGGTTGCTATGTCAATCAAGTTCCTTTGTCTATATGGATAGGAGTTGACAAATTCCTGTATGAGAAAACATACGTTTTTCATAGCAGAAACCAAAAATAAGGAATGTCACAAAAACGACGAAATCCACGAAAAAAATGTATATAACATAAATTGTGTGTTTTAACGTGCTCTACATTTTTTGTGTAGTAAGTGTTTGCCCATCTCTTACGGTTTAGCAGTTATTCAAAATTTAGTAAAATTCATCCAGAATAAACTACTCTTCAGAGGCTATTCCCAGAAAATTCAAGATATAAATTTTATTTTTCAGGTAAATATGTTTAATATACGAAATTTTAATCAAAATCGTTTGAGCCATTTTTGAGAAAATCAAAATTTTCGAAAAAAGTTTCCATGTAAAGGGTAGTTGGGGGTGGGGGAATTTTTCTCAAAATCTTCGTGTCGCATCCCTGGAAGATACTAAACTTAAATACCAAGTTTGGTATTTTACCGACTTCTCGTTTTTGAGTTATCGTGTTCACAGACACACGGACACACACACACGGACCTTTTTGTGAAAATGCTTTTTTTGGATATTGGGGACCCTAAAACATATATTTCCGGTGAAATCTCGGTATCGAATTTTTGGTGGAGTGCAATACTTTCTCTATACACTATATACATAGTGCGTATGGAGAACGTAAAAAATCTGATGTGTTCCATTCACATGACTTTCTCTATATCTCTGTAAATTATTATTGTTAATAAGCTTATCTTTTATTTATTTCATACTAATCGAGAAAAATTAGCAGAAAAGTCTTATTTCTTGCTTTATTGTAAGTAGAAGCGAAATAAGGGAGTACCATAGGTTAAAGTGAAAGCCAAAAGCTGGTTGCTATGTGACTGATGTTCCTTTGTTTGTATTGGCAGGAGTTGACAAATTCCTGTATGAGAAAAGTATTAAGTTTTTCAAAGCTGAAACCAAGAAAAAGGAATATCTCAAAAACGATCAACTCCACGAAAAAAATGTATATAATATAAATTTGGTGTTTTAATGTGCTCTACATTTTTTGTGTGTTAAGCTTTTGTCCATATCTTACCGTTTAGTAGTTATGAAAAGTGCATCCAGAATAAAGTAGTCTTCAGAGGGTATTCCCAGAAAATTCAGAATATACATTTTATTTGTCAGGTAAATAACTTTAATATACGATATTTTAATCAAAATCGTTAGAGCCATTTCTTAGAAAATCAAAATTTTCGAAAAAAGTTCCATGTAAAGGGTAGTTTGGGGTGGGGGAATTTTTCTCAAAATCTTCGTGTCGCATCCCTGGAATATACTAAACTTAAATACCAAGTTTGGTATTTTAGCTACTTTTCGGTTTTGAGTTATCGTGTTCACAGACACACGGACACACTGACATACGGACACACACACACACATACGGACCTTTTTGTGAAAATGCTTTTTTTTTAGATAAAGGGGACCCTAAAACATATATTTCCGGTGAAATCTCGGTATCGAATTTTTTGGTGGAGTGCAATACTTTCTCTATTCACTATGTACATAGTGCGTATAGAGAAAGTAAAAATGGGAACGCTATGGTTTAAATGCCCTACTGCTGGAAATAAAAGGTGGAGGTGGGCAGTTTCACATTTTTTATCGAATATTGCGCCTATAAATAGGGTTTAAGATTAACGATGAAAACAACAAATAACAATGTTAATATAATGGTTATATTGAAAACAATAACACTCATCTAAACTGACTTATACACCAAGTCCATCCGTCGGTTCTTCATTGTTGCGAGCGTGGCAATTACCTTCTCAATAAAGGCGGCCGTTCTCCAAACAGCTCTCTTTCTCAATTATCATTGAGTTTCTTAAGTATGTTTTAATCCTAGCGAGTGTACTCATTGATCTCTCACTACTTGTTGTAGCAGGATATGTTACAACTAAACGCAATGGCTTAGTCACCTCCTCGTACACCGAGTCTAAGCCATTTACAAATAAATACTTCAGTACATTTTGTGGTGATAGATGCTTTTGATCATCTGCATAAATATTGAAGAGCTCATTTTCAAGCTGGTCCGAATTAAAATAACCGGGATATTGCTTTATTAGTTTGAAAATTTTCGTCTGAGGAAATTCTTTCTTATGTTGCATGATTTTTTTTTTCATTCAGTAATTCTACAAACTCGAGCTGTGGAAAATCTTCAAATCTGGATTTCATTTGAAGAACTTGGCACTTAATGATTTCATATGTCAGCACTTGCACTTTCAATCTAGCCTTTTGAGAGTCGAAACTTACATTTCCATTCAACTGGATACTATTCTGTACACACTCTACAATGAAAGCCTTGCATCTTAGGATTTGATAATATTTGCAATGGCGAGTAGTATTTTATTATGACAAGAATTTATATTAACCAGTGACTGCAGAACTTTAAACACGGGGCCAATGTGAACAAAGCATGTCTCATAAACTCTTAGCAGGTACACATTTGCGTCATCCATGAACTTAATGAGTCCCCGTGCACGATTAATGGTGTCGTAGTCCCAGTAAGAATGTTCATCGCCGATTATTGCATTAAAAACTTGGTATAAGTCACTGAAATATTTAATTATAGTTGCGACGGCCCTCGAGGGGAAGTTCCATCTTGTAGTGCAGGCCTGTGGCAACTTAAATACTTTTTTCAGTAAGCGGTGCAATGCGTTTGGACAACAGCAAACTGTCAAGTCAGACAGCAAACTGATATAAACAAATGTACTTGTTTTTGAGCCATACACAAGTAATAGATTCAGTTGGTGTGCGTAGAAGTGAATAAAGATTGCGTGAGGACAAAGCTCCTTACTATATGCTGTACGCCCTTTTGCTGGCCTGCCATTACGGAGCAACCATTGTAGGTTTGAATTATCACTTTGTTTTTATCTATGTTCCACTCTTCCATAACCTTAAGAACAATACCTCCCAAACCTCAGCCACTTTTATTACTTGAGATATAGAAATCTACGAACCGTTCTTCAATCCTGTCTTGAACACAGTACCGAAAATGATGCTAAGTTGACTCTTGCAAGACACGTCTAAAGTCTTGTCTGCTTGAACTGAAATAAAAGAACTCTCTTAAATTTCTGACCTAATTTTGTCCTTAACAGCTGAAGTTATGACCTCAATAAGTTCGTTTTGAATCTCCGGGGAATTCCCTTTCAATGTTGATGTGGATTGTAAATGGTCTCGTACAACCAATTTATTTTGAGCAAGTAAGTTTAAAAGTTCTAAATAATTGCACCTGTTATTTGATTCATCATCTTCTCGGTGACCACGTAAAGTAATTCTTGTTTGCACAAATATATGATAGTTTGAATTATGCGTCCAAGAACCTGTCTATTCATTGTGTTTTATTGCTGAAGACGTGCAGCTAGGGAAAAAAAAAACATGGTCAATCAAATGTGTTCCTAAGAGCTGAAAATTTTCTTTATTTAACAAATGCACTTTTGATTCTTGATGTTTGATTGCTTTTTAATAAAGTTATAGATATGCCTTTTGTTTAACATTCCAAGTCTTTTTCACCGAACATGATCCAAACATAACAATACATTTTGTTTGTTTCACAACTACCGTAAGCCAGGAGAACCAGTCATACCATGAATATTGAAATTGGTGTGTTTGCTTTTTGTTCATCTCCTTAATATTTAATTTTGGAGTAGGCCGTTTCGCTTTCAGCTCGCATCGTTCTTCATAAGTATAATTTGATAGAGACTTTGACCGTAAGATGTTTAACAAATCTAATGTTTCAGGTATCTCACTCATTGCTATGACAATGTCACATACACTTTATTAGACTTCATAAATAAAATTAAAATACGCAATGGAAACACTAACACTACTCATAGCCGGTGTGGCATGCCCTCGTTCTTGTGATAAAAATAACACATACTTTGAGTTTACCAACTACAATTTTATTCACAAAGAAATACAATTGACATTACCACAACAGCACTCCGGAAACAAAAACACGCCAGGGTACACGGCTGAGCGCTATCGTTTGCACGACCGTAATGTGAAGGGTTTGCGGAAGCGAGAGGGCTAGACAGGCGGATGGTCAGGGGTTTGCGGGGAGGTCCTGCTAGCCATATCGAAACGCTGACTCGTCTCAGCGTACGCTGTTGTTTTCGAACGGAACGGATTAACTTGTAAATCTTGAGTCTGCTAGTTAGGCTTATTAGAGCTGCTCAACAGAATGATCTACGAAAAAAATCACTACTAATTGATTGCATACTATAATTGTCCTTCTTTAAAGCTGTTAGAAAACAAAGTAAATATAAAACAATTAAGCGCACAAAATTAAGGGGAACGCTCAGCGTACTAGGTACCGTAAAGCGACGCCCCTGTTTAAATGTAATACATATTTGGGCTTGAATGTTTAACGTAAAGAAGAATATAAAACTTGATATTGGTAAAGCCAATGAAAGAGTTATTACTATATGAGTAGTTCTAGTTTCTTGAGCGAAATGGAACACCAGCTGCACTAAAAGAGCTTTGCTGACGATTTGGGAAGTGCTGTGAAACAAGACTTCTTTAAGCGACTTTTCCTTTTTCAAAGGAACATTAGGAAATGTTGGTATTGCCCATACCGAATCTATTGATCTATCACTGTGTTATGTAAGATCGCAGCATTAACTTCAACTGAGTCTATAGCTAAAGCAATATAAATTCTCTGTAATCGTGACTAAAATAATAATAGCTTTACCAGAAATATGACACTTAGGTTAAAAAGTCTGATGTGTTACACTCATATGACATTCTCTAGCTACTCTACAAACAAACTTCTTACAAAAGATGATTCTTCTTTCAACACCACGCTAATCGAGATAAACTTTAGAAGAATGTTATTACTTAGTTTCTTATAAGTAGACTGCAACTAAGGGAATGCACCAGGCTTAAGTTATAGTCAAATGTTTTAAAAGCTGTCTTTATACGATTGTCATTGTAAATCGCTTCTTTGCTTGACCAGGAGTAGAACAAAAGAGAAACGGACAATCCCGTCGGAGAAAAGTATAAGTACTTCACAACTGAAACTAATGACAAGAAATACCTCGAAAACGGTAAGCTCTACGAAAAAACGTATATGACATAACTTGTGTATTTTAACAAGATCTACATTTTTGTACAGTAACTTCTTATCTATCTCTTACGGTTTACTAGTTATGTCAAATTAAGCAAAATGTATCCAGAATAAGCAGGTCTTTGGAAGCTATTCCCAGAAAATACAAGATTTACATTTTATATGTGATAGAAATGTCTTTAATATGTAGGAGTTTAATCAAAATCGTTAGAGCCATTTTTAAGAAAAGAAATTCGAAATTTTTTCCATGTAAAGGGTAGTCAGGGGTGGGGGGATTTTCTTGAAAATCTCCGTGTTGCATCCTTGGAAGAAACCAAACTTAAATACCAAGTTTGGTATTCAACCGTCTTTTCGTTTTTGAGCTATGCTGTCCACAGACACACACACACGGACCTATTTCTGAAAATGCTGTTTTTGGACTTAGGGGATCCTAAAATATGTATTTGCGGTGAAATCTTGACACAGAATTTTTGGGTAGAACACAATACTTCTCTTTTCCTATGTACATTGTACATACGGGGCTAGAGAAAGTAAAAAGAAACTCATTTAAATATGGTTTTACAATAAATGATGCAGCATGATGCATATTAAGTACGCTTCGATGCCGATAGCGTGTGGTCGGAAATTCAGTTATGTTTGCACGAAGGTTTTAGTCGTATCGTAACGTTGCATTACCTGCGTTTACATTGAAGTATTCATTGTGTAATAGCAACATATAATGCAAGCTACTACAATAAAATAATTAGTACTAAAATCGTTAGACAGTTCGGGTCTGTGCTACAGTGTACATATCAAAATTACTAATATCAGAAGAACTAACGGAATCTCAAATATACATTAAAGAAAATATAATGTGTCCCACACATGACTTTCTCTGCATCTCTGCAACAAATGATGGTAAAAAGCCTCAACTCTATTTGATTCATGAGATTATTGTGTGTTTCCTTGTAAGTAGAAGGGAGTACCATAAGTTAAACTGATGGAAAGGTGGTTGCTATGTGACTGAAGTTCGTTTGTTTGAATGAACAGGAGTTGACAAATTTCGTATGGGAAAAGTAGGGGTTTTTCAAAGCTGAAACCAAAAACAAGGAATATCTCAAAAACGATCAACTCAACGAAATAAATGTTTATAATATTAACTGCGTGTTTTAACGTGCTCTACATTTTGTATGTGATAAGTTTTTGTCCATCTCTTACGGTTTAGCAGTTATGCAAAATTCGTAAAATTCATCCAGAATAAAGTAGTCTTCAGAGGCTATTCCCAGAAATGTCAAGATATACATTTTATTTGACATGTAAATAATTTAAATATAAGAGATTTTATTCAATTTTCTCAAAACTACGTTTTTCAATATAAAAGCAATATCTGCATATGATTTTAACACATAATCTGCATTGCATAGTGATGTTGTGGATCCTCAGAGAGCCAAATTCTCAAATGGATTATTTAAAAAAGTCTAACATTAATGAGGTAATTAGAGTTGCAGAAAAAATATAAAAATGTTCTACTTTAGATTTTCACATGGATGAGAATCAGTATACTTAGGAAAAAACAATAAACACAGTATAAAAATTGTATATCTATACCCAATAGATCCTGAGAAAACGGGGCATATATATTGCCATTTTAACATGGTATTGCATTTATTTGTTTATTTATTTTCATCCATAGAAACACGATACGTGTTATAGAATACGTTAATTCAAGATATAAGTAAAACAAAATATATCAAGATACATTCAAGATTAAAATACAGAAATATAAGATTTAACAAATTTTAAATTTTGAGTCATAAAGACAATTTTTACAAATTGTACAATTTACACTAGTTCCTGAAGTATAAATTCATCTACACTATAAACGCTATTGTCCGTTAAGAATTTAAACAAAACTTCTTTGAACTTTAGCTGAGATTCAATGTTCTTTATTTATTGGGGTAGTGTGTTGTATAAACAAACATGTGAAGCTATTTTCATACAGAATGACAATACAGAACTTTACGACTCCATATGCTAAAAACGTTTTGGATCTAATGGACAGTTATCCAAAATGTTCCCAAGTTTCAGTTTTTGCTCTCTTTACTTCTATTTTGGCTTCGTTTCTTTTTTGTACGTATTCTAATCGATCATCTTCTTTGTTAGTCCTAAAAATGTATTTTTTTATTAAAAATAGCTTTACAGGTCTTTTAAAACAATAACAATGCTTGAGTCTGCAAATTTAGAAATCTCCGAAGTATATAGCATTGTAGTTAAACTACTAGACAGTGACAGGAGCGCCACCAGATTCAGTTACTACAAAAGTGAGAGCAAAACTCGAAAATATTCTACATAGAAATCTTGGATATGTGATATAAGAGAGCAGTGAGCATAAATCCATAAGAATAAACATTGCTGATGACTTGTACTTTCGATTTGCACCAGTCACATTGTATGATGCAAAGAGACCTTTTCTAAATACAAAACTGATAACAGCGCCATAGAGTAACAAAATATATAATTTCAAAGAGAGAGTTGTTTATTTATTTTATCGCGAGTAGAAGGTTTGTTTTATTTTGGTGAAATTTATGCTTATATATAAAGAGAGTATTGCTTATATATAAAAGGCTATTATGTTAAATTTGCCTATGTGGAAATAACCAATGTCTAAGAAACAACGGGAAAATAAATCCAAGTGCTCTTTTATCATTAATTAGCTACTTTGACCTGATTGTACCGGTGTGTTTACCTCCCTTTCTTACCTCCAGAGTAAGACATCTAATGTCTTACAGACATTTAAACAGACATGTAAACATACCTACATGAAAGTAGACGAGTACAGTGCAGTAGCTCCCAATCTAACGTTGTTTACAACCGGTGCCGAAACCTGATAATAAGTTACAACTATATAATAACTCTGTCAGCTTTATGGTACGCATAATAATTGTGTTGATTTAATTTAACTGGCACATGTACTCAGGTTCTGCCCAGCAGCAATCCTGATAGCTTGTAAAGGGGCGAATGGGCTGTTAAATAAACTAAAGACATATTCCCTCATCAGACTTTGGGCATACCGAGAAACGTTCTTGTTTTTAGAAAAACGTTTTAGGCCAGGCGGGAATCGAGCCTGAACCCATCTCACAGTAGACAGACACCCTACCGATAATAGTTATCCAATCCGGTCAGTCAGACTTCATTACAATATCTGTTATAGATATTCGCACTCACTTCCTAACAATACTTTCTGAAAAAAATACCTTTGTTGCAACACCTACCCTATTTTAAATTGTGTTTCTGTATTTTAGCCTTGCCTCCTTCAAATGGATGCTTAATGCATATTTTTGTACTTCCAGTGTTGCTAATTTTCCTTATTTTTAACACTGTGCGAGCACCTGGTTTCGGAATGCCAGTATTCCTAGAATAGCTATATGTCCGGCATTTTAAAAATATGCTGTATTCTGGTGACAAAAAAAGTGTACTCGGTGTTATGGTTTTACGTGTTATACGGTTTTTCGTTCGTTGATCCTAAAACATGACCATGACAGTAGTAATGCCGAGATTGCCATGAAGTTAATAGGCTAACGCGATGTAACTTAAAGACTTTTCCTTCCTGTTTCGTTAAATAGGATGAAGTCATAATGTGATAATTGGAATCAATCGACGTGGAGCAATCACATGAAGAAATAAAATCAACCACCAATTAAGCTAAATCATCCTAATTATAACTTCGTTTTCTTATACCTTCGCTCGGCTGCCATCTTTATCCGGCAGGTTTGCGCAATATCGGAAGCAAAACAACACTGAGGCATGAATTACGTTGGACACCCTGACATACAATGCTACATTTTCATTCTCTCTGTAGATTCCAGAGTTCACACACATGTACGTGCGCTGTGTTTCGTTTAATAATCCAGCTAGTTCGTAGTAAATTAGATAACCCATTCACCATAATGGCTGAGGTTGACAACACTCCGGAAAGACAGGTAGCGGGCGAGATCTTCACCCCGACCCTCTCACCCCGTAAAACTAGCGCCCAAGAAAATGTGCCTTTAGTTCAGCGCATTTAATAACTTTGCGTAAGGCCATGTTAAGTCATGTAAGGTAAACATAATCGCAATGTGATTTGTATGACACAGAGGTAAATGAATACTGTAAAGCAGGAATTACGATGCACTGTACTTGACGTGAATTAACGTCACAGTATTTAACTTGAGGAAAGACATGTCATGAAATTTGTCGGCTTAATTCTGATTATCAGGTGACAATAAATGTAATGTAACGGATAGGAAAAGATTGACATTTCACAAACTCTTAAGTTACGTCGCGTTATGTCACTCTAACTAGTTTCATTCAATAAAACGTGTTACGTCAAGATAACTCGCATCACGTTATGTTCATCGTAACACCAGCTTACGACACGTTGAATAAAAACCTCCAATTTCATCACTATTTACACAGTAGATGTGTCAACTAGGAACAATAATCTTTAGTATAAATAAAATATAAACTATTCTTTCTTATAGAAATATTAAAAGAAGCCATTTGAAATTTATAACTTTTGTAATGTAGAAGATACTATGTTCAGATAGATGTGAAAGATGAGGTAATTGAACCGAGCCAAGTTGGAGAGAAAGAAGTAAATGAGAACAAAGACGTAGAAGATGAAGCCGTATTAATTCACTACAAAACTTTTCGATGCATTGAAACAATAGTATGTAGACTGTCTCTGTGGTCGAGTGGTCAGCGTTCTGGCTGTCAACCCAGAGATTCCGAGTATGGTTCCTGGCTGAGGCAGGCAATTTTACTTTAAGCCCCTCAGAGTCTGGAAATATGAATACATATGTTTGTGTGTGTGCGCGCGCGCGTGTGTGTTTAATAGCATAAAACTGAAAAAACCAAGGGTAAAACACCCTACAGTTCAGCGAGTAGAACACCAACAGATGCTTCTAAAGTCAAAGCTCTTGATATGACCACAGAAGTTAAAGTGGGCTATATAAATTAAAACTTAATAATAATAATAATAATAATAATAATAATAATAATAATAATAATAATAATAAATGTGGTGGCTGCCTCTGCGGGCGACCGGTTAGCATTCTCTTGCTTCTCACCCAAAGGTTGCTGCTAGAGTGGGGAATTGTTCTTTAACTGGAATCATTTCCTGTCCTCTACAGAGTCTGGAAGTACGCAAATGGTTGTATAATGTATGTTATTGGCAGCCTTCCACTCCCCTAATTTAGATAGATAATGATTAGAGCAATTGATTTACATAATAATTAGAGCAATAAAATTTGCAAATCAAAACAATTGATGGGTGCCCCCTTTCCACACTTCTCATTTACATAATAATTAGAGCAATAAAATTTGCAAATCAAAACAATTGATGGGTCCCCCCTTTCCACTCTCCTCATTTACATAGTAATTAGAGTAACAAAAGTTGCCCATCGAGAGAATTTTGTGGTCACCCTTCCATTCCCCTCCCCCCATTTGCATAATTAGAAAAATTAATTTAAATAAACATTAGACACTACATTTTGTAAATCAGAAGAATTTGCGGGTTTCCTTCCACTCCCCTCATTTGCATGATAATTGGACACTAAAATTTGCATATCAAAAATCTGCTGGGCCGCCCCTTCCACTCCCCTCGTTTGCATAATAATTAGAGCAATAAAATAATGTATATCAACAAATATATTGGGCACACTTCCACTTCCCTCGTTTTCATAATAATTAGAGCAATCAATTTGCATATGAAAATGTTTGCATAATAATTAGAACAATGGCTTTGCATGATATTTGCATACATGACAGCTATCATTGAAGCATATTAAAAAAAAAAAAAAACTCCGCCGACCACATCCTCCGCGTAATGCCGCGACTTTCCATAACTGTTGCAATTGTTGAGATACAATGGACTTTGAAGAGTGAATTTCAACTGAAATTTAAGAGAATTCCAATGATGCCCTGAAACTTAACCTATCATTGAGTAATAAAAACTTCATAAAACACTCGATTTGAATATTTGCTACAACATAATTTAATGGAATATGAATAGCCATTTCCGATCACATGATCACAGGTTGGCATCATACTTTACCAGCTTGTACATGAAAAAGTTTAAAAATATAATACTAGCCCATGAAAATAAAAACTATCAAAATTTCGGTGATTTATTTAGCGAAACAAGCTTCAAAACCACCAAAATCACAAAAATGGCAGAGTATAAAGGGAACAAATCTCCAAATTATTAATCTGAATTAATGCAACTTATAACTAAAGCAAAGTATTAGTGCAACCAATGATTTTGCATCATTAATGCAATTGTGCAAATTAGTAAGCTAACTAATAAAGCTAAAAAGGAATAGAAAACACGAATTCTTTATTACTTTTATTTCAAGGCAGAGGGACATAAGACTTTTAAGGCGTTCACCCAGCACTTTGGCCATAAAATGATCTGGAACTATACATTCAGTAATAACACATATTCAAATGTATGACAATGTGGGCTACGATGAACACAACACCATAGTGGGATCAAACTTGGAATATCGGAACGTTCATTTAAAGATGCGCTCAAAACTTACAGGAAACGAATCCGCGACCCTTCAAATGAATGCATTCATAAATACATATCTAAGCAGCACATGCAAATTAACTATAGACCTGAGCTTTTTAATATTAGTAACTATACATTAAAAGGGAGCAACTAGCCATAAAATACGCCTATAAATATAAGCAAAACCTGAACCTACAGAATAACATCCATAAAGCTAACTAGCGAACTCACAGCTTCTCTCTCTCTCTCTCTCTCTCTCTCTCTCTCTCTCTCTCTCTCTCTCTCTCTCTCTCTCTCTCTCTCTCGAACTCTCTCTCTTTCTCTCTCTCTCTCGAACTCTCTCTCTCTCGAACTAGCTAACAGCAAATAATTCAATCTTTGCAATAACCATTGCTTTCTACCCTCTCCAAGGTGTGGGGTCCGGACAGACTATTTAAAAAAAAATATCTCCACTGTGGGTTTGTCCCTACAGTGGAAAGGGGGAGGCTAGCGTCAGACTTAAGACGCTATTTTCTTATTTTCGAGCGAAAGGTCGCGCGAGCCTACTATCCTTCTTGAAAATGAATTATTTCACCCAATATAATATGAAAAAATTAGCAGGGACAAGAAAACTTTCCCACACAGTTTTGAAATATTATCCCGAGAAAAACCTAAAACATCTGCACTAATCTTTCACAGAATTAATGACACGAAATGCAAACTACCTGCATCATATATTATTTTGAATCAATTTGCCGTTAGAAAGTGAAATACCAAAATAACAAAAGACGACATTATCTCAAGAAATACATTAGAACCTTTCCCAGAACTTGATTTAACAAAAACTGGGTAACACCTCTGCAATATATTATTCGAAGAGATTACAAACCAACAAACACTAACGAATTTCTCAAGGTAAAAAAATACAAACTTGCCAGGACCTGTCTTAATAAAAAAAATGGCTAATATCTACTTGATAAATTACTTGAAGAGATTAAAAACTAATAAATCCTAACGAATTCCTCAATATAAAAAATATAACTCACCAGAACTTGTCTTAACAAGAAATGGCTGACACTTGTACGATAAATTATTTGAAACGATAACAAACAAGTAAGCCTCATAACGAATTTAACAAAAAAAAATGACGTTAAAGGAAGAAAGGCTGACGAGATTCAATAAACAAAAACCCTCAGGGCAATCGGAAAAATAAATATGAGAGAATCTCGTGTTTGCAGCAGTCGCTGATTTGAAGTGTTAGTGAAAAAACGGAAAACTACGAAACTTCTCATCTTTTCCCCTAGGAGATAATTGTACTGCAACTAGCAATATACAAGGTAAGATCTTTACTTTAAACAAATAAAAAAGTTTAATACTTTTAGGTTTTTTAATGTGTATTTTAATGATATATATTTAAAAACAATATTGTAAAAAAAACATATACTGTTATTTATCTAAAAAAAAAAAAAAGCTAGCAGAAAACACATTTCTACTCACTAATTCAAAAACAGCATGCCAAAATGTGCAGGCGCACAAGAGTTTTAAAAAAATGCTCTTCGATATTAACTAATTATTAAACAGCCAAGGTTCTACTATAGTATATTAAAACGAATAAAACAACGCGCTTTTACCTATTTTTATTACACAGAGAGAATGTCTATAGTGTGAGTACCGTGCTAAACACTACTTTCTTCTATACATATATTTGTCCCATGGCATCAGTAGAATGCATGTGTATGATTTACAAAAATTGTCCTTGTGTGCTATAAAGTTTAAAATACTAGTTATTTAGAACAATAACTAACATGACGTATTTAACCTGCAAAGCGCTATGATGGTCAAAATTTGAAAAGCAATCTTGAAACAACAGTGTGACGTGTTTTAAGATATTCATTGCATATTAGAATGTGATATTTTTAATATAAGACATTTGATATTAATACACTGTACATATGAACATTTTTATTAATAGCATTGATTTTATATAGCATAAACACACACCGACAATTGGGGAGATGCCGCCAGCTATATTCTCTCCTAAAAACACTGAAGCAGAGGGAGCCCTTGGGAGGAGGTCTCGGAAGATCAGAAGGGGCATACCAGAGCTCAGCACCATCAACTCGAGGTGCGGAGCGCTCCTTGGGCGTACTCCTTGGGGGAAGAGGCATGGAACGCAGAAATCACTGATTTGTTACTAGATGCGAGGTAGCGGCAGCTCAGCTACCTCGACCGCCACAGGGCAACCGACACGGATTCCCCATTCTGGGTTCTTCTTGCAAACCCGACACTTTTTGTTTTGGAATATACGGCCGCACCGTGGCCGAGTTTAGACCATTCGCCTTTCACCTAGACAGCCGGGTTCGATCGTAAGCGACCGCATGTGAGATTTGCGGTGAACAAAGCGGCGCATGGGCGGTTTTTCTCCTCGTTCTGCGGTTTCCCCGCCATTATATTCCACTGGTGCTCCATCTTCATTCCATGCATTTGTTGTGCCACGGTAGTAAGAGCGGGGTCAAACACTATAAAAAATGGAAAGACACCAACGATCCAACTACCTCAAGGATCTACACGGGAGCAGGGCAACAGGCAGATGCTCCATTTAAGGCATGGATGCAAGAGGACCCACGAGGAGGCCACGTGCCCCGATAAGGACGAAGACGCACCCTAATTAAATAAAATTCTAAAGGCCAATATAGAATATTATTTGCAATGCAAAAATATAGAAAATTTTTAATTCTAATATAGAACAGATACCCAGCATTCCTAGCGAGATGCAGGTCAATAAGATAAACTCCATACTGGGCAAGAACCACTCTGGGTTCAAGGTAATTTGCTCTTTGCAAGTTACTTATGTAGGCCCCTGATTCTGATCATATTGAGAACATCTTTTTAATAGAAATACTAAATTGGTACTACAATCATCCAATTTGGATTCTTTATAAATGAAATGCTTGTAAACAGTTCAAATTTCCAATAAAAACCCAGCTCAGCATTTTTATTGTCTGTAAACTCTCTAGTTAATAGTGAAGGCTATTTTACACCTATCAAGGCATCACACTATATAGAGCTTAATGCTATAATAGAGAATAAAAATGCGGTTATAAATATTCAGAATTTCGATGAATACTGCTTTGTCTGGTGTATGCTGGCCCCAAAATATACTGTAAATAATAATACTAAATAAGCCGCAAAGGACAAAGAAATGCTCTAAAGATCGATTATGCAGAGAATTCAATTATATCGGCATTGAATTTGCTGTTAGCCCACATCGGATAGACCATTTTGAAATGATAAACTCAGGAACATCGGTCGCAGTACCCGGCTTAGATGACGAAAATCCCGTAACCCTCTATACAAATCGCAAAAAAAGAACACCTTTCATGTCAATTTGCTTTTAATCACAGAGAAAAATAACTCAAACTATTGCCTCACAAAGGACTTTCAAAAACTTACAAAGACACAATTCACGAAGAACTGCACCAAGCACGGATCTGCGAGCCCTGCATGAGACATTTTAAAATTGAAGAAATATTATATATATTTATAATTATATAATATAAATTATATAATAATATAAATTAAATATATATAAACACCAGCTGAGAATTTTCAAGGCACAAATTCTAAAGGTGCCTGAAAACGACGTCATCAGGTTTTCATCATATTCAAAGGGTACAACTGTAAACTTAGTAATCTACAATGACATGAGACTGTGGAAGCAAAGGTCCACTCTTGTGATCTCTCGCATCTAGCATCACAAAGCAATGTCAAGCTCAAACTACTATGTCGCCATGATAACGCTCTCTCTAAATGTATGCTATTTAGAGGTACCGATGCTATCAAAGTTTTCTTTATCGAGCTTAAAATGATAGCCATCATGGTACTCTCACATTACAAGATCGAGAAAATGAATTTGACGGCTCAACAATGAGCCAATTTTCATAGCACTCGTCATTGTCACATATGTAAAAACAGGTTTGAAGGACATGAACTGAAAGTCAGGGACCACGACCATTTAACGGGTGCGTTTCTGGGAGCTACTCATAATGCTTACAATTTAAGTAGTAAGGTCCGAATTTCATACCGACCTTTTTTCATTGTCGGATCATTTATGACAGTGACTTTTTAATAGAGCACCTGGCATATAATGATAATCCGATTTCATGTATCGCAACCACTTCAGATGGGTAAATAGATTTTTCAAAGATACAGGACCAACAATTTCCGGTTTCCGAATAACTTCAGGCTCTTAGACGATAAGCTGTCTAATCTAGTCATCATGCTTGAAAAAGAGAACTGCGGATAACAAATGCAAAGTATAAAGATCATGAACACCAAGAACTAATGAGAGAGCAAAAGGGATATTCCTCTACGCAAATGTAGATAATGAAGGAAAATTGAAAGAAACTCGTTTGAACAGCTTGATGACAAACCTCAAAAGGAGTATCAACACGCAAAGAATATCTGGGGTAAGTACAATATACAGAATCTAGGCCAATACAGCAATTTGTACATGAAAACCCGTGCATTATTGCTGGCAGATGTTTTTGAGAAGTTTAGGGACCTCTCTCTCTGGAAGTGTACAGTTTAGATCCATGCTGGTATTATGCATTATCAGGTCTTGCCTTTCTTGCTATGCTTAAGATGACGAAGGTAAAGCTCGACCTCATTTCTGATCAGAAAATGTTTGGAACTTTTTGAGGGAGCTATCATGGAATGTGCAGTGTATTAGTGATATACATTAAAGCAAAACATAAATATATATCAGACTGCGATCCTGAACAAAATGATGTATATGTATCTTAATTGGATTTGAATAAATTATATGAGAGCTCAATGGTAACCGATCTTCCTAAGACTAACCTGAGATGGCTGACCAAAGAAGAAATCAGCCTGATTAATTTCACCTCTATACCTTCCGATTCGTGCACTGGATATGTGTTAGAAGTTGATTTGAGTACCCTGGCCATATCCATGACGTGCACAACTAACTTCCTCTGTTTCCTCAAAGTCAAATACCACCACATGGGCAATACAAGAAACTGCTGGTAACTTTAGAAAGTAATGAAAAGTATACATTGCACTATAGAAACCTCCAGCAATTAATTGATTTTGGCCTCAAATTGCGAAAGAAACATAATGTGGTGGCATAAGATCAGTCGAATAGGCTGAAGACCTACATTAATGTGAATAAAGAAAGGCGTGCAAGGGAGACATTCAAATTTTCACAAAAAATGTGGAAAAAGTGAATAAGTCTGTGTATGACAAATTCATTGAAAGTGTGAGAAAATATAGCGACTTCCGAATTCTATCGTCTTTGAAGCCGGCCAGGAAACTGACTGCCAGGCCGACATACATTCGGAGCATTATATTTAATGAAAATCTTGTAGGGATAGAGATGAGCAGAGAGCATGAACTTATCTACATAGGACAGGCAATTTTGGATATTTCAAAATTGATAATGTATGATTTTTTCTACAAATTCATGAAACAAAATTTAGAAGATCTTGTCCTGGCCTACATGGATACCGATTCCTTCATATTTGAGATATCAACACACATCTACGAGCGGTATCCTAATCTTTTGACACCTCAAATTTTACAGTAGGCAGTCCATATGGAATGATGCTACAGAACATAAAAGTGATAGATTTATTAAGAACGAGCTAGGAGGCATCCTAATTCCATGCCGGCGCAAGAATTTCTCAATAGATATATACTAGAATAATGTGTGGATTTAAGTTCGTGGTCTTGGAAAGCTCCTTTAATCTTCTCTTCATCCTTATCTTTTAAAAATGTCTAGTAGGACTGGATTTTTTCACTGCTCGACTTTGAAGCTTTCAATTTTCAAATTAGCTTCATATCCCTTTTGAAAATATCCTTTATATTTAGATATGTTCATATAGTCATCAACTTTAAAGTTTCTTGCATTCCTCTTCTCTCTCTTGGATGATGGTCATAGTTGTACACTGGCAGAAGTCTGTTATCCTTCACTTCACTAGGCTTTATGCGTGTAGTTGAATCATACGAATCGGTGTACATTGAGACGGATCGTTACAGATCATTTGTATTAAGATTGAGCTAAGAATTCCCAATACATCATATTTGCAATGTTCGTATTAGTCTACCGCGACAGCAGCCTTCACGTTGCTATAAGAGCTGTAGTGATTAATGTTGTTCTTATTCATCAGATTTTTCAAATGCTTATTATAAAAATTTTCTCGGTTATCGCTTTGAGTATTCTGGGGTGGTCTCTGCCTCTCATTTAGAATTTCTCCCATAGCCTCTGAAACTGGAATTTCGCTTCTGTCTTCTGCAGTAGAGGTTGATGGCGATAAGTTTATACTTGAAGTTTTTATTTAGTTTAGCATGGGGGATCATTCCAACCCTATCAATCTGTACAAGATCGTCGAGTACTCGGCTGACAGTTTTTCTACGTAAGAACTTTCTTCATGCAGATGCATGAAGCTCTGCTGCTATATTTTTCTTCACTTCTGCCTTGCTATAATCTTAGATGATTTTAGTTCTTGAATTATTTCGTTGATTTCCTTGTTGTGGTTGTTATTTTAAGCTTCTCTAGATGCATTGAGTAGTCTCAGGCGATTCACTAATGCATTTGTTCGTTCCAATAGATGTAATGTTGCTTTCTCTTGGTATGATGTTCTTTCTACTCCAACCACAATCCTTTGAGCTTATTGAGTAGGAATGTATAAGCTTTGTAAGCTTTGCTCTGTATCAGGCGTCCTTGTCTGACAAACTTTTATTGGTACACTTGTTTTTATTCTTGAATCCTTCTAGAAGCTTCTAGAAGGTCCTCCTGGTGTAGATATACATTTCAGGAAATTGCTTAAAGAATGAGCTCATTCAACCGTGGTGTAGCATCGGATTTTGCTTGTCCTATTATTTGATTATTAATGAAATCTGGCATTTTACTTCCTAGCTTGTACCTTCCATCCTTGTATCGCACTCCATATAATATATCTATTTCGCTCTTGTCTTTCTTTTGAACTTGTTTCAGATAGCCTAAGATGTTCTCGTTTTTCTCGCCTTTAGCTGATTAGGAGCGAGGGAATTGTTCTTATTTTGAACATCTAGTATATCACGAAGCGGTTCTGTTGAAGGTTGAAGAGCTTCACTCTTCTGGGTTTCAAACTTTTGCTCCTTTAGCTCGCGCAGCTTTTCTCTTATAGCCTTTGCATGCTTGGCTGCAGATTCGTTAAGCTTATGTTTTGACTATCCATTTTGAAGCGAAATTAAGTTGTCCGAACCACTCGCATTTATAGTTTGCCTTCTAATCAGGTCAAGTCAATTCTATATGTCATTTTAAGAGTAATATTTAGAATGTGACCATCGTTGGCTCTTGGGCATAAGCAATGAAAGTTAGGATATCACCTATTTTTTTGATGTAGGGTACCTATGAATTCTCTTATTATTTATTTTAACTATTGTAATTGGCTGCGATGGAGAAGCTGGATCAGATAAAATAATATATTCGATCATTGCTCCATATACAGGAATTTGATAGGAATCGACGCCAGTCGCTGGCGTATATTGGCTTTGTATGCCTTTGTTTGTAGTGAAACGATGAACTGACCTCGCATTTGATTTATTAATGCAGTTATGACATTGACTTGGGTTTTAAGAATGCCGATGCTATCTATTAGTTAGGTTTAGTGTTTATCTATAGAGCTCTTTCTATTTCCTATGGCCTTCAGATGTTTGCCTACTGTTACAACAATATCTTGAGTTGTTGTACCTATAGATTTGTTTAAGCTCACTTGTAATTCATTTTGTTTCTTTGCAATATGGCGTCTAACATATTTCTTAGTTGCAGCGTCACTATCCTGTGTAGGATATGCTAGTTCTATTTTTAAATAAAAATCACCATTTGAATCTATTAATGGTGTTTTTGAATTTATGTAGTCTATCATATACTTCATATTAGGCACAGTAGTATCATTTTCGGTAGGTAATAATAGTTTCATTCTTATAGTGTCCAGTATGATATTGTTTTCAGCATCCCTCTTCAAAGCATTTTTGGTAGGTATATCACTAGACCGTCATTTTGAGTTTCTAGAGATCTCTGGATGTGGTTCCTAAGTAAAATCTCAAATTCGTCCACACCCTGGTATAATGTTATTTCGGCTAACTCTTGCAAGCGCTCAGTGGAAGACGAAAGCGTGTAAACAAATCGTTTCGATGCCGTATCACTCTCATCTTGAATGTTGCACAATCTCCTTTTCTGGAACTGGTAGTTGCCATTTCCTTCTCTGTTTAGGAAAAAATGATTTAGCGCTCTTTTAACTGCAGCGCTTCTCTGTGATCCGAACCTGTGAACACTCATTCTGAGTTAAGAATGATCTGTTTCTTCCTTATCTGTCTTAATATATACATAAAATCTATTCCTATATTGACCGTCATTCATGGACAATTCTGGAACTATCAATACAAAAGGTCTTCCTTCCGAAGACCTCCCCCAAACATTTTGCACAGAGTTTTAAACTCTTTGGATGTAATATCTGTTCTTACATAATCCATACATATAATCTTCAAGTTTAAATTGCCTTGTCTTAGGATAATGATCATGTTTGTACTATCTCGAATTAAATGCTTAGGTACCTTGTCATAGGATTGAGCTAGATATAAAGAGTCCACATTTCGATGTCTGCCCATGCTATAAAATAACGCAATCCTCCCCGGCTTTTCGGTTATGACGTCATCAAATATAAATACTGAATTTTCCTTGACTTCTGATGTATATAGGACGCTTTCTTCATCATCAAAAATATTCACTTCTTTGCCTTCAATGATTTCCAGTAGTTTAATGAGATATTGGTACTTTGGTGATTTGAGACCTTGAGCAGATGTGTGAGTTTTCGAATCGTACATCATTCTCATGTAGAATCATATTGAGTAATACATTTGTCTTTCCTGCACTGGAACTTCCTAAGATGAGAGCTCTAACGTTTCATGGAAACAACTTCCCGTGACGATCGCATCTTAGATTGCTTTTAAAATCGAATTCTTGTATCAAGAGAAAGCACTCTTGCTTGATAAGCTCCATCACATAAATTAAACTATAAATGGAATAGTTAATAAATATATACCCCTCCCCGTCATATATTCAGCTATAAATTCCCCTGCATAAAAGGATGTGTCATTGAGAAATGAGAAGAGTGTATGGTGCGAACTAGAAAGGCTAAGGTCAAAAGCGAATGAGATAATTAACAAGCTCGTTATTTGAAGTACATTTGCCAGGGTACTGTGGTTCTGGAACAAAACTAGAAAAACGACGTAAGAGAGGTGATCGCGGGATTAATCCTTTAGATGACTCTGGTAAACTTCACGATATAGCCTATGCTAGGCACAAGGACGCTGCTTCAAGAAACATTGCAGATAAGATATTGACTGAGAAGGCGTGGAGCAGAGTTCGATCACCAGATTCGAGCATAGGAGAAAAACTAGCTGCAAGGCTTGCAAGTAGCATTATGAAAGGAAAAGTTGCACTTGGAGCTGTCTATGAGAACAACCGTGGAGGAGTTTTACCCCTCGTCCCTATTATCGCTGCATGAGGAGCTGCTGCAGTGAGTGCAGCCCAAATTACAGCGGGAGTGAATTAAAAAATGAAAAAGAAAGCCTGCATGCCGCCGAATTACAGAAATGGCACGACATAAAAAAGCTATGGAAGCAAAATGAATAGTTCTTCGCAAGAAAAAGAGGAGAGGAGCTTTCTACGCAATGCATTCTTGGACAGCATAGCTCAAATACTAAATAAGCTTCGTTATTACGTTTAGTATCTTCCAAGAATGCGAAGATTTTCAAGAAAATCCGCCCAACCCAAAATACCCTTTACATGGAAATGTTTTGAAAATTTTGTTTTCCTCAAAAATAGTTCTAACGATTTTGGTTAAAATGGCGTATATTCAAGTTATTCACACTACAAATATACTGTATATTTCGAATTTTCTGGGAATAGCTTCTGAGGAGCACTTTATTCTGTTTTGTTTTTGCAGAATTTTGCGTAACGGTTAACTGTAAGAGATAGACAAAAACTTACTGCACAAAAACTGCATATCTTGTGAAAAGAAACAATTTATGGTACATTTGTGTTGTAGAGTTGACTGTTTCCAAAATATTCAGCATAGCGCAATCCTTTAGTTCCCTTCTACTTGTAAGGAACTAAGCAATAAGTACATTCTGCTAATGTTATCTCGATTAGTAGAAAGAAAAGTAATATTTTGTACCAGTCCGCCACTGACTGATGATAATACCATTCAAGAACAGAACAACAAAGAACGAAGAATCGTTAGAGACAGTGTAATGCTTATGACATTTTAACAGGCAGTATTTCTTTTCGAACTCGAATCTCTCTATCAAGCTGCACTTCTTCGTATGGACTTAAAAGAAGAATCTAATGTGTTCCATTCACATAACTTTCTCTAACTGCTCCACATAAAACTGTTCTTTCGAAAAATTATTCCTTTATCTACTCTACATCATGCTAATCGAGATAAACTATAGCAAATTGGTCTTATAATTTGCTTCTTTGTAAGTAGAGGAGGTATAAGGGAATACTCTAGGCTAAAGCGATAGTCAAATCTTTTAAAAGCTGTACACCAAGTGAAACAATTAAGGTTCGGTTCGCTTTGCATAGCCTGCAGTAAAACAAGATAGATGAAAAGAAAGGAAACGCTCCTAATGAGATAAGTTACGTAGGTTTTAACCGAACCAAGTGTTTCGTCTGGGCCTGGCATTCAGAACGTCATAGGATTGGTTCCCCGCGGCCGACCTCTCTAACCCATGGATGGGGTTTTCGGGGGTTTTCCTGGGTCATTAGGTGAATGCTGGAAAGAATTCTCATTTCCCCGTACTTCCTGTCCCTTAATTTCCTCTTCATTTCATCCCAACGGTCTCTTTCAGGGTTGTAGAAACGTATCATAACAGGACGCGGCAAGGCGACTGGTAATGTGGAGATGACTGTGCTCTGGAAATACATCTCTCGCGGCGCGATGGCGCTAGTGGTTGTCTGCGAACTCGGGAGATCTATCCGGGTCTGAACGGTGGGCTTCTGGCGCTACCCGCGTCGAGATGAAGAACTACTTGTGAACTGTTATGGAACATCCACGGCGGCTCTCTCCTGTCCGGCTATCGACCACCCTATAAATTACATTCTTGCCATCTTTCCTTCAGGGGTTTGACATACAAAAAGCCAATCAATGGATGAGTTGTGGAACCCGCTCCCCCGGTACATTACTGCTGCTATGTTTAAAATTGAGACCAATAACAAGGAATACCTCAGAAATAGTTAACTCTACATAAAGAGATATATTATATATATTATGTTTTTAGCGAGATCTACATTTTATGTGTAGTAAGTTTTTGTCCATCTCTAGACAATTATTAGTTATGCATAAACCAGCTAAATTCATCCAGAACTCCAAACTTCAGAGGCTATTCCCAGAACAATCGAGATATACCTTTTATTTGTGAAGTAAATATCTTTAAGATACGATATTTTAATCAAAATCGTTAGAGCCATTTTTGAGAAAAACAAAATTTTCAAAACTTTTTCCATGTAAAGTGTAGTTTGGGACGGGGGGGGGGGGGTATTTCTTGAAAACTTTGTGTCGCATACTTGGAAGATACTAAACATAAATATAAATTTGGTATTTAACGGTCTTTTCGTTTAGACGTATGCTGTCCACAGACAGAGACACAGACAGACACCCTCCCCCACACAAACGCACATACAGACCTTTTTCTAAAAGTTTTTTTTTTTTTTTTTTTACTCAGGGGACCTCAATACATATATTTTCGATGAAATTTTGACACCGCATGTTTGCATGTAATATGTACATGCTAGAGAAAGTAAAATAGAAAACTCTGATGTGTTCCATTCGCATGGATTTTTCTAAACCTCTGTTACAAATTATTGTTAAAAAAGTTATTCTGTTATCTATGTACTCCATACTAATCGAGTTAAAATCAGCAGAAATGGTATTACTATATTTTGCTTCCATGTAAGTAGGAGCGAAATGAGGGAGTACGATAGGCTAAAGCGATAGTCAAATATTTTAAAAGCTGGTTGCTATGTAATTGAAATTCCTTTGTTTGTATGGCCAGGAGTTGAAAAATTCTCGCATGAGAAAAGTCTAAGTATTTTAGAGCTGAAACCAATAACAAGGAATATCTCAGAAACTGTCAGCTATGAAAAATAAATAAAAAGTATGTGACATAAATTATGTGTTTAAATAAAATCTATATACATATTTTATGTAGTAAACGTTAGTCTCTTACATTTACCAATTATGTAAGAATCAGGAAAATTCATCCAGAATAAAAAGGCCTTCAGAGGCTACTCCAAGAAAAATCAAGATACACATTTTATTTGTCATGTAAATATTTAGTACACATTTCAATCAAAATCGTTAGAGTCATTTTTGGGAAAATCAAAATTTTGGAAAACTTTTCTATGTAAAAGGTAGTTTGGGATGGGGGATTCTTTTGAAAATCTTCGTGTCGCATTCTTGGGAGATACTAAACTTAAATACCAAATTTGATATTTAAAGGGTTTTTCGTTTCTGGGCTATGTTGTCCATAAACACCACACACACACACACACACACACACACACACACACACACATACATAGACGCACACTTACCTTTTTTCTAAAAATGTTTTTATTCATGGGTCTCAAAACATGTATTTCCGATGAAATTGGTACTGAAATTTTTAGTGAAATATAATATCTTCTTTACACACTAGTACATAGTAGGTATGTGTAGAGAAAGTACACATAAAGAAATGGTAGGAAACGAAACTATGGGCTTTGGTTCATCAGCTTTTGGCATTACACATTAAGCCACAGGAGTAATTAAATAAATGCCTCTAGAGTAGGCTGCATAACAAAAGAAGGAAGTTAATCCATGGACAGTGTCGCACTGTCAATTAATCTGGGTACTGAATCTTGAGAATGCGAATAAAGAGTTGCTGAAAATCGTTATTTCTAACCTCTCGTATCAGTTTTAAAGACATTCAAAGCCAAGTTTTCATCTTATTTTAACATCGGATTATCTCAATTGAAACCAATTTGCTTAACATTTTATAACTGCATGTTTAACCGTGAACCACGCATTTCCTATCTGATATTACTTATATCAGACACGTCTATAACCTATTAAATTATTTCGGTGTAGTTCATTAACAGCCTGTATTGACTGCTTCCGTAGTCGAGAGGTCAGTTTGCTTTTCACGCGGATGTCCCGGGTTCAATTCATAATCGGGGCGTGGAACTTTTCCTTAACCAGAATCATTCCCACAGATTCTAGAAGTAGTATGTGAGAGTGAATATGTATGTTTTAAGTGAATCAAATTATTAAAAACCCAACGTTAAAGAATCTAGTCAACGCTGTGTTTCTAAAACAAAGTCCCTGATATGACCTTAGAGGTTAAACTGGGTTACATAAATGAAACAATTAAAATAAACTATTATATTAGAAGTGATAATAATATGGTGCGTGGTAACCATTGCCACTGAAAAGATAACATAGCTGCCAGAAAACATTTTAAAGGACTTAAGTTTAAAAGAAAACCAACAAAGCGATCAATGCGCTATAATCACAGAAAATTCAAAATATAGACATTTATTAGCCAAGCAAATGCTACTTTAATAAAAGTCGTTGTAGCCGTTATTGAGAAAATAAAAAAAGTCTTAAAAGGGTAGTTACTGGTGGGAAAATTTTCTTGAAATCTTTGATTCACAAACTTGGGAGATTCTGAACTTAAAATGGGTACAATGCTCGCGCGTCTTTTGCTCTTTTCAAAGGATACCTCAAAACATATATTTGTCTAATTTTGAAGTGCGGAGCAGGAAGGTATGTCATAGGGAAGGTAACATACTTTAAATACTAAATACAGCTTTACTTTGCATCTAAGCTGCGTGTTTTCGGGAAATGCTTAAGCAAATTAGAGCATCACCATTTAAGTTACCTGCCAATAGAGGCCAATATATTCAAATAGCTGTCCCAATAAATATTGGACTCCATATCATATACTGCGGACTGTAGGATAGAATAGGATAGGATAGGACAGGAACGTGGCACCTTATTCTGCATCTCTTGTAGTCCATTGGGAGGAAGGGATGAAAGAGAGACCCGAAGGGGGATAATATCTGGAAGACAATGCACGTTAACGATTCCAGTGACACCAATTCCTGAGGTGTCACTGCACCATCATCCTTCCGGAGGCCCCGAGAACGAGCCCCTCATGAAGGAAGCCCCAGCAAGATATCCAAGGTAAACTCCACCGCCTTGCCGTTACGCACCAATCGCCTGAAACCAATCTGAAACACATGAGTGAAACAGATGAGGAAATGGTAGACAGAAAATTTGTGGTGGAACAGGAACCATCAGTTCCCTTAATCAACTGAGAAAAAAACAACAAAATCTCGAGATCAAAATGCCTGGCCTAACGGGATTCGAAAACGAGACCTCCCGAATTCGAGCCTTACTCGTTACCGCGGAGCCATCTCGCTCGTTGGACTATATGTATTATTACGGAGGGGATAACTCCAGCTGCCATGTGTCAGACTCCAGAAGTTTAGGGTGATATGATAGTACCCATTATCGATGGACGGCCGAAACCGGACCGCGAGGAAAGAGCTACCGCGGAGGGTCCCTAACATAATCCAAGCAGTTCTTCATTTCGACGCGGGGAGCGCTAGGAGTCCGCGGCACAGTTCTGACCGGATCCCCTGGGTTCTCAGACTACAACGCCACCACGTCTGAGAGTGCTTTCACCACCATGGAAGAGCGCCACTTACAACCCTGAAAGAGACCATTGGGTGAAATGGAGAGGAAATGAAGGTACAGGAAATTTGGGGAATGAAGAGACCTTCCCAGCTTCGTCTAGCGACCCGGGAACCCCCCGAAAAAAACCTATGGATAAGAGGTCGGCCGCGGGAATTGAAGCCAAGACCTCCCGAATGGCAGCCCCAGGCGAGCCACCTAGCTCGGTAGACTATAGGTATTCTTACCTATTGTCAGTAGAGACAGTTTATTAGCTTTTTTAAATACTTATATGTATATTAAGATTTATATGGTTTTATTCTATTCTTTCAAGCAATACGCATATGTTTAATTAGAGGTTATATCTTTAAGATTTTTGATTTAGGTTTAGGTTTTGGCTTTGAAATACAACTATTAAACATTAGACTCGTATAGAAAGTTCAATGATGACTCTCACTGGGACCTGGTGAGGTTAAGACCCTTTGGGAGAGAATAATGATTGATCTCTAATACCCTATTGTCCTCTTGCATCCGGGAAAACAAATTCCCACTCCCTCCACATCTCCAACAATTTCAAGGTAATTGTTACAGACATCATCCATGAGAAACAAAATACTTGCCTCAGGCTTACAGGTTTGTAGAAGACTCTGATATTCTAAGAGTTAACAAACAGAAAGAAGCACAGAGAGCGCTGCCCTAAACGAACGTTTACTTTTATTCAAACGCGGTTCGTGTTTCATAATTAGGTGAGGCTCTCAGGTACGAAAGAATCGCAAAGAAGAAAGAACAAACCTGATGTGTTCCATTCACATGACTTTCTCTACATTGTTGTTGTAACTAATTATTGTTAAAAACATATTTTTCTATCTACTTTATATATATATATATATATATATATATATATATATATATATATTTGAAGTATTTTAAATCTGAAACAATTAACAAGGAATATCTCAGAAATGGTCAGCTCCACGAAAAAAAATGTATATTACATAAATAGTCATGTGAAAATTCAAGATATATATTTTATTTGCCGTATAAATATCTCTAATATACAGTCTTTTAATCAAAACTTCGCTAGAGCCATTTTTGAGAAAACAAAAATTTTCGAATTTTTCTCATGTAAAGGTTGTTTTGGGGTGGGGGGATTTTTCTCAAAATCTTCGTGTCGCATCTCTGGAAGCTACCAACCTTAAAAGCCAGTTTGATATTTTACCGACTTTTCGTTTTTGAGTTATCATGTTCACCGACACACGGACACGCGCGGACCTTTTTCTAAAAAAAATATTCAGGGGACCCTAAAACGTGTATTTCCGGTGAAATCTCGGTATTGAATTTTGGGTGAGGTGTAGTACCTTCTCTATACACTATGTGCATAGTACGTACGTGTAGCGAAAGTAAAAATGCTGAAATATTAATAATGTTAACGTATTATAACATGATGCAGCTTTACCTTAATTTATATCAAAGTTGAGGGCTGTTTTTGCAATTCCCGGACATTTTAACGTACCGCACATTCACTGGCACTATCGTAATCCCATATTAAAATAAACGTAGGTCACAGGAATAAAATAAAAACTTGTGTAACACAGTTCTTAAGTTTATCTTTCTCAGAATGAAAACTATCGTCGTATACCTACTGGCAGTGTGATTAGCACCACAATAAAGTTTTAGGTATGCGCTCTTGCGCTCTCTCTCTCTCTCTCTCTCTCCTCTCTCACATACTCATACACATTATATAAATGCTTTCTGCAATCAGCGATACAAAACAGAGCCTAAGAGCGAGAAAATGTTTTCACTCCTACCATAACATAGTCCTTTGCTCATAATTCTTGGTAAGACAAACTTTCTGGTAATGCAAGTTTGCTGGAGTCTTTTAGAAACACGACATTAAAAAAATTCTGATGTGCTACATTCACATAACTTTCCCTAGCTGTTCCATATTACAAACTATTCTTATTATTTTGTCTACATCATGCTAATCGAGGTACAACATCAGCTGAATTGGTCTTATTACTTGCATCCTTATAAGTAGAAGGGAAATAAGGGAATGCATTAAGCTAAATCGCTAGCTAGTAAATCATTTAAAAACTGGTCGCTATGGAAACAATTGAGGTCCGGTTCACTTTGCTTGGCGCCGTTTGAGAAAGTTAGGTACTTTCAAATTGAAACCAAATAACAAGGAGTATCTCTAAAACGGCCAGCTCTACAAGAAAAATCTGATGTGTTCCATTCACATGACTTTCTCTATATCTCTGCAACAAATTATTGTTAAAATGCTTAGGCTTCTATTTACTTCATAGTAATCGAGACAAAAATAGCAGAACTAGTCTTATTACTTTCTTCCTTGTAAGCAGAAGTGAAATAAGGGAGTATCATAGGTTAAAGTGATAGTCAAAAGCTGGTTGCTATGTGACTGAAGTTCCTTTGTTTGTAATGCACAGGAGTTGACAAATTCCTGTATGAGAAAAGTATAAGCTTTTTAAAGGTGAAATCAAAAACAAGGAATAACTCAAAAACGATCAATTCCACGAAAAAAATGCATGTAATATAGATTGTGTGTTTTAACGTGTTCTACATTTTTGTGTGGCAAGTTTTTGTCCATCTCTTACGGTTTAGTAGTTATGTAAAATTCATCCAGAATAAAGTAGTCTTTATAGGCGGTTCCCAGAAAATTCAAGATATAAATTTTATTTGTCAGGTAAATATATTTAATATATGAAATGTTAATAAAAATCGTTAGAGCCATTTTTGAGAAAATTTTCGAAAATAGCTCCATGTAAAGGATAGTTTGGGTGAGGGGATTTTTCTCAAAATCTTCGTGTCGCATTCCTGGAAGATACCAAAATTAAATACTTTGGTATTTTATTTGTTTTTGAGCTATCGTGTTCACAGACACACGGACACACACACGTATGGAGTTTTTTTTTTTTTAAAATGCTTTTTTTTTTTTTTTTTTTTTTTTTTTTATAGATACAGGGGATCCTAAAACATATATTTTCCGTGAAATCTCGGTTTCGAGGCTATATCATAGCTAATAATTGTGAACTGGTTAAGATTTTTGTTTTATATGGAAAGTAAGGTAGAATTTTTGTGTTATGAACAAGAATAATGAGATTTTTTTCTCCACAGTTTTAGGGAAGGCTATGCCATATAGCCTAGGCCCATAAGCCGCGCCTGTTTTTGCTAATGACATCTTTTTTTGTTTACTCTCCTAGTATATAGAACTAACAACCCCCCCCCCTCCCCCAAACTTACAGTGTCTGGGTGTGCCTATTGAGGAGCAGAGGCTCCGGATAAAGCCAGGATGGATGATCAGCCGATGCCTGGAGAGAAAGTGAGCAAGTAGATGATATTAAATAACAGTGATGGATGACAGGAAAAATAATTATGGAGTAATTGGAAGAATTAATGGTCGGGGAACCCTGATAAAATTGCGCAGACGCCTCTTCGTCCACCACAAATCCAACATACTATCTTCTGGGATCGAACCCTGGCCGACTAGGTGAGAGAGTAGCGGTCTAACCACTCGGCCACAGCGCGCGACTCACGATAACAATGTAGCAGATGAAATCAGAAGGAGAACGTGGAAGAGAACAGGGACGAATGGAATACACGTTAAGTAAGAAAATATTCAATACTGAAGATATCAAAATAGAGTGGCGCAGCGAGAATTGAACAATCTTAGGTACATTGATAACGATACTGCACAGCGCCTATTCATTCATACGAGTTTGAATAACAATTTGTTGAAACCATTTAGATTTCACTGAAGTCATTAGAAAATTATGAAGAAAGGAATGTCAATATGGATAAACCCCAAAAATGTAATATTTTACTTTTTGGCGAGAGTCTCACTGAAGTTGAAATTTTATGAGCAGGATGGGAGGTGGATAAGTGCAAATCATTTGAATTTTAGAACAGATAAATGCGTATAATACATATTTGTGGTTGGTTTTGTCCGCTTATCAATAGCACTGTCATAAATTAAGCGCAAATTTCAGAGTTTAATGTGTTTTGAATGACCCTGAGTTATTTCCCTATCGAAACATTTTCTCAGAATATGTAGATTGCTCAAACAAGTAATTTGAGATAGGAGACTTATGGCCTGTTTATTGACATTTCGAAGTAACGGCTACAAGTTTCTGAAGTGCCAGTACGCCAGTATCACAGCACCTCGTTTGGAATGAAAAAAATAATAAACATTTACAGGAATTGAACTCATTACCTTTGGGAGAACAGCTTCCCACGTTACGCATTAAGCCACCAGAGCAGTTGAAAAAACGCCTCCAGAGAAGGCTACATAACTCAAGAACGTAGTTAATGAATGCTCAGTGTCGCACTGCCAAGTGATTAGTTAGAGATTTTATAGATTTTTGCGACATTAAATCTTGAGAACGCTAGTAGCGAGCTGCTATTTCTATACTCGGGCAGCAGTTTTAAAGACATTCTAAACCATACGAACTATGTACATAGTGTATAGAGAAGGTATTGCACTCCACCAAAAAATTCGATACCGAGATTTCACCGGAAATATATGTTTTAGGGTCTCATTTATCTAAAAAAAGTATTTTCAGAAAAAGGTCCGCGTGTGTCCGTGTATCCTTGTGTCCGTGTGTCAGTGTGTCCGTGTGTCTGTGAACACGATAACTCAAAAACGAAAAGTCGGTAAAATACCAAACTTGATATCTAAGTTTAGAATCTTCCAGGGATGCGACACGAAGATTTTGTGAAAAATCCCCCCACCCCAAACTAGCCTTTGAATGGAACTTTTTTCGAAAATTTTTATTTTCTAAAATATGGCTCTAACGATTTTGATTAAAATATCGCATATTAAAGATATTTGCCCGACAAATAAAATGTATATTTTGAATTTTCTGGGAATAGCCTTGAAGACTACTTTATTCTGAGTGAATTTTCCGGAATTTTGTATAACTGCTAAACCGTAAGAGATAGACAAAAACTTACCACACAAAAAATGTAGAGCACATTAAAACACACAATTTATGTTGCATATATATTTTTTTCTTGGAGTTGATCGTTTTTTTAGATATTCCTTGTTTTTGTTTTCAGGGTCCAAAATCTTAACTTTTCTCATACAGGAATTTGTCAATTCATGTCCATACAAACAAAGGTACCTCAGTCACATAGTAACCAGCTTTTGATTATCGCTTTAACCTATACTACTCCCTTATTTCCTTTCTACTTACAAGGAAGAAGGTAATAAGACTATTTCTGCTAATTTTTCTAGATTAGCATGAAGTAAATGGAAGCATAAGCTTTTTAAGAATAATTTGTTGCAGGGATATAGAGAAAGTCATGTGAATGGTACACATCAGAGTTTTTCAATCTGCTTTGCTTTAACACCGACTTATCAGCACCTGATACCCACACGTTTAACGCTATGTAGCTGCGTTATGTTTATCCGGGGACCATGCATCGCCGTTCTCAAATTACTTATATCAGTCACGTGCACAATCTCGCAAATTATTTCGGTGTAGTTCATTAACGCCTGTATATCACATGACATATAGTCGGGCAGGTCAGAGGGCAGAGGAGGGTCAACCGTATGACCTGTTGCGTAAACAACCGAACATCTGAGGCAGGGAATGATAGCCATCCTAAAAACATCTTTAATGTTCCTCGTGAAGATAACTTTAGAAAAAGCGAAAAACCACTGGATCATTACGTCGTCCTCAAACGCTACTACAACTATTTGAACTTATTCATCTCCCACCTATATATAATACTATTATCTCTCCTACTCAGTATCGCATGTATGCATTCTGTATGTAAGGGATGGTAAACAAGGATGTAAATGCTCTTGAAAGTCGGAGCAGGCTACTCATACTTGACGTAAGTGTCCAAAATGTTGTCGAGATTGCTCAAAAGCTACAAACCTGTACACGGATAGTGAAAATATGAGTAGGGTAGGGTTCTTTTTTAATGTTTAAGGTATGCTATAACTTTCTTTAAGGCCGGTAATGCAAGTGCAAAAATGTATGCAATTATTGATCAAGCAATACGAAGACCACACTGAAAACTGTTAGAAAATCAAACAAAGATTAGATTTTAAAAATTAAATGCTTTTTTTTACGGTGTTTAACGCCTGCTTTTTCTACAATTTTAAATTATTTTTGTTTTTTGTATTGTAATATACTCCTTTAACATCAAATTCATTTTGCATTCGATAAAGTCATTCCTTAGAGTAATGATGTCACTCTTCTTGAGGGACTTCAGACACCAGGTTCCACTCTTCATCTGATGGCGAAAAATTGATTCCGTGCATTTTATTTTTAATTTTTGGAAATGAAAAGAAATCACAATATGCTAGGACAAGGCTGCATAAGGGGGGGGGGGGGGTCCATAGAGCTGCCCTTTGGGTCAGCCAGGTACTCAGTTGTTAGTTTTGCTGTATGCGACGCTTGTCATGATGAACAATTATTTTTCCTTTGGGCATTTTTTCGTGAACTTTTTCAAACGTTTGCTGTAATCAGACATTTGTATACTAATTGGCATCTAGGTATCTTCAAATTCTTATAGCAACCCAAAAGACTCATCTATTCATGAAAATAAAATTAATCACCAGTAACATATTCCAAATCAAATTTGAAGTGCCACCATAGAATTTATGTTTCTGATCTCAACCATTGCGGTTGTTTTGTTTATTATTATTTTTTTTTAATCGGTAGTCAGTTTATGTGAAATTCAGTGAGAACGAAATTTTTTCGCGTTTAATCGCTAATATAAAATGTTTTGGATTTGACTCCTGCCAATGCCCAATGTCGCCTGACTAAATTCATGTCTCTCGATCTTCTTTAACCATTGTTCGAATAGTACATCATCATCATCAGTAACGCAGTTCTCGGGTATTCTTTTCGAAATTCATCACTAGAGGAAAAAAACCTATCTGTTTTGAATTCGCTGCGATAATTATAAATTGTTGCTTTAGATGGTGTTTTTCTCAATAAATGCATTCTAAGCCGGTCTTCACATTGTTTAGGCGTTAATGACGAGTAAAATCGTAATTGTTAAATTTATTTTTGGACGAATCTTTAAACAATGTTAACTGACAAGCTATAGGGGAAAATCGCAATTACATGGCAATCAACTCGCAAAATATTAGAAAGTAACTGTCAGAGATAAATAAATTCATTTGCTTTTAAATGGAATTTTAAAAGTTTCATTGTCGCTCTCGTATAGTTTTGTTTATAAAGGATGAGAATAGGTATTAGAAATTCCAGCTTACTGTATGATGAAAAATAGGGCAATTTTTATGGTAATCTAAGATTTTCTCCAAATCCTTAGTAGAACTGTACAATATTTTGACCAAATGAATTAGTCAGTGCAGATTTCTACATAAAGATATGGAATGATTTTAGAGACTTATAAAGCAGCCTATAATGTTCGATGGGACCTGTAGTATGAGTGTACAAAATTTATCTTAGATCAGCAAAGAATGTTCATTTGTATATTAGGGATAAAAATATAGATTGAAAATATGAGTAGCGGAAGTTTTGCAAGTGGTAGAGTAATTTATCACTTTATCAGATTCTAAAATTCAGGTGTGTCATGTTTATCAAAATGATACCAAAAAGAAAAAAAAAAAAAAAGAAAAAAGAAAACAAAAGAAAAAAAAGATTGATAAGAAAGTTTACGAAAATTGACATGCAACTCCAATAAATGCATTTTAAAAGATTGTAAGCCTCCCCATGTAACTCTTCGGTCTGAAAATTCAATAAAATCTTATGTATTCGCAATAAAATGCCACACATATCCTCCGATATGCATATTAAAAAAAACCGAGATTGAAACTAGGTGGCTTGAATATGAAACTGTTGTAAGCCTACCCAATTTTAAATTCTCTACAAAATATTTTATAGCCCACGTCCGAAAACAACATGTAATTTTTATAGTGAATCATTAACATCGGTTGAGCGGTTTCCGAGATTGCGCGCGTTCACGCACACACACACACACACAAAGAAACGCTAATTATGTCAGCATGGAAGGCAGTTTTGACTTTTTATAATTTGTGTATTGTTTGCAATATTTGGTGAGATCGGTGTGATTTAGAGAATTCGCAATTCATAAGTAAAGCGCTTCATCTAACGATTTCATATTGAGGAGCATTGGTTGATACATTTCAAATTTAACTGAAATCGTAATAAAATGGAGTTCCTAAAATCTGCAACTTTAGAATTGCAGATATAGTTGGATTGAATATGAAATTATATCTTACAAATATAGGAGCTCTAATGTACTAGGGTCGGCTGATAAGTCCCGGGCCTCTCAATGAAAACAGCATTTAAAAAAATTGCATTATTTCTCAACATAATCTCCAGAAAGGCTAATACATTTGTCATATCGGTGTTCTAATTTAATTAAACCATCTCTGTAGTGCGATTTATCAAGGTCCTCAAAATAGCTGTTTACCCCATCAATAACCTCCTCGCTGCTGTGAAATCTTCGTCCACCAAGACATTTTTTGAGGTTTGGGAACAGGTGATAGTCGTCACTGGGTGCTGGATCTGGCGAATAGGGTGGATGTTCAAGCAATTTCAACTTTAATTCGCACATTTTCCCCATTGCAATGACTGAACGATGGGCCGGAGCATTGTCGTGATGAAACAGATTTTTTTTTTTCTCGCCAAATGAGGTCTTTTTCTTTTCACCTCATCACTCAAACGTAAGCTTGCAAGTAGTCACCATGATACTTTTACCCTTTTCCAAGTAATGAATAAAAATAATTCCCTCTGCATCCCAGAAAACGTTCGCCATAACCTTGTTAGCTGACAAAATTGACTTTGCCTTTTTTGGAGTTAGTTCACCTGGCGCAATCCACTGTTTTGACTGTGATTTACTTTCTGGAGTGGAGTGATGTATCCAAGTTTCATCCATGGTAATAAGCCGTCTCAAAAATTCACTGGGATTTTTACGGTAGAGCTCCACATTCTTAACAGAAACAGTTTTTCTTTGCAACTTTTGGTCAGGTGTCAACAAACGCGGCACCCATCTTGCACAGACCTTGTGAAAGCCCAAAACATTAGTTAACATTAGTTTAAATATTACCTGCACCGTCGTTTGATATGTTTACAGTCTCTGCTATCTCAAACAACCGTAATCTGCGGTTTTCTAGTACTAAACGATGATTTTTTTTCAATGATCTCTGGAGTTGTCGCTTCTACAGGGCGCTCATCACTAGTGCTCGTACGTCCCATTTTAAACTCTGCCTTTTAATCATTGAATATGAAGGAACAGTCTTTCAATGTACTGTCCATTTCTTTAAGCGTTAAGCCTTTCAAATGGTAGTATTTAATCACTGCTCGTTTTTTCCAAATCCTCCATTTTCGTGAAAACTCTATAGTTATCTTGTTTAAAATGGTGTCATTCGAAAAAGTAAACAAGCTATTGACCTGTAACTATGGACACAAGCTAGTCTAGAGTTAAACTATACGGTGCTACTGACTGACTGGCCTAGTGCCGCCATATCTGTGTGAGGCTCGGGACTTATCAGTCAACCGACCCTTGTATTATTATTATTATTATTATTATTATTATTATTATTATTATTATTATTATTATTATTATTATTATTATTATATTATTACTATTATTATCATCACATACAAATACCAGGTGGCCCAACTGTCCCTTATTTATCTTGTACAGATATTCCTTTGTGCGTTAAAAGAGTTGCAGAGCTCAACGAGACTATTTAAAGTTAAAACCAGCCAGTGGGGAACTAGCAAGAGATACCTTCGGTTTACCCCTCTCAATGAGCACGACTGCCTCACCGTCTTCGCGATAAGTAAGAGGGATAAAACGATGGTCGCTCAGCCAGGTCTCCATTTACCGGTTTTAACTTTAAATAGCCCCATTGAGTTTTGCAACTCTTTTAACGCACGAAGGAATATCTGCACACTCAAAACTGTCCAACGGGACAGTTGGACACCTAGTATGGGGATTTACGTGGAAGCTCAATTAATGACTTTTTAGAATTATCTCCACAGTATATATTATATTCCATAAATACTACAATACTGGCTCATTATTTTCTGCACAATATAAACACAGCGAAATTTAACACAATGCATACATTTGCAGTAGTGTATAAGTTTACTGTAATCTATTTACGCATATAATCATACCTATATTTACATTAAAGGCGCCTAAGTCAAAAGGATCTCCAACACTATCAGTGGCATGAAAATGGCATTAATGTAACAATTACCAAAATCTTTCAAGTTGGTAGCCTTAGTTGTATAGCAGGCAAAGGTTTGAAAATCCCAATGGTTGTGATCTAGAATTGTCCCTTGGTTGATGCCAGTGGCGCTCCTATATTGGAAACTATTGAAGATGGATGAGCTCAAAAACTGAAACTGGCATTTGGGCAACAGTAGTAATTCTCTTGTAGTACATATCACTTTGCCTATTATTAGAAATCGGTCACGTTCTAGTGCGTTGAAGGGCTTTCATAGCTGTCAAGTAGATTATGGGTAACTCCTAAACTTCATCTTCTCTTTGCTTGCGCACTATAGTTCACAATTATATGTATCTAATATTATGTCATTCTCCCAAGCATATATGCCACTTCTTTCACATTACTGTAAGAATAAAATGTGGCGAATAGTGACCCGTTATCATACTAGTCAGGGGGGGGGACAGAATTTAAGTGAGCAGCTGCGGTCAGAAGTCAATTTACGTAGGGCTTATTTAAAATACATCGTAAACGTTCACTGAAAATCATAAATTCATAATAATGATAAATATTGCCAAGAATCTAAAAAACATTTTGTAATACTCGTAAATGATGAACATCCATTTGCTTCAAAAATAGTAAATCGAGTCTAATTCACAATATAAAGAAAGATCTGCGTGAAATTGTCTCTACCATTATCTAGTATACCGAATTAACATTATAACTCAGTAGCATATTATAGCTACTGAAAGCTGGAGAGATGGCTAAGTTGGTATAGTTAAGGGGGAACTGGATTCTTTATGGGTGACGAACAAAGTGAGAATGGAATGCTTGTGAAAGATGTCAAGCCTTTTCTTTGAACAACACAGCCCTAAAGCTAGCAATATTTGGAGCTTTGAAAAGTACCTAATGAAAAAATATGATCTACCAATTCTGCAACAAAACAACTCTTAAAAATCTTGTTCTTCTATCAACTTGATGTTAGTCAAAATAAAAAGTGGCAGAAATGGTCTTTTTACTTACTTCTGTGTATGTAGAAGGGAAATAAGGAACCGTCAGCTCTACAAACAAAACGCATATGACATAATTATGTGCTTTAACGAGATCTGCATTTGTATGTATGTAGTAAGCTTTTGTATATCTCTTACTAGGTAATAGCCAGTTATGTAACATTCAGCAAACTTCATCTAGAATAAAGGGATCTTCAGAGACTATTCTCAGAAAATTCAAGATATACGTTTTATTTGTCATATTAATATCTTTAATATACAATATTTTAATCGTAGGAGCAATTTTTGAGAAAATCAAAAATTTCTATATAAACGGTATTTTTAGGTGGGGGATTTTCTTGAAAATCTTCGTGTCGCATTCTTGAGAGATGCTAAACTTAAATACCAAGTTGGGTATTTAATGGAATTTTCATTTTTGAGCTATGTTATCCAATACACACACACTGATATGTTTCTATTTTTGTTATTCAGGGGATCTCAAAACATGCATTTCCGATGAAATCTTGGATTAGAATTTTTTTTGGGTATA
This sequence comes from Hymenopus coronatus, assembly GCA_030762935.1. Lineage (NCBI taxonomy): Eukaryota > Metazoa > Arthropoda > Insecta > Mantodea > Hymenopodidae > Hymenopus > Hymenopus coronatus. The sequence continues at coordinate 82,759,421 of CM060891.1, forward strand.
ATACAATACCTTCTCTATAAACTATGTACATAATAGTGTAGAAAAAGTGAAAAAAAAAAAGCAAACACTGTTGTAGCACCAATTTAGACAATGTTTTAGGCAACATATGGTCTAAAAGATATGTGTGTGTGTGTGTGTGTGTGTGTGTGTGTGTGTGTGTGTATTTGCGTGTTGTTGTTGTTGAATAAATTCAATAAAAATTCGTAACAGAAAAAAGAAGACGCTTTTAAACAAGTAAACAAATACGAATATGGTGTAATCGGGCGTCGCATTACAGCTGTATACATACATGGATGATTCGCACTGCTAAAAATTACCCTTCAGACTACCACTCCCATGCCATACCATTTCTGCTTTCACATTTCAACTGTACCCTTTAGGTTCATACGTTTTTTTTTGTTTTTTTTTGTTTTTTTGTTGTTGTTGTTATTGTTTTTGTTTTTTTTTTCAAATAGGAGTTTTCAAGAAAAGAAGCTGTTCGTATTAACATATAGACATTTTAGCGGTTTTCATTCTGAGCTTTTAATCGAGAAAAAACTAAAGACTTGCAAAGGAGGCACACTGGAGGTCACATTGTTTTGGCGTGACAAAGTTTACATCCTCGTGCTCACGCTCTCAGTCGGTTCTGCCAGAGAAAACGCGACAAACCGTTATTTCTAACATGCTTTATAAACTGCACCAAAGGCACGCAAGTGTTTTAAACGGATTTACTTTCCCGGTTTCGACGGCGAAACATTTACGCGTAGACTTCTATGATAGTGCTCAATCCACTTTGAAGTAAAACCCTGAGACTCGGGAACTTTCCGATGATTTCCGATTCAGTTTATTGTTGGCGTAGATGTGGAGAAATCGTTATTTTCAAGATAACTTAGGCGTAGGTGGGCAAAACAATCATAAAAAAAAATACAATTCATTGTATCCACCTCTATGATATGAGAAGTAATGGGTCTTCCTCGCATTCAACGGGTTCCGAGTTCGAATCTCTAGGGTGAGTTACCCGAATAAACTTTTTACCGGGTTTTTTCCTTTATCCTGAGAAAACGAACGTTGGGTAACTTTAAGCTCCATGAACTCTGGGCTCATTTGAATATCATATCTTCCATTTCATTTAGGCCGATATGACCTACCAGGTTAAAGGATGTTAAACTAAAAGAAAAGAATGTTTAAAATAATGGTTGTTGTTGTTGTTGTTGATGATGATGATGATGATGATGATGAAGCTCTACTCTTAAGTGAATCCTAGAAGGTCAACATTATTGTTCTCAATAATTAGTTTAAGTCATGTTAAGAGTAAAACACTCAGCTTTAGGATTTTGTATGAATACAGAAAGGGAAAAGATGATGGATGAAAGATTGGTGCAGGATAAAGCATTTGTATACTCATGAATATTGTTGAATGATACGAGGGTCAGTAAATAACTAATGCCTCCTATTTTGTTCTCTCTCTTTTAATTTGTGAGAAAATTAAAACTTTGATTACACAGCATGAAAGCCACAACATTGGGGATTAAATTATAACTTTTCAATGTAGTCCCTGTCCTTTTCCACAGTTTTGGTCCAATGTTTTCCAATGTGGTAAAAATGCACGGTCTTGCTTCCGAAGCACACACATTTTCACGACCTCTGCATCTCCAAAGTAAATCCCACGATGAGCTTCCTTTAGCGGCCCACACTGTTGGTAGTCAAGATGGGGATGAGGCAAGACTTCTCACCCAATTTTCACAATCGCTTCAGTGGTGTGATGAATGTTTTGCATTGTATCGGAGAGAATTTATTGTACATCCCTGCTCCAAAAGTTCAACCAGAATCACACCCTGAGCATCCCAGAACACCGTCGCCATCACTTTCCCTGTCGATGGCACAGTTTTGAATTTCTTGTTCTTCGGTGAGGCTGTGCGATGCCATTCTATTGACTCTTTCAGATTAAAAAAAAAAAAAAATGAATCCCTGTTTCGTCTCCAGTCACAATGTTTTCCATACATTCCTCTCCCTCCAAATTGAAGCGCTGCAAGAGTTCGGCAGCTATTATTTTTCTTGTCTCCTTATTCTCGTCGTTAATATTCTTGGTACCCACCGAGCACAAACTTTTGAGTATCCCAGTTGTTGAACAATCGTCATCACACTATCTTTACTGAGGGATATAATGCAACACAATTAATCCGTAGTTATCCGGCATTCAGTTGTAATTGATTATTACCCAACTAATTTGTTTTAAATATGAATACCATAGTATTACTTATTTAGTTTTTCCTTGGATGCATTTCAAAGATATTCATCTTTCATCGTCAGCAAATGTTTGACTGACTTCAGAAGGGGAAGTTCCTATTGTAATTTCATCTGCCAGTGGTATTTCAAAATTCATAACTATGTGTGCATTTTTCTTAATGTGTATTCTTTCCCAAATTACTACTTCTGTTGTAGTTTTCATATGCTTAATAAGTTTGATGTCCGATTTGATGTTGTGCTGTGATGTCCAGAAGTGATGTGATACTGCAGATTTGTCTGTTTGCTTGACTTTCCTGCTCCTGAGGTCCTCTTTCAATCTTGTTTGAAGGTTTCTCTTAGTGTGTTCATGGTAGATTTTGGGGTAATCTTCACAGTTTATTTGGTAAATGCCAGATTTTGATTTGTTTGGTATTATGCTTTTTAATGGGTGGCTGTATTTGTTTTGAGGTGCCAGCTCTATATTATGATCTTGGAACAGTTTTTTGAATTTGTTGTGCATTTATGGGTGGAACGTAAATTTACTATATTTTAGATTTTGGTTGGCTTCTGTGCTTAATGTGGTGATATCTTTAATCTTTTTTGTTTCTTGTATTTTCGTATTAGTTTATCCACTAATTCTGTTTTGAAATTATTTTCTGTTGCAACCTTTTTATGTGTGATGTTCTCATTCATATTTTCCTTTTCCCAGTGGTGTGTTTATTAATCTATGTGTCAGGATTTGGTGTGATTTTTTGAAGTTGTTTTTTTTGAGGTAGCTATCTATTTTCTATATATATTGAGCTATATTTTGTTTTTTCATCAAAAGGATTTTTAAGTCAAAAAATGATAGCCAACCTTTTTTTTTTTTTCTGTTTCACATTTTAGTGTCGCCTGTATCCATAAAGAACATTTTCAGAAAAAGGTACGTGGGTATGTATGTGTGTATGCATGTGTCCATTTGTCTGTGAAGAGATAACTCAAAAATGAAAAGTTAGTTAAATACCAAACTTGATATTGAAGTTCAACATCTCCCAAGAATGCAACAAAAAGATTTTCAGGAAAATTTCCCACCCCAACTACCCTTTGTTGGAACATTCTTTTAACATTTTTATTTTCTCAAAAATGGTTCTAAGAATTTTGATTAAATAACATATGTTTAAGATTTTCATTACTAATGAAATGAATATCTTGAATTTTTTGGGAATGGTCTCTGAGGACCTCTTCATTCTGGATGACTTTTGCATAAATGGTAAACAATAAGAGAGACAAAAATGTATTACACAGAAACTTTAGAGCTCATTAAAACAAACAATTTAGGTCATGTGCATTTTTAGTGGAGCTAACTATTTCTGAGTGAGTTGCCATTCATTTCATATCTCTTTCTTTTACTCCTGGCTATGCAAAGAGAACTGGATTTCAATCACATAGCAACCAACTTTTAAAATATTTGACTCGCCCAGTGTATTCCCTTCTGCTTACAAAGAACTAAGTGTTAATACCATTTCATGTAATCTTTATCTTGATTGGCATGAAGAAAAACCTTTTGTAAGAATAGTTTGTTGTAGAATCAGTAGAGAAAGTCATGTGAATGGAACACATAAGATTTTTCAGGTATGCATTATGTTTTGTAACATATAGTGGTGCTGAACAGATTGTGCAGGTACTTGCTCCAGGAAAGAGTATTCCTGGTGGACACTAGAAGACAGCTTGGTTGATGGGCTGTTCATCTCCCTTGGCAGCTCCAATAGGAGGTTAGGTCTTCATAGAAGGAACTGTTAGGGACTTCTTCATTTCTGTATGGCTTGTCTGCAACCGTAGCATCCTGTGGGTCTCTTCATTTCATCCTTTCATCCTGTTGAGACAATAAATCTCTCATAAGTCGCAGTGCACAAGACGTTCCCCTCCATTGTGTACCATATACTGCATTTGTTACAATTAGTGTTTAATAAACTTATTCTCTTAAACATGCACCTTTTGGTTTTGTACTGACAAAAGTTATTTTCTTAGAACCTGAAACCAATAGTGCAGACGCAAGGAAGAATGTAAGGCAACACAACTCTATACTTCTAACATTAGCAATGCCTTCCTAGTATTTTTGTAAAGGACTAAGCAGTATCAAGTACTGCAAATGATTAAGACTGGTATTTAAACAATAATTCATCCTTTTTTCTTCTTTCTTTGATTCCATTCCTTTTCATTACCACAACTTCTTATGTCTGAAATTGCATTCAAATTAAACATCTTGCGGAGTAGCAGATTCTGATGATTTGTAAAGAAATGCAATGCCTAGCTTGTCAAATCATATGAGTTATTTAGATCCACAGTTTTACCACATTTAAAAGAGAACACCCTCATGAAGTATCTGTTGTATAGTTGTTTTTACATTTCCTCTTATTTCTTACAGCACATTACATCTGATAGTCTTAGTCATTCCTCTTTTATCATATAGTGTATATGTGACATTTTGTCAATTTTGTTAAAGACTTGGCATATGATCATCATCAGTAAAATAATAATAATAATAATAATAATAATAATAATATTATTATTATTATTATTTATTGTCAAAACTATATAGGCATAGTGGGTAGTACATATTTAAACATAAAAATAACAATATGTAAATGTTTCATCATAGTATATAAGAATGTACAAACATATTTAAACAAGAACAATTTGATTGAAACACGTGCTTAAAAAGTATAACTAAAAGGTGCAAGAAATTATTAATTAATAAATATTGTTTATTACAAAGTAAAAACAGCCTAACACACATATTTACAATCCAAGTACAGTGAAATTGCAAGGGCACATTTCTACATTCATTATTCCCTTCTTGGTCACATAATGTTTAGCTCAGTGAATTAGCTGCTATGTGCAACATTACCTATTTACTGCAGATTACAAAGGGGAAGTTTACGGAATTGTAAAACATCAATTTAATTATGTAAGCAGGGAACATATTATTGATGCACTGCACCTGACTACTAATTCAATAACCATGACTGTGAGAGGAGAGAAGAGGACATGTCAGAAAACAGGATTAGGTACTCCTCTAATGGGATCAGTAAAACCAGCAACACTGCTGGTCGTTATACCTACTGCAGTCTGTGGGAGAGGTGAAGTTGGATCTTTAGTTTTCTAGGTAAGATATAGAGTAATATTATTGTTTAGGCAGGTATTTCATCTACTTACTGCTTTTACATCATTTATTTTAATTCATCAATTTTTAAAAGAAAAAGTATATTTCACTATGTGTCTTGAAACAATGTACTTGTATTACTGTTATGTCTGTTATGCCTCTATTTACTAAGTCATTGATAATTTATAATTCTATTAATTATAAACAATTATGTTGTTAATAAAACCAAATGTGAAGTAAAACTGTATCTATTTTAATACATTGTGCAGTGTGCATAAATACTTTTTTAAATTAAATATTACGTTTGGCTTAACCTGGTCAATTTTTATTATTGGTGCAGTGATGTAATCATATGTAGTAATACTAAATGTTTACATCAATTACTTTATTGTATGCTTATTGATTGTCTTTTTAAGTGCGTGCTTTAATGTTTTATGTATTTCTTTGTCTCTTTTCATTTTTGTTTTCTCTTCTATTAATGTGCATAGTTGAATATATTTAGCTATACTTTTAGGAATTTTGTAGCAATTGTTTAAAATGAAGAAAGCATTTTCTAGATGTTTGAAGCTATATTTATTTTAAGTATATTAATGGTTTACAAGTAACTGTGTAGTAAATTTTAATTTCTGTAAGTTTTGTTTTTGAGTGTCTCAAATATGATTTCAAAATGCAGCTGTATACATAAATTAAAATAATTTACACAATTTATAATAAAAATAATGCATTTTTGCAAGACCAGAATAGCCAAAAAAAAAATAATTTCCAAAGTTCAGAAAATTTAACATTTTTGTAAATATTTTACTTTTTATTTTTCTGTCCATGGTTCTTTACATAAATTCAGTTTACAGAATACTCATTTTTATAGCAGGAACACATTTTTGAACATTGAACACTGGAATTTACAATTCCAGTGTTGAATGTACAAGAATGTAAAGATTCTAAAACATAAAAAACTGAAATCAAAGTTTAATTGAAACTCAAATAGTACAGAAGAGCAGACTTTAAATATAGTATAATTAGGGATATTTTAAGCATTTTAGAGCTTTAAAATTTGATAGATATACCTACCTGTAATTAAGTATCAATTGTGTATCTTTTATAGAAAAAAAAAACGTAAATGTTAGTAAAAAAATATCAAAATATAATTTATATTACTGTTCAGGATGGCAATTTTTTTTTCTTTTTCTTTTCTGTGTGCAGGTGGTATTAGTTAAATGTTTAATCCCCAATTATCCTTCTTAACAATTCTTCAAAATGTAATTCAATTAAAATAATGTTTTAAAGTATATAATAAGTATTGATGAGACTATAAGTTGTGATTCCTTTCTGACTTCAATTGTACTGAAATAAAAACTGCAGAATCTGGGACATCCATAAATGATCTCCCTCTAGGCCATGTTTACCTGGTAACAATTATTGATCTAGTACACATAGCAATTATCTTCTGTTTGGCTTAGCAGATAATTTTAAGATTAAAAGGAACCTGTAGCTATTCTTTTGCTTAAAAGTTTTAAAAATATTGCTAATGAGTGAAGTTTAGCAGTTTTTTGCCTCTTCTATGTTTTATTTTGCTCTTTGATAAGCATTTTTTGCTAATGTTGAAACAGTTTAAGCAGTCTAAATTGAAAAGTGGAGGCAAAGAATAAGTCTTCAGAAAACCAACTATAAAATATGCCATAATTTCTATACTATCTTATATTATTTTTAACACAAATGCTTTTTCTTATAAGTGTATAATAATGTCTATTTTTCCTAAAATGTTTTAAATATTTTTTCCCATTATTGCAGAGTTATTCCCAGATAAAGCAAAATGCCACCAAAAGATGATCCAGAATGGCAGAAGTGCAAAAAAGAACTAGATGATCTAATCAGCAAGATCCAGGTAATCAAATAAATAATGTTCTTTCTGAATTTAATTTAAGCTTATTATATTTAAATATCTTATCAATAATAATCAAGATTTGCAAAATATATGATGAGGCAAGTTCCAAATATTTTGGCTACCAATATACAAATGGGTTTGATGAGCTTCCTTATATTCTTATGTTCTCTATTCTTTTATGAAGTCTGATTACATCCATCTTTATTATTTCTCCTTTAAAAGATACATTTAGCGCAGTTACTCTATTATACCAACATTCTGCTCAAATTGTGTTTTGCTCAGACCATTCATATTATATAATATAACTAAAATCTAAGAAGGGCGCATCTAAAAGTAGCATTCTGAGAATATATATTCTTTTTATTAATATTCTTCTGAAGGGATGCACCCTTTTCACCCTTATTTTGGGAAATAAGAAAGTGAGCACACATAAGTCACATACAGTAATACTTAATTTTCATTTGTATGAGTAAAGTAATACTGTGCAGACTTTCAATGGAAATAAATTCATACAAATGGGCTCTAAATAAAATCCATTCATTTTGTGATAAGAGTTTATACAGCTTTCAGATTTTCATGTATAGTCATAGTTTCCATGTACTAAATACCTTATAGATTTCATGTATGAGAACAAAATATAGTATTATAAAGTGTATATTGTAATTGATCATTTTTATAACAAATAATTTTTAGTCATGAATGAATGTGAAATGGAAGCAGTATAAATTAAAATATTCGATTTGGTTAAATGGAAAAATAATCCTGAACAGTTAATTTCAATGAAAAACTTAGAAAGAAAAAGCATCTATCCGAGTATTGTTTAAAGTAAATTTAAAGAGATTTTATATAAAATGAAATTAAAGAAACATATGCTGATTAAATGAGCTTGATGGAAAAATATATATATATATATATATATATAATAGTAATAGTTGGAACTTTTGGAAATTTACAAAGGCAGAAAGAAATGTATGAATATGAAATGTTTTACCACTCTGAAATCCTTTATAAATCACAGGACATTTTAGGTTATTTCAGATTTTTCAGACTACTTTAGATGAATGTATTCGCCAATGCCCTCAAACAATTTACTCTAATGATTTAACAACTTCTATAATATCCAGCACACTTATAGAGAATATTACTTATGATGATATCAGACATTGAAATTTAAAAAAGCATTTAGCCCTCACAGTACTTCACCTCATGTATTTAAAGGCTGTCAAGGTATTAGATACTTCATTGCATTTTATATAAATCTCATTATTATAGGAAATGTTTTCCTTGAAAAGTGAAACTTAACTAAGGCAATCACAATTTTCAAATCTGGAGATTCTAAAATATTACAAACTACAGTGGGCATCTTATTAATTCTAGCCAAAATGTTTATAAATATATATTCTATTATGTCAAATCAAGTATTAGTATTACTCAGCATGGATTTATGCCCAATAGATATACTGTGACTACTTTATGCAACTCTATTCACTATGTATTAGATGGATTAGATAAAAGATTACAAGTTCATGTTATACACACAACTTTCAAAAAGGTTTGACAAGGTTGATAATGATAAATTAATAAAAAAGATTACAATTATATGGTTTTTGTAAGCCTATGTTGCGCTTATGGATCATATATCAAGTTGAGAGTACACTTTGTTAAATATATATAGGTATATAGCACAACATACATTTTTGAATTTTTTTCTGGAGTATCGCAATGGTTAAATATCTTATTATTCACAGACAATTAAAAATGTTTAGATTCATAAAAACTGTTTCTGTGGGCATCAGAGTAGTTCAATGATTTTGTCTGCAACTCTCATGCTGAGAGCCTGTAGTATAATTCCTGGCTCTGAATGGCGATTTTAAGTCAGCCCTGTCCAAGCTTTCTTGACCAACTAGCTTTGTGAAGTATCCTCTAGGCCCCAGCATGGTTTGGAATTCATGTAAAATATGTAAGTCCTCTCAATCCACACCATCTTCCATTATCACTTGGTAGATTGAGGTAAATCCCAAAGGTCAGAAAAAAAGTTGATTTTGTTAAATTACAAAATGACTTGAAAGCATTAAATAAACTAAGTAAAGATACAAAATAAATGTTGATTATAATTTTATAGTATTAACAAAATAAAGTCACAATCTATCAAAACCAAAGCTGATCTTGGAGTAATTTTTAACATTTTATGTTTTTATGTTTTTCATAATTCATCTTACTTCAATGATCTAAGAATTATATTTATTTTATACAATTCATTTATTAGCTCTATACTTGAATATTCTTCTATTACATGGAGTCCTTATAGTGGACTTGTAAACACGATTCATATAAATATTCACTTGGACTTATAATCCTAATACAATAAATTACATTATTTAAATATTAATATATTCAGCATGAATTTTACTATATGCTGTGATCATCTACCAATTATGGATTGTTTGACTTAATGCTTTGCCAAATGCTTATCTTTTGTTTTGATTTGTCTTATAATTTTAATTAAGGGATGACTTTTTTAAAAAGTTTAGACATTAGTTAACTTATTTGTCAATAAATATTATAGATTTTAGCTATTGCAATTAAAGTTAAAATAAATATGATGCAATTAAGATTATAATTCTTAATTAACTTTGTTATATTGATTTTGTTTTATTTTATTTTTATTTTACTTTTTTGTATTAGATTGTAGGTATTGAGTGAACACTGTAATTGAGGAAACTTAAATAAATTAATGAACTACGGAACAAACTAACAAATAAATAGTTCACTTGGTGCTTCAATGCCTCACACAAGTACTTGATGAATAGGAACTTATTGGACTTTCTTTCATCAGTTTTTCATTTCTTATTCATTTCAATAGCTGATAGATTATCTGCAAACACATGAGACTATGAACCATAACATAAAAATTGCTTCAAACTGAGAGAGTTATCTTTACTTAGGTACTTAGGTACATAAAAAATTTAGTTTCAAGCTTTCTCAGTATGATGTTCACAGTTCCTAGTTCCTGGAAAAGTGAATAAAAAGTTGTATTTAAATGTGACATAGCTCTAGCTATCCCTTTTGCCTACACCACCTTCAATAGTTCTAAATTTGAAAGATTGGCACAAATTATATGGGAGAATATTGTACATTTTTGTATCAGATTAGGGATGGTATTTTATAGTCATGTAACTTCTGATTCTGTGGAAAGAAATTAAGGTATAGAGCAGTAAAACGAGAAAAATGCAAAGTAAAAAAGAGGCAAAGGCACAGATAGTGGGTATTTTGATAAATTAATAATTCACAATATCAATCATAGCTTTAGATGCAGCAGTTTTCAATAGTTAAGCAATCATATAGATATTTAAACTGGGTAAATGCATACATTAGAAACCTATTAATTTTGTTTCTGCTTCAAATGCTATTTGTCACACAGCACTTTTCTAGTAATAGATAAATCTGGTATTTTATGTATGCCTTACTTTTAATTTGAACAGTTTATTAATTTTTTTATTTATTTGTTTGCAGAATTAGTAACTCTCAGGAATACTTTGCAAATTTGAGAGCTTAGTGAATAGTTTTCAAGGATTTCATTAATTTTTATTGTTTTCAATAAGATTAAACTAAATATAATGGAATATACTTAAAATAATACTTAAATATTTTGAGATACTGAGAAGTTTCTGAACAACATACTCAGTTATGTACAAGTGTTTTAAATGTGATTTACATTAGAACTGATACTAAAATTTGAAGCATGCTCATAATTGATATATTAATTTTAATGTATCTTTTAAAGCTCAGAACTATTAGAAAGCTAAAAAACATACCTTTGTGGATATAATATGGTTTGGAAAGTACCTTCTAAAATATTTCACAATGCAAACTACTATTTAATACAATTATTTATATCTGTTATTGTAAAGGAATATTCAGACAGGAAATAAATGCTTTTACAGGATGATCAGAAAAAGCAAGCAGATAAGAAAATGGAAGATGTTTGTGGTGATCTAGGTGATGCTCCTAAAGTACGACTTGTGACAAAGAAGCTGCTCAAGGGACATATAAATAAAGTTAACTCAGTCCACTTTAGTGGTGATAGTAGGTAAGGAAACGTTGTAATGGAGGTCATAACTTGATATGGTCTCATTAATTATTACATACTCAGTTTCAAACAAAGTTTAAATATAGTAAAATTTAAAATTAACATTTTCAGTATTATAACTAAGTAAAAGAACCCTTTTTTGAGCAGCACACAAATACTGTAAGTTTTGTTATATCTCAATCTGATTTAGCTATTTGACAGGTACATTGGTATTATATGCAAATTGTGCTGCAATTTCTGAAATATAATTCTATTTATTGAATATCATTGTAGTCAAATGTGCTATAAAGGAGATTAAGTGATGAAAGAACTAAATGAACACATACAGAGATAAACGCTACACAGAACACAGTGAGTATCTCAGAAAGATATAACTAAATTTATAAAATAATAAATTGCTGCCTAACAATAGTAAAGTAAATTTGCAGTTGTTGATATTTTTTAATGTGCTTTTACAAAGAACAGTAAACTGAAATGAAATTAATGAAGATAAAAACTTCAGAGACCATTTACATTGTGGCATATTATATGAACTACATAACATCTATTTCTATATTAAGAGTAGTATAAGTGTTTAACAGAATGTAGTTGTGCATTTAATAACCTACATTAACAAAGATCCACTTTTTTGTTATATTCACAGTTAAAAATTAGTATATGATGTAATTCCAGTAATTGTGCAAAAAGAATTAATGAGAAAAAATAAATTATTATATTATTTGTACCTCCTTGAATTCAAATATTAAGTTCATCATTAATTTTAAATGAGCAGTTTAATATGTGTGATATATTTGTTACCCACAATTTAAATATTAAAAGTGAAGTAAATATAGGTAGCAAACGATATCAATTAAAATGATGCAGATGAAACAAAACTTTTTATTACATATATAAAGTATACCTTTGAGATGATAAGACCTATAAAAAAAATCAACTTACTGTAAATTAAAATACATATCTAACTATAAACTAAAAATGTTGCTCAGGCATTATTTAATATAAATGTATCTCATTCTTTGATCTCAGTACATTTTTCTCATGTTGCTCCCTAGTGTCTGATTTTAGCAATGCGTTTCAGTATATGTGGCCCTTAGAAGAAATCAGATACCTGCCTGGTTCAAGAAAAACTAAAAGGATGCATCTGGATAAACAAACTGATGGTCATATGTCACTGCAAAGATGCAGTTACTATTATAATATGAATGACACAAAAATATTATTATTAGTTAATTCTGTTATTTTTTTTTTACAGTAGGAATCTTTTAACTCAGGAATGACTCTAAAGAGCTAAACAAGCTTTTCTAAGTTACAAACTTGAATGAACATTCAGATTCACATTGAATTTACTTTTCATACTTAACTATCAAATCTCTTAACTCTAGCAAAGTTTTTGTTATATAATCATTCAATTTTCAAGCTTTGCCTGTCATCTTCCCCTAAGAGCTGCAATGGTGAGTGATTACTGCAATGTCCATTAGATGACATTAGAGAGAACTAGACACGTGTTGAGTGTGAAAATTTTGTTCAGGACCTTTTTCATGGTATTCAGTTATTTTGCATACAAAAAAACTAAACAAAACCAAGTAGGACCAATAGCTTTGTACCTTTCATGCTTAATACATATTGTACAAGCTTCTTATACAGCCTTTGTTTTTCTTTCCCCAATTTAAGGCATGCAGTGACTGGTTCACTAGATGGTAAACTCATTATCTGGGACACATGGACAGCAAACAAGGTTCAAGTTATACCTCTTAGATCATCTTGGGTCATGAGTGTTGCATTTGCACCATCTGGAAACTTCGTAGGTGAGTGACTGTTGGTAAATTATAACTAATGTCCTAACATTTCTTAACCCATTGCTTCTTGCCTTGACAAGCAAATGTTGATAAGTGTTTTCCTATTAATAATTATTAATTATTAGTGGAAGTGAAAATCATAAATGTTTAAAATTGAAACGTTCTTGAGTTTGTTGAAAAGCTTAAATGCTTCAGTCTTGATAATCTTTACTTTTGCAGCTTGTGGAGGTATGGACAACATGTGTACTATTTATGACTTGAATAACCGTGATTCAACAGGAGCAGCTAAAATTGTGCGTGAGCTTGCAGGTTATGAAGGTTTCTTGTCTTCTTGTCGCTTTTTGGATGACAAGACCATTCTCACAGGCTCAGGAGACATGAAAATGTAAGTGATTCAGATTTTTTGACAAAGGTGGTTAGGTAAGGTTAAATTTTTCAATCACACTGAGATTATTTATAATCTGAATTTAATAAAAGTCTTATGTTTTATATTATTTATTTTGGTGAGATGTTGAAACGCAAGTAGGTTAAACACTGTTGTCTTGGATTGCTTAGGGCTTTATATTATGTACTAATACTATTTAAAATTAGCAATGTAATTAGCTGCTAATATAAGAGTGGGTACTTCTTAGTAACACTTTTCGGTAATACTGAAAGAACTGTAATACCTTTACTAATTTGTATTCAAATGTTATTCCTTCAACTTGAATTTACTGTAGTTGTTATCCAATTATTTATTAAATCAATCTCTACCATCATGTAATATACATATAAAAATCTGATGTTTTCCATTCACATGACTTTCTCTATATCCCTGCAACAAATTATTCTTAAAAAGCTTATACTTCTATTTACTATATGCTAATCAGAAAAAATTAGCAGAAATAGTCTTATTACTTGCTTCCTTGTAAGTAGAAGCGAAATAAGGGACTACCATAGGTTAAAGTGATAGTCAAAAGCTGGTTGCTATGTCAATGAAGTTCCTTTATTTATATGGATAGGAGTTGACAAGTACCTGTATGAGAAAAGTATACGTTTTTCATAGCAGAAACCAAAAATAAGGAATGTCTCAAAAACGACGAACTCCACGAAAAAAATGTATATAACATAAATTGTGTGTTTTAAGGTGCTCTACATTTTTTGTGTAGTAAGTTTTTGCCTATCTCTTACGGTTTAGTAGTTATTCAAAATTCAGTAAAATTCATCCAGAATAAACTACTCTTCAGAGGCTATTTTCAGAAAATTCAAGATATACATCATTCTATTTGTCAGGTAAATATCTTTAATATACGAAATTTTAATCAAAATCGTTATAGCTATTTTTGAGAAAATCAAAATTTTCGAAAAAAGTTCCATGTAAAGGGTAGTTGGGGGTGGGGGGATTTTTCTCAAAATCTTTGTGTCGCATCCCTGGAAGATACTAAACTTAAATACCAAGTTTGGTATTTTACCAACTTTTCGTTTTTGAGTTATCACAGAGTGTTCACAGATACACGGACACACAGACACACTGACACACGGACACACACACACACACACACACGGATCTATTTGTGAAAATGCTTATTTGGATATTGGGGACCCTAAAACATATATTTCTGGTGAAATCTCGGTATTAAATTTTTGGGTGGAGTGCAATACCTTCTCTATACACTATGTACATAGTGCGTATAGAGAAAGTAAAAATGAACTAATAAAGCTACATTTAGAATTATAATTCCCACACATTTATACATAAAGTGCATGTTATAATTTACCCAATTTTCATCTAAAATACAATGCATTTTAAACACCTTTAGGATGCTGGTTTTACTTTTAATTCTTTTTTTAATTTATTAAATTTAAAGGTAACAAGATGTATGAAAAGTGTATAGCAAGTGTGTATTACAGAGGAAGTTTAACAGCCCTTCAAAGAGGTACAGTTTTATAAGTATTTCTCTTCATTTCATTCTTTTGAACAGAGTGAAGTGATTTAGGCTCCTCTGGATCTTCTTTAGGAACTGTATCATTTAATGATATTTAAGTTCATTGTTAAATGTTACAATAATATATGTAATATGTTTTTCAAGTCAAGCCCCAACATGATATAGATACACCACCATGATGGAATTGTTAATCCATGTATTTTGCATTGTATTGGGACCCCTTTGGATGATAGACCTTTCTCTTACATGTGTAAGAAAATGTAACCTCATTATTACATTATTGCAGTTGCAATTGGCATTTTGCTGTTGGATCAATTTGTGAAGGGTGGGTTGAGTATAAAAGAAAACAAACAAAGATCCTACCTCCTCAAAAAGTCAAAATTTCCCAAAATTGGATTCCTAAAAATGTTTCAAAACATTGGTTTTCTTAACAATACTTTTAGTATTTTTTCATACTATAGAAATTCCATTTTTTTTTCATTGAGAGAGAACTGTTTGTGTCTAATGCGTTTGTGTACCATTCTGAGCACCACATGCTTCCATGTGCAACATATTGCTGTTCAGTAGAATTACCTTTAAAGAAGCACCATAATCACTATCATATTATTAACCACAACAAATGTTGTGTATGAAATAGGTGTGTCTAAAATAAACAGCAGCTGTATGTTGATTCAACATCATTAAAAGAAGGGGTGAAAATGTTTGCCATATGCGAGAAGGGAACTTGTGACGCTAAGCAGAGGAGTAACCTCTGTTTTGTCACTGCACTATAGTGAACACACATACGAGGTGGCAGGTTTAGTAATGCCATACACACAAACTGTATCATGTTTTGTGTTGTTAATATTTTAGTTAACATTGATAGTTTGTTTTGGAAGAAACTTCAGTTATATATTTGATTATGATTATTGATCATATGGGTTAGTAATATTAAGATTTGGAACTTGTGACAAGTTGTTGATGCTGCTACACAACCGTATCTCAGATGGTGTACACTAGGCACTGTGCCATGTAGAACTTAGACGAATTTGGCATTCCAGCCATGGCTCATTACTTTGGCAATGTGTGTACAAAAGAATACATTTTTAGGTCATAATTAATATGAAATAAACCCTGGCAAATACTCAATAACTAATGGGTGTGAATAAAAATGGTTTGAGCATAAATTAAATTTAGCTTCACACTTCAGTGCAGTAGGCTCACTATCTTTCTGGAAAGTTTGAAAGCAATCTGGATGTGCAGGTTAAGAGATTTAAAGTTGGGTTATATGTTATGAAAACATGTTCACTATTAGAAAGAGGACATTCAATGCATCATCTATGGGTAATGCAAGGAAACAAACATAATATAAAAACAGCTTAAGATTGAATAAACAGTGTAATTTGAAGAAGGAAAACTTAAAAAAGTAAATTTTCAAAAACTTTAGACTTTATTAGAGAATTTGTGAAATATTTAGAGAGATAGGAGAACAACTCTGTAGGATTATCAGGAGCAAAAGTGTACTGAATAGTTATTTAGTGATATTGAACTTTTATTGCATTGGAGAAGAATAATCTGGATGTATTTATTAATTGAAGATCATAAGAAAGTAAGCTATTTCATAGAAGAATTGGAATTCTGTAGTTCTTTTCTTTCTTCAGCATAAGATATGTGTAGATAATAGATAATGCAATTAAGTGCAAGCCTAAAGATAGCAATGAACTATAGATAATCTAGGTTTTCTTATTAGTTAATGTATTTTATGCTATTTTATGATGTGTTTGATTTTGATTATCAATTCACTAATATTTAAATTAATATCTTTATATTTTTTAAAGCTGCAAATGGGATTTGGAGGCTGGTAAGAGGATTTTTGATTTTGATGCTCATGCTGGAGATGTGGTATCGATCTCCCTTGCTCCTGATGGAAATACATATGTGACTGGCAGTGTAGATAAGACTTGTAGGCTTTGGGATGTCCGTGAAGAAAAGCCTAAGCAGACATTCTTTGGTCATAGTTTGGATGTGAACTCTGTCTGTGTAGGTACCACTCATTTATTTTACATATATATGTATACCAATGAACAGGTTTATATTAGTTTTGGTGGCATATAACATCTGCACTATTTTTAAGGCATTGCAGACACTGAAGCCTAATGTTACATATAATCAATTTGGCAAGGAAGTAGCCCAAAACCATGATAAGAAAACCTGTGAAGAAAATTTATAAAAAGACTAAATTAGAGAAAACTTCTTAGGCACCTAAGTTGGAATATGGCCCTCCTGCTCATGCATCCAGTTCTTTAATCTCTTATGATTTACCTAAGATAGAAGTCCAAATTGAGTGTGCTAAAACATAAATGGAAGAACTTAGAAGGGGGCATAACAATTAGAGGAATTTTGACTGCCAAAGCAGAAAAAATATAAAGATTTTAGAGAGTTATTTTGGTATAGTAGAGAAATGGGCAAGAATGGGCATGGAAATAAAGAAAAGTCCATAAGAATGAGAGGCTAGAAAATTGTAGAGAAAGACAGATTGATAAGTCTTCCTATTTTTTGAGATGAATATTTGAAGAAATTATCTTTTTGCATATTTCCTTGTTTGTACAAGGGAATTAGGATGAATACATAGGCTTTAAGTGATGGTCAAAGTTTTCAAGAGCAGTTTGCTATGTGATGGGCTTTGGAATTCTGTTCTGTTTGTATAACTATAAGAGAGAGAAAAAAAGGAAAGAAAAAATGAACAGGGATTTCCCATTTTAGACAAGAATAAGTATTTGAAAACTCAAAGCAATAACTAGGAAAACCTAGAAATGGTAACTCCAAAAAATTAGTTTAATATAAATTGTGTGCTTTAACAGCTACATTTTTCCCTCACTTACAGTTTTCCAGTTTTACAAAAACCATCTAGAATGAAAAGGACTTCAAGTTCCAATTATACATTTCATTTGAGATAAAATATATTAAACACACAGTATTTTAATCAACATAGAATCATTTTTAAGAAAATTAGAATATGTTGAACAATACTCTATGTAACTGGTAGTTCAGGAAATAGGTGTTTCGAAAATCTTAATGAACTTAAACATCAAATTTGATATTTAACCATTTCTTTTTTTTTTTCATTTTTGTGTCATGCTGTTTACAGACCAAGCAATACAAGACAGAGAGTCAGACACACTGTCTGTCTTGTATGTTTTTTTGTTTATTTTATATTTTACATTCAGGGAGTCTCAAAATGTGTAACTCCAGTGAAATCTCAATGCAATTTCCTCTTACCTGCATACCATAGGTAGATGTCCAAGAAAGAAATTCTCGGGATCACCAATGGTGTGTGTGTGTGTGTGTGTGTGTGTGTGTGTGTGTGTGTGTGCATGCGTGCGTGCGTGGGTGGGTGTGTGTGTGTGTGTGTGTGTGTGTGTGTGTGTATTAGGACCAATAAATGTAGGCAAATTACCTCAGAAAGAAAATATTTAAGGGAGACAACTTAAGATTTACAGCATCTTATTTTAGATTCTGTGTTATACTAGAGTATAAGCAATATCAAATTACAACATAACTAATGTACCTATGACTTAAGTGCCAAATTATGGGTGACAGCGCACTTTCTGCATCCAAACTTGCATAGCTAGGAGCATTGTCCTCTTAATAATTTTACTGATGTGGTCTGGCATCCCCTAAAATTCCAAGATATATTTCTCATTAAAAAGTTATGTAGATAAATAAAATGGAATTGTAAAAGGTTATCTTTATTTCAAATACAGAGTACAACTGTTAAAACAAAAGCAATGCTGAACAGCCTAGGTTTCAGTTTCAGTTAACATTGAATCAGAATCGGAACACACAAATACTGAACTCCTTTGCTGTTGACACATCCATAATTTCATTATCTATTGTAGAAAATGATTTTGAAGCTTTAGTATCTGTGATCAGTTTCCAAAATAAGGTGTGATGCAAAATGCAGTTTATTTTGTATGTGGTGACAAATCCACTTACAAGAATCGCAGTACATCCATTTTTCAAGTTGAAGAATCTCCTGACCTCTACACAGTAGCAGTCTTTTAAAATTATTTGTCATTTCTGTGGCCGAGGTTTGAATTTTATTGTATTCGTTTAAACACTGTTACTGTCACCCCATTGATTTCATGAAGTTGTGCCCATTCTTACTGTGAGCAGCATGGGTGTGGATGCTAATGATACATGAAATGAAATGATAATTGAGAAATGAAATTTGGGAAGGTATAATTTTAGGGTACCTCCCTGTTATGAAGACTTAGGAAAACCTTGGTCAGAGAGGATGGGTCTGGCAGGAATTGAACCACAGATTCTATCATGTCTTAATTAACTCAGCCACCCATATTAGTAGTGATGGAGTAATGTATTGAGGGTTGAAAACCAGTGAACCATTCTGAATTATAAATGGTTTCTTTTCCTTTCCTTCTTTTTTGGAAAATACTTTCCTCAGTAATTTCTGCAATAAATTTAATGACACTATATGGAAATGTGTGTTGATATTTTGTGATTAAATTACAAATTAGTTTGCTATCATGTGCACTATGGAAATGAGTGAAAATTAAATGTGAGAAAGTTCATAGTTTTGAGCATAAAACAAATTTTTCTAAAGGCTATGCTTATGCTATTATTTTGAGTTCACAAAATATATTGCAAGTTATGTAACTTATTTTTCTAAAACTTTCATTTTAAATGCTTGATTACTAACGTTTATACGGTTAGCTGGTTTCAGAAGAAATTTTTATTTAATTTCTATATAATTTGTGTGCTGGAGAAATACTCACTTAATGTAGAAGGGTTTTTCCTCTTCTAAGACTTTTTATTAGATCTGTGTTAGGATACACATCTTATTTTCATTGCTAATATTGATTACAATTATTAAAATATTCTCCCAGAAAATATCTTCCCTTCTCTTCTCCCTCTGAAACAGAAAATAACACATATTTTCCATTATTTATCTTATAGTACAACTAGCTTACCCAAACATATATTTGTAGAATCCCTGATAAGAAACCCTTGCAGTGATGATTATGATAATGAATGTGATAATATTCTACATATAGTTATAATGCATATGCAATAGTGATTGAACATGCTTACTATAAGATAACATTATAAGATTAAAAACTCCAGTCTCAGGTAAAAACTCCAATTTCCTAAAATGTTAACACTTCAGAGAGACCAGTATAAGAAATCCTAACAGGTGAGAGAGAGAAGGCAGAGAGAGAGAGAGAGGCACATGCAGGGGGGAGAGAGGTGGCAAGGAAGACAGACAAGTCTGAAAAAAAAAAACGCAGTAAGGTGCTATGCTCACCTGTAGTTACAAGGCTTCTGCAGCAAAATATAGGTCACTGCTGGATAACCACAAAAGTAAGAATAGGTACAGCCTGGTGTATTAGCACTAAGGCTTTGTCTAATGTCACTGTTCAATGTGGTACTATTAACTAAGAGGAGGTATTCATTTTTTAATTAATGATTTATTAACAATGAAGTTCTGTCATGTTACTACTATATGCCCTTCCTGTTAAGTAAACCACACATATGTCAAGGTAGGCTAAAAACTGAGTTAAAAGGGAAAATTGCTTTATTTAGCTTCATTATTTATTACTAGCATAATCCAAAGCTGTAGAGAATTTACTACTCATAATAATGATGATGATGATGATAACAACAATAATAATAATAATAATAATAATAATAATAATTATGGTGATGGTAATGATGATGATGATGATGATGATGATAATAATAATAATAATAATAATAATAATAATAATAATAATAATAATAATAATAGTACTTGTTATTGTTATTTCTTGTTTTAATGGCTCTAACTAGGTAACTGATATTGGACAGTGAATGAGTCCAAGTCCATAGAACTTTGAATTATCCAACATTCATCTTTTGAGAATTCGGGAAAAACTCAGATGAAATCTTATACAGGTGACAGTTATTGCCAAGGTACAGACTTGAGACCTCTTGAATGTGAAGCAGTTATGCTACCCCACACCATGGAGGTAACTACTGCTAATATTATTCCATTTATGTGAAAATACCTGTCTTCTCTTTAACTTTCTCTTCTCCAAACTCTTATTTCTCCCTCTCTTTCCCTCTCCCCATCTTTCTCTTCTTTTCTCTTTATCTATCTATCTATCTCTCTCTTTTCACTCTCTCACTCTCACTTCTTAAATATAAATCTCATCCCTCCATCTCCTCTCTGTGGAATAGATGTAATGGGATGTTTTGAAAACTGGTAATACAACTACTTCAATAAAAATTAAAACAATAATACAATATTCAAATTTGGCTTGTTTCTTATGCTCACTATGTATGGTAACTAGTTTAGCTACATGAGTAATAGTAATGAAAAATTAATGAGTTTTTAAATATTGATACTGTCGTAATTTCAGAACTAACAAGGCTTGTCAGTGTTATGTATATGCTACCCACATATCTGCAAATTACACTTAATGTAGGTAAATAATATACACTTCCTCATAAATGATGCTGTTTGTTGCAACACAACTTAAAGCAATTTTACATACAGCTAGGAAGCCATTTTCTTAATCAAAAGAAATGAGAAAAAAAGAACACTGTTAACCTTGTTAACCTACATGGAACAGTCAAAAACATGTTTACAACTTTTGTAATATAACTGGTTTTTCAAAATAAATATTAATAATTAACAATTAAAAAGTGAGATACTTCAACTTTTTTATTCCTATTATGAGCCTTCACCTTATTATTATCATTATCATAATCATCATCATTATCATTATTATTAATATTATTATTATGATGATTATGATGATGATTATTATTATGATTATTATTGTTATTATTATAATTATTATTACTATTATTATAATTATTATTATTATTATTATTATTATTATTATTATTATTTTGTGGTCAACATTATTTGAACAATTATCTCCAAGAATTCAGAAGAGAAGAATTAACTGTAAGCTCTATGGACCCTGGAATCATTTGACCTTCATTTCACCTATTTCATTCATTCATCATGACCTACCAGGTTAAAGGATGTTAAAC
Organism: Hymenopus coronatus; assembly: GCA_030762935.1. Lineage (NCBI taxonomy): Eukaryota > Metazoa > Arthropoda > Insecta > Mantodea > Hymenopodidae > Hymenopus > Hymenopus coronatus. The sequence goes on from CM060891.1 coordinate 82,781,505, forward strand.
TTAAAAAGAAATCACCAACAGAAGCTACCATGATGCAACAATTTTAGGAGGCAGTCAGTCTCCAAATAAGGATAGTAAATGTTCCTAAAACTAGTTCGCAAAGCCACAGTTAAGTCTAACTCACTCATACAGTAACCAATTCCTAACTTAACCAAACATATTTAATTACTAAGATACATTTTCTCATGTGTGCCACATAAAAGATAAAATGCCTGCCTTGGTAATGTGTCAGGCGCCCTCCATGGTGTATTGGTTACCATGCTAACCTCATATACCCTGGTGGAGGATGATGGATTTTTTAAGGCGTAAAAATCCTTAGGCTTCCTTCAGAAGAGAAGTAAAGTCTTTGGTTCTGTGTTGTAGATTTACAGGATGTAAAAGAATCTCAAACCTGATAAAGAGAGCTCTGAGCAAAATTAAGTGCTCTTACTCCCAGCATAGAAAGTGACGCTGAGAACCACAATAGTTAAAGAGTGTCTATAACTGAAACTCCATTTCATTTTGGTAGTGATCTCATTCAAAAAGTTAAGAGTTTGAAACTCTTTTAGGGTGAGTTACCTGGATAAGGTTTTTTTTTTTAATAGGGTTATATCTTATCCAGAGTACACAAATGTTGTGTAATTTTAAGTTCCATGGTTCATTGGCATCATTTTACCAATTTCATTCATTGTCCAATAAGACCAACCAGGCTAAAGAACATTAAGCTACCAAAACAAAAAAACAAACAAAGCAAACAAAAATATATAAATAAAACACTGTCAGATATCATGGATGTATAACTCAATATCTTCCGAAACCTGGGTTACAATCTTACCACTTGGGATTCTTAAAATGTAAATACATTAAGGCAACAAATGGATTTTTATATATTCCTTATAAACTTTATAATCATTTCTTACTTAGCATATTGAAATATATATTTACTGATTTAATTAAATTGGTAAAAGTATAGTGCTGGCAAATGCTAAATAAATAACTGATGAATCTTTAATAATTATATTTTAATTCATAAAATGTTTAATTTTATTCATATTTATTGACACTGTCAATATATTGATACTTAACAATAAATTATCCATTTACTTACATATCCAATATGTATGTTTAATCCTCATTGTTTGATTTTAGTATCATCCATCTGGATTTGCATTTGCAACAGGCTCAGAAGATAAAACAGCAAGACTCTTTGATATTCGCTCAGATCAGCAAATAGCACTGTATCAGCCTCCCAATTCAAATCCAGGTTTCACTTCCTGTGGCCTTTCCTTGTCTGGCCGCTATTTGTTCTGTGGAAGTGATGATAACTCTGTGCATATTTGGGACACTTTGAAAGTTCAGCACAATGGTAAGTCTGCAGTATAGACCTGTTTTCTGACATCAATTCACTGGTTAATGTGAAATCCAATATTGTGTTTAATTATCATTAATAATATTTACCATAGGCAGTTTCTCTATGTACACATACTCCAACTGAGAGTATAATTTAACCTTCCTTTTTTTTTTTTTTTTTTAGCAAGATGGCTCAAAAGCAATGAATGGTAAAGCTATCATTTATAACAAGGGTTGACATTCTAAATTTTAAATCCTATAAATCATGCTATTAAAATACTTATAGCATGTGACATATAACTCCGCATGTTAAGGTTGATATAGTTCTGCAACTGATAAAACAATTTTTAAAATATGGCACTCACTTAAATATGTTAGTACTTAAAAACAATATGCCAAGATTTCTTCTCTGCAAAACAATTTATAATCCTCTCTTTGAACTAAGAATCCTTTGACATCTCAGATAGTAGGATCTTCTCAATGACCAAAAAAGTAATCCATTCATCACAGAGTTTTGTAAAATTATTTTAGCCCATTTAAGAGCACTCATGCTATGATCCCTTGAAGCAATCGTCACAGGCAAACATGCCACAGGGTATAATGTGAAGGGATTTATACAGTGAAACTTTTTAATTACATAACTAATTTGAGTCAAATGTGGACAAAATAGTTTCACTCACTTAGTTTTCCCCTTACTTAGTTTTCATCTTCATCGTCGGCGGGTGTTTGACTGACTTTAGAAGGGGAGGTTATATTCATAATTACCTCTATGCTGCCATCTGGTTTTCTTGGAGGTAATATTAAGGTGTTGTCTGCCGGTGGTATTTCAAAATTTATAAATCTGTGTGTGTTTTTCCTTGGATGTATCCTTTCCCAAATTGCTAGTTCAGTTGTGGTTTTTATATGTTTAATAAGTTTAATATCTGGTTTGATGTGTTGTGATGTCCAAAAGTGATGTGATACTGCAGATTTGTCTGTTTGTTTGAGTTTCATGTTCCTGAGGAGTTCCTTCAATTTTGTTTGAAGGTTTCTCTTGGTCTGCCTAACATAAATTTTGAGGCAATCTTCACAATTTATTTGGTAAATGCCAGATTTTTATTTGTTTGGTAGGGTGTCTTTTAATGGACGGTTTAAAAGGTTCCTGAGGTTGTATTTGTTTTGAGGTGCTAGCTCTATATTATGATCTTGGAACAGCTTTTTGAATTTATTGTGTAACTGTGGGTGGAACGTGAGTTTACTGTATTTTTGGTCTGGGTTGGCTCCTGTGCTTAGTGTGGTGATATCTTTAATCTTCTTTTGTTTCTTATACTTTTGTATTAGTTTGTCCTCTAACTCTGCTCTGTTTCAAAACCATTTTCTGTAGCAACTTTTTATGCTGGTGCTCCTGTTCGTATTCTCCTGTTTCCAGTGAAGAAATTAGTTACGTAATTACTCAATTAGTTATGTAATTAAATGCAACAGCTTAGTCACTTGTTCATAAATATCTTATAAGTCATTCTGGTGATGAATAATAAAGCTAGTGTTGGTAGTATATGGCAAAGCTATGAGGCATATTAACCTTGAGTTTCAGGTGCTGCATTTACTTGACATAAATTCTGTGTTTTAATGAGATCTATACATTTGTGGACTTTATGTTCATCTCTTACAGTTCACCAGTTATGCAAAAGTTATTCAGAATTAAAAGGACTTCAGAGCTATTCCTAGAAAATTCAAGATATATACAATTTACTTTTCGTTTTTTAAGTTTTACACACACGCACACACGCATGCACACACACGCATACGCACATGCACACACAGCTGTTTCTAAAGATGTTTTTTTGATACATGAGACCCTAAAACATGTATTTCCAACAAAATATGGGTATTAAATTTTTTGGGGATGGAATGCAATACTTTCTCTACTTATGTACGGCTAAGTAGAGAATGAAATAACCTAATGATCCTTTGTACTTTAAATACCTATGCATTACGTATCTAAATATTTATTGTAATTAACTAAAAATCTTCTGAAATTTCCATCAAGGAGAAAATGTTATGTGTTACATTCACATTCACTTTTATAGTACTCTATTTTGCGTAGATGCTTCTAAAATGGCCATGGCAGTCATTAATCCAGCAACAACTCTTGTCTGATTCCTACTTAATTTTAGGAATTCAATTGTTCTTTTCTTACATGGTTGCTTCATCATAAGTTTACCATGTTTCTTGTCAGAGTTTTCCTCCAGTATTTGGTACGCTTGTCTTTAGTCCATTTTTACAATACCTTTTTAACTATTCATTTGGTTGTACCTAATACAGGTTCAGGCTCTATTCAAAAGGTATGTCTGATCCTTTCCTAGCAAGCCTGTGGGCCCTCTCAATGCCTTCAATACCAGAATGTCCTGATTTTCCTTTCCAGTCAGCTTAATGCCTCCCAGCAGTCTACTACCATTTTAGACTTTGATTGATTAGCATGTATAACTTTAAGGGCTGCCTGACTGTCAGAGTAAATGTAGACGGTTTTATTCGCATATCCCCTCTGCAGATTCTGCTCCAGGCAGCTTCTAATAGCAGTTCTACCTGAAAAACTGTAGCATAAGCCCTTAAAGGGAAAAATCTCTGCAGTTCTGGTTTCGTGCCACAGATCCCAGCTCCTATGCCTTTATCTTTCCTAGAACCATCCATATACCATACCAGGTCCACAGACTGCCAATAGGGATGGTCTCCTTTTCATTCCTCTCACCCTCCAATAATTATCTTGAAGAATCCATCAAAATTATAATTTGGCCCACCTGGGTAATATGTGGTAATATGTCTGCCTCACATTCAAAAGGTCATGAGTTCGAAGCTCGCTTAGGGTGAGTTACCCGGATAAGGTTTTTTTTGGGGGCTTTACCTTATCCTGAGAAGACGAATGTCGAGTAACTTTAAGCTCCGTGGATCCTGAGATCATTTGAACATCATTTCACCAATTTCATTCATCGTCCAATATGACCAACCAGGTTAAAGGACTTTAAACTACAAAAAAAAAAAAAAATATATATATAATTTGGTTGTGTGCAGTCCCCAGGCATCCACATGACCCAGATTGATTGCATATTGTCCAGAACCTCATTATGGCTTCCTGGAACCATATTTTGTATCCTTCACCAAACTGTACCAGTCTATGAGCTCCTACTATAGCCCCCTCTAATAACTGTAAGTCAAGAGGAGATATATTAAGCAGGACTTCCCTTCCTGCAGCTGGGGTATTGCAAGACAGGCTAGTCTCTGCACTCTACCAAGGGTGCTCTTAGCCCCTTTTGACCCACTTTTTTCCACCATATAACTACCCCATAACTTATTATGGATCTTACTATTGTGTAAATCCAGTGTATGTCTCTGGGTGTTAATCCCCTCCTTCTACCACATGCTCTTCTAGTGCACATCAAGGTACTCTTGGCCCTTGTGCACACGTTCTTGAGGTGGAGAGACCAAGTCAATTTAGAATGTAGCACAATTCCTAGATATTTGACTTCCATCTCCATCTTAATCTCCTTTCCATGAAGTTTTCTTTTCCAAAAGGTATTTTAGATTTTGCCTCTTATGAAGGGTATGAGTATAAGCTTTCCAAAATTAATAGTGAGGCTGTGTTCCTGCCACCACTTCTCCACTTATAAAAGTGCAGGTTGTGCTAGTGTTCAAATGGTCTCTTCAAATCTGCCAAGGATAAGTATGACCATATCATCTGCATATTCCTGACAGTAGAGACTATTCCTGTTTAGAACATCCACAACCAGGTTCCACAGTAACAGGGATACAACCCTACCTAAGGACATCCCCTGGTTGCTTCTACTGCTACTCTTTCCTCACACATAGATGCTTCTATCTTTCAGTCCTACAGCATGGTTCCTATCCACCTATCCCATGCTTTCTTATCTCATCAATCATTAATTTGAAGGGAGTATTGTTAGGAAGATTTCCAAAGCTATCTGACAAATAAAGTGTATATCTTGAATTTTCTGGGAATAGCCTCTGAAGACTACTTTATTATGGATGAATTTTACATACTTTTGAATAACTGCTAAACCGTAAGAGATGGACAAAAACTTAACACACAAAAAATGTAGAGCACATTAAGACACACAATTTATGTCAAATACATTTTTTTTTTTTTTTTTTTTTTTTTTTGTGGAGTTGTTCATTTTTAACATATTCCTTGTTTTTGGTTTCAGCTTTGAAAAACTTATACATTTCTCATATTGGAACTCCTGTCCGTACAAATAAAGGAACTTCAGTTTCATGGCAACCAGTGTTTGATTATCAGTTTAGCCTATAGTACTCCTTTATTTCCCTTCTACTTACAAGACAGCAAGTAATAAGACTATTTCTGCTATTCCTTTATCAATTAAAATGAAATAAATATAAGCATAAGCTTTTTAACAATAATTTGTTGCAGAGATGTGGATAAAGTCATGTGAATGGAACACATCAGATTTTTTTTATTTTCATGTACTGATTGAAGAAGCCATTGCAATATACTTGAGAATGAATGCACCTAAATTAAATTCTTTTGTTTGGAGTAGAATTTGGTATGAAAGACTTTTATATATCTAGTTGTTAGTGTTTCACTCTGGAATGCTATTCGAGTGAACATGTTAATGCTTTGGGGCATTGGAAGCAGTGTACTGTAACCAATATTTAAATATATTATGATAATGTACATCATAAAACATAAACCATTTCAGTAATTTCAAACATTGTTTGAAATGAATTAACAATAAATAATAATTGTATTGCATTAAAATCTTATCTATCTCACTTTTTACTATTTTTGGACCAGTTTTCAGGATTGTAGGAATTTTTCTGTCTTGACCATATACAGAAATCATATTAATACCTAGCATTTATTCCAATAGTTTTCCAATAAAATAATTATGTTTCAATGTATTTTATATTACTTGCCACCATTTTATGTTAATTCTCACTTGAGAGTCTAACATTAATATAAGTTGTACTTGTTGTATGAGATAGAGTAGTGAGCTAAATATGTTTGAAATATGGAACATAACGTATAATTTATCCTACAAATTTACATTCCAGACATATTGAATAGAAAATGTTAATATGTTAATAATCAATTAAAGTTACACTGGTTTCTGTAATTACTCTTGATAAATTATGCCAGGAAAACTTTAATAAATGTAGACTTTTGGAAAGAACTGAAAATGTTGGACTTTGGAAGTATGATGCATACTGGAAATAATATATTTTAAACCAGATTTAAACCCTCATTCTGAAACATCATGGCATTTATTTAATGCATCCATCCATGAAACTTATATAGTAAACATTTTAGGAATAAGCACCACAATGGTACATAACCTATTTTATCATAATACTTTATTATGGTGCTTAAAATGCAACAATTTTCCTACAGGAACAAATTATATTTTGTATTCACTCAAGGTCCAACATGAAATCTGTAAAGCTTTTATGATTATAGCCAGTTCTCTCTTATATATCTAAACATTAACATTTAATAACACTTATTGGATCTCTGGATAAGGAGTGCTCATATACTATTTTGCTCAGTACTGTGACAACTTTGTCCATAACCATGGAAAGAAGAAATATGTGTAGACAAAGAAGTTAAGGAATTTGATTTAAAATTGAATATTTTTCTTAAGATTGGCATTTTTGAAGTAAATATTATAATTTTAATGGTAACTTTTCGAAAAAGAATTTGCAATTATAATTGAGTATAATATTTTGTATGTATCCAATTATAATTCATCCCCATTACATGTTACCATTACTGAATGTTATTATGATTGTTGAGATAAAAACTTTTCCCAAGAATAGTTATGATATTTACTCTCAAAATATTTTTTTCTTTTGAGTAGATTATAATTTTAATCTTCATCTTTTATGGGTATCCTTTATTCATATTGTCTGACCCTACTCCCAGTGAATTCTTTTTCTTTCTTTGTGAACCTGTAAAAATAAAATTATATTGATGTAACTTTCTCTATTAGTGTTAAAATATAAACAAATAATGAATACATATTTAGGAGTAGTCCTTGAGCCTTTCTGCAAATCAAATGAAGCCCTTAAGTAATAAAAGATCCACAGAAGAGCAAATTTTTGGAGGAACTCATTGTGATAAAATGACAGTATTATGTCACTTTAATAATGTTGGCATAGTTTTTATAATTACCACAAGTCACTGTCTCTAAATAATCATCATTAGCATTTTGCAGCTTGTTTCCATAATTTTTGTTTTCTGTTTAATAATACATTTCTTTGCATAAAATTACTATTTGTAATTTCTTCTTCTGCTACCCTTCTAGATTAGGCTTTAAGATTTATTATAGTCTTATGACTAAAACATAAATTGTGGATATGAATAAATACTGAAAGTGCTTATAATTGCAGGTACCATGATAGGACATGAAAACCGAATAACTTCATTATCAGTTGCTGGAAACGGAATGGCAGTTGCTACTTGCTCTTGGGATCAAAATGTACGTGTATGGGTGTGATGGATTATTGATCCTTTGAACTTCAAGAACTTCCTCTCTGCAAAGCACCTGAAGAAAACACTGATCTGGGCTGCAGCTTTTTAAATGAATTTATTCAGAATACCTAGCAATCAGTGTCCACTTAGGATGTATCGAAAGCATTTCTGCCCCTTTGAAGCTCTGTTCATTGGTAAAAGAATGTCTAGCAAGCTTTCACTAACAATTACTTTAACAACTGAATTTTGTACAGAAGATGCTCTACCCTTAGGCATTTAGTACCTTAAGAAACATTTTTTTTCACACTACTTTTCATATAACTTTCAAAGGGATGTATTTATGTCACCCAATATTCTGGAATGTAAAATATGAAAATCCAATACATTAGTTAGATGATATAATTATTTTTAAAGTTATATATTTAGTTAAAATTATGTTAACTTTTTCTGTTAGTCTTACTCTTAGAAGTATTTTACTTATAAACTGTATGAAGAACTGATCAGAATTAGTTTGTACAATTAAACAATGGCCTGTTATGTAATCTCAGCAAATTACAGATGTGACTCAAGAACTGGATGTTTATCATGTAAATACTTAAAAGCCTCATTCCCTCAGGGCTACCATCTACCATGCTCATTATAAACTTTTTAGCACTGTAAACTGACCATCCATCTTGACGGCCTTTTTCTTTATGAAGTTTTAATAATTACATAATTATTTATTTGTTTATTTATTTAATTTTTATGAGAAAGATAAAACATTACTTTAACACTATGTAATTTATATTATGAAATAAAGAAACACCTAAGTAAATATGCTAGATGCTGTTTCATAATAAATGGCTTAATTCTTTCACATCCTGTGCAATTTTCCTATATATAATTTGAAGTACACTTTAGATAGTATGCATATACTTTTTACTTTCTCTAACAACTATCTAAAGTAGAAAGAGTAAATATTATTTTTCATTAAACATTTTATATCAAAATTCTGCCAGAAATATTTTTCGAGGTCCACTGGATCCTAAAAGACATTTTTAGATAATGGTTTATGTATATGCATGTTTTAGAGATAGAAAGAGAGAGAAGCATAACTCAAAATATAAGTTGAATAAATACCAAATTTCATAATATAGGTTAATCAGTTAGAAAGTTGACACACACTTATATTTTTAATTCTTGATGTGACGTGTTTCAACCTTCTGATTCATTAATCTGAGTGACGTTATGTTTCAACTTTCTGACTCATTAATCTAACTGATGTTATGTTTCAACTTTCTGACTCATGAATCTAAGTGATGTCATGTTTCAACTTTCTGACTCATTAATCTAAGTGATGTCATGTTTCAACTTTCTGACTCATTAATCTAACTGATGTCATGTTTCTACTTTCCGACTCATTAATCTAAGTGATGCCATGTTTCAACTTTCTGACTCATTTTACTAACTGATGTCATGTTTCAACTTTCTGACTCATTTTAATAACTGATGTCATGTTTCAACTTTTTGACTCATTAATCTAAGTGCTGTCATGTTTCAACTTTCTGACTCATTAATCTAACTGATGTTGTGATTCAACTCTCTGACTCATTAATCTGAGTGATGTTATGTTTCAACTTTCTGACTCATTAACCTAACTGAAGTTGTGTTTCAACTTTCTGACTCATTAATCTAACTGATGTTGTGTTTCAACTTTCTGACTCATTAATGTAACTGATGTTGCGTTTCAACTTTCTGACTCATTAATCTAACTGATGTTGTGTTTCAACTTTCTGACTCATTAACCTAACTGATGTTGTGTTTCAACTTTCTGACTCATTAATCTAGCTGATGTTGTGTTTCAACTTTCTGACTCATTAATGTAACTGATGTTGCGTTTCAACTTTCTGACTCATTAATCTAACTGATGTTGTGTTTCAACTTTCTGACTCATTAATCTAACTGATGTTGTGTTTCAACTTTCTGACTCATTAACCTAACTGATGTTGTGTTTCAACTTTCTGACTCATTAATCTAACTGATGTTGTGTTTCAACTTTCTGACTCATTAATCTAACTGATGTTGTGTTTCAACTTTCTGACTCATTAACCTAACTGATGTTGTGTTTCAACTTTCTGACTCATTAATCTAGCTGATGTTGTGTTTCAACTTTCTGACTCATTAATGTAACTGATGTTGCGTTTCAACTTTCTGACTCATTAACCTAACTGATGCTGTGTTTCAACTTTCTGACTCATTAATCTAAGTGACGTCATGTTTCAACTTTCTAACTCATTAATCTAACTGATGTTGTGTTTCAACTTTCTGATTTATTAATCTGAGTGATGTTGTGTTTCAACTTTCTGATTCATTAATCTGAGTGACGTCATGTTTCAACTTTCTGACTCATTAATCTAAGTAATGTCATGTTTCAACTTTCTGCCTCATTAATTTAAGTGGTGTCATGTTTCAATTTTCTAACTCATTAATCTAACTGATGTTGCATTTCAACTTTCTGACTCAGTAATCTAGCTGATGTTGTGTTTCAACTTTCTGATTCAATAATCTGAGTGATGTTGTGTTTCAACTTTCTGACTCATTAATCTAAGTGATGTCATGTTTCAACTTTCTAACTCATTAATCTAACTGATGTTGTGTTTCAACTTTCTGATTCATTAATCTGAGTGATGTTGTGTTTCAACTCTCTGACTCATTAATATAAGTGATGTTGAGTTTCAACATTGACTCATTTATCTAAGTGATGTTGTTTTTCAGCTTTCTGACTCATTAATATAACTGATGTTGTGTTTGAACTTTCTTACTCATTAATCTAAATGTTGTGTTTCAACATTCTGACTCATTAATGTATATTAGCAACCCATCACTCTTTCCAATTTCTGTCTAATCAGCTTTAAATGTCATGCTTGCAATGACACTGTTTAAACTGTGAAGATTTTCAAAAAATTAGCTTTGCATACTGCTTACTCTTGATGTTGTGATTTTATGCTTCAACTTCCTGACTTACTAATATAAGTGATCTTGTATTTCAATTTTCTGACTCATTAATTTATATTAGCAACCCATCACTCTTTCCAATCTTCCATCTGATCAACACCAAATTTCATGCTCAAAACAGACTCTGTTTAAGCATGCCAGGTGAAGATTTTCAAAAACATTAGCTTTGCAATAGAACTGCTTTCAACAACAAACAGTATGGTGATGGGTGGTTGGGAGGTAATTCTCTAATTATTTCTGCTCCGGATGACTGGAGAGACACCATAAAACGATTCAAAATAACATTTGCTATATTCCATGGTGTTAAAATTATTTCTAGAGAGAAAAACATCCTAAGAATTCTCTGTACTGCAAAAATTCATCCAAAAGTTGTTAAAGTGCATGTTAGAACCAAAACATTTATTTGTCTGCAGTGGCTATCTACAAAGAAGAAGGAGAGAAAACAGCATGCATCCCATCAATGTAAAGTAAACATATGTAGCAGCAGTCATCAAAATATCTACATCACATCGCGGTACTGGTAGCTTATGTGTTAAATTTTGTGATCAACACTTATTGAACTAAGATAATATTCTAATATGCCATAGAAATATCTTATCGTATATGAAGAGAGTTTTTAAAAGACACCATGACTTAGGGAATTCACCTTTGAGCCTCAGGAATGAATTTTTGTTTTTCATTGCCACAATCACCACCATCGTCAGTGCTTCAAAATCTTCCATTTTCTTTCTTCAAACCTGAAATAAACTGAAAGAAAAGACTGAGATCCTCATAGGTTGATATTTAGAATTATATTTTTTATGTATAGTTTGTATTTTATATTTATTAGGAGTATGGTCCAATACTAAGTTACTTATATGCATTCAAGATTGGTTATTTACTGCAGGTTATACTTCTAAAAGTATATGCATATTAGCAGTCAGTTTATGCCCCAACCACTTGTTAGAAAGTTTTATTATTCAATTCTCGCAGTAACATGGATTTAGTTTTAGCAGAACACATAAAATGTTATAAAATAAGTTTCACTACTGTTATGCTCATTCGTAGCATATTTCAAAGTGAGAGAAATAAAATAAAATATTGACATTTATTGCATAGCTCCATTCTCTAGTAACAGCACGAAAACATACTTTTTGCAGAAATCCTGAGAATTGTGTGCTGCATTGCAGATATAATTACACCAAGTAGACTATAACAACAAAGGCTTTTCCAAGAGGAATAGAACAACAGAGGGGTTCATTCCCTATCCTTTCTGTTATACGAGTTGTAGTTTACTCCTGTAAAGGCATTAGACTTGGAATATGGTATTCTGATTGGTTGGATACTTAATAAAGAAAGAAATTTACACATTCTTGAATGTTATTTTTCTCTTCTTTGGCTACTCAGTGATATTAAAAAAAAAAAAAAAAAAAAACAACTTTACAGTAATGTAAGTCATAAAATGAAATACCTCAGATTTCCTGAAATGTATATTGAATTCCATCAGAAATGCCCAATTCAAGGGTAATTCATCCCAATAGTGCTTGCAAATGTAGTAAAAATGAGGCATGTGAAAATATTTTTTTTTCAAAGCACAGGTAAGAAATTACCAAAATTATAATTTCGCCTGTGTGTTCGATTAATAAATGTATATTTTAAATCATTTGAATGTTTGCATTTCATATGTCAGTTGTGGTTAAAATTAATTGTAATAATCAGGGTTGTGCAAATTTCAGCTGAAAAGGTTAGGAAAAATGTGCTCAAATAAGGGGGAAAAAAAAAATACTAATTTGACGATGTCTCTTTCCTCTATTTTAGTTTATTGAATTACAAACAACTGCATCAAATTATCACTCATCAAAGGAATGGAAAAACATGAGGCTGTTATACTGCAAGACATTAGCATCTCTACATTTTTAAAAGTAAGTCTATTTCTATTAGGAGATAGAATGTCTATAGATGCTAAAGCATCTGTCAACATCCTTAGAAACCAGTGGGGCAAACCTTGTATTCACACGGAATGGCAACTCTACAGAGTGGTGAATTCCTTAATGTCTGGATTCTTCTGAAGACTAAAGTTTATCTTTGGCAAAGCCATCTAACTGCTCTCTCATTAAAGTAAAAATATCCCAATGTTTTTGTTTCCCAGACCTTCTTTTAATCATTTAATAGTTGCCGTCAGGTACTTGTAACTATGGACACAATACAGTTCTGTCTGCAAATTATGTATCAATTATTTTAAGAATAAAGTAAGGAATTATTTAACATGCACATAAAGAATTAATGGGTATTAATATACTTAAAGTTTCTTAAAAGGTGTGAGCAATGTGTGGCAATACAAGGGCATTTATGCTAACATTTCTGTGATGAAAACTATGTGATTATTTTAATTATAATTTGCATGTGCTTAAATTTAAGGGGTCTGAATATCTGATTCGACTGGCAAGCAGTGCCAGTAATAAAATAATCTGTTAACCAGATATATTATATATTCCAATCAATAATGAACATGTGCTGTCTAATCCTTCATATGCTAAAAATCGTCAAATTTCAAGTGATCAACATTTTTCATCTTTTTTTCTTTCAGTGTGAATTCATTAATTCTTTAAGTTGTCAAATAAAAATACTCATTGAATTAGATAAAAACTGATATATATAGCTAATAGAAGTTATTACTTTTTTCTGCCCGGTGTTCAAAATTATGATATTAATTTAATTTATGCTTGAAAGTACAAATAAGGACATATTTAACCTAAAAATTATTTTCTTTTGTTCTTTCATTAAAAGTTAAAACAAATGTATTTCGGTTTTAGTTGCTTTCATTCTACTTAAAATGCCACTGCTAATATAGGAAAGAACTGTTTTGAAAATTAAATAACAAAAGTATACAATGCATGACACAATAATTGCCAGCCAGGGAGACATCACCGCATAATTCTGATGTAATTTTCTTTTTTCATCTGCAACAAAAGCATGTGTTCTCAAACATTTCTGTTTCTAAATATTTTTTCTATATATTTATAGTAGAAGAAAACTGCTCATTAAGTTTTTAATGTTGAAATCTGTTTCTGGTTTAAGCAATGAAAACCACATCCCTTCCACCCAATATATACTTCTGGACTATTTTTTACTGCACTTATATTCTCTATGTTTTGAAAATATGATGGGGTTTTGAGGTTGAAATGAAGGATCCATCATTTATGGAAAAATGCATATTATTAACATTCGTATAACCATTCGTCTGCCTGAATTATACAATTGAGTTTAACATGCTTTTTACAACTTATCATACACAATAAAATTCAATATACATAAATTTTTATGTATTCACAGAATAATAAGAGGTTTTAATACAAATAACAATTGTAATGGAGCAGCAGTATTATGTAGAAGTAATTTTTTCTTGCAACTGTCTTCTGTGCACATCTTGGGAATATTACCCTTAAGTTAGAGTATTCTGTATAGCAAATAGACCCATGTCTGCATACCTTTTCAACTTCATTATCTCGATAAGGAAATAACTTAGCACACCTATTGTTTTTGTTGTTGCTGGTGACAAAATAAGAATGATTACAATGTTTATAACAGTGATAATGAAGCTGATATAAATATTCAAGGAAAATGCTGGTAAAATGTTGGTATTTAACATGAATATCTAAATGAGCATATACACATGAAAAGAACACTTCATAAGGGTTTCATTGATATGCTAAAGATGCTTCAATGCACACAGATATTCTTAAAAAACTATGCAAAATCATACATTTTAATTTACACCACTGACATCATTTGGTGTTTATTAATATATTTACTTATTTTTCTAGGTGAAGCTGTAGGTACTATATAAAGAACAATTTATTGGAGCTGATTTTAAGATAAACAAGGACAATAGCTTGAATATCAATCATCAGCTCCTAAAATATTGACTTAAATGATTATCAAGGATAGTTGGCTGCTCAGTTAGTCTGCCACAAACTACAGATGGCATAACATACACAAGCAATAAATCAAAGGGCAGCATACAAACACAGAACATTTGCATCTTAAAGCAAAGAAGGAAGTTGTTAGTAATGGTACAGTGATATAATGGTACAGTTCTTATGATTTTCTATTGTTAATTGCAGTGTTAGTTCAAATTCAACACAAACAGCATGGACAAAAAGCTTATTAGAAAATCCACAACTTTGTCAGCCATTGTTGATTTTAAATTTGAACAAATCTTTGCTCCTTCTCTTAGTGGTCTTATTTTTAAATATTACTCCAGACAACTGAAGATCAAAACACATGTACTCATAAATATATTGCAGTTATAACAAGGTATAGGAATTTTTAAGCATTAAAGCCATGATGAAAGGAAATAAAGTTGAACTGTTATTGAAGTTTATGTAATAATATCACAGGCTAAAACAATGCTCATCCCTCATACAATCTGTTGGCATTTGCAGACAACACTCCCAGAACATGTTTATCTGTCAGTGATTATAAAATTTCACAGTCTTATCTATATACTCTTATGTTTTGGAGGATTTTATTTCCATTTACATTTTGGACCAGCTGGCATATAATCCTGAGTTACTGAGGAAATATAAGGTATTAGCAGAAATGTACAGGGATAAATTTGCTGAGCTGATCTAGTGGAAGGACATTAAAGTTCACAATAAGGTCCTTGAATGTCAGAATGTGACCTTTCTTCCAAATTTACATTTCAGCAGTATTACTGATACATTTCAGAAGTTTGTTGATGAGTTTTATTAATTAATGGTCCAAAATGGCCATCAGCAATGCAGTGAGGTATAATTTCAGAGAACCTTCACAACTAAAGAACAATGAGTGCCATGAATAAAAGTGATACAGTACACCAGGAAAGAAAATACAAAACACAGCAAATTTTGAAGCATGTCTCGAAAATTTTGCATAAATAAAATTTTTCCCTCCAAAGATATGCCCCTTGCTTCTCATTCATATGCTGTATGTATCAGACAGACATGCAAGGTTGTTGCATGTGTGAGGAAAGCCTGTTGCAGCATTTATGATTTCAATTTGTATGGTCAAAATGGAGGAGGAAACATTGCATTTTCAATCATGTTTCACAGATCTTTAAAAAAAATAAAATTAATGGAATCACAATTGCCAGAAAATTAAATAAGGAATTCTATTGCAATGGCCGAAATTTAACAAGATTTAAGAAAAGTTCTTCGCTTGGTTATAATGAAAATTAAGTGTTTTGTTCTTTTTTTTTTCAGAAAAATAAAGGAACATATACCTAAAGCAGAAAAAAAAAGGCAGATGATTTAAAATGGACAATAAGCCTATAGACTTTGAAAGAATGGGAAAGAAAATCCTTGAGCCTGATAGAAGAAACAAATCCTTCTCTGAAAACAATGATAGGAAAGAATACAGCATTAAAAGTAGATTATTTACATATCAATTATTTGTTCAGTTACTTTTACATTCTGCTGAATGTTTCCATAAAAGCTCCACTGTGTTCAAGAGGTCTGACAGTCAGTGTCCATGATGCAAGAGAACCATCAATATCATTATCCACTTTTCCTGCTTTAACTCCTCTTCATCATCATGCCCCACACAAATCTTGTAATCATTTTCCTGAAGATGTATTGCACAATTATGTTGAACTATATACTTTGTTGCTAACCTTACCTTTTGTTGAAGTATTAGAAAACCTGTTGACCAATATATTTTTGTATTATAACTTGTTTCTTAGCAAGAAACCTAAGTATCAACTCTATACACTATCCATGGCACACATCCCCAAGAAGCGGTAGGTACATTATCATTATTATTGCACTACTTCTGCAGACAAAGAATTTGGTAATAACCTGGAATTCTGAACAGAATAAAACCAACTTGCATCAACACTTGTACATTATTCAAAAGCATTGCACATAACTTGTAATACCTTTCTTGGTAATATGTTCATATTCATGAGAATAAGTTTCTTAAAAAAGATATGGTATAATCCAAAGTGCAATTGCATCAGGGATGTGTTGCACTAATGCCATAGTGCTTAAGCTGTTTGAAGCACAGCAGTTCTTGTCAGAAATTTGACCCAATTTCCCGGCTCATTGCCTGATATGATTTACAGCATATGACCTTCCAGAATGTTTCGACACTGTGCCTGACAGAGCCTTTTATCTTCTGCAATCCATGCTGAAACCCTGAGTTTACTGTCTGGTGTAATAACATTCTGATCTTTGCTTCTCTGCATAAATATCCACCTCTAGTTCCTATTGCTTTAGAAACAGTTAAAGTTTGTATAATTTCCTTCATCAGATTCCCTTTCTGTTTTATAAAGCTTCCTTCTGCACCCAGAAAACACTAAAACTGCTATCAAAGCTACTATACTTTATTGCATGAGCTGGCATGTTTTTTTTTTTTTTTTTTTTTTTTTTTTATGGATGCTCTTTAACTTCTGTGGATCTCAGTGTCCCATTCTACACAGGGACCTCTTAATTTTGCTCAGAAGCCTCTCTATCAGGTTTGAGGTTCTTTTACATGCCATAAATCTATGACATGGGACCAATGGCTTTACTTCCCTTCCAAAGGAAGCCATGCTAGGGATTTTTATGCCCGAAAAAATTCATCGTCCTCCGCCAGGTTTGAGCCTGCGACCGTGGGTATATGAAGTTAGTATGGTAACCATTATGGTAACGGAGGGCGATGACCTGGCATGTTGTGATACCTACTGAGGTGCCTTAACAAATCAGAAACTCAGTAACATAATTTACTGCACATGCTGAAGTTTTATACGTTATGATAAACGAGGTAACTTAACAAATCAATAACTCAGAAAATAATTTATCGCACTAGCTAAGTTTTATGTGTTATGTTAACTGAGATAACTTAACAAATCAATAACTCAGAAACATAATTTATTGCATGAGCTGAATTTTTAATGTTGAGATAACTTAACAAAACAGTAACTCAGGAACATAATTTATTGCACAAGCTGAAGTTTTACATGTTATGGTACCTACTGAGGTGACTTAACAAATCATAATTTATTACACAAGCTAAAGTTTTACATATTATGGTACTTACTCATGTGACTTAACAAAATAACTCATGAAAGGAAGGAAGATGCAGCTCTGTTTTATGCATCTTATGAGAAGTATCTTGTTACACTTCAAGTGTAAGGTTGATCATGATCAAGATGATGTTCAGCTTGAGTCGTTGAATTTTATTTGTACAAACGTAAATGTATGTTTTAAGGCATGTCTCACTTTTATTCATATCATTGATGTATGCACTTTGATGTTCCTCTCCAAGAGAACGTCAATAAATTCACACTCTTTTACCCAGGCTTTACACATTTACTTAGAACCAACTTTGTACTTCTGGATCACTCACCATTTGTTCCCCAGTTTAAGATAGGTGCATAGGCTTCCCAAACATGTCATGATCCAGCAAAGTGAGTGTTAGAGATGACTGGTTAATAACTATTTTTTACTGGCTTTACCACATACAGCTTTTAATAGATCAATAAATATATTGAATAATTACTGTGATCTTTATTAAATTATGAATCATTACATAAATAATGTGTATACCTGAATATCTAACTGAATGTAAAACCACAATATACAGTAAGGAAGCTTGGGTTGTGTGTGCCTGTCAAGCATGTGCTTGCTTAGATTGATATATTAATACAAGCTGGAAATAATCACACCTACTCTATAGAGTAGAAATCAATAAAATTTATTACTTATAGAAGTATATGTAATATAATAAGTAAGTACTGGTATTTGATTATCTTCTCTTGCTTCCTGTATTTAACTAAAGTGTTTGTAACTTGGATAACATATATTTTAAAATTTAAATGGATGTCATGTATGCTCTCCATTTAAATGTTAATGCTTCCCTTATTATTTTAAATAATGTTCTCAGACTTGTGATGCATAATAATAAAGAGAATCATTCATACTTTTATTCAGTGCTGCTTATTTTCCTATAGGTATTTAGCACCCATTTTCCTTGTTTTATACTGCAATGAAACTTATGAAGTACCAGATAAGTTTAAAAGTGCTATAACATGTAATAAAACCTCTGAACAACATAGGCTGATTACCTAATTAGTTTATGTGAAGTGTCATCATAAATAAAGGTAAAGAAATAGATGCAACTCTGATTACTATTCTCTCACTGCATGTATCTTAATGTAAAACTTAAGAAGCTGATCATAAAATAATTGCTGGTTAAGCGTTAACAAGTTTTCTGTTTGGTAAATACTTGAATAAGATATTTCAAATAACAACTCTGAAACATTTAGCAGCAATACAACTACAAGAAGAGGTGTTTTTGTGTTAAGCAAACAATATTGTGAAATCTCTAACACATTTATGCAATTCTGAGAGGCCTTTCAACTTTTGGCCTCGGACTTCATTCAGTTTTAATTACAAATTGACAATAATTCAATATATAAATGAGATTTACTTTATCTCTTAGGATTCATGAATGACTGTTAATAAAGAAAACTTTGGTACAATAGCCATCTTAGTATTTTTAGTTCATTATAAAATTACACAATTGAAATTTTAATTTTAAAAATAATACAAATATTGTTTACAAGAATAATGGTACTTTCTTACCTTAATAATAATTTAATATAAAGTGTTCTTATATTGTTGATTTCAATTTAAAATTGCAACTTTATTGATAAAATACAGACAACCATTATATTCACAAATGATTGTGAATAAAAAAAAAACTTTGTAAACATCTCAGTATTTTCAGTTCATCATAAAATCCATTATGAAATTTTAATTTTAAAAATAATGAAAATATTGGCAGCAAGAATAATAATCTTTTATCATCTTAATAATATTGTAAATTTGAAGTGTTCTTATTTCACTGATTTCAATTTGATATTGCAACTTTATTTATAAAATAAAACATTTATATCCCAATGTCTGAATAATGCATAGTTTAACAAACCAGAATACGTTGCCAGATCAAAAACAATAGTGAGAAGGCTTTGTGTGCACAAACAGCTGAAATAGAGTTGTCGGAGGGTTTTTTTATTATCAACAATGCTCAGTACATTATTATGTTTAATTCTGGTCATATTATCCACTAACATTTGATATACATGTCTTGAAAATAAAGCTTTTTATGCATATTGTATAAAATAAAGCGTGTGATAGTTCCAAACTAACAGGATTTCTGAAATAATGAGTATAAGCATAAGTTTTTAAGAATATTTTATGTTTCAATTCAAATACCTTCTTGAATTTAATTTGCTTGTAGAAATATTAATTTTCTTTTGGCAAACCTTCATGCATGGTAAATATTTATAGTTACTTTTATGAAAATGCAAAACACAAACACATCATGAATTATTCGAAAATGCTTGGTTCAGCCAGTAGAACTCAATTGAGTCGATTAATAATGAATATTTCACATCTTTGTTCTTTTTAGAAAGCAAATTATATTAACAAAAGCTTGTAATTTATCATAAAAAATATAATTCCTATTTAATTATAAACAACCACATGAGGTAGCAATTTTATACCCATTTTGCACTGACTATGAAATTAAGATAAGGGTAGTAATGCCCACCAAGCCTAATTTCAAGGCTTGCAGTTTTACATGTTTTTTTTTTTTTAAATTGAGACCTTCTTTTGTGTAAATGAAGAGAACTAAAAAAAATCAAATGAATTTGTTCCAGAATACTAAAAATAGATTTCAATATAATATATTAACTTATTTTAAAACATATCTACTATGCATGTCTTTAAAATTTAGTGAAGTAGCAAAATTACCCATCAAGAATGACCTTAAAAAATGTATAACCATTTTAAACAGGCACAGCATTTTTTTTGCATTTAAGTTTCTATTTTGTGTGTTTTCTTTTTCATAAAGCGAGGTAAAATAAGGTACATTTTATGCATTGGTACAATTGGTACTGGACATAAGTGAAGTTGCAGGATTATAAAATGCTTAAAGTAACAAGAATGTATAGTTTGAAAGCTCAAAATAATGAAAATCACCAATTGTGTTAAATGTACACCAACAAACGTGTTCCCTGCTTCTTAATAACCACAATATTGACAAATTACCTACATCATTAGCCCTAGTTGGAATGTGAACAAATCAGGTGTTGCTAATTGCAGCCCACAATCTCAACAATCAGTCACAACAATCTACGGGGTTGTTTGGTATGCTGGAGCAATCAGCTTGGTTTAAATTTTACATTTATTAGTTTACAGTTTTAATCACTTATCTTAGCAACGTCCAGGGAAAGGAAATGTTAAGATACTTGAGCATTTATAATCAAAAGGTTAGTAAATAAGTCCAATAAAAGTTCTTAAACAGTCAATTGATAAATTTATAATATTTGATGAAGGATCAAAAACTGAAAATAAATTAGTTAATAAGGAAAAGGGAAGGAAATATGATGTGTTAGATTCCCATGACTTTCTCTAGCTGTTCCACAAACAAACTTTCCTCACAAAAGATAATTCTTTTGTCTAATGCCAGTAGAAGAGAAATAAGAGAATACACTGGCTCAAATGATGTAAAATCTTTTAAAAGCTATCGTTATGTTCTCTTTTCATTCCTGGGAGTAAAACAAAAGAGATGAAATGAAAGTTGACTTCCCACTTGAGAAAAGCCTTAAGTAGTTTAAAATTGAAACCAATAACAAGGAATATGTCAGAAATGGTTAACTTTATACAAAAAATAATGTACATGATATAAATTGTGTGTTTTGTTGAGATCTACATTTTTTGTGTAGAAAGTTTTTGTTTACCTCTCATTATTTATGAGTTATAATAAATAATGAAGAGGTCTTCAGAGGCTATTCCCAGAAAATAAAAGATAAACATTTTGTTTGTCATGAAAATTTCTTAAAACATATGGCCTTTTACTCAACACCATTAAGAGCCATTTTTAAGAAAATCAAAAATTTTGAAAAATGTTCCATGTAAAGGATAGTTGAGTTTTCTTGAAAATCTTTTTATCACATCCTTGGAAGATAGTGAACTTAAACACCAAGTTTGATATTTAACAGACTTTTCATTTTTTGAGCTATGCCGCACGCATGCACACACACATGTGCATAGTTGTGCTTATAAAAGTGATTTTTTTATTCAAGGGGTCTCCAAACATGTATTTTGGGCAAAATTTCGGTATCAAATTTTTGGGTGGAATACAATAACTTTTCTGTCTTCTATGTACCTTGTACATATGTGCTAAGTAAAGTACAAAAATCTGATGGTAATGATGCTGTTAATTACCAAGATCATATCAGTGCTGCTGGTATGCTGCAATTTCATCCCATAAGAGCTATTTTACATACCAATAAATCTACTGACATGGGGCTGTCACTTTTAAGCACACTTAAAAACCATTGGTCTAAGCCAGGTTTGAACCTGTAACCTTGGGATCAAAAAAAAGTACAGAAGCTTAAGTATTAAACTAAGCTAATACATCTATAATGACAATGGCAGAGTAACACAAATACTGTATTAGTTATTAAAAATTAATTATAATGAAAGAAAGTGGTTACAGCTAAAGCTATAACAAAAAGCAACAAATTTAATCAAGATGATGAAATATTAGAGCACGTGAGTGGCAACAATGGGTTTGTATAACAATTTCCAGAATTCACTTTTATTTTTACTACCATACAGAAAATTCACTGCATCAGCAATTATGTAGATCCTGAACACTAGTCCCTGGTTTATGAAGAGACTTATTAGGTACTGTACGAGACATGTTGACATACAAATAAATGTTCTTCCCTGTCTTTAAATATATGTATTTGATTTTTCCCTCCAAAGATATGCCCTGTGCTTCTCATTCACAAATTTCTTTCAACTTGTTTGGCTGACACTTACATACGTGTTGATTAGCATCAGAAAAACTGAACTTGTTTTAAATTTACACGGAACAGGCAGACCGATAACAATAGAAATGGTACTCTGTTGTCACATGGTGATTTAAACAACAGAAATGGCACTTATTGTCACACGACAGGTCCTTTATTGCTGTTTCCTAAAGAAAATCAATTTACAATAATTTTTTGGCGGGCAGATGCACAGATAATCTGCAAACCTGATAATCTGCACATAAATAATCATAGGTATACTGTATATAAATATAAAGGAACCAATTAGAATAAATATTTCTAGGAAAAATGAGTGATTAACGAAAACAAAAATAGATGTAATTAGTAGCAAAAAGACTGCTTTAAAGAATATGCTTTATGCTCTTGTTTTGTCAAATAATTTGCTTTCTGTAAGAAGAAGAGAGAATAGGGATTTGGAAAAACGTTAAAAGAATTATAACACAACTATTCAGAGAAACAATAAAAGCTTATTTTAGGTTAAAAAAAATTATATGAGGCAACTTTCAGGATTCAAGAAAAAACAGCAGAAGCCCAGAGTTGCACCATAAAGGAAAATGGCACCAGTGTGGGCCATGCATCTGTAGGGAAAATAAAAGAATTGAAAAGAAGACATTTTATTTACAGTGAGGGTCAAAATTCTCATTATGTGCACCATATCTAAAAGGTTGCCAATCACTATGTGCTTTAATAATACAGAATATCTAAACCCAGAAGAGGTCTAGAACTGATCCATTGCTTATGCAATTATTACGTTGTCTCATAAGTAATGTCAGTTTTTTTATTTTGATATTTTGAAAATGTATTGGGTTTCTTTGGTTTGGCAATGCTATTTACAGGATGCCATGGCTAGTGTTGCATACATTGTAAGCATGTATCAGTCTTCAATTGTTAATAAACAATCACAAAATGGAGATAACAAAGTCCTTCTAAAGCATTACTGGAAACAAGATTATAAAGCTGCTGCCGCAGCTCGAAGAATATGTGAAGTGGAAGGAGAAGATGTCATTAGTGAGCATATGGCACAATAATGGTTCCAACATTTCAACAATGTAGATGAAAACCTAAAGTATGGAATATTGTTTTGCGAGAAAATCTGCAAAAAAGTACCCTAGGCTTTCAGAAGAACTTGGTGGATTAAATGATACCATACATCACCACATTAAGACATTTAGAAAAATCATACAGAAGCTGAGATAGATTTGTCAGAAGAATTGTCACTTTTGATGAAAAATGGGTATATTATCAAAACCCTGATGCCTCAAAACAGTGGCTTGATCCCCGCCAACCTGCCAAAGTCATCGTTAAAAAAAATCAGTTTGGTCCCAAAGTAATGTTGTGTGTCTGGTGGAATTTTGAAGGTGTGATTCACTGGGAGTTTGTTCTAAACAATGAGCGATTGATGTGGATCTTTATTCTCAACAGCTGAAATGAGTTCATGAGATTTTGAGATGGAGATACCCAGCATTAATTAACCAAAATAGAGCTCAATTGCAACAGGACAATGCAAGACCCCATACTAAATGAACAACCATGGAAAAAATTCAGGAACTGGGAGGAATCAAACTGCTACTAGACCCAGCATACGCCCTAATCTCGCACCATCAGGTTATCATCTTTTTCGACCCATGGCCCATTTTCTACATTGAAGCAATTTTGACATTGAAGCAGTGCAAGTGGGTCTCACCGAATTCTACACATCAAAAGCCAGAGACTGGTACCATCGTGGGGTGATAAACCTCGCTGAAAGATGGCTCAAGACCATAGAATCTAATGGTCTGTACTTTGTAGATTAGTTAATTGCTTGTCAGAACACATTTCAAATAATTGTTTTTCTTAAAAAAACGACATTACTTATGAGACGGTATCTATATATAAGCCCTGCTACACATATGTTGACATTTATTGATGATTATAGTTCCTATGTGATGGTTTATTTATTAGAAAATAAAACAGAAATCTTAAACTATCTAAAGGAATATATTAATACATAAAGAATTTCATTGTGCCAATAAGGGAATTAAAATTGAACAGATGATTCCCTATTTGCTGCAACTAAATGGAAAAATGATAATTGTGTGAATGAATCTTATGATAATTGAAAAAGGCCAGAATGTTACTTACAAAAGATGAGGGGGGGGGGGAAAGGTCATTTATGTATCCACATTCACAATATATAGATTGTCATCTTTACAAAATAAAGTACCAGCTAAGATTTAGAATGGAACAAAACCTAATTACAATGAGCTGAATTGGCTCATATTTATAGAAAATTATACATAAAAAATTCTACAGAAATTAGTTTAAGAAATATAAAGAGAACACATTTATGACTGTAAAATTTACAAGAACTACTATAAAATGGAAAAGTGTGGGAATATATAAAACAACTCAGAGGAAGAAGAAAATATATCCACAAAAACTGAGGAAGAAGATCAGAAAACATGTGACCAATCTATTTGCTAGTATTCTCATTTCCAAATCCAGAGGTCCTGAGTTTGATTCCTGGCTTGAGGGTGAGGATTTTTTTCTTTCCAAGATTATTCCCTCAATTCTGGAAGTATGAATGTGTGTGTGTGTGTAAATTTCATGTAATGAGCCAAAGTAAATCCAACTCAAAGATTAAAATTATCATACAGTGAGAGAATGTTATTGTTTATGGGCAATTGTTTCTAAGATAAAATCTGCCAATATGATCTGATATGTTAAAAGTGGCACATAAATGGGGGGAAAATATTAGACAGATAGATGTAGATTACAAGAGTGAATTTACTGTTTAAGTTATAATAATTATTGCAAAATTATGAACCAAAATCTAAAATGAAAGCTTTAAAATCAAATGGTTAGAGGCAAAATTAGAAAATTAAATCACATAAGAAACATTCTTGGACATTGAAAAGCCCCCAGTCAAGAAAATCATAACTTGTTGCTGGGTATTTAAAAAAGGACAGAGAAATTTCTTACAGGGTAGGTTAGACTAAAAAAATATGAATGAGACTTCAGAATAAGATGAAACCTATGCTTCAGTACAAGAGTGGTTGCTCATGGATGTATAATTGGGGGTGCCACAATGGAGTGCCATGGGTTCTTTAAAAATGGAATTATTATGTGCAGCACAAAAATAAACCACATATAGGTATATGCAGTCACCTCGCTGAGTGTTCTGCATAAGGTTCATTAATGTCTAACTGTTCTCTTCTTTGGTATAGCTTATATTGCAATAAAAATTTAAAGGAAGGGAACAATTAGCCATTGTTTCAAAAAATATATTAAAACTGCTTAAAATTTATTTTTGTTATTTTATAAGGAGGGTTTTGTACTTATATTTTTCTTCATGTAGTAATGACAATAGTCACGAGCCTGCTTCTGTAGTGTGGGGGTAGCTGGACCACCTCACATTCAAGAGGTCCTAAGTTTGAATCTCAGATAAGGTTTTTTCCTTATCCTGAGAAGATAAATGTTGAGTAACTTTAAGGTCTGTGGACCCTGGGATAATTTGAGCATAATTTCTCTAATTTTATTCATTATCTGATATGACCTACTGTTAAAGGAGGTTAAACTATAAAATGAGTACCTCTGCAAATTTATTCCCTGTAAATTAAGCCCATTTTTCTATTCTGAAGTTTGGAAACACTTATACTTACACCGAGTTACACACCAAAGAAATTTGCAGTTAAACTGAGAAATTTTCTGAATCTGAAAACAGTTCCCCTGCTCTAGGTATGCTGTGTTAAAAGGATTTTGTTAGTGGAGTCATCTTCAGTAAATAGAAGACATTCTAAGTAAAATTCTAATACTGTGTCAGAATTTGGCTACTGTAATTCAGTTATATTCTGTGTTCTATGCAATGTTCAAACTGTGAGCAAATATCTGCTATTTAATTTTGAGAAATGTAAAGTATTTATTTGCCATAACATTAAAGTCCTTAAGGATAGAGCCCTGAGGTATAACCATAAGGGTGGAAAGACTTTCACTTTCTGTACAATGCAAAGACTTGCAGCCCTATGGGCTATTTCAAAATATACTATGAGTGCACAGCTCCCTAGTCCTCATTAGGCAGGTTTTGCGCAAATTTGAGAGCAGAGCATAGTGACAACATTGAGACATGAAGTACTGATATTCAGTGACCTCAACATTAAGGCTTTTAATTCTGTCTGTAGATCCCCAAATTCATGCACATGCACTGTGTTCCATTTATACAGCTAGTTCACGGTAAATATACCATGATGACTGTGGGTCTCAAAGAAAGAATCTTTCTCTCATTGAAAGAAAGGGAGGTGACCCTCACTTCCCCATAAAACTAGTACCCAAGAAAAGGTGCATGCATAATACCCATACTTTAAATCCTTTTCATCCCCTCACCATCCAGAAAGTGCACACAAGAATCTGCTACTCCTGCAGTGCCAAGATATCAGAGGCAGCCAAATATTGTCCACTTAGCAATTTATGCAGTCACCTGGCAAGATATGCAACTGATATAGTCTGAGTCATCTAAGAAAATAGAAAATTATGTCAAAAGATGCAAACTGTCCTCTAAGAATTACAAAAGAAAAAAATCTGATGTGTTCCACTCACATGACTTTCTCTATCTGTTCTATATTTACAAAAAATATTTTTCTATCTACTTCATGCTAATCAAAATAAATATTACCAGAATGGGCTTATTACAGAGTCCATTATTAGTAGAAGGGAAATAAGGGAATACACTAGGCTAAAGCAATAGTCAAATCTTTCAAAAGCTGTCACTATATGATTAACATTGCAATTGATTCTCTTTGGATGGCAAAAACAAATGCGAAATGGATAGCTACTTCCTGTTTGAGAAAAGTATAATTATATTATAATTGAAACCAAAACAAGGAATATTTCTGAAATTTTTAACTTTTCAAAAAATGCATATGACATAAATTGTGTGCTTTAACATGATCTACATTTTTTGTTTTAGTATCTTTCTATTTCTTATGGTTTACCAGTTATGCAAATGCTATCCAGAATGAAGAGGACTTCAGAGGCTATTCCCAGAAAACTCAAAATATGCATTTTATTTCTCATGTAAATATCTTTAGTATACAAAATTTTAATCAAAATTGTTAGAGCCATTTTTGAGAAAATCAATATTTTTTCCATGTAAAGAGTAGTTTGGAGTGGTGAGATTTTCTTGAAAACCTTGGCGTCGATTCCTTAGAAGGTACTGAACTTAAACTTCAAGATTGTATTTAACCAATACAATTTTTTGAGTTATTGTGTTTATACACATGCATGCATGCACGCACACATACAGAGCTTTATCTAAAAGTGCTTTTTTGGCTTCTAGTGAAATCCCGGCATCAAAATTTTGTGTGAAATGCAATATCTTCTCTATATACTATGTACATAGTACGTGTAGAGAAAATGAAAATTCATGTGTTCTATTCACATTACTTTCTCTACCCATTATGCAAACAAACTGCTTACAAATAATTGTTATTCTGTCTTCTTCCTGCTAATTGAGATCAATATGAACATAAATTCTCTCATTACTTAATTCTTTATAAGTAGAAGGGAAATAAGGGAATACAACTAAAGCAATGGTCAAATATTTGAATAAATGTTTTCAAATGTATATAACTTTAATTTACAGTATTTTAATCAAAATCGTTAGCCCATTTTTGAAAATTGAAAAATATTCCATGTAAAGGATAGTTTAGTGTGGGCAGATTTTCCGTAAAATCTTCATGTCACATCCTTGGAAGATATCTCTAAACTTAACTACCGAGTTTGGTACTTAACAGAGTACCAAACTTATATTACATACATGCATGCGTACACACTACAGAGACAGAGAGACATATACACACAGATCTTTTTATAAAAATTGTTTTTATTTATTTATTTATTTATTTATTTACTCATGGGGCCTAAAAAGATGCATTTCTGGTGAAATCTCAGTATCAAAATTTTGGGTAGAATATAGTACTTCTCCACCTACTATGTATGTAGAGAAGGTGAAAAAAGAAAAGAAAGACGTATGTTAAGGGTGGGAGAGCTGCAGCTCTTAAGGATGAACTGCCCCTGCTTCAGTCAGTAAACTAATTAGCTTGAGAACCCTGTTACGAATAGCAAATCAAAAGAACATTTTGATAGAGCAAAGATATGTTATAAACTACTTTTTACATGGTGTATTGAAATAAAAAGTATATGTATATCCTTCAAATGTGAGTAAATAATAATAATAATAATAATAAAAATAAAAATGTATCTTCCAAAGATATAAAATGTGAGAAGTTTGTTTGAAAATTGAATAAATCATTATATGGACCTGAGTCCTTAGATGTTGGAATAATATGTTTCATAAGTTTAAGATAAACATTAATTTCATGTTCTTTACATATTTGTATATCAAATCTAGAGAAGTTCATATGTATTTCTTTTTCCTTATGATATTTTGTTATTAAACAAAATTTAATATATAATCAGAGAATTCCAAAGAGAATTAAACTTGGCAGCTTGTCTAAGAAGTGTTACAAGTTTCCTAGGACTAAAACTAATCAAGATTCAAAGAATAACATTATTAAAGTCCATCAAATGCCCTAAACTGAAGTATCATTGTTCAGATCTAAAACGTAGATTGCACAGAAATAAATACCTCTTTACAGAAAGATTTAGTTGTCACTAAAGAAAGTGATGAGAAGAATTGCATTAAGCAGCCTTACACAGAAGTCAAATAGCTGTTTGATATATTTAGTGGTAGGCACTAAGCTGTTGTATGTTTGCTCTAAATTTGTTCAGTAGATTTTAAAACTGTGTTAATATCACACATTGGACTCATCTTAAAACATTAATATGATATTTATGACACTAAATCTTGGATAGTTTATATAGTTTATGAGAATAAGGATCCAATCATTGGATATGCAAATTGAGATATTGGCTGTAAGTCATATTGATAGAAAAAGTGTTTCTGGCTTCTGCCTAATGCTTTAAAATGATCTTGTAATATGGACCATGAGATGACAGAAAACTGTATCCTTATCTGACTGAGTCTGATTCCCTCAGCAAGTTAGTTTCCTAAGCTATATAGCAGGTACAGGGTTTTATTGACTGATTTAAAAAATGTCTGTAACACAGATTAGTTTAGAAAATAACCAAGGTTATGTCTATAAAGGGAGTTTTATAAAAGTGAAACACATAGACATTAAGCAGCATTTTATTAGAGATACAGCAGAAAATGGAGATATTGTAATTAATGTCTCTTCCTCAGATCAAAAATCTTTAAGCAAATTAAAATCTCTAAATTTTCCAAGTTTAGAAATAGTTTGAGTATTGTTTGTTAAGAAATTACCTAAATTGTTTAAAGAAAGTTCTGAATTCAGAGGGGAGTGTTATAAAGGGAGGTAGACCTGTCATCAATCAAAAGTCTGGTCTTGTAGCTCTGAAAAATTTCTCTACGCAAAAAGGTTTTTTGTTATGCCCAAAGTCTGGTGTGTGGGTGTACTATCTGCTATTTTATAGCCAATTTTTGCATGGAAAATGTCAGGACTGCCTACGACCATAAGCACAAGTATACATATACGAGGGGCATACTGAAAGTCATGAGCAACACTGTTTTACAATCTTAATATTTATTTTTAAGCCAAACGAAATACATCATCATAATTTACAGACTTTCTTTCACTTTTCGACATAGTCTCCATTGTTTTGCACACATTTTCCCCATCGTTCTACAAGTTTGAAAATGCCCCTGTGATAGAACTCCATTCCAGCTGCCCGCTGACCCGCACGCACTGCTTTCCAAATATCCTCCAGCGTCTCGTAGAGTTGGCCATGCATCTGCTCCTTCACAGAACCGAAAAGATGGTAGTCGGAGGGTGCCAAGTTGGGACTGTAGGGAGGATGTGGAAGAGTTTCCCACCCTAATGCCCTGATCTTCTCCATAGTGGCACAGGCAGTATGCGGACGCACATTATCCTGTTGAAGGATGATCCTCTTTCCAGGGCGTTTATCACGCAAAGCCCAACGGAGCTTCAGAAGTGTCTTGATGTAGCGGGCAGAATTTATGGTTTGTCCAGGTTCAAGAAAGTCAACCAGAATGCAACCTTGTGCATCCCAAAAGACAGTTCCCATAACTTTTCCTACAGATTGCACTGTCTTCGCTTTCTTCTTCGATGGTGAGTTCAAGTGGTGCCATTCCATACTCTGACGTTTCGTTTCTGGCTCATAGTGATGGAACCAGCTCTCATCTCCAGTCACAATACACGTCAAAAATTCATCACCTTCATTATGAAATCTCTGAAGAAGGTTTTGTGCAATGGTTCTTCTCTGAAGTTTGTGGTCTTCAGTCAATAAACGGGGGACCCACGGGCACAGACCTTTCGATAACCCAAGCTGTGGATCATTTCTTGCACTGCACTATGTCATATTCCAAGTTGCGCAGCAATTTCATTCACAGTGAAACACCTATCTCCTGTAATGAGCTCATCAACTCTTTCCTTGTTGCGTTCTGTAGAGGCAGTTCAAGGACGCCCGCTACGAGGTGCATTTTGCAGACTCGTGTTTCCATCTTTGAAATGTTTCACCCATCTTCTAACACTGCTGGCACCCATGCAGACACCTCCATACACACGTTGAAGTCTGAGATGAATTTCAGGAGCAGATTTTCCTTCTTTCACAAGGAATTCAATGATAGCACGCTGTCAAAACAAAACATCAATGTCAGCCATTTTTCAAACACTGTCTGTGGTCACGTGATAGAAGCTAATGACGTCACAATATGTCAGCATGTGGCTTAAAGTCTGTAGATTACGATCCTGCAATTCGTTTCATTACATTGTTGAAATTTAAATTTTTACAATGGGTTGCTCATGACTTTCAGTATGACCCTCGTATGTATACCTGTATGACAATTTTATTCATTTAAAATAAGTGCTGGAAAGCTATCAACATAAAAAAATTAATAAACAAACAAAAATGCCTTATGTCATAAGTATAATTTTGTTGTTCCTCTTTTGCTAAAGGAAAAAAAGGGGGGGGGGGAGAATTAGGAAATGTGGTTTCGTTACTAGGAAAACAAACTGAAGAAAATCCATGATTAACAATGAATGGGGCTAACAATGAGTGATTATGAGAACTAGAATAACATAGAGAAATTGATGTCCTCACCAAATATGTAATCTGGGTACAGAGTTCTACAGAAAGTGGATGAAGTATTATTGCAAGTAAAGCTGAGAATTAGTCACTGACTAAAAACATTACATTTTGTATCTTTAATTATATCAATTAGTAATTTTGCATGGTCTCTATTTATTGCCTTCTTAGAACGTCCTGAACTAGGCTTTTCCTGTTTCACTTTATTTTATAAATAAACAGCAAATATAAAGTTTCAGTACAATCTCATACTTTGAAAGTGAAATTATTGTTGTATATGATTTATACATGCATGCCGAAAGCAAAGCACTATTTACACTGACACAAATGAGATTACAAGACTATTTGAGATTTTTCTTGCTAATCAAAGAACTCTTTAAGGAGGATAATTTGTATTCTTAAGTAGACAAAATCGCTTACTCCCCACCACCATGTATGTAAAAAGGCCCAAGTCCAATTCCTAGTTTAGTGGATATTTTTACAACTTTCTCTCACCTGGAAGAATGATTCTCGTGAAACCTGGCACCTTGTATTCTGACTTATGTCCACCATCATTAATCAGTAATAAAAGTGAGCACTAAGCAATAAAGTAAACAAAAGAATACTTTTCAAAAATGAGTGCATTAATCCCAGATATTTGTGAAATATGATCAGCTAGTTGGATGACCATTTTTTTTTTTTTTTTTTTTTTTTTCCGGTTTCTTAGTTTGAAGAGGTTTATCATAGAGGTTTTATGTTCTGTGAAGATAGCACTAACTCCATAATCACTTTGTTATATTTTTATGATCTGTAGGACAAACTGTTTGCATTTAAACTTACAATAATGGTCAAAGATTGATTTTTTTTGTATAGCTTTTTCTAATATCTTTAACTCTTATCAATATTTCAGTACAGTTTGTAAGTAATTTGTTTAAATATTTAAACTATGCCATGCAAAAGTTTCAAGTAATGTGTCCTAATGTTTAAAATACTTTGTTCTGAAAACACTTTTTCTCAGCACCCAATTGGTCCAACTTCTTTACAAAAGCTAAATTTAAGCAGCATATTCAGAATTCTGTCACACAAATAATATAATAAACTGATCTCTGTTTTAGTTAATCTCTGCTAATTCCTTAGCAGCTGCATGAAATTAACTAAGTTAATGCACTAATAAAAAGCCTTTTTACAATTGCAAAGAAAAGCTGTGCCTCGTCTATCTCACTAGCACATCAATGTATAAACCTTTGATCTCTAGTAATTTCATTTCAAATGTTGCAACGATGTATTAAACACTTTATATATCTCAGTATTGAAAGTTAAAAATAAATATATTTATAAGGAATTATTTCATACCTATGTTACAGCATTTTATGAAGTAAAGCATAACAGAAAGTTAATCAATTACCTACTAAGTTATAATACATATAGTAACCACATTTTTTTGGAAACTTAAAAATTATATTAGTTTTAGCACTACCATATATAAATGTGCTGGAAGGAAAGAAAGCAAAAGAACTATAAGAAAGCAAATATTTCTATAGAATTTCTTATTTTTAACAAAAATGTTTCTGTTGTATTTGAGAACATTGCATTTTAACACTATTTTTTTTTATTATTCTACTATGACAAATGGGAGGCAAAGAACTTAGAAAGTAGGTACTAAACCTTATTAAAAGAGTTTAAAACTATTACAAAAATAATTGTGCTTTTAATTTTGAATGACAATGCATTAAAATACTATGTAGTACATGGAATAAAAAACACCTCCTGAATAAAAATTGGCTTTAATTCTTTACCAGGTTAAAATTTTTAAATCCCTCTTAACTGTTACATGTTACAAATGTGTAGTTTAGTTGACTCTTTCTCTGATTTAAGATTCATTTCTTTTAGTGACCTTCTTACTTTATTATTTTTAGGTTTGATAACTACCACAAACCTGATAATTATCTTCTGCCATCTTAAATAAGTGTATGAGAAGTTTCCATATGCTTTCTGCACAATATATTCTTCATGAAGTGCATTTTCATATTATAGAAAAAACACAGTCATTTTAAAGTATGAAGACAAAACAAATGTTTTTTTTAGATTCCTTCCATTATATGTGATAAACATCACCCAAAATACATTGCTATCACTCCTCATATATATTATATCACATCAAGTCAAAAAAAAAAATGTCACAGTCTACAAAGTACATTGTTTCTCTAACAGAGATGGACAGGTATTTTCCTACAGACATATTCCTGTAGGAGGAATGACAGAAACATTAACAGTCAACATGTTAATCCTATTTCCTAAAATTTTCAACAAAGATTTGAGATCAAACTACATATTACATTTAATGGAGTCATGATGGTACCTTGTTGTAGCTTGGTGTTATATGAGTTATACAGTATACTTTAAAAGCAATTTTTATGTTGGTATAATGTGATTACGTTCTATTTCTGCATATTAAAAAAAAACCTGAAAGGTTAGAACGAAGGGAACACAAGCAGTTTAGTGGGAAACAAAAATTGGATCTGAAAAAGTTATTTTTATACAAAATTATTTTAAAAGAATAAAACAGCTTTTAAATAATGCATTCTTCTTCCCTAAGAGAAGACAGCTTAAATCTAAAGCACATTTGTTTTATAAGTATTATATATGCATATACATTAAACTGACAAATTGCAGATTAAAATTGTATTTATGCAAAGTCATGTGCATCTATTAACCAATATTCAGATATAGATTGCAGGAAGAAATTAAAATTGTTAAGAATGTAGCTTTTCCAGATTAAAGAGGAAAAATGAATTTTGACTTCAGACATCAGCAAAAAATAGGACATTGAATTTAGACAAAGAAATCACAAGAATTTAAAAATTAGTTACTTAAATTCACAAATGAAAATGTTTTCATTAAAAATAAAATTATAATGGCTATGTGAGAAAAATATAAAAATTCAGAGACCCTGGACTCACCTGCATTCATGCTAATATTACATGGATGGGCAGTAGCTAATTAATAAAAGCATTAAGTTTTAAGATCATTCAACCAAAATATTAATTATCTATTGCTACATAGAATGACCATAAGCACAACAAAAACAAGACTGCAAGATACATAGAGAGGTCCAAAAAGATGTGCATATATACTTTAATGGTGTTAAACTAGTAGCTCTTTAAATTCCACTTTGATGTGCAGCATCAATAAGCAGTAATATGTTGCCTCTAGTCAGTAATTGGATAGTTGTTATCAACCATGTAGCCCATAATGGTTGGTTGGTTGCTAATACTCAGCATATTAGAGTTCTTCCATTTGCCTTCTTGCTTCCCAGAAATGCAGTGAGAAATCTTTAGCTGTTAGACATTTCATAAGATGAGCCATATTCATTATAGCATCCTCTTCTCTACAAAGTATACAATTTGAAGTTGGAAGGATGTTTAATTTATGTAGATGGGCAGCCAAGCAATCATGCCCTGTATGTAATCGAAACAGAGCAACAGCTTTTGATCTTGAACATTCTGGAATTATTGTTGCATTGTTCAACAAGGTTATACTCTCTTGGTTTAAACTGTCATATGTTTTTTGTTGGATGGTTTTCTGTATTAGTAGTTTTGATGAGTGAAATGATAATGATGAGCTTTTAGTTTGGTGGATCATTGTGCCTTTTTTTGCTAAGGCATCTATCTGCCTTTTCATTACCAAGAACTCCACAGTGTGAGGGAATCCACTGTAAAACTATCAATTTGTGAAGAGATTGTAAATGTTTTAATATTTTGGTAGAGTTAAGCTGTTGTTTTAGTTGCACATACACTGGTACAAATGGCTTGTAATGCAGATTTTGAATCACTAAAGATGATTGCTTTATTGAAGGTATTAATGTGATAGAAAAGTTGTTTCAATGTAGAATTGATTGCCTCAAGTTAACCGTCGAAGTGGATTGAGTTTGGACCAAGAGATATGTAAGAGCAAAATAATTTGCTGTACATTCCAACACCTGCTGTATCATTAAAATTATGTCCAATTTTAGATCCATCAGTATAAATATGTGTCCACTCATTTTCTGGGAATTTTGTGTAGATAGTTTCTAAGGCAACTTGTTTTAGTTGAATGGGTTTGCAGCTTGTTTGCTAATTTGTTTCTTTAATTCTATATTACAATCAATTTTAATTCTATTGACAGGATAAGGTGGAGAGGATGACTTTTTTATATTATAAATGTTCAATGATAAACTGTATTTATTTTGTAGAACTTTTTGTAGTAAACCTTGTTGGGTTTCTAAGTTTCTATTCAACTTTCTTTGCTTTATCTAAATTTGATTTGTTTGCTATAATAATTGTTTCACTAATAAACTTGTAACCCATAATAAGTATAACAAAATTACATGATAAGCTTAACTTCCAGCAACTCCAGAGCATTCTGAATTCCTTTCACATTTCCCTGACTTAACACCTGAACTTCCACCTGTGGGAATTCTGAAAGTTAACACAGCCTTACTATTGAATAAGGTTTTGGAATAGAATGCATATCAATCACCCTGGATATAACAATAATCAGTGCTGATCTTGTAGTAGTTCATGAAAATTAGAAATGATTGGACACTAATGGTGACCATTTTGAGCATCTATTGCAAAAGTAATTCATGACTTTAAAACTTATCTTTGGTGGTTCTATATTGCTCTGTATTGATCAGTCAGTGATGATGGTATATCAAAGCTCATCAGTTGTTCATTCCTGGATTTTTCTTTTCTTTTTTACGACCAGAAAATGAGCTCACCTCAAAGTTCATTCATCAACCATAGTACCAACCAGAACCAATCAGAAGTCCAGAATCCAACTCCAAAGCCAATCAACGTTTGGCAGGTGTGGGGGAGGATCCCACAAAATATATAATGCATGTAAAATGTGGTCAGAGGAGCATCTTTTCATCTACCTCAAGTCTATCTTCTTGACCAGCATTGACGGCTCCATGAAACATGCCTAACACCACCAGTATGGAAAGGATGATTGCTATTAAGCATCCAAAGGAATTCAGGGATTTTAAAATAGAGTATAATAGATCTTCATCCATCTATCTACAGAGGGACAAATCAGAATGAATGATTATCTCTCTGGTGATGCAGGAAAGACCATTTGAAATTGTGGTAAATGGCAACAATCTTGCAGGCAGACTTTTGAGAGCAATGATTGATTGGTTGCACAATAAGACTATTGTTAAGGGGAAAGCTTCAAACCAAATCTAAACGTGAAATAATACCAAAAAATTATACTGTTTGTAAGATTATACACCATCTATGATCTTAGAAATAAATTTATTTTTTGTATAAGGGTAATTTTTCTCACTTCTCTTCAGTTTTATTTTTCAACTTTGGGCACATTCTACATTATGATACTGGAAAGAAACATGATTTCAAATATCAAACTTTGGATTTTTAGTTACAACTGTTTGGCTCATCTTTTCTTTCCAATAACTTTATAAAATGTAAATAGCAACTGTTTTGCTATTGTACGTTTTTGATGCAGAACTGTATGTGAAAAAGAGTACATGATTTGAAAGAAAATCTGAGGAAAAACAAAAAATTGGATGTTTTCCATTCACATGACTTTATTTACATCTCTGTAACAAATTATTGTTAAAATGCTTATTCTTCTATCTACTTCATGCTAATCGAGAAACATTTAGCAGAAATGGTCTTATTACTTGCTTTCTTCTAAGTAGAAGGGAAATAAGGGGATTTACTAGGCTAAAGTGGTAGTCAAATCTTTTAAAAGCTGGTTGCCATGTGGTTGAAAGCTGTTTCTTTGCATTGCCAGGAGTTGACAAATTCCCATATGAGAAAAGTTTTGAATATTTAAACCATACCAATATCAAGGAATATCTCACAAATGGCCAACTCTGTGGAAAAAAAAAAGCATATGACATGAAATGTGTTTTAACAAGATCTACATTTTTTGTGTAGTAAGATTTTGTCTATCTCTTACGGTTTACCAATTACGCAAAACTCATCCAAAATGAATAGCTCTTCAGAGGCTACTTCCAGAATCAAAATATACATTTAAATAACTTTAATATTTGTTTCATTTTTGTAGTCAGCTTACATTCCCTGTATTTTAGGACTGACACCCCCCATAGGACTTATGAGCAAATGCTGGGTCAGAAGTCTATCGGGGAGCCAACAGCACAAAACTACAGAACAGAGAACCTGGAAGAAGTGGTCAATCCATAGCCAGACATGAGCGTGAGGAAGTGGATGATATGAAATGCAAGCAAAATGGATAATATGAAAGGTGATGATTGAATAATTGGTGGAATGAGTGGCGGGGGAAACTGGAGGACCTGGGGAAAACTCACCCAGATGCCACTTCGTCCATCACATTTCCCACATGTGGGTGCTTGGGAGCGAACCCGGGCCACCTAGATGGGAGAGGAGCTGTCTAGCCACTCAGTCAAGGTGCCACTATATTTTAATATATGGTATTTTAATCAAATTAGCCATTTTTGAAAATTTTTCCATATTAAGGGAAATGGGGTGAGGAGATTTCCCTCAAAATCTTCAAGTCGCATCCTTGGAAGATACTAAACTTAAATACTTTGGTATTTTACCAACCTTTCGTTTTTGAGTTATTGTGTTTACAGACACAAAACACACACATACATACACACACAGTTTTTCTAAAAATGCTTGCTTTGTATCCAGGGCCCTCAAAACATATATTCCTGGTGAAATCTCATCATCAAATTTTTGGGTGGAGTTCAATACCTTCTCTATATACTATGTACAAGTATGTGTAGAGAAAGTAAAGGGAAAAAAATAAAAATTGGGCAGTAATGAATGCACAGCTAATATTTCTCTCCCTTTGTTCATCCAAGAATAAGGCTTGTAGTCTGTTCACAAAGATTCATTCTGTTTCCTTGAACTCATCTTCTTCTTGATGTTATATTAGTATTTTTTTAAGGATACAGTTGCAATCCATTCTATTTACAACTTCAATCAACTTCTTTCTAATATTATATATTCCCTCTTCCAATGATACCATATCTAGTTCACTTCTTATATCCTTATACCAACTTCTTTCTAATATTCTTATACCTCATTCTAGCTGTCCTAGTGCAACCTTTAACTGATCTTGGAAACTCCATTTGAAATTACTTGTAATTTATTCCTGTTGCTACTTGCGAGAGTCCATGTTTCTCTTGCATACAATAAAACTTGCATAGCTGTTGCATTATAAAACTTTGTTTATATAACTTTTCTTGTTGTACTGGAACATTTGAGTTTATTTATGCTTTCTCTATTTATAGATAACTTATGTTCTTAAATGTTTGAAATTTGTTCTATAAGAGTGTGGTTTAAACTAATTTTTGTTCTAACACTTATTTTTCACCTTAAAAGTTATTGTTATTGTGTTATTTTCTGAAAGTTTAAAAGCATTGTCTTAAAAGTAAAGTTAAAATAAATATTTGTCATTTTTCCATTGCTCCACACATGCATATATATTTAAAAGCTTAGTCTTCTATCTACTTCATGATAATCAAGATAGACATTAACAGAAACTGTCCTTATTACTTGGTAGACACTAACTGCCCTTGTAAGGAGAAGGGAAAAAATCTTATGGTCCATTCACATGATGTCCTCTAGCTGTTCAGTAATTGAATCTTTTATTCAAAACATTAATCTGTTATCTACATCATGCTAATCAAGATAATCATAAGTAGAATTACTCTTATTACTAGCTTCCTTTTAAGTAGAAGGGAAATAAAGCGATAGTCCAGTCCTTTAAAAGCTGGTCGCCATGTGAAACAATTGAAATTCCAATCTCTTTGCTTGCCAGAGTAAACAAACAAGAAATTACAAGAGAGATGTCTTCCTGTTCAAGAAAAGTTTTAAGGACTTAAAATTGAAACCAATAATATGGAATATCTCAATTGTGGTTAATTCTACAAAAAAAATGTATCATAAAATTGTGTGTTTTAATGAGATCTACATTTTTGTGTATCTTTTACGGTTTGCCAGTTATACAAAAGTCATCCAGAATGATATTCAGAGGCTATTCCCAGATAATTTCAAAATATACATTTTGTTTGTTATAAAAATATCTTAAACATAAGGTATTTTGATCAAAATCATTAGAGCCACTTTTGAATCAAAATTTTCGAAAAATGTTCTATGTAAAGGGTAGTTTGGGATGGGGGGGATTTTCTTGAAAGTCTTTGTGTCGCATCCTTGGAAGATACCAAACTTAAGTACCAAGTCTTTTTGTTTCTGAGCTATGCTGTACACACACACACACACACACACACACACACGGACAGATTTTTTTTTTTTTAAAAAAAATGCTTTCTTTAGATTCAAGACTCAAGACATGTATTTCTGGTGAAATTTTAGTATTGCATTTTTGGGTGCATTACAATACCTTCTATGTACACTATGTACATGGTACGTGTAGAGAAACTAATAAGCTTGGAGTGTTGTTGCAGGCTTATCTTACACCTTGATTAATTGGGATGTCCTCAGTATATTTCCCCTTTCCAGTACCAATATAATGTTTCTATATATTCCTTTAAAAAACAAAATATTACTGATGAAATCTCGACATCTAATTTCTGGGTGCATACAATACCTTCTCTAGCTACTACGTACATTGTAATGTACACACAGCTAGAGAAAATAAAAAGTTATGCTGATGAGTATGTTTTAGGTCTTTCTTCTTCTTTTGCTATTTTACCCTCCTCATGGAGGATTTACAACCCCCAGTGTCTGGAGTCAAATACTTATTGAACAGACGGATCAGAGAGCAGAGCCAGGATGCTTGCATGAGAGTGAGGAGGATATGAAATATGACAATGAAATGAATGAAAGTAAAAGTGATGGTGATTATAGAGCAGGTGGTAGAATAAATGATAAAGCATATATCATAATTCGCATGACATGTTCAATGTCTGTTGATTGCTGCTGACCGCAAGACCAACAAACTCAAACAAAGGGTTGCTTAACATATTATGTGTGCACCTTTTCTTGGGTGCTAGTTTTATGGGGAAGCAAGGGAGAGGGAGAAGAAAAGCTTGCCTGCTCACAGATCTTTCTGCAGTGTTAAAAAAAAAATGGCATGTTATTTATGGACGCTCATTAACTACTATGGTTCTCAGCATCCCATTCTAAATTAATTTTGCTCAGAGACCCCTCTATCAGGCTTGAGGTTCTTTTATGTGCCGTAAATCTACGACACAGGACCAACAGCTTTACTTCCCTTCCGAAGGAAGCCATGCTAAGGATTTTTTACACCTGAAAAAATCCATCGTCTTCCGCCAGGTTTGAACCCACGACCTTGGGTATATGAAGTTAGCATGGTAACCATTATACCATGGAGGGCGACTTCTGCAGTGTTGTCAACCACAGAAAGTTTCTTTCTTTGAAGCCCTCAGCCATTATGAGAATAATTCATTACGGCCATAGCTCCAACAGCAACATATGGGATCCACATAATCTGGGAGAAACTAAAAGTCAACGACCTAACAACTTAAGAAAAAGTCAAAGCTTGCTACATGAAATTAATCCTGGGAATCGGAAGACAGCACCGTCAAGATTGGCCTATGCCTTAACAAAAGAAACTTTCTTCATAGAAGACATCAGAATGCAGATACTATTGCCAAATACCATGGCCTACGAGAACACATGCCAAATGTTTATGGAGAAAACAAAATCTATCTGGAACAACTTTTATTCAACCGGTGCAGCAATGGAAGAATGGAAACAGACAAATTACAAGCTTCAACACATACTAACACAATATGCAACACATGACTTCCATCACAAATTCTACCAAAACAAGAGAATTCACCAACTGGATGAAGACTGTGTCTATGAACTGTGCAACAAAGACTTGAAAGATGACATGTAGAAAACTGCAAGAAAAGACAATGTCAATAATAAAACTATGATTTCATTAATGTAATTAAGTTTATATACTTGCACATTGTACACATTTCATTTATAATTCATTCATGCACTAAAAATCTGCCAAATATGCCAATAAGCACTATAAAACTGAACATCCCTTGGCAGCAGAAATAGTGATTAGTTAAATACAAATTAGTAAATCTACATTACTCCTTAAAGACTGAAACAAAAATATTCTCCTTGTCATAGTTCCCTGTTGAATAATAATTGAAAGTTTTATCATTTTGCACACATGTTTAACTGAAAACTTTGTCTGTTGTTCAAAACACTTTTGAAGTCTTCTCTGTGTATCATAGGTGGTTAGAGCAAATTTTAAATTGTTAACAGTTCCACACAGAGAGAGAGAGAATTCTCTTGGTGTATTTTCCTTTCACAGTGTTGTGAATATGTAGATATTAATATCTGGGTTTTCTTTCTTTTCCCTCTCTTTTTACTTTCTCTACACACACCATCTACATAGTGTATAGAGAAGGTATTGCATTACACCCAAAAATTCTATACCGAGATTTCACCGGAAAAACATGTTTTGGGTCCCCCAGAATCCAAAAAAAAACAAAAACATTTTTACAAAAAAGTCCATGTGTGTGTCTGTGGACAGCATAACTCAAAAACGAAAAGACCATTGAATACCAAACTTGGTATTTAAGTTTAGTATTTTCCAAGGATGCGACACAAAGATTTTCAAGAAAATCCTCCCCTTACATGGAATTTTGAAAATTTTGATTTTCTCAAAAATGGCTCTAATGATTTTGATTAAAATTTCTTATATTTAAGATACTTGCATGCCAAATAAAATGTATATCTTTAGTTTTTTGGGAATAACCTCCGAAGGCTACTTTATTCTGGATGAATTTTATGGAATTTTGCATAACTGTTAAACTGTAAGAGAGGGATAAAGACTTACCACACAAAAAATGTAGAGCATTTTAAAACACACAATTTATGTTATATACTTTATTTTCGTAGAGTTGATCATTTTTGAGATATTCCTTGTTTTTGGTTTCAGCTTTGAAAAACTTATACTTTTCTCATACAGGAATTTGTCAACTCTTAAAATAAGAACTGAAGCTTTCCTGGCGACGTATTAATTCAAAATCTTCTCGGGCTTCTAGCCAGGTAAAAACTTGGCTTGACACCAACGTTTCGAAGAAGTGCATCTTCTTCGTCTTCAGGGTGAACTGATGGTTTGAGCTTGCGGAGACTGGTATTTATAAGAGCTGGGATGAAGCTAATATCTGATTGGTATTATGGCCTGGTATTTAAGATGACTTGTCTCAGTCATCTTAAATACCAGGCCATAATATCACGCGAACTGAGACAAGTCATCTTAAATACCAGGCCATAATATCATGCGAACCAATTAGATATTAGCTTCATCCCAGCTCTTATAAATACCAGTCTCCGCAAGCTCAAACCATCAGTTCACCCTGAAGACGAAGAAGATGCACTTCTTCGAAACGTTGGTGTCAAGCCAAGTTTTTACCTGGCTAGAAGCCCTAGAAGATTTTGAATTAATTGTCAACTCTTATCCATACAAACAAAGGAACTTCAGTCACATAGCAACCAGTTTTTGACTATCACTTTAACCTATGGTACTCCCTTATTTCGCTTCTACTTACAAAGAAGCAAGTAATAAGACTGTTTCTGCTAATTTTTTCTCGATTACCATGAAGTAAATAAAAGCATACGCTTTTTAACAATAATTTGTTACAGAGATGTAGAGAAAGTCATGTAAATGGAACACATCAAATTTTTTTTTAACATGTTTTTCATTTCCTCTCAATTTTTATCCTGTATTATAGGTAACAGATTTTACTTTGGATAGTCTTTCTTAAAAAACTTATTTTTCTTTTAAGAGAGTTCTTGAAGCTTCCAATGACATGATCCTTCTTGGTAATAATGTAAAAT
Source organism: Hymenopus coronatus (assembly GCA_030762935.1). NCBI lineage: Eukaryota > Metazoa > Arthropoda > Insecta > Mantodea > Hymenopodidae > Hymenopus > Hymenopus coronatus. The sequence continues at coordinate 82,825,105 of CM060891.1, forward strand.
GGGCAATTTTAATGCATATTAATATAAGAAGATTGGAGGCCATTGTATACCTGTAATTTGATACTATTTTCAAATATTAAACAAATGGTAATATACAACATTGCATTTTGCACTGTTTTTGCAGAATTTAAAGAGATTACTCTTGATATGAACAAAGGAATTTAAGCAGAACATAATCTTTTATACTGTCAAAATTGTTTTTGCACATTGAAGCCTGCTGAATGTGACACTACACAAATCTATTCGAGTATTGCTTAAACTGTGAATATGATCTAAAAAATTCTTGGAGCACTGTAAACATATGTTTTGCTTCTATAAATAGATTCAGCAATTTGACAAGTCTTTTGAAAAAATACTTTACATACATCAAATATGTATGCTAAGTTGAAGATAGTAGCCCCTTAAATTTATTACTAATCAAAACCTGTTTTGAGTGAAATTGATTCCATCATCAGTAAGTGTCAGATTCTTGACTATTTTTCTGCATCCACAAAAGTAAGGTTCTTATTTTGTTGTGATGAAAAAGATTTCCTACACACTCAAGAGTTGTTGAGGATTTTAAAAGTTTGACTTCATTTTATATTTCATGGGCTGCACAACAAAAATATTCAACGACATCAGATTTTGGATTTTTTATTGACTTGTGCAACCAAGGTGTTAATTTTTCCAATTTCCAATCAGGAGGCAAACATGACAATGGCCAAAATTGCTCAAATGGACAACTACCCATCATTATGACAACTGCAAGGAAAGGTTCACTGTGTATTCACAGATATACATTGCACAAAGATAGTAAAAGTCAGAGTATTGGGATATGCAATAAATGAAATATTTGAAGAACAGCACTTTTCAAAATTATGTTAATATAATGGAAATATGCAGTAGTCTTAGACAATCTTGTTACTGTTGTGGTTTTCAATACTTTTTTATGCAGTCATAGAAAATTATTCTTCTATTGAGCAATTAGAAACTTATATATATGTTAAATTTCAAAACATTTTTAATTTATTGTCTTGTGCATATGCCACAGATTTCTGATTAAGTTCAATCAAACTTTACCATGAGATTCCAATGTGCTGTCCCCTTAAGCCTACTTACACAGTTTGTCATCCCTTTGATACACACCTATGAACTCATTTTAATAAAATAACACTATATACAGTAACAAAGTTTATCTTTTTATTATACATGAACATGATTATACTGAATTAGGAAAAGAAAATTACATGATCATAAATGCATGACATCATTTGTACAAAACAGAGTTTAAGTTTATGTGACATGTATATACAACATGTGACATTGTTTAACCATGCTACAACAAGATCACTGATTTTGTTCCATAGTTACTTAATGGAAATCTACAAATCACATTAGAACATGCCAGATCTGGTTACAATGACTAGAAAAATTCTGCCTGACTAGGACTATAAGCAATAAAATTTTCACAGTGTGTCACTTTCTCATTACATGGTACTAGTTCTTCTGCTAAAAGCATGTAATAATGTATAGGCAGAAGCATTTAAATCCTTGTGGCATCCAATTGTCTTATTTAAATTGAGGCTCATCATTGTGCTGTTTCATTTTTATAGCCTTGCTCTATTATACATAAGTACTAGTTAACTAAACCACTCAATAAATACTTGCTAGCAAAATAAAAAGCTTATTCCTGCATACTTATCATTGTTGAAGAAACAATACTGCTCAGTGATACTTAAATTATATTACAATCTGGTTGGATGGTAACCTTAGAACTGCAAGTGAAATAAATGCACCAACTTTTTCTACTTAAACTAATGAAATGGCATTCAAAGCACAATCATGTAAATCAATTGTTTCTATTTCTAGTAATAACAATAGAGACATATATAATAATTCAACTTTTTCCTTAAAAATGGCAGTGAAATACTACACAACTAAACAAATGTGTACTTCTGATGCATTTCACGTCAAAAAAGTTTTAGCTTTTGAAAATGGTTCCGCCACCCCTCTTTATCCTGCATAACATACACTTTATTATTAAATGGCATTGTTTCTTCACTGACAACGTACAGATTAATTATAATTCATTTTAATAATATTAAAAGAAAATCTCAGTGTTGTCCTTTCATTTTGCTACATGCCTTTCCACTGTACTAGATTATACTTACTTACATAATAAGAGCCAAGTGTAACATGTACAACATGGCAAATCTGTATGATATAAGTAGTACAGAACTTTCCGAGAACTGTGTAAAATGAAATGGAAGGTCAGCCCTCTATCATATTTTACAGACATATATACATAGTACAGCATGCATTTCTTTGCCTTTAATTTTCTTCACCTGTTCTGCACTTCTCAGAGTTTGCTCTCTGCACCAGGACAAAGACATATGCATATCATAAAGCTCCCAGTTGGTTGCGCCCCGCCCCCCCAAACAGAGAATAATGATTTCAAATTCTGCTAAAATGCTATATTTTCTTTGAAAATTCTAAATCTTACAAAGATTTTTTATCTCCCTGAGAAAGTCAAAATCACATAACAATATGTTGGACATTTTGAATCTTCCAACATCACTTCTGCAGAAAATCTGCAAATAATATCAATGCCTTTGCATTGGTTATCTGTTTAGGAGTTCAAACCCCCTGCATAAATGTATTTATGGCTCCACATTTGGATAGTATATATGTTTCTAATGTCTGACATTATTGCTCTCAATTTCTATCTTTGACTTCTTGAATTTTCACAAAGGTAAATTACTCTATGTACAAACCCCATTTTACTAGGCATTATTGACATTTGTGTCACCGCTGTCAGTTGTAAAATGACATATTAATTGGTTACTTTCAGCATTATGCCTGATTAAATCACAGATTACTGATCAATAATTATGGTACCACCTTCAACTCCATGCCTCCACAATCCTAAGATGTATAACATGCTTTTTATTAAACTGTGCATATACCTCAGCAGACAAACACTAACCAATGCCAATAGAACTTACATTTTTTAAAGATTTAAAAACATCCTCAAAAGTCATTTCATATTTGCAGTCACATTTAGATATTAACTAAATTTACCGATATATCATATACCTGTCAATAATCCTCAGCTTTTAAGATAGAATATTCAGCTTATGAATAGCATAACTGATTTTAATAGGGGGGATTTAAATAAAACAACTGATAAATCCAAACACCAAAATATGCTTAAGTACATGTTCTACAATACAAAATAGAAACACCTACACTCTTCACATTTAATAAATATTAGATATAAAATAATGGTTTTAATGAACTGCAGTATGTAATTTCCTCAGGATGAACAATGCATTAAGTGCTAACAATAATGATGATGATGATGATGATGATAATAATAATAATAATAATAATAATAGTAATAATAATAATAAAATTAAAAAAAAAAAAAGCTACACACAATTCTGAAAAAGAAAAACATAGTATATACCTAATCTTATCAGATTTATGCTGATTTAGCTTACAAACCGGAAAGGAAAATGAATGGCAAAGGACTGATATTAAAACAGCTTTGTAGACAATTTTTGGTTAAGCAATTTTAAAATATAAAGTAAATCTTTAACATATTAACAAAAGCAATGTTTAGAAAATTACCTTAACAACAAAGAATGTGGAAATAATTTGAAAACTTAATGACACTGAAGTAACATTTTGTAAAATCATTGTACGTTCAATAACCCCAATGGAGTATATTTGCAGGATATTATACCTTCATTTGACTTCTGATGAAGTTCCATGCACATCTCTGAAAAATGTTGCAGCAATTTCATTAGAGTAATCCTTTTATAAAAATGTTATTTCTGACTCATTAAATATTAACATATATTCATAGGAAAATATTGATGGAGGTAATGTTATAAAGAACTCTCTCTTGATGTTTTAAATAAACCTGTTTCTATCAGTAGCTGGTTCTATTATTGCTTGCAACTGGTAAGCATACAGTGGTCTATTGCACAACATAAACGTTGATGTGAAATTGTTTTCAAAAAACATATTCTGAGAACTTGGAAACTATTAAAAATATAAGTGGAGCCTTATTAATCATTACTCATTATTTTCAATTGTATGCTTTATATGTACTTGCTGGATTCTTACTTTAAACTATAATCAACACACAAATATGGAATGTATGCTTTAACATATTAAGAATCACATGAATTTTATATACCTTATTCCTAAACAAAAATACCACAGTTGTGATTTCAAGCAATATAAAACAGATAGTAAAGAGCAAAAATAACTGCAGCAAGACCTGATCCAGGAATGTCAAGTAAATTTTTCCCAAAGGGATTTATTACAATTACATTATTAAGCAAATATGATGGATCAGCTACTTTATGAGCTGTTGTGGAACTATTTTATGAAGGATGCCACTAAAAGCTATGCCAAGGATGAACTGTGAAGAACAAATTTCATGTAATGATAGTGCTCCTATGTGGTTAAGAAAAAGGCTATTAACTTATTACCCCTATGATCACATAGATCAAAACAAAAAGGCAGGCAGTGCAAAGAGCTGTAGCATTTAGCAACCATTCTCACCAAGTGTGCTAATGACAGAAATATTGGCTGAAAATACACCAATTTAAAATACTTGGTGACATTTAGAAAATGTGCTTGTTTAAAGAACATGACTTCTATGACACATCAGTGCCTTAACAATTTTCATTCTTCCATTTTATTCTCTCCTATTAGCAAGTATAGTATGTTCAAACTCTGTTTATACACAAACATGCTCCATGCATTTAACCAGTCTAAAGAGCAAATGACATTTCTATTGTCAATCTGGATGGATTAATAATGCATAAAGCACATTAAAATGCTAAAAGTTCTCTTCAGAAATACTTTATAAGATAGTAAAGCAATCATTCTACATGTACAAGTGAATAAAGTATTTATAGAGCAAAAAATAAATAAAAAAGAAAAGAAATATTATTATAATAATAATAATATTAATAATAATAAATATACTCATTATTATAATAATAATAATAATAATAGTAATAATGTTTTCTTTCTGTTTAACTATAAGCCTCAACAATAAAGCTTAAATACAAAGTTTACTTAAATCTGCAAATATCATTTTCGAACAAGGATGCTTTCAGTACTAAAAAAGCCACCGCACAATTTGAAAAGAATGGCTGCAAAACAATAATGCTACCTTCGGTCACTTATTATGACCCTGTTTCACACACTATGACAGCAGTTGAGTACAGAGCAGAATTTTGAATCTCAGAGCTCTAAAAGGAATACATACATTAACAGTAAACTACCTGTAATATTATAGAGTAATAAAATATTTTAAAGAACATTAAACTGAAAACCAGTGAAAAATATTTTATGGAAATAATAATACATAACAAATACTGGCTTGTAAAAAACATATAAACATTAAATATACATGCTCTTAATAAAAATGCTTTACAACAAAGGAAAAGAAAAATGATCACATTTCTTTTTTCTAGTGCTACAGTCATGGAATTAATATCACAAAACTGTACATTATGTACAATTCACAGTGCAATGTTTTAAAGTCCCTCAAGCTTTACAAGCAGAGCACACAGCACAGTTGCCCCTCTTTCCTTTGTCACCCATTCTGTTGCATCATGTTCTAGGTGTGGATCTACAGTCTTGCCAACTCCTGCCACTGAGGGAGGTCCTATTTTGTAAGAACCTGGCTGGACTAATAACTGGAATGCAGCCCTTGCTTCATATTTGCGCTTTGTCTTTGGATCTACATATCTATAGCAATGAAAAATACAAAGAATATGATTAACTATTCAGTTAACATTATTATTCACTAAAGTAACAAATACCAGAAGAAGAATCTGTGAGTAGAATTATCCAAAAAGATGACTCAAGTCTGGTTATACAGCTCCAAAACACAGTCTTCCAACGCTGCAATAACCAGTTCCAAAATTAATGCTCTGACCCTATTCAATTATAATATAACAGTTACAGTATATCATGTAAGACCTTAAAACCATTCTTACTTCAAAGTTCCCAAAGAAAGCAACAATCACTACAAATATTCCAGTTAGATTTAATTGTGGTGTTTAGCTTTTCCAAAACGCAAGGTGCCATTTTGTAATATACAATCATTAGCACCATGGAAACTGCTACATCATGAACTTGAACTCCTTCATTGGTAATGAACAGTAGTTTTAATAAGTATATAGATATATTAAAATTAAAAGTATTTAGATGATTAAATCAATTTATAAGATACACTTTTAATTGAAATTACCTTTAACTGCAAAGATGAAAAAAATTAATATTTCTAGGCAACATTAGAGTTTTTCAAAAGATGTGAAGAATCAAAGTCTCTGATATTGTGGCTAGAAAAATAAATGATGAAGAAGAAGAAAGAAAAAAAAAGATACGTACGATACTCGTTGCATTCATCTCTTGCACTTGAAATAGATAAATAAGCATAGATTTGCTCATCCAGTTGGATGGGACGAGGGTGAGAAAAGTAGTTGAATTCTGCGCAGTCAGCCACGACAGGTCTAGTCGAGTTGGTTTTCAAGTGTTTGTTATTGTTACAATTTTGAAACCCAAATTTAATGTATTTTTTGTATTTAGTTTATTGTAGTGTTTGCTACACGTTAGTGAGCAACCAGAGATATTTGTATTATCCTTATCTATAATGAGAGACATGGATAGAAAAAGACAAAAGAGCTTAAGTGAATATTTCTTTATAAAAACAAAAAAATGGACGATTCAGTTGCACAGACTCAAAAAGGGATTGAATGTGACAGTTCTTATGTGTATCCCTCTTCGCTTGCGGCAACTAGTCAGTGTCAACTCATCCATCAGCAGCTTCAGCCCCCACTGGATATAGAGACACAAATGTAGCATAGGTAGGTTGGAACAATTGGCAACACTTTAGATATTATCCTGCTATCTTGTGAAAAACACAAGTTCTAAAATTCAGTTTTTATAGCATTAAAACATCTTATTTTAGATGCTTATTTGGAGCATTTATAAACATATAAGCTTACTCCGGTTTTTGGCAATTAATTAGGTCTTTTACTTTTATATTTGCTTACAACTAATTATCAACCAGCAGGCTGCTGTCCTCTGTGACCCAGTGATAACAAGATGGTTCCCAAGGTTGTGGATTGAACTCTGATGGATGGCAATGAATTTATTTCGGGCATAAGATTCTTAGCATGACTTACTTTGCAAGGGGAATAAAGCATATTTACGATATGCAAAAGAACCTCAAGGCTGATACAGAGGCCTCTGAGCAAAATTAAGCGGTCTTTCATGCCTAATATGCAGCAGTTAAAGGGCATCCATAAATATAAGTAAATTTTAACTGGCGGAACAGCTCAGTTCTTGCAGTCAAGGAAAAGTACCAGTAGTTGAAAAATACTTGACAACCTACAACAGACTCTGGTTCCCACCAGTGCTAGAGGAGGAAAACCGTGATCTTTTCAGATGAGCTGGTTAAAGGGACATGAATGTCTAGCATACTGCAAAATTGCTGGTGGTGGATTGTACTTGGCTGGCATGAGGCAGATACAAATGATGTGAAGTTGGAAAAGTTTTCAGAACCACTGAAAATATATAAAAGCCACTGAAACAATCTAATACATGAAACATGTCCAAGCGAACATCTCACACATTTTTGTTGGTAATGGAGGAAAATCAATGGAGTTGCCATCTAAATGAGATCCCCGGAAATGAAACACTATTGAAAATAATCTTCAAAAAACACATACCCATTATACAAATAATTATATTATGTGGAATCCAAAACATGTCATTAAGAGATCATCAAGATTATGGGGGGAATTTAGAATTGGAAAGCTCTTATGGCAAAGATAGCTTCAGAGCATTGTTGAAGTTCTGTTGATGCTGGAGATAAGATACTTGCATGACCATGTAAAAATGTGTGCTAAAAATGCATCCTACATAAGCAAGTTGACACAAAATGTCTAGATTGAGTGCTGTGCAAAATTAACCAAAATATACAAAATTAAAAATGCCAACTATTTTACTATTATAGTAAATGAGACCACAGATGTTAAAACATATGTGTGAGACCAGATGAGTTGAAAGACATGAAGCAGTTTTAACTTATTTGGACGTTTGCCATGTCTTCCTGAAATTTTGAAAAATTTGCTGATGAAGAGGCCAGAAGAGCTACACCAACATTTTCATTCCTCCAAGCTATCACCTCGGAATTTATTGTAAGCTTGGTAATCCTGGCTGATATTTTAGGAATCAAGCTGCCTTTATTTCAATTATTACAAGCCAATGAAATTGATATATTTTCTGCAGTTCATCTTATCAAAACAACCACAGTCGCTCTACAGAAACAACGTGAAACTACCATGGACACATTCAAAAAACTTTTTGATATGGCTGTTACCTTCACTAAGAAAAGTACATATGGTACAGAAAGCACGTTCTGCAGAATTGCAGACCATAAAACGTATAGATTGAATATTCATACTCAGTCTATTCAAGATTACTAACGACTTACAATACATTCCTTTTGTAGATTCATTATTAAATGGAATATTATCCATGTTCCCTAACTCAAGGCTGCAAAGAATTGGACAGTTGTACAAGCTGCTGCCCATAATTTTAATGAAGATGATATTGAAGATGAATAGGTAGAGTCAGACTGAAAAATTCAATGCCATAGCCGGGATTTGAACCACGGATCTCCCAATCTCTAGCCAGTTGCTCTGCCTGAGCTACCATGGCAACATGCTGGCATAGCATTGAATTTCTCAACTGACTCGCAAATTTCCCGGTAAAACACAAGGTTATCTCAAATTATTTTGAGATGACAACACCAATGGCAACTTACAATGTTGTAAGTACTTTAGACACAGGACTCATAGCTGAGATCGGGAGATCCGTGGTTCAAATCCCGGCTATGGCATTGAATTTTTCAGTCTGACTCTACCTATTCAATTCCTGTCCTACACACGGCTTGTGTGAAAAAACAATTATCCAACATTGAAGTTGTTTTGCAATGTGCTGACCTTGTTTTTAGGTTTGTAGGGAAAGCTACAAATTTGGCAAAAGATGCTTACAAAATAGCATCAGTGCTGTCAAACATTAGAACTCTGTATCAACTATTATGTACATTTCCAGTGACTACTAGCATTGCCAAGCAATCTTTCTCCACCTTGCACCATTTTTGAATGACAGAAGATCGTTTGAATAGACTAGCTTTTATGCATATTTACCATGTGTCACAAATAAATATTAACAAAGCACTGTATATCTTCAGCAAGAAACAGAACACTATAACTATACGTTTTTTGTTGTTTTTTGTTTTTTGTTTTTTCTTTCCAAATTTCATATTAATAACCTTTATATTAAAATTACAGGCATATTTCTTACAGTTATTACTGTATGATGTTTGTTAATCCCAAATATGAGAATACTTTTTGCCCATCTGACCCTTGTGCCCCTCTCAGGAAAAAATCTTGAATCTGTCCCTGCATTGTGTGATGAATATATTCAGTTAATCTGGATGTGGGATTTCAAAGTCTATGACCAATCTCTAATTTTATGAATGTGGAGTTTTTCTAAATTGTCAGTTGAGCTGCATTGTCTGTAGACTTAAATAGTATGGCAATTGGTTTAATTTTGTAGTTGGGGGAAAAGAAATGACCAGCTACTGCTGATCTTTTTAGTATGTTTTAGTTCAATACACCTCAAATGTTCTTTGAGTGTAATTTTGAAATTTCATTTGGTTTTTCTCAGTAAGATCCGTGGGCAATTTGCACAATCAATCTGGTATATATCTGCCTTTTTCCTTGGTGGGAATTAGTCTTTCAACAAATTGAAGAGAAGACTACAAAGCTTTGCAATACAATTATTTCAGCTTTAATGTAACCTGTTTCGATAAACAAAAGGGACGGCTATGGGAATCCCACTTTCTCTTTTGCTAGCAAACTTTGTATCAGTCATTTTTTAAATACATTTCACAAAAGCCTTCACCTTAATATTCAAAATCTGGTTTCCTTATACAGATGATGTATTCACCACAGTTTCAAAAAACTCACAAATTACTCAACATCCAAGATAAAGCTAAACAGTGCACAAACGTAAAGGAAAAAGATGGTGTTCTACCCTTTCTGGACCTCAAAATCATCAGAAACAACAAATTCAGTTTCGGCACTTACAGTATATCTTCCTTCTTATACAACTATGGAATTACTTCAACATCAAATATCATCACCAAGCAGCATTTCATAGTTTAATACAAAGATTAGTAACACTTCACTCAATGGAATGAAATTCTTTTCAGAGTAGAGAAACATCTTTCCGCTTCACATGTTGTCATTGAGGATTGTCAGAATCACATTTAGTAGCTTAACAGATACACTAAAAGTGGAACACAAGTAATAATATTCTTGAAGAGCTCCATTAGTGGAACAGCAGCTATGTTTTTAAATTCTTCAGTGCTATACATTGTACAAAGTTTTTGATTAATTTCTTTTCTTCAATGAAGGAGAATGTTTGAAGGGCATCTTTTACATGCTGTTCTGGGATTGATACCTTATACTCTGAAAATCTGTTGGGCTGAAAGAGAACTGCTGCTCCCATATGAGTAACAAACCTAAATCTGTCTTTCATTTCAGTAATGATTACATTGCATACTTCAATTGCCTCTCCTTTTCTCTCAGTGTGTGCTATAGTTTTTCTTTTCTATGTTATATTCTCATCAACTGCAGTGCATTTTATGCTGCTTCTAATTTTGAATAATGAAGTCTGTTCTGATCCATTTCAGGAGTACAGTCACTCCTCTGAGGTTGGTTAAAGAAAATATCGATGTGAAGCATTTTATGGAAGAACAACCAAAATATAAAATCTACATCACTTAAAATTCCAATAAAATCGGAAGCTTGAAGTACACACTTGTGGGGCATTTTATGGAAGAAGGACAACCAAAATATAAAATCTACATCACTTAAAATTCCAATAAAACCAGAAGCTTGAAGTATAGAACTTGGATTGGTGATTCTTTCGCCTCTCCTTGTAACTATCATGCATTCTATTAACTCCTCTCGTATTCATAAACTGTGTTGACAGATCTAGATTGAAAGTTCTACCTCGTTTGCACTGTCCTTGGCAATTGTTTCTGTACCACTTCCTCTAAAACTGATGTTCTCCGAGGAGAGTTTGAGAAAAAAACATAAATTCATTAAAGATTTATGAAAAAGATTTATACCTACTATTTGTTGATGCTGCATTTAACATAATTACATTAACTGATGTGCGTGGCAATGAATATATTTTGCAGATGTATACTTCTGTTTTACAATGAACTGAACGCCATTTTTCAACCCAGAATAACATTAGCCTCATCATATGTTTGAACTATCAGTTATGTTCACTGCCTAGTAAACTATGGTCAAACTCTGGTAGCTAAGTTCTCTGCTTTGTGCCCTATAGGAGTACCTTTCCTAGTTTACCATATATCTGTAGACAATTAGCATTTGATACTTGGAAGCTACATTGCTAGTTTCATCTGCTATGACAGATAAAAATGGAGCGTCTTTGATTTCTTTTGACATTTCCTTATGACAGACTTCAAGTATACATTGCAAAATCTCATTTCGTATAGTTTTGGAGATGCCCTTAAACACTGTTGCATGTTCTAGATGGTTTCTCGAATACAGTCTAGCTCTGCACTAAAATTTATGTCCACGAAAAATACCAGGATTACTTGAAGATTCTGACTCATTATGTCCTCTCAGAGCTAACTCCAAGGTTCCACAGAACCTAATGCAACTAATAATAATGTTTAAAACATATCTAGTTTGCTACTTTACATTGCCAAGTATAACAAGACTGGAAGTATTTTCATTTTTGTATGCAACTTTGAGGCTACATGCTTTTTGGCACGATCATGAAGGTGTTGAAATCACTCATGCCATGTTTTGTCCATGGATTTTCACCTCTAAAGAAAATGCAAGGAAAGCAATACAGGGCATTTTTAACATCACATCCCATCATATTTTCTTATATATTGCTATTAAAATTCCTATTAAAACAGCTTGTTTTTGTTTTAATTACTTGAGTGGGTTTTAGACATGGCGTGGGTGTATCAATACATTTAACTTCATTCTTTTCCTCCAATATTAGTGCTGAAAATGCTTGTGCTAAGAGACTGAACAGTATTCATTGTTTCCCTTTATATTATTACTTACCTGTATTTAACTACATAAACTGCTCTGATACACCAATTAAAGCTCGATATAGATTTACACTATTCACACAAAACACAGCAGAAACCACATGGAATACAGACAATGTAATGATGCTTAGTAGATAAGATTGGAAAGAAGCAACAATGTACTACTTATGAAATCAATAGATGGCACTGTTGTAGGACTAAATGAGATGGCTTGTTTCCATTGGCAATCATCCTATTCTATGCTCTCCGACTACTAGGTTAACCAACCACAAGCAGCTTATGCCCCGCACTTCCTCCCCATTCCTCTATACTTCCTTGGTTAGTCCTTCCCTATACCTAGGCATTATGTTAGGTAGCAGGTGAGAGTGTACTACCTGGCACCTGCAAACAATATAGCACTTGCTGAAGTCCACTGTACAAGATCAGGTCGGAATGTACCTAAAATGTATAATAGTACACATAATTTTCATTAAAGGGAAAGCTTGACTATCTTATACCTAGTCTCCGAAAGGACCAACCTAATTCTATATTTTTTACATACAACATGTCACACACAGTACCTTTTCCTACAAGAATTCAAGGTAGCTCCTCTTCAGCAAAAGATAACATATTCATGAATATGGATAAAATTAAAACTTCAATAACCTTACCATTTGCAAATGGCCTTTCAGATCATGAGGCACAAATACTTCTCATTAAAGAGATAAACTTAAAGTTAAAACCAATCTATAAATATTGTAGAACACGAAAAGTAGATGAAAGCTCCCTCACATTATTTAAGTATGCCCTTCAACAAGAATCATGGACTGAAATCTATGAAATAAATAGAGTAAATGACAAGTTCAATCATTTCCTACAACATTTCAACTCTCATTTTGTAGCATCCTTTCCAGTCAAATATTGTAAAATATATAATCAGAAGGAAAATAACACCTGGATTACAACAGGCATTAAAACTTCTTGCAAACATAAGCGAAAATTATACCAAGAATTGAAACATAATAAGACCCCATACTTAGAATGTCACTACAAAAAGTACTGTAAAATTCTAAAAGAAACAATAAAAGCTGCTAAAATATTGCATTATAATAAAGAGATATCCAATTCTGATAATAAAATAAAAACTATCTGGAATATAATAAAAAGGGAAACAGGTAAGAGCTCTCAAGAAAGCCCCTCAATTGCACTGAATTCCGGTAATCAAAAAATTGATGATCCTCAAAAGGTTGTATATATTTTCAGCAATTTCTTTTTTAATGTAACAGACAAATTAAAAATAAACTATGGATGTAAAGAATCAGCAATAAATTTTTTTGAAAACTTCTTTTGTAAAACAAAGTCCCTGAATTTAAAGTAAAAATGACTACACCATTTGAAATAAAAAATATAATAAATTTGCTCAAGACCAAAAATTCCTCTGGATATGATGAAATATCAAGTCAAATCCTAAAAGCATGTTCTGACCTAATATGCATTCCCCTTAGCTATTTATGTAATGAATCACTAAAGAGTGGAATATTTCCTGACAGAATGAAGTACTCTATTGACAAACCACTTTTTAAAAAAGGAAAACAAGATAATATATCAAATTATAGACCTATATCTCTCTTGTCTGTTTTCTCAAAAGTATTTGAGAAAGTAATGTTCAATAGGCTCTATAATTACTTGGAAAAGAACAACTTATTTACCAAAGAACAGTTTGGCTTTAGAAAAGGAGTAACGACAGATAATGCAACCTACAAGCTCACACATAAAGTGTTAACAGCGTTAAATGAAAAGGAGCATGTCGGTGGAATCTAGCGAAGGCTTTTGACTGTGTGAATCATGAGATTCTGATAGCTAAACTAAATTTCTATGGAATAAAGAATAACATATTAGATTGGTTCATTTCATACCTAGAGAAGAGAAAACAAAGGGTCGAAATTAATAACGCCAGGGTATCAAAATAGTGCCTCAGAACGGAAATCAGTAAAACATGGTGTTCCTCAGGGATCAATCTTAGGGCCTCTTTTGTTCTTGGTTTACATAAATGACCTCCCATTATACATTAACAGTTTTGCAAGTATTTATTTATTCGCAGATGACACTAGTGTTCTAGTAACAAGTAAAGATTTCAATAAATGTGTAGTTAAATTAAACTATGTTCTAAATTGTATGTCAAATTGGTTCAAAGCAAACAAACTCTCAGTAAACCTTGAAAAAACAAAAACTATTAAATTTATAACTACTCGCTCACCACAAACGCACATAGAAATAGGAATTAATGATACATTGTTAGAACAGCTAAATGAAGTCAAATTTCTTGGCCTTCAGGTAGATAAGCATTTGGACTGGAAGTCATATATTAGCTACATCACACCTAAACTTAGCTCAGCATGTTATGCTCTTCGTGCACTGGTTAAATTTCACTCAATCGATACACTTAAGTTAATATATTTTGCCTTCTTTAACTCCATCATCGAGTATGGAATAATATTCTGGGGTAATTCAGTAGATAGTAAATGCATATTCCGGATACAGAAGAAAGCTATACGAATAATCTGTAATGCTTATAGTAGACAGTCATGCAAAGAACTATTTCAAAAATTGGGCATCCTCACCTTACCTTGTGTTTATATATTATCGATTTTAAAATTCTATGCAGTTAATTGACATAGTTTTATAACAAACATGGAAATTCATAACAGTAATATTAGACAAAAGGGATTGATTCATCGTCCCAATGCCAATCTTCGTTGCTTTCAGAAAGGTGCATATTATGAAACAATCAAGATATTTAATGCTCTCCCCAGTAATCTCAAAGAAAATGTTGGGAATTTCAGGGTTTTTAAGGCCTCTCTTAAGGAGTACCTTTGCAACAAATCATTTTACTCTGTAGACGAATATTTAAGTGACAAATCTGTCTGACAATACCGTTAATAATCATTGTATTTATAAATATTACAATATATTGCATTTTATGTATATTAGTGTGAGTATTTTATATTAAAATTATACTTTGACTTGCACGAATGTGTCAAATGAATTTTTTTTTGTATTTAGCAATGACACAAGGTCTGTAAAGTCTGATGTTTTGATATTTTACACTCTAGTACATAATTGTAAATATGTATTGAAATTTGTTGACATTTATGAAGAGTACATAATACAATAATCATGTTTTAGTTTATATAATTACTACTAGTAACTATTGTATCGATAATTTGAAAACTATCATCTGACATAACATTAGTTTTACATATAATGAAATTATATTTATTTATTTATACATTTTAATACTATATTTTGAACTCTGTTTTTATGTGCATACAAAAAAAAAAAAAAAAAGTATTCTGTTGTTTTTGTAACCTATGCTTTTAGCACTAGAGCTTTATACATTTTTTTTCATAGTATATAAACATATGTATACATGTATATGCCTTAGCGAGTTCTATGTTCAGTGGCTTTCTGGCCTAAACGAACCTACAGAATGCTTTCTAATCTAATCTAACATTTCGGTTGTAGCACAAATTTGCTACCATATTAAGTTCATGTCTGTGGAGCAATGGCATGTGTATTCATTTAGTAGTTGTAGAAACATTTATCAGAACAAACCCAGTTTATCAAATGTGAACAATGCCATTTTTCTAACCCACAGTAACACAGTATTCCTGGAGGGAGTTTTGCTTCTATTGAGATATCTCTAGAATTCCCCCGAACAGCTATACCCCAGTTTGTTTTGATAAACATTTCTACTGAATGAATACCCTCTGGTACAGGCCAACACTCCATGAACTGGAAGTAGTTGTTAACAGTATATGTTACAAATTCATGTTAGCACTCTTTCTCAAAGGAACAAAAATATAACTTGGAGCAAAAGAACACAAGTCAGAGCAACAGAAGACCAAGCATACCACACTTACAGCACAACTTTTTTAACAATACTATGCTTTTATTTTTCAAAACAATGAAAACTCACACAAGCTATATATTGGTACAACATTTTCACTGTTACCAGTGACTATGCACCAAATGTATGCACCTGTGCTTTGCCAGCATGTGAGTAAGCAGCTTGCTTTCAATCGTGTAGCCAATTGTTGCATCAAGTCAATGAGAGAAGAGTAATGATATAGCACTGAAAAAATACTATTTGTAATCAATTTTGAAGTAATAACAAAGACATTTTTGTTACAGTATTAAAGAAAGAAATAAAAGAAGGAAAACAATCCTCTGAACTTACTCATATTTGCTGGTGAATGGTAACGATGCAGCATATTTAAGGCTGGGAGAGAACAAAAGTTGTGATCCATCTGTAACGTCCTCCTTTGATTTCTCTTTCCTATTTGCACTGCGCTCCAGTCCCAATTCTCCTATAAGCAAAAAGAGTATTGCAATAAGTATTAATTATTAAGATACCTAAACATGTTAATCACAATAAGCAGCTACTTGTTAGTTAAGATGTGCCTAAAAATTTTAATATCCAGTGTAAATGATAGTAATATGCTCTGAATCTTCTATTGACCACAGTTCTTGTCAATGTTTAATATTGCTTCATTCCTTCCCCCCCCCCCCCATAGTTTAACGTCCTTTAACCTGGTTGTTCATATCGGATGATGAATGACATTGGTGAACTGACACTCAAATGATCTCAGGGTCCATGGAGCTTAAAGTTACTCGACATTTGTCTTCTCAGGATAAGGGACAACCCTGAAAAAAAACCTTATCCAGGTAACTCACCCTAAGCGAGATTCAAACTCACGACCTTTTGAATGTGAGACAGACACGCTAACACCACACTACCCAGGCGGGCTATTCATTCCTTAATATAACATCCTTTTGAACAAATTTGGTAGCCAGAGATAGTCTAAAAGGTATCTAGCAATATCAGAGCAGAGGGCAGAGAGTGAAATCTCAAGGTAAAAATTTGTCTAAGTCTGCCTAAGTTCCACAATTGATTCACGGTCATCTCCCATGTAAGGCTACAGCATCATTTTGTCATCATACATACATAACATTGCAATCTGTAGATCCTATTATGAGATTAGACTCAAAGCCCAAACTCTAGGGTGTAGATCATATCAACAATTACATTTATTCATACTTGTTTGTTTTTGTTTTTGTTTTTTTTTTTTTTTATTTTTATTTTATTGATGATATGCTGCTCAAATGATCTCGGGGTCCATGGAGCTTAAAGTTACTTGAAATTTGTCTTCTCAGGATAAGGGAAAACCCCGAAAAATCCTTACCCGGGTAACTCACCCTAAGCGAGATTCGAACTCACGACCTTTTGAACATGAGGCAGACATGCTACCACCATGCTACCCAGGCAGGCTTAATCATACTTATTAATACTTTTATTTACAAACAATAATTCTGACAATGAATTTTCAGAGGTGTCAGTTTTGCATTATTTTCAATTACATTGTCTGTTTCCAAAAGCCTACCCATACACTTGCATTCTTAGAATATTCATGCTTATTATATTTACAATGTTACATTATTACCAGTGTTTTTTGATTGAATGAAATCCTCCTCTGTATAGAAAGTGTGTGTAATAAGGTATCTTTTTAATTCTGATCTAAACTTGTTTTTGTTCATTTGCAATTCTTTTATATAGAGGGAAGTGAATTAAACAAAAATATTCCTTTGTAGTAAACCCCTTTTTGGAATAACTGCAAATTATTTGTTGGTCTATATAAGTCCTGCCTATGTCTGGTCTCTTTGTTATGAATATCTGTATTGTTTGTAAACTTTTCTGGGTTATTTATTAAAATGACAATATGGCTAAAATATATTCACAGGCTAATGGTAAAATTCCAAACATTTTTAAAAGTGGTTTGCAGTGAGCTGATCGTCTTTCCCTTACCATTATTATTACCTTTTGTTTGCATAATGAATACTTTTTTAGTATTTACTGAATTTTCCCAAAATATTATTCCATAGGTCATCAATGAATGAAAATATGTATAATAAGCTGTTTTTAGTATTCTCTTATTTATAAGCTGAATTAAAAATTGGATTGCAAAGCATGCAGAGCTCAGTTTGGGTAAGATAGAATCAATATGGTGTTTCCAATTCAACATAAGACCTAGGAATTTTGTATTACAGGCTTCCGCAATCTGGTTATTTTCATATTCTATCCTTAGGTGTCTGATATTTGTACCAAGTTCTGAATGTCAAATATGTACTGCAGCCAAGTAGTTGTTCAGTCAGAACTGCTAAGATTAAAAAATTCTTTAAGAATGTGCTTTTTGTTTCCATTTTTTTTTCCACTCTGCATTACAGTGCAGGAAGTAAAAGGACTAAAAGAAATTACCTATATAAAGCTTTGAAAGATTTGTAAAATCTTCAAAAAACAAATAAATCCAAGTATAAAAAATGACATTAAAAACACAGCAAATATAGACTGAAGAGTATAGGATATCTACAACTGATGACTCAATGAGTCACACAGGTGAAATTTTGATTTACCATTTAAAAATGCTCTCAACCACAAGATGCCACCACAGACAGTCAAACTATTTCAACAACCAAGTAGTAGTAGTAGTAGTAGTAGTAGTAGTAGTAGTAGTAGTAGTAGTAGTAGTAGTAGTAGTAGTAGCAGTAGCAGCTTTATTCATCCATTAGTCAATACATTGACATGGCATACATCAGTACATAGATATATTACAATACTAGAAAAATATGTACATTGTCATAATATATAAGTATAACAGGTCATAATTGATAACAAGAAACAATAACAACAGTGTTAATAATAAGTACATACATAGTTATATACAATTTTCTGGTTTACAGCTACAATGTATCTATAAATTCAGTCACATTATGGAAGCTACCCCTTAATAAAAGTTGCTTTAAAGTTAGCTTAAAGTGCCGCATGGAGTTTATATTTTTCAGGCTAGCTGGTAATATATTATATAGGGTGGCTGCTGAATATCTAACCCCCTTAGAATAAAGTGTAGTTCTGTGCACTATTGTTCTTATGTTAAGTTTTACTTCTGGTATTGTGATTATGTATTTGGTCATTTGTAATGAAATTTCCGAAATTTTGTTGTGTGACAAAGTAAACAGTAAATATATAGACTGGGTAGGGTTAAGATTTTTAGTTCCTTGAAGTTTCTGCAAGAATCATACTTCTTTGCAGACATTATACATCTTATGATTCTTTTTTGAGTTTTGAAAACCAAGTGGCTATCTCTCTACTCTCTCCCCAGAATATTATGCCATACCTCAGTATGCTTTCTGCATGGATCTAGCCAATCAGATAACTACTGAAGTTTGAGACAAAACTGTCTTCAAACTTGTACAAGTAAACAAACTCTCTAAGTGATGGTAGTGTTAGGAATGAAAACTCATCATGTTCTAATGAACACATTTGTTTCATAAACTAAACTATTGCACTATATATTAATTTCTCTGCACAAAACAACCTCAAAGTGTTACAAATATTTGTATGTAGAGGAAGACACATGCCAAGTCAGAAAAGTTACAGTTCATCCACCAGTCAATGAGGCACTACCTTGTCATGTGGTTTTGTTTACAACATCTTTGAACTTAAAGTAAATCCACTTTTAAAGCCTTATATTTTGCTCCAATGTTTAAGATGTATTGCAGCTGAAAACTATATTCACAGAACATATTTTACTTTTTTTCACTCTACGCTTTATTATGATTTGATTTGATCGATTCCATGTGGTAAGGTAGTGTATTTATCATGTTTTGGTGTTACATAAAAAAGCTGATAAATTTTATCTCAATCACCATTTAAAGCACATGGTTACCATGCTAACTTCATAAAGCCAAGGCCGCGGGTTCAAACCTGGCGGAGGACGATGGATTTTTTTGGGCGTAAAAATCCTTAGCATGGCTTCCTTCAGAAAAGAAGTAAAGCCATTGGTCCCATGTCGTAGATTTATGGCACATAAAAAAACAAGCCTGATAGAGAGGCCTCTGAGCTAAATTAATCAGGCTTTCATGCCCAACATAGAATGGGACGCTGAGAACCACAGCAGTTAAAGAGCATCCATAAATAAAACGCAATTTCATTTCTTTTTTAGTATTTGTTGAATTAAAGATTTTTTTTATTTACAGTGAAAAATTTTAATAATTTTCAGTGCTTACTTTATGCCATAAAGCATGTTATTAGTTATGGTACTAGATATGAAATTCACACTCATAATACCAGACACATCTCACATTTTCACATGCCTTATCGACTCGTCATACACACAGCTTGTGTAGAAAAAACAATTAACATTGACTGACCTAATAGTTGGTTAATAAAAAGAAAGTAACTACAAGAAAAAATTAAATTTTCAATAGTGTATAGTATTTATTTATTTTATTACAAATTGTTATATTGATGTTGTATGCGTTGGTCTAGACTCCATTGTAGAGCAGTAACATCTTCTTATCTCATAGCAATTAGTCTCGGAATCAGAAATTTGGATCTTGTTGTATATTTAAATAAGAACACCTTTGGCAGCAATAATTTCCAAATTTATTTATAATTCACTTACTTTAGCTAATGGTTTTCTAAGAATTTATGCTACAAATTATTATCAATCACTAATGTAATTACATTTCCATACTCGCATAACGACACATGAGGAAGGTGACGTTAACTCTATAAAATATCTCTCCTTTTTCAAATCCATGATACCATGGAGCATCATCAATGTTTTATCTTTACTTTGAACTACCATTTATCTTTCTTTTACATATTTCACATATATACATACATTAAAACTTGCTTATGTAACATGACACACCTTTACAAAATATTATTTCTTTTAATAAATTTGCAGTACAGTATTTAAGCAATATTTCTGCCCATGCGAATATCATGTAATAGCATTTGTGGCAGCATATATGCAGATTCGTGCATTTCTTTCTTTGTATCATTTCACGTACTCATATTTAAAAAAATATTCTGGCTACTGTCATTTAGAATTGGCCTCAAATGCATGTGGTTTGTTGTTAAGGGAATTTATTATAGATGACATTCAGACTTGTTTCATTTTCATTTTGGACATTAAGTACAAAAGTTTTAGTATCATGGCAGTAATCACATAGTTCATAGTAATGTGATGATCTAAGAGAAGTGCTAAAAGCCAGAAATCTTCAATTCTGTCCTGTTTTTCCAAGGAAGGTTTCCTAGATCACATTTAAATAAAACAATGTGTTTAGTAGCCTAAAGTATACATACCTGGCAACAAGAGCTGTCCATGATCTAGCACGGTCCTTATGTCTGTTAGTCGAGCACCACAGAATGCTATGTGCCATTTGTCAGCAGCAGAATCAGGATCAGGAGTACCTGGTGGTCGACGCAATGCAAAACGACACCATCCCCATGGTACTGTTTCTGCTTTCTGATGATACACTTGCTGAATACTACTTCCACCACGAAGTTTATGACAACATTCACAATAACAAGTTCCACCTCCTACTGTAGTATCAGAGCAGTTGAAGAAACCATCTGCACATAAGGAGTAGATTAATTAATTGCATCAACTATTAAAACTTTAATACTGGAAAAACCTTACAAATAATCAGAAACACTGGTTTTTTCTACATGTTGAATGAACTGCAATTTTCTCAGATTTCTAACCAGGTGAATATGATATGATGTGAAGTTTCAAAGATGTTCAACATTTTCGTCTTCAGGATAAACTGATGAAAATTGAAGTCCAGATCTACATATTTATAGTGCCAGAATGAAATTAACATCAGATTGGTTTGCATGATTTTTAGCCATGAAATAGCTTCCATTTAATGTAACCAAAGTATGGTTAATCATTTACAGACACCTGGTATTAATCATTTACAGTGGTTATACGTTTGATATTTTTAAATTTGAGCACAGATCTGGTAGAAAACGTTTTATATGAAGGTGGTCTAAAAAGTTCTTGGCCTCATCCAGAGAGTGTGGCACTACTTGCATGATTTTTTTTCCTTATACACATGTTAATAGAACCTATCTAAAATTAGAAGTCATTCCAGGCAATAGTTGATTGTCGGCAGTTGTTTGAAGCAGTGGAAGTGCTCATTACTTTAAAAATGGAGAAATTCGAGTATCATGCCGTGATAAAATTCTTCGTAAATGAAGGTTTAACACCTACAGAAAGTCATTTGCACATTCTAAATGTGTATGGTGACTCTTCACCTTCAGTTTCTACTGTGAAGAAATGGGCAGTCGATTTTAAATGTGACCGTGAAAGCATCCAAGATGATCCACGTGAAGGACGTCCAAAAGCTGTAACCACACTGGAAATCATTGAAAAGTGGACGACATGATTTTGGAAGATCAGCATACAGAGATGAGTAAAATTGCTAATGCTTGGCACATTTTCAGAAGAACATAAGTGACTTTTTGCGCCAATACATCACAATGGATGAAACATGGATTCACCTCTACACACCTGAATCCAAGCAGCAGTCAAGGCAGTGGACAGAAGCTGGTTCTTCAGCGCCAAGGAAGGCGAGGGTGGTTGCCATCGGCAGGAAAGATCATGACATCAGTATTTTGAGAATTTGTTGATCGACTATCTTGAAGAAGGAAAAACTATTACTGGAGAATACCACTCTCAACTTCCAACCAAATTGAATACAAGCATTCGTGAAGGGTTAAAAAAGAAAAAAAGTTTTCCATCCAGACAATGCACCTGCCCACAAAAGTGTTTTGGCAATGGGGAAATTGAGAGATCTGCACTATGAAGTGCTGGAACACCCACCTTATTCCCCAGATTTGGCTCCCTCGGACTTCCAAAACTGAAGAAGTTTCTTGCTGGTCAGCAGTTTTCATCCAATGAAGAAGCAATTGTAGCTGTAAAAAGAAACACTACAGAGAGGGGAAAATGGCATTGGAACACTGCTGGACAAAATATTGATATTAGAGGAGATTATGTTGATAAAATGACTTTGAAAGCATGAATTGTCATTTTTCACTATCAGGCAGAGAACTTTTCAGACCACTCTCGTAACATACATATTTTTTACGCATCACCTGTTGTAGTAACACCATATTCATCCTCCAAGAATTTATAAAACTTCACAACATCTTTGTATGAAATGTAAATGATAAATAAATCCCAAACATTCAGTTTCTTAAAGCACCAGCACTGACAACCTTATTTTGACCATTCAGCTAATCAACCAGTTCAACTTCATTCTACTGAACTAGGCACTGCTTTATTCACCTAAATTGTGTAGTCAGTAGTTTAGCTAAAAATCAACTTTAAATAGTTCTATGATATTTTGTGCATACATCCAAATGGGATAAAAGTGGAAATAAAGGCATGGAAATCTTCGAAGTGGGGAACCTGCCATTAGCTTCTACCATGATTGATTTAAATTGATATCTCCCTTTTCCCTAGAAGCACACCTGAAAGATCCAGAAAAGATGTGCATTACTTTTTGAAAGATGGCAGATATGCTCAAAAATACTTTTTTTCTAGAATTTATAGGTTGTAAATCCAACACAACATAGAGCTTTATTTTTTTTTTTTCTCTCTTTAGATCTCCATCGTTAGACTACTAGTTTAACGCTCTTCAATCTTTTAAATAATATACAATTATTGTTCCAGATTGTGAATATGTTTCAATCATTTCTTAAAAGATTTATACATATATCCCTTTCATCTGGTATATCACTTTTTATTGCTATGAACAAATGTGATAGATTTACCTTACCTGGTAATCCTAACATATTTTTAAATCTTGCACAGGCATTAAGGTATTCACAGTTCTTTGAAGAGGCTGTTGGTATGGACGACACAGGTGAAGCAGGAGCAGTTCCCATTCCTATCAGTTGAGTTGACATTGCTCCTGGGGTAGCAATTTGTGTATCTGAGGTGTTTATCAGAGTGCTGTGATTTGTTCCAACCTTTGAATCTGGTTTAGCAGCTGTAAGATTTGTGTCAGATCCATTGTTCACTGTCACAACATTAGGAACTACATTAGAGTTTGTATTACTATCATTCGCTGCATTGGAAACCATTGGAACACTGTTATTAGCATTTGAGAGTGGCAGTGATGGAGGGGCAATTGCTCCAGAAGAGGATAGAGGAGACTTAAGATTGTTAACATTGGACACAATAGTTGGGACATGAGAGGGGGATGTAGTTATCACAGCAAACTCTCCACTACTGCCAACGCCACTAGATGACAAAGTCTCGCCTGCTGTCCGAGAAATCTCAACACTACCACAACTGGCCAACATTTCCGAGAGCTTCTCCTTCTCATCACACTCCAAATCGGCTTTCTCACTTAATGATTCTGACTCCAGCTGAGTGTGATCTTGTGTAGCATCCAAGGATGAGGTTGCCTCCACAGTGCTTGGGATTAATGAGGCTTGAACCAAGGCTTCATTTGCGCTGCTAGTTGTGCAAATGATTGCAACCTGAATAAATATAACAAACAGTATTTCAATATTCATATTCACAGCTAAACCAAGTACAGAGTGCTAATGCAGTCTGGAACCACAGGAATATGGTTATGCTATTATATTTATTATATTGAGTACATGCGTATATGTGTATGTGTGCGCGCACATGTGTTTTTATTTTAAAGAATCTGTGAGTGTATGCTCAGTAAGTCATCCTTCCATTTTTTCAAAGTACAAACTCATTTAAGAGAAATTATAAGACTCAGAATGGAATCACACATATCATGCTTTTTGCACATGACTGGCTTCAGGAATTATTTGTTCTCATCCTCAGAAGAGAACTGATTCCTGTTCTGCAGTGGTTGTTTGTATTGACACCTAGTAGTGAAGTGATTTGGTAGGGGAAATTCAAAATTCATTGAGTGGTGTTTGTATTTTATAATTTAAATATTTCCCAAATATTCAACCCTGCTGCATATTTTGTAGCTTTTACGAGTGTTATGTTTGATGTGATGTTATGGTTGGTTGTCTGGAAGTGATGTGCAACTGCAGATTTATCTGTCTGTATTTTATGTGTCTCGAGTGTTCCTTTAATCTGGTTTCCAGATTTCATTTAGTTTTGCCTATATAAATTTTATACAATCTGACAGTTGATTTCATAAAGACCTTTCTCTTGTTTGGAGGTATCTGGTATTTCAGATTGTTGCAAAATAATTTTTACAGACTGAATTTATTCTAAGGAGCTAAGCAAATGTTGTGGAATTTTAACGAAAATATGAGTAAAATGCGAATTTTCTGAAGATTATTTTGGCATTTTGTTCGGTGAGTTTATGACATCCTTAATGTTTTCTGTTTTTTTGTATTTTGCTATTTGAATTAAAACTCTTTAGAATTATACGTTTGTGTGATACTAGGTGTAAATTACTCTTTTTATGTAGCTTTTTGAATGTGTAGCCTTTCTATACATACCTAAATTAATATTATTTTGGGATCTAATTACTTAAAATATAAGAATGGTAATAAGCCTACATTTTCCACTTCTATGGTAAATTGTAGAGTTTTGGTCTGTGAATTGAGTAACTTGAGAGAATCTTGAAAGCTTTTGGTATTATAGCAAAAATATTGTTTTATATATATGCCAAACTTTGTACAAGGGCGAGTCAATAAAGACTAAGAGTTATTTTTTTACCGTGCACAACAAAGGCATATTGTGCAAACAATTTTGCATGATGCCAGTCGATCAGCTCTGATTGGTGGACAAAGCTCACGCTCGCTTGTGCATGCGTCTGTACACAGGGGACGAACAAAGTAGATCAGTTCGCCAGCCACCTACAGAGGAAATGGAGGTGTTACTCGAAGAACAATCAGGCCTGTTTGCCTTCCGGGTGGTAATGTGAAGCGAACTTTCATCACCTGTAGTAATGGAATTCAGGTATACATCCTCATGCATCTCAATAGACGTTGCAGTTCCACACACACTTCCACCCGCATCAACTTCTGTTCAAGAGTCACTAATCTTGACACCCACCTCGCACAAACACGTCTCATGTTTAAGTAATTATGCAGAATTGAAAAAAACACTGCCATGGGAAATCTGTAACATGTCTGCAAGTCTGTCAATTGTTATTCGTTGGTATTCACGAACAATGATGTCAACTGTATTAATCATGGTTTTGTTTATTGCTGTTGCTGGAGCACCTGGCCCACCTTGTTTTGTTATTGAAACACAGCCCTCCTTAAATTCTTTGAACTATTGAAATGCTGTGGAGTGTGGCAGAACATTATCACCATATGCCTCTTGCAACATTCTGCAAGCTTCCATACCGGATTTCTGCAAACGAAAGCAAAACTTCAATACAGCATATTGTTCTTTGCGTAATACCTCTATTTCCTCTGTAGGTGGCTGGCGAACTGGCCTACTTTGTTCATCCCTTGTGCACAGATGCATGGGCAAGTGAGCGTGTGCTTTGTCCACCAATCAGAACTGATCCATTGGCATCATGCAAAATTGTTTCCACAATGTACCTTTGATGTGCGTGGTAAAAAAAATAAAAAACACTCAATCTTTATTGACTTGCCCTCCTACTTGTGCGGAAAGCGGGTGGTTGTGTGTTTCCTGTTCAGCCAGGAAAGGTGAAAGTGAATTGCTCATAGCTAAACCTGAGGTCTGTTAATAGTACTTGTTGTTTAATGCAACACTATTTTTGTGATATAAAGGTCTGTGAGTTTTATAAGGTCATCTATTTTATCATGTGCAATATTTTTAAGTGAGCCATTTAAGTTGGCATAGGAGTTTGTCTGTTGGAATACTTTAGCAGAGCTGTAATTTCAAAAGATACTAATTTATCTTCTGATTTCAGTTCTACATGTTCTATTTTCATGATTTGGTCCTAGGAATTTCTGTTGTTTAAACATTATACTTTGGTAGTATTGTGAATTTCTGTGTCAATTTTGCCAAGCTATTATATAGGTAAATCAGTATTTATTATGGTGTTATACAAACACGTTGAGTTTCCTCTAAATTATTATGTTCAGTAACATGCCACAGAGAGACATGACAGGTAGGCTCAATAGGAATTCTAAGTTTCATTAATCAAATGAATTTGGGTATGGAAGTCACCCAGTGGAACTTCACATCATAAAACAGCTTTCATACCACACCTCTGGTTAGATGATATGTTTCCTGAATATTGGAAACCTTTGATATAAGAATAAGCCACTGCAGCGGCTCTAGATCCTCAGAAGTTTTTTTTTTTTTTTTTTTGCAGTTTAATGCCCGCTTTTACTGCTCTGGCACCGCAGGCGATCCTCACAAGTTGATCATTCAAAAGAATATGGTACAACATTTCAGGAAGTATGATTTGGTATCTGGACACTTCTACAGTGTTGTATGTTCTATGTAATGAATTTTATGGTGCCAGACTTTATAATAACGTCATACACTTACATCACATTTATCACTCCCACACAATACTTATTATAAATTGAAACACAATAACCGAAGTTCAAACACAAATCTAAAATAGAAAGATCAAAGATTAAAGTACATGGTACAGTAAGCCAACAATGACACTGAAGTATTGATTAAAAAGTTACTTAAGCAAATACTACAAGAAAGTAGTAACTAAATTACATGTGCAGCACTGAGTTTGAGAAAATCTCAAATAATTTTATATTTTAATCAAAATTGTTAACCGGTCTTCTTATATGGATGAAATTTATATTTCTCCAGATTTTCTTTTTGACCCCCTCCCCCACTGCTTTCTCTCTCTCTCGATCATACACTCTCTTTCCTTCACTTCACATTTTGTTAAATATGTGGGGAAAGTGTTAGGGGCCCTCAAAATATGTATTTCTAATGAAATCTTAACATAAAGATTTAGAGTGAAATGTGACACTACTACCAAATTACAGATAAGGTAATTTTGAAGCTCACAAGAAAATCAAATTGGCATCAGGTTGGAAGGTTCCCATAAGAATTATTTACGAAGTGTCATCCAACATTTTTGGGACTAATACTGCCCTATGGTCAAAAGCTTATTTTGGGCCTAATGACCATCACCTTTGAAGTAGTCCCCTTCTGCATGGATGCATCAGTTCCTATGTTGCTGCTATTAGAAACCTTAAAGTGAAGTTAGAGTGTGACTCATTAATTAATAATTATTGAATTAGCTTCACTGGGAGAAACTCCTGACTTGAATATTTTGAATTTAAGTTTTGGATTGGTGGAAGGAATTTTTTGTGTTCACTCCCTTGGCATTAAAGAAAGTGGGGAGCAGTGGCGGCTTCTAGCCAAATTTTCTGGTGGGGCGCAATTTTAAGATTGACTAAAATTAAAACTAAATTAAATGCTATTTATGGACGCTCTTTAACTGCTACGGTTCTAAGCTTCCCATTCTATTTTGGGCACGAAAGACTCCTTAATACTACTCAGAGGCCTCTTTATCAGGCTTGAGGGCTTTTTACGTGCCTTAGATCTGCAACACGGTATCAGCAACTTTACTGAAGGAAGGGATTTTTACGCCTGAAAAAAAAAATCAGCTGGGTTGAACCCGCGACCTTGAGAACCAGAGGCTAGCATGTTACCCCTAGATCATGAATGATGACAGACTAAAATTAGTGGATACTAAAAGCTATCAGAAGAAATGAAATGCTAACCTTTCTGTTTGTGGATGAAGTCCATCCTTTGATACTTTGCTTGAAAAATACTTCCATAACTCTTTGATTTAAGTCAGAAACTGAACGCGACATGTTCCGAGAAATTTGAACAGGACCCGTCACCTTCACTGTTTACCGTATGTCAACTACATTATCAGAGAGGTGATCCTGCTGCAAATTGATGCATAGCTTGTCTTAACAGCTGATACACTTGAATTTAAGATTCCAGTCTTCAATACTACCTTATATAACTTTAATAGTTTATGTATGCAATTAAAACGTTCATGATGTTTCTTTTCACAAAATTATGGAAACCACCCTTACAGTAAAGTAGATCGTGATCGTGATATTAATGTCTTAAGCATTTTCTTTATAAGCAATTGTGCACTTTACAAACCATCGCCATTTTTTCGTAAGTGTTTAGGATTTTCTATCTTAAGGCGAGTTTTAACATTGTCGTTTCTTTGAATGCTAGCAACTGGTAAATCGGCATATTATTCTGCAGTTAATTTCATCAAATTATTCTCCAGCGTATTCGGATTACGTTTCATTAGCACGTGAAATATATTCAAGGCACTCTTTCACCAGAGTACTCTTTGTATGGATATTGTAACTCAACACCCATTCTCATAACACTAGCCACGTAGCCACTAATCATCTCTCGCAAGTAAGGTCCATTCTGGAAGCTTCAAATGTATCTATTTCCTAGTAAACTTAGGATAATTACACAACACACTGCTTGCATGTCTTGAGTGTTGGCGCGCGAGCGTACCTTGTCATCTGCTTGGCAGGTAGGAGAGAATAGCAAGTAACACTGTAAATTTTTACCATATAATCTTATTTTGTTATTTTGTTTTATTTTATTTTGTTATTTCATATATTTTGTTTGGAAGCTTTATAGATCAACTTTGTTTTCAAATAAGCAGACATCCAAACTTAAGAAATGTTTCTTTACTCTTACATAAGAAGAAATCTTTGGCTAAATATTTTTGTCAGGGATTTGACTTCAACTTTAATTTTTGCTTATTGTCGGTTCTTATTTTCTCTTTGCGCATGCACAGCAAATGACCACAAAATTGCTTGTGTCCAAAAAATGCGGCCGGTTACTATTTCCAACAGTCATCTTCACTACAACTGTTCAGTGTGCATAGTAGGTTTCAATTTATACCAAATGCATTATAGATTATAGCATTTTACCTAATAATGTAATGGAGAAATTGTCTGAAATTGTTGTAGGGAGGGCACGTGCCCCTGTGCCCCTAAAGGCTGGCCACCACTGGTGAGGAGTATGTTGCTGACTTTTACTCTTCACTTGGCTCACCATTTTTGGTCTTGGTCACTGTTGTTTTACCTCATAGGATAACCCATAATTCCAGATCCTGGACAAGATGGTTGATCACCTGACAAAGCTCCCTGCAATCTTCAACAGATTGCACCTTCTGGGTAATAGACAGGATTCATGGCACAAATTTTGCAGTGACAGGATGCAGGTCCAATCCATAGTCAACATTTGTTGGCATGTTACATAACCAATTCTTACTGCAATAGGAAGGTCATGAATGGCTCTATATCAAAACAGTGTTAAATATGGCAATAATGTCAGACATTTTGCAGATAATGGTCCTTTTTGTGTATTGTCTTCAATGGATGTTGAAGATAAGCATGCTACTCAAATACATATTTGCAGCTTAAGCTTTATTACTTGTCTAATTACTACAATCTCTGTAGTACTTTTTTTTTGAGATTTACATAGAACTTGATCCATAATCACAGTTCCATTCTTAGATTCATTATGACATCTCCACGCCATTGACATTGTATTATGATAACAAATCAATACATCCCCACAGCTGCACGAAACAGTGCACAATGTCTCATCAGATATGCTACTGCTACCACCTAACATTCCAGAACACTACTTCCAACTATTGTCAAGATGACAGTACTAGTCCTGAATATTTTAGACACCAGCTTATAAAACACATGTGAAATACTGCTGTAGTTGAGGGTTGTAAAACTTTGGAGATGTTTTGTCAAATGAACATTTCTGCAGACTTTTTTATTATTGGTACTAAAGAATTCTAAGCAATTTACAATAATTATTTTCAAATGTATGAAAAATGTTTACAGGTTATGGCAAGTAGGATACAAACATGGGTTGAAGAATATAACATTCTTACAGAATTTCAGATTGAAGGAAAACAGTTAACAATTTATTTACCATAAAAATACTGGCGGCCAAGTACTTGAAGGACAAGAGAGGAAAACTATACATGGCCTTTATTGATCTAGAGAAAGCATGCAACCAGATAGAGCTGTAATTATTGTAGCACAAATTATTAAGTAAAGGAGTGACTAAACTATGGTAGATACCCTCAGAGCATTGTAAAATGAGAATATTTTTTGTATAGGGTGGAAGAAGGGGTTTAACAAAAGAAATCCAGCAAAAAAAGGACACAAGGATGTAAATTAAGTATGGTCCATTCAATTTATATATGACGATGTAATAGTGGAAATAAGGAGGAATAATAATTTAATGCCAATTATTTATAATATCCAGATACCTGGACTACTTTTTGCACACAACCTAATGGTAGGTGCAATTACAGTTAATGGCTTGAAACTATCATTGCCACGAATAGACAAGTACCATAAAGAGTGGAAATTAAAAATGAATCAAGACAAGACACAAATCGTAGTGTTCAAAAAAGTGTTTTTGAAAAAGAATGATGGATAGAAATATTGCCATAATCGAAACATTTTCTAAAGATGACAATTCTTAAACAGAGAAAAACAAATGGATGTGGACAGTGAATAGAGTTAAAGAAAAAAATTCAAATAACACAACCAATTAGATTAAGGAACTATTGTAAAACACCAGTATGACAGATAAAGATCCAGGCTGAACACTGGTCATACCCATCTGTACGTAGCTTAGCATGAATAAACTTTCAAATTAAGCTGAAACTTTTTCTGCATGTTTTGCAACATATTTCAAGACAAATAAAGCATTGTATTTGTAATTAAAGTTATAGTTTTTTTAATAAAATAGCTGATGTGTTACATTCACATGCCTTTCCCTTCTGTTGTACAAACTATTCTTACAAAAGATTATTCCTCTATCTACATCATGCTAAATGAGTTAAACATTAACATAATTGGTCTTACTACTTAGTTCCATATAAGCAGAAGGGAAATAAGAGAATATACCAGGCTAAACCAAGTCAAATCTTTTAAAAGCTGATTGATATGTGAACAATTGAAGTTCAAAACTAGCAAATATGCATAGAAGCTTGTGACAATGATGTGATTAAATAAAAAATAAAAGAATTTGAGTCAGTTTTTGTAACACAAACATCACTTGTTTTTACTTATGGACCGGTTTCGGGGACACTTGTTCCCATTTTCAACCCTTAATTCCAACTAAATCTTTCTTTGTTGGCGTCAACGATGGGGGTGATGGTGTGTCAATTGTGGACGCATCTGTTGCTGGATCAATGAACTTCCAGAGGTTGCTGTATGGTGGTAAATCAAAATTCATGATATGGCTCTTTTTCTTCATGATGTACATCTTCTCCCAGACATCCAATTCTGTGGGTTTATATGCTGGTTTTAACAGTTTTATATTCGGTGTGATTTTGTGTCCTGATATCCAAAAATGATAGGCAACTGCTGATTTTTCTATTTGCTTGTATTTTAGGTTTCTCATGTGTTCCTTTAATCTGGTCTCCAAACTTCTCTTTGTTCTTCCTATATACACCAGATTACAGTCTGAGCATTTAATTTCATAAAGTCCTGGTTTTTTGTCTGCAGGGATCAGGGATAAGATCTTTTAAATTTCTGCATAGCAGTTTCTGAATGCTGTAGTTGTTTTTTGGAGCTAATTGAAGTTCAATTTGCTTTGCATTTCTAGAAAAACGAAAGGGAGATGAAACGAAAGGTGACCCTCATTTGAGATGTATAGTTTAAAATTGAAACCAACAACAAGGAATATATTGAAAACGGTCAACACTGCAAAAAAAAAAAAAGTGACATAAATTGTGTGTTTTAATGAGATCTATATTTTTGTATATTACTTACAGTTTACCAGTTATGCAAAATTCCACTAAATTCATCCAGAATGAACAGATCTTCAGAAGCTATTCCTAGAAAATTTAGGATATATATTTTATTTGTGATATAAACAGCTTTAATATGCAGTATTTTGATCAAACATTTTAGAGCTATTTTTAAGAAAAACAAAATTTTCAAAACTTTTTCCATGTAAAGGGTAGTTTGGGATGTGGGGATTTTCTTGAAAATCTTTGTGTCGCATCCTAGGAAGATACCTAACTTAAATAGGTACCAACTTTGATATTTAACAGTCTTTTATTTTAGAGCCATACACGCACGCACGCACACACAGAGACCTTTTCTAAAAATGCTTTTTTTGGGCTCAGAGGACCTCTAAACATATATTTCCGGTTTAATCTCGGTATCAGATTTTTGGGCGGAATACAATACTTTCTCTATACACTATGTACATAGCATGTGTAGAGAAAAAACAAATATAATGTGCATTGACAAAATAATTTTAGCATTATGATTTTGCACTTTAAATATTCATATTTTCTCTCAATAGTTAAGATAAGCATTATCAATTTATTCTTGGAAATTTATAGCAAAATTAAAAGTTGCTGGATTATGATTGTATTTTATTTCCATGAGTAAATGCCTTTGGTAAAAGATTTAATTAAAATTTTGATATTCTGGAAAATAGTAAGCTCAAACATCTTGACTATTTAACAGGCTGGCTTAGAAGGTTATGATTATAATTTTAAAAGCTTTTAAAATGTACGTATTAAGCATAATAGTAAATCACATTGCACTATTTAACTAAATCATCTTGTTAGAATAGCTAACTTGTTTACAGGGGGACTAGTTGAAGTCCAGTAAAGTACATATGTGTTTTGCCGATTTAGGCAAGGTTGACTTTGGTTGGAGTCCATTCTTTTATAATTCATTTTGGGCTTTATTTCATAATCATTGCTAATATTTTCTTTAAGAAATAAATTGTTTAACATAACAAACTCAACAAAGAGAATACTTTCTTGTGATGATTCATGTTCTTTTTCCAGGTCACTTTAGGCCTTTAAATTAATTTAATGCATTCAGTTTAATGGTAGAAAGATGTAAAAAATTGTAATGTTAAAAAAATTGCAACAGAGTAGAAACAAGAATCCTAATAATGGAATAAGCTTATATGTCACAAATTGATAGTAGAAATAAAATGTTCCTAGCCTCTAGTTTTTGCAGTAAAAATTTCATTCTGAACATTCAAAAAATGTTGAACTCAGAAACTAATGCACTTACAGTAATGAAAATCTGCTATGATTTCTGGTTACATCCTCAGCACATACACACAATCTTAAAATTATAGCTTTAAAAATATGGAGAAGTGAAATTTCCTCAACTGCTTTGATTTTTAAAAGTTCTCTTAAAATGATAAACAGTTATGGTTTTCCATTTATGGCAATCCATTAATACTCAATGGTTTTTATTTGTATTTTATTAAAGCTATTCTAATTACTAGTAATCAGGACATTACATACCCCTTCACATTGTCCATATATGTCTACAACAGCATAGCAGACTGTTGGAATATCACAAGCTGCAACTCCTTGATCAACACCATTAACATAGAGATGTAGTCTTGATTCATTATCCACAAGTATCCCAACTGTATGGCAGTTCTGTAGACTATCCAGATTGGGCCCATAGCATCCCTTCACCTAGATTTTAAGAAACAGAACCTAATGAACATTGTATATTTTTGAGGAGGAAGACAAAGTCCTTAATTTTAAAGTAATAAAAAGAATAACAGAACACATATTTCTATCTTGTCCTACTTTTGATAATTGATTTAAGATATCCGTATATAAAGGATTTTTCAAAAGTAATGCATGATCATAACCTAAGTTGGATAAAATATTTCTTTTAAAAGATGTTCAGATTAGGGTTGGTAACTTGATTGGGTTGAGGCAACATACTGATAACCCAATTTTAGTAATTTTAAGTACAGCCAAATCAATATTTGTCTAAATTCTGACCTTCTCTGTTTCGTGTATATACTTAGTTTTTCATTCTAAATATTAGCTGCAGTTCTGTCAACACAATACCCACAGCAACATACTTATAATTATTTTTTGTGATAAAAATAAAATATTTAACTTGGTTTTGTGACCATTGATTTGAGGGTTATGATTATGTTGTCCCCACATAGGATATTTCTTTGGGTTTTTGAAATTATGCTATACTGTTTTTAATGAAAACCTCCAATAATTTTCAAGATATATTTATGTATAAGTATTTATATCATTTGATCAGCTTTCTTTTAATATGACTTTTAGTCCAGTAGCTCTGGTACATCTTTATATCAGAGTGCTTTAGTCCAGTAGCTCTGGTACATCTTTATATCAGAGTGCTTTGAACACGAAGCAAATTGTAAAATCTGTGATATTCACTTAGTCTATAAGGAATAATACTTGGAGATCTTTAAATTTGTCTGGAACAATCTCATGTGGTTTCGCTTCTAATGAAGTTCAAAGTTTCCTCCAATACTTCTTCCTCTCCTCCGAAGTGTCACAGACAGAAACTTCTGACGTACTGCTTGTTTGATGTATATATAAACAGCCCTGTATTTACGCATCAACCACGTGGGCCTGGGCCCAGGGTAGCAAATTTTTATATGCCACAAAAAAAAAAAAAAAAAAAAATCCTAGATAGATTGATGGAGATGTGTGTATCATAAAACTGGCAACACTGCCTCTGCGATGTTTTTGTGTGGCTAAGCACCTACACATACATCAGATGTAGAAACAGAAGCTTTGATGTAGGGTAATATCAGCTAGGTGTTTTTAATCCCCTCCATTTTATTAATATGGTGAAGTTATAATTTAAAGTAAATGTCAACATGGATGGTAGAAAACATCTCAGAAGATTGTAGACTACAGAAAATTAGTTGAATAAAAGAGGAAGAAGGGAAAAGGAAGTTTTAGATCAAACATCAAAGTTACACATGTTTTTCATTAACAAAGGACTAGATTCTGTAGCTGTAAGTTATTCCTTTTCTCCTGAAAACTTGAAATCTACAAATGATTCATACAGCAGCAGCAATTGTGGTGGAAAATTTGATGTTAATAAATCTGATATTGATAATCAACTTATGCATAATTCCACAGCAAGTGAACCAGAGTTAGCCATGGGAGTCTTTTGCCAGACTTTACCATTGATGAAGATTCTTTGTTTAGAGAAATCAGTGAAAAAAGTATGAGATTACATAGTACAAAATGGAATTAACCAGAATAGAAACTGTGATTTCATGAAGTCGGAGTATTTCCTAATAACGAAAATTTCTTTACAAGGATTTGTTTGAAAGAAAATTGGAGTCACCATGCAACATGATTGCTTGATTCACTCTCCCAATCAGGGATCACTTTACTATGTCCCATGTAAACTGTATTGGAGAAATGATAGCTGAATGTAATCCATTCTCAACAAGACTTATAGCTAAATATGGAAACCTGGGTACAGGAAACATCTCATATTTCCATTTAGCACTTATGAAAAAATTATAAATATTATGGGCAAGATTTTCACAGAAGACATCATAAAGAAGACAGTTGATGTAAAGTATTTTTCCATTATTGTGGATTCTACCCCTGATGTTTCACATCTACTTGGGAGAGAGGTAGGGAGAACTACTTGTAGAAGTTGTTGATTTCCCCAACTTTCATTTGAAACTGCATCAGTAAGAGGAGGGACTAATATTACTAAGGCTTAAGCATAAAGAGTCTTATTAACAAGAATATGCAAATTTCTCCATATAATTAAAGTCAATAAAACACAAAAATATTGACCAAGGCACTCCAGGTTATCCTTGAAACAACATAATAACATCCCTCACTTATCTCTTTGAGTCCATGCTGGATATAATCTGTTTTTGTAACATCTTACTTGAATGTCACTGTAACCAGCTACCTTAACAGTGAACGTGATGATTATGTTGCCTCCAAGCAATAGAAGAAACTATCAAGTTACAACACTATCAACTGACTCTCAAGCACCAACTTTTGGTACTTTTAGCAAATAATTACTTAAGAGATACTAAAGAAATGCATTAGAGTGCAGTGGTATATCTAACTTTATTTTGTTAAGAATGTTGCCCTGACCCCTTCAATTATAGGAGTCTTGTGACAGTTGAATGTTTGTACTATGTACGATCATTATTGAATGATACAACCAAACCAGACATAGACAAGTTCACCATAGCTCATCATTTTTAGACAGAGAATCACAACATAAAACCAGATATAAAACTAATCAAAGATTTAGAAAATAACCTTGGAACTAAACATCTGGAAAAGTGTAATTGCTGTGCAGAAGTTAGTAATTGTGATGTATATTTGAATTAGAAATTATTATTGGAAGCATCACAAAAGGCAATTTTACCTATACTGTTTCAAAATGTGTGCACTTCATTTTAGCAGTCTCCAACTGACATGGTATTTGAAGTTGATAGCTTTGACATGATTGGCGTTCTTGATATGGTTTCCAAGTAATGCTGTGTGGGCAAATCAAAATTCATTAAGTTGTCTTGATTCTTTATGATGTGGATTTTTTCCCAATATCTAATTCTGCTGTGTATTTTGCAGATTTTATAAATGTTATGTTTTACTTCATGGCTTGTTGACTCGAAATGATGGGCAATGATGGATTCAGCTGTCTGTTTGCATTTAATTGCTCTAAGATGTTCTTTCAGAGTTGTTTAAAAATTTTTCTTAAGTAGTTTGTTGCAATCTGTACATTCTCTTTTATAAATGCTGGATTTTGGTGTCCTACGATGAGGTCCTTCAGATTGGTGCATAGTACTTTCTGTAGACTAAAGCTATTTTGGGGTGCCAATGTGATATTGAATATTTTAAAAAAAAATTGGAAGGTGTAACATAGTCATGAATGGCAAGTAATTTTCTTGAAAATGGGTTTGTTTTTTATTTGGCTTACTTTTGTAATGTCTGATATGTTTTTGTTCTTTGAATTTCCCACTAATTCATTTATTTTTTAATTTTTTTTATCAATTAGTTGCAGATGAAGTCATTGTTGACTGCCGCGTGTAAAAAAGTAAATAAATAAAATAAAGAAAGAAATTTCAAACAACAAACACAAATCAAAGACGTCACAAATCTAAGCTAAATATAAAAGAAACCCATCTTCAAAAAAGTTACTTTACACGTGTACATCATACCTGCCAAAATATCTTTTGAAAATTCAATATCACATTAGCACCCCAAAATAACTGTAGCCTATAGAAAATACTATGCACCAATATGAAGCATCTCACCCCATAACACCAAAAATCTAACGTTAATTAAATGAATGTACAGACTGTATCAAACTCTACATAGGAAAATTGAGAGAAACTTGGAAACAAGACCAATTATATACAGATGCACAAATTCGCTATTGCCCACCACTTCTGGCCACCAACCATGAAATAAACCAAAACATAACACTTATAACTTTCATGAAATACACTGCTGAATTAGATATTTGGGAGAAAATCCACATTATAAAGACTAGACATCTTAATGAATTTTGAATTGACACACAGCAACCTTTAGAAATACATACAAGAGCACAAATCACAACAAAACCATAAACTTAAAATAACACCGAGAGAAATATTGCGTCAGTTCAAGACTGCAGAAAATGAAGCGCACATACGTTGAAACATGTTTGGGTAAAATTGCCTTTTTGTCATGTTACTAATGTTGCTATACCAACTCAGTAATTTCTAATCTGGGAAAATATTTTTATTAATCACAAAGGAAATCTGAAATTCTGAGTTCCAGCCATAGATAACTTTATCCAAATAATGAAGACAATAGATGGCAAGCCCTGGTGGAATCAGTCACAGCATGGAATAACTGAAGATAGGGAGGATGTTCCCTTAAACTAGTCTAGCTGCAATGCTATATATAAGTGGAGAATTTAGTGTTTACAATTATGACTTAAATTTGTGTACAATTTTATTACAACGGTGCTCCACTACATAAAAATCTTCCTAATTATTTACATTACACTATGTCTGATATGTGCCATAAATGTGCTCTGCCTACTATCTCTATGTTACTGCACAAATATTTCCACGAAAGATGCCCGGTATTGGAAATAAAACTGCTTTGGAAATGCTGAAACAATCTGTGGATAACTCCCAAGATTTTTCAAATGATTCTCATTGTTTAACTGGAGCTGCAGTACCCAATTATTGCTACAAAATTTCTGTAAGTATAAAAGGAATGATGGATTAGGAAGTCACTATGTATTATGATCCCAACAGTTTTACTAAAGTTTCAAGCACAATGATACTCCCGTTAAGTCTTTATTCTCTGGTGAAGATAACTATTTGAAATAATTCAGTTATTAACTACCTAATTTTGTCAACACTTATAAACGTTGATATAGCCACAGTGTTAAATATATGGGACCCTAGGATGGAATGCATGACAAATGAAATTGTAAATGTAACGATATGTACCTGATTAAAAAAGCACAATAAATATTCATTCATACAAATTTGGAACTTCCAAATGATTCATACAATTGGAAGTTCTGCCCATAAATACTAGTTTTAAATACACTTTTGAACATGGCACTTTGGAAAGCAGCATACTCTTACAATAAAATGCACACCTAATCTACAAAAATAAGAGGACAAACCTTAATTCCATTATGGAACACACAATCACTGCAAATAATCCATGAATTTTTCTTGAAGCCAAGAGCAGTGAGAGGAAAATGTGCCTTTTCGGGTGACTGGCAAGTCACACCACACATTAAAGAGGATACCCATCTTGAATTCAGGCTATCAATTCTGACCTAAGCAACACATACAGAAACTACTGTAATTGCAGAGACATTGCAGGAATATGCCTAAAGTTAAGTTTGAAATTTAAAGATGGAATATGTTTTGAGTCATTAACTAGTTATAGAATAGTTACTTAAACAATAGTGGTCTTGCAACCCAAAATATTGGTATTACACTAGACAAAAGTTAAAATTATGTACCTGAAAAAGCTGTTCTTTGGGCAAAGGTTTACTGGACATGACAACCCCCTGGTTATAGCTCGCTGTACGTTTTGCTGATCTGCGGCCATCTCCCAGCTGTACATTGCGCCCATGATTTTCATGAAACTCTAAATTAATTACTGATGGCTCATTAGCATCAGTTCCTGCTTGGACTATGTTGTTAGCAGTGGAAACTGGTGGTGGCAATGCTGCAGAATTATGGTTTTCACTTACTAGCTCATCTAGTCTGCCTTCTGATGACTTTGATTGACTCATTTCTGTGATGCTTGCATCTGCAACACTTAAATCACTACAAATATTCACAGCATTAGTTATGCAACTCTTGAGTGCTTATTATAGCAACTGTACTATAAAAGGCAGAGTGGATCTAATGGCACATGTTTCTAAGATTATTTCTGTTTGGTATACAATACATACACACTCACACTGATGTCAATTATAGCAATCAGATTCTGGCCCTCTAAGGAAATAGAGGGAGAGTTCATGTTAAAACCTAGGTAGAAAATTGGTTGGCACGATTTATATACTATTAACTAGATGCCCACCCAGGCTTCACACGGATGGTGTGCCTAATGAAAAAACTGACATAAAATCTTCTGTTTACACTACGACCATGCAATGAAATAAAATTATAATTAAATAATTTGACAATACTTTATTGTAATGCCTTGTAATGTATAATATGTTTCGTTTTTCCCTCCAAAGAGAAAACAAATATTGCTGATAATTTGCCAATTCCTGAGCATGCAACATACAAGTAACTACCTATGCGAAAAACATGGCAATTCAAAGTTTATTCCACACACTTCTAAAGATTGACTTTGGAATTTATTAATTGTCATTGCGAATGCAAGGCATACTGGAAACTGAACACACTTAAATTCAAAACAAAAGTTGGTTGGCATTAGTGGTATTTTTGGAAGTTGGTTGGCATTAGTGGTATTTTTGGAATAAGCACATCCTCTCCTTGAATTTTCCTATGATTATAGTAGCTTAAGTCAAATTGTTTATAATTTTTTTAACAGCAAGTCCTGTTCCATTGCACAATTTAGGCTGATTCAGATTGCGTAGCATAATTATTGCCGAGACAACCTTGAGCTGTAAATTGTGTGGCAGCAATCCTGGCAAATTCAATGAATTTAAGAATTCAGTTGGATAATTGACGACTTCATTTGGACCAGTAATGAAATCGATCAACTTACATGAATGCATTTGTCCATCAATTTTACTCTGAATTTTTATATTCAAATCATCTACATTCTTATTAGTTGCTGCTAAAATGGTTTGTTTGCTCAACCAAACATGGGTTTTGTAATTTGCACCAATATTTTGGAACACTTTCGAAAATAATTCTTCCTTTCGTTGTGAAGTTAAAAAAATTTGGTGGAAATGAAATGAGGCCAGTAGAAGTGTCAACAGGAATTTTCCTATTGCCAATGCCTAATGAATTATTTTTTAATTGTTTCATTTATAGAGCCTCCTTTATCATCTATGGTCATATCCGAGGCTTTGCATTAGAAACAACTCCTCTGTAGGTTCTTTACATTGGGTTTTAATCACTTTATTTTCTTCAAATACACATATTCACTCTCACATACACACTTCCAGACTCTGTGGGGGATAGGAGAAGTTTAAAAATCAGAACCAAAGAGCACTTTAGAAACCTAAAATTGAAACAAGAAGATAAATCGGCAGTAGCATTTCACTTCTATAAAGAAAACCACAATCTAGATCCAAATCCAAAATTGCTAAAAACCATGTCAGGCCACAATGAACTCACAACCTGGGAAAACATCCTCATATGGAAAAACAAAGATCACCTAATAAACTTTGAAATCCCGCCAGTAGAGAGCTTAGTTAAGAAGTTCATCATTTCGCCACCAGAGAAGAGAGCACAAGCACGCAACCAGCAACGGCAGTTGGACCCGTGAGGTTGAAAATGAAAGCACAGGCTTTCAAAACTAGTCCCTCATAATAAAAATGTGACATAGTGTTAAAAAAACCATCTCAACAAATTAATACCACAGACTTTCAAGGCTAATTCATAATAATCCAAGATGGAAGCCAGAACAGAAAGAGGAATTCAAAACAGCATTAAAAATGTAGGTTCAGAAACACACAAAGAACAAGAAAGGAAATCAAAAGTGTTGTCAGACCTTAAAAAGTATTATTTTACCACAATGATTTAAGTTGATTTGGCACATTGGGACATATTTACTTTCTCTATACATACTATGAACACAGTAAATAGAGAAGGTATTGCACTCCACCCAAAAATTCAATTTCACTGGAAATATGTGTTTTAGGGTCCCCTTTATCTAAAAAAATGCATTTGCGGAAAAAAAAAGTGTGTGTGCGTGTGTCTGTGAACACGATAACTCAAAAATGAAAAGTCGATAAAATACCAAACTTGGTATTTAAGTTTAGTATCTTCCAGGGATGTGACACAAAGATTTTTAGAAAAATCCCCCACCCCCAACTACCCTTTACATGGAACTTTTTTAAAAAATTTTCATTTTCTCAAATATGGCTCTAACGATTTTGATTAAAATATTGTATATTAAAGCTATTTACCTGACAAATAAAATGTATATCTTGAATTTTCTGGGAATAGCCTCTGAAGAGTACTTTATTCTGGATGAATTTTACAGAATTTTGAATAACTGCTAAACTGTAAGAGATGGACAAAACATTTCTACACAAAAAACGTAGAGAACGTTAAAACACACAATTTATGTTATATACATTTTTTTTGTGAAGTAGTTAATCATTTTTTATACATTCCTTGCTTTTGGTTTCTGCTATGAAAAAACTTACACTTTTCTCATACAGGTATTTATCAACTGCTATCCATACAAACAAAGGAACTTCAGTGACATAGCAACCAGATTTTTACTATCACTTTAACCTATGGTACTCCCTTATTTTGCTTCTACTTACAAGGAAGCAAGTAATAAGACTATTTCTGCTATTTTTTTTCTTCTGATTAGTATTGAAGTAAATAGAAGTATAAGCTTTTTAAGAATAATTTGTTGCAGAGATGTAGAGAAAGTCATGTGAGTAGTACACATCAGATTTTTTTTTTTTTTTTGTAATTGACAATGTTCCAATTCAGTCAACATAGGTAATATAGGCTGCCCATGGTTCAATTAAATTTAATAATTTTGCTAAAATATCTATTTCCTCAAGAAAACATAATTTGTAACTAATGTAAGTGAATTCATTTACTGTTTCCAGAATGTTATTTTCAATATAAACTTTACTTTGCATAGAATTTTTCTCGTAAAATGCCATTACTTCTGATTTATGCTTATTAATTTCCATTTCATATTTTTTCCCAGTTATATCTTTCCAGTTATATTTTTTCCCAGTTATATCTGTAAAAAGATGAACATCTATTTGAAGATTTCTATTAATTTTTGTATACATGACATGTTTCTCTCCATTCTTTAATTAAAATATATTATTAATAAAAGTGGTGAAAGTTCACAGCAATCTAACTCAGTCTGATATCTGATATCTAATTGTAATTAAATGTTGAATATATTTCATATTATACTGCTGTAGTATGTTATCAATGGCTAACATCTTAAGTATATAATTATACAAGCATCTAATTGTTTTATTCTTCTTCTTCTTCTTATTATTATTATTATTATTATAGATTATTAAGCTATTAGATTATTTATAATTATTCAGTCTTACCTTGGCAATTAACTAAAAATCTTAATTGTTTTTACATTTTGGTGTAAGGTTTTTATTTTTAGAAGAAGATGAGCATAACACAACCAAAAAGATTGTTTGGTTTAGATTATGTACACCAGCATCATATTAATGTGGAACTATAAGTTTGAAGTCCAGATGGGTTAATTGGAACCTTACACAGTGAGGGCACAAGATCAATTAGATGTTTGGGTAAACGTCTAATAATCTTTGGATTTGAGTTACGATGTTTATGAAAACATATAACATATATATATATATATATGAACTTTGATTTGATGGACTAAGAAACCCTGCTCTTCAGCTTCATCCAAATATATATATATAAGAAATTTGAAGAAACCTAATGAACTTTGATTTGATGGACAAAGAAACCTGATCAGTGCAGCCAAAATGCTGACAACAGATCGGCAAAAACATGTTCCTGAATAAAAAACAGGTTAATGAACTAAAAAAGAGTGCTTAGCTCCACTCCACTTGGAACTTTAAGTTGTTGCTCTTACTATTAGAGTACCTACAGTCATTTGCAACATTTAATAACATATGGAGGTTATATAAATTATCTTCATGCATGGTTCAATGCTTAATTTAACATTTATGATATATCCAGGTTATTGGTTAGAGGTAATAAGAAATCTTGGTAGAAAGCAAGATGCTAGCTAAACTCATTGCAATTGTCTACTTTCAATGTCCAACAAAAAAAAAAAAAATAAATAAATAAATAAATAAATTATATATTAAAATATTCAATGCACATAATATTAGCAGAAGACCGAAATAGTCTCTTTTTTGTAAATTGATTCTTCTCTGATCCCTGGCTATATATCTTAGTGATTCAAGTTAGAACACTGTACAGCATCAGCCATCTTTGTTTTTAGAAATTTTTCATAGGCTGTGATCCCT
This sequence comes from Hymenopus coronatus, assembly GCA_030762935.1. Classification (NCBI taxonomy): domain Eukaryota; kingdom Metazoa; phylum Arthropoda; class Insecta; order Mantodea; family Hymenopodidae; genus Hymenopus; species Hymenopus coronatus. The sequence goes on from CM060891.1 coordinate 82,869,576, forward strand.
TTAAACTACACTAATATGATGTTTACAATAGCCTCGTAACTGACTGGTTAACATTCCAACAAAGCGCAATGCAACAAAGAAAGTTCTGATGTATTCCATTCACACTTTCTCTATCCATTCTGCATCATATTATCCTTGCAAAAGCTTATTTTAAACATTAACAAAAATGATCTTATTAAATATTTCTTTGTAGGTACATGAAAAATAAGGAAATATTCTAGGCTAAAGCAATATTTTTTAAAAGCTGGTTGCTATGTGATACTGAAATTTCATTCTCTTTGCAAGGCCAGGAGTTAAAAAAAAATACATCACAACTTCCCATTTGAGAAAAGTGTAAATGATGGGAAATTTAAAACAATATTAAAGAATACCACAGAAATGGCTTCCTTAACAAAAACATGTATAGGACATAAATTCCATGTTTAAGCATGATCTGCTACATCTTTTGTACAGTAAAATTTTGTTTATCCCTTATGGTTTACAAGTTATGCAAAAGTCATCCAGAATGAACAGGCTTTAAGAGGATATTCCCAGAAAATTCAAGATATAAAAACATTTTATTTGTCATGAATATACCTTAAACATAAGGTATTTTAATAAAAATTGCTAGAGGCATATTTGATAAAATCATCATTTTCGAAATTTTCTACAAGTAATGGGTAATTTGGCAAGGAGGGATATTCTAGCAAATATTTGTGTAATCCATGGTAGATGCTGAACAAAAATATCAAGTTTGATATTAACAGACTTTTGTTTTTTTATTTATATTGTTCACAGACACACAGGTATTTTCAAAAATGCTTATCAAATTTGTGGGTGAAATGCAATAGCTGCTCTCTACTATGTATAATATGTGGTGGAGAAAGTAAAAAGAAAAACAAATGACATCTTCCTGTTTAAAAAAAGTATAAGTATTGGAAAATTTATACCAGTAATGATATGCAGAAGTCATCAAGAATGAAGGACTTCAGAGGCTATTCTCAGAAAATTCAAGATACACATTTTATTTGCCATGTATAACACCTTTAATACCAATATATGGCATTTTAATAAAAATTGTCAAGAACCAGTCCTGAGAAAATTGAAAATTTCTAAAAAATGTTTCATGTAAAGGGTAGCACAGGGCAGGGAGATTTTGTGGAAAGTATTCTTGGATGATGCTAAACACAAATACCAAGTTTGGTAGTAAACCAACTTTTGTTTTTGAGTTAAGCTGTTCACACACATGCATACACACAACATTCACAGGCATGCTGACTAGTTTCTAAGAATGCTTTGTTTGAATTCAGGTAGTCTCAAAATGTGTACCTCCAATGAAATCTCGGTATCAAATTATTGGGTGGAATATAGTACCTTCTATACGTACTATATGTATTTATGTTGTACAGAAAGTAAAAATAACACATCATTAAAGCTGCTGTAGCAGCCAAGGGATGCAAAGGCACAGCCATTACAGAGAAAATACAAAAACCTGAGATGCAGAAACAAAAGAAATCAAATACCCTCGCCACAAAAAAAGAAAATTTCACTCACAAAACAATTTGCAGACCATACAACTGCCTAGGACATATTCAAGAAAATTTTCAAGGAACACAACATAATATTAACGTTGAAGAATAGTTACTCCACTAAAAAGCTTGTATATTAAACTCACATGAAAATCTCTGCCTATTCTGCAACAAACTTTTCTTACAAAAGCTTATTGTTTTATTTACTTCAACTAATTGAGATAACCAACAGGCATAAATGATTTTAATACATGCTTCCTTATAGACACAAATGACTTCCTTTCTGAAAAATGGCCAGGCAAAATTCAGGGAGCAATCTAACATATGCAATAATTTAGTAGTTTTTATTATTATTATCATCATTATTGTAGATACAAAGGGAAAAGGACAAAACAATAGTAAAATCTTTTAAAAATGGGTCACTAGATGATGGCAATGAAATTCCATTTTCCTTTCATGACAGAAGAAAAGAAGAGAAAGAAAGAAAGAAGAAAATGAGTAATTTCTAATTTGAGGAAAGTATCAGAAAATAATTAAGCTCAAAATATCTCAAAAATATTTAACTCACTGTCACTGTAAGTTGCATGTTTTAACAATCTCTACATTTCTTTTTGTAGTAAGATTTTCTGTACTTATGGTTTACCAGTTATGCAAAACTTATTCAGAATACAGAGGACTTCAGAGGCTATTCCCAGAAAATTTAAGACATACGTTTTATTTGTTGTGAAAATATTTTAAACATGTGGTATTTTAATCACTTTTATTAGAGCCAGTTTTGCAAAAATCAAAATTTTTGAAACATTTCCCATGTAAAGGTAATTTAGGGTGGATGAGATTTTCTTCTCCTGTCACATTCTCTGAAGATGCTGAACTTAAATATCAAGCTTCCTATTTAATGAGCTTCTTGCTTTAGAGTTTTGTTTTACGCACACATACATGTGCACATGGAAACATACCTTTTTCTCAACAACACATTTTTGGATGGAATACAATACTCTTCTATTTACTATAATTACCCGTAAAATTAAAAATCTGCTGAATTCACAACCATCAACTTGCCCCAACAAAGCAATGCAGGCAAAGTGCTGACAAATTCAATATCAGTGAAACTAAAAAATGCAGAGAAACAGGTCAAAGAGCACCTCAGAAACATACAATACAGACAAGAATATGATGCAGTACATTTTTGGCAAGAAAATAAATAAAATAAATCCAAAACCATAAGTGTTGTAATGTCACAGACAACAGAAAATTCTCCATTTGGGAAACCACAAAGGGCGTATGAAAAAAACAATTAATCCAAAACATTTTAATCTTTAAACATCAACAATTAACTTCCAGATATCTATACGAGAGAACTTAAGAAGATTCCTTGAAACATCACCACAAAATAGCAACATCTTCATGTTCCCATTTATCCAGTTAAGATGAAAGCAATTACTCGTATAACATTCCCTGTTAAAAAGGCATTAAAAGAGATGTTGAGTATCTCTTCAACCTCAATTTCTGCCATTGAGTTTGAAATGTTGCTTAAAATAATCCCAAAATCTCAATTGCAAATAATCAAAAGATAACATAAAAATGAACAGTTGTACTAAATCAAAAATATATCTTACGGAATTCGGGCTGAGTGTATAGTGGGTGTGGCAACATCAAGAAGCATCTCTAATGAATCATGAAGTTTACTGGAACGCAAGGATTCTCCCATAACACCAGCCATTAAGCCTTCTGCCTCTTCTACTTCTGTAGGTGAGCCTGTAAGACCTGGTCCCTGATTTGCCCTCACACTTGTTACAGCAATGCTTTGTGTACTACCGTACAGGTCCACTACAGCAAAGACTTTCTGAAAAAGAATTACCTTGGTTAAAACAAATATGAAGAAAATGTTGTTTTAGAAAATGCATACAATAAATCCAGATCTATAATATATAGTTTTGAAGGTCTAGGAAAGATGCAGACAAACCACTATATTGCTCACTAAAATCAACAGGAAAAAAACTCTTATGAGCTAGGTAAAATTAATACATTTTTAAAAGTCAAACAGTTACTTATGCAATGCCAATGGTCTTTGTCTGTTGCTCTACTCACCTTTATCTTAAAACTATTTTGGTAAAATTAAAAACAATTAACATAAAATTTGTTTTTTAAAAATCAATAAATTTAAACTACTAGTATGCTGATACTACATTAAATTACCTTGCATTTTTCCTAATTGTAGCAGGTCCAAGCCACATCACAATTTCACACAGAACACCTAGTATACCTATTCTGATGAGCACCATAGTGGCACTAATATATATAATTAGATAGTACAACTCAATAAACAAAGATGGTGCTATGGGTAATTAGCATCACAATGCAGATGTAAAGTCTATGGATTGAAACAAAGTAACCCACGATGGCTACAGTAGTCAACATATGCAGAACCTTCAACCCAACACAGACACACCTCCATCTTGTCCACGACTGGTGCAGATAGTGGCAGATGGCCATTAATCCGGGCAAAACTCAAGCTGTTCTGTTTACCAGAAAATGCCCTGCCGCAGCCCAGATACCCAACTTCTCCTACCCGGGCCAGAGGATGAAGAGGGGAAATTCCATCAAATGCCTGGGCGTCACTCTTGATAAGGGCCTAACTTTTCATGAATGCATGCAGGGAGCATTGGACAGAGCGAAGGGGGTGGTAGCTGCCCTTTACCCTGTTCTGACCTCCCAAATGCTGGTCCACTTAAAGTTACGTCATTTAAGATGCTCATAGTCCCTCTGATGCTCTATGCCTGTGAAGTGTGGGGTATGGCAGCACACTCCTGGCTTCTCTGGTTACAACAGATACAGAATACAGGATTCTGGTCTATCTATTCTGTATGTCGACATTTCCCAGAGAGGCTTTGGCCCTCCCATACCTGGAGGATATAATTAGGTGCCGGGCTCAGAAATTCTACACCAAATTGGGCAAATGTGAGAATGCACTTGTCAGATCACTGGAGTACTTACCTACAGGCAGTATTGGGTTTCCTGCATGGCCTGTGGGCACCCTCGGTAACAATGGCTTCAAACCAGCCAACAGCAACTAGCTGAACAAAGTACTTCCCCCTTCCAACATTGGGAATGGTCAATCAAAATTCTCCAACATAAACAATTTAATCAAACACCAGCTGAGCAGAGGAAAAGGATGCTGCTCCTAAAAAATGCAACCGTTCGAGGAGCCTATCTAGTGCTGCCTCCATAATTTTATCACCTGAAACCTCACAAATAGTACCAAACCTAAACCATCCTCCTTCATTCCTGTGGTTAAGCCCTTACCAGGGTAGGTACACAGAAACTATACCTAGGCTCACCATGCATCTACCAGATCTCAGATGGACGGACGGACAGTAGTCACTCCACACCATGCCAAGCTAATTACTCATGGCTCACATTGCAATTAGTAAGCAGTGGACTCTTTACTGATGAGTGGAACCTTCCTCCCTTTTTCTTATGTTCTCTCCTCCTCTCCCTGAAGTATAGCCTAGCTACGGCTTAACAATCCCAACCAATGTTATGAGCTCGGTGGGCTTGGTTTTCACCATGTCTCATTGGTAAGTGAAGCCTTGCTGTACTAGTCTACCCTTGACTCTGTCATCAAGCCATGACAGCAAACTTGAGCTGGTTACCTCGAGCAACCTCAACAGAGGAAATACCAGGCAAGTGGTGCCTTCAAGGTAAGATGTGACGGCCAATCCTAACTCCTGCCTCTGGTACCTCAATCAACCTCCAAGATGGACAACACGCAACATTGGTGACCACCAACGAAGCAGCTTTGGAGACACTTCCAGCCCAACTTGAAGCCATTTGCGCTTCTGCTGCTATGCTGCCAACTGTCTTCAGCTATATGGTTCCTGCAGGCAGAAGCGATCTTCGCAGGACACAAACTCCAGTTCCAGCGCGCACTTCCACTACGTCTTTGAACAACTACCACAAGTAGTGATCCATGTAGCCGATCTGGCAGCTAACCCTAGGGACCAACCCTACCAGTTACTGAAGCAATGCCTGCAAGACATATGCCCCGATGCATCAACAATTACAGCAGTTGCTAGAAGACACTCAGCTCGGTGATCAAAAACAATAACAGCTGCTTTGCACAATATGCCATCTAATGGGGACCAGCACTCCAGAGGAGCTACTCCGACTTCTCTGGCTAAACAGGTTACCACCTCAGACACAAGCTCTGCTGGCAGCTTGGGAAGATGATGAGACTTTAGACTGAGTAGCCTGGATAGCGGACTGCTCTCTTGACCAGGGTGATCGCAGACTGGCAGAAATCCAACCATAGCCTGGATGCCATTTCCAACAGACTCAAGGACCTGGAACAAAGGACACCCATAACCTGACAAGAGGCACAAAGATGCCCACAGGCATCTGTTAGTATCACAGGCACTGGGGTCTTGAAGCGAGGAATTGCACCCCACCCTGCCACCTCTCCAACATACACCATGAAAACAGTCAGTCACAGTGTGGTGACACCTGGTCTAACCGCTTCTTCATCCGGTGCCAACACAACCAAATTCCATTTTTGGTGGACACATGTGCCTGCGTATCCATTATACCCAACAAATTTGTATGCAGGACCCAACAAACAGAGTACCTTGTCTACACCGCAAATGGAACACTGATACACACCTTTGGCCAACAATGAGCAACCTTGCACCTAGGGAAGAAAAAATACACCTGGGAATTCCTGGTCACAGACATCGCCAGGGCTACCATAGGGACCAATTTCCCAGACACTTCAGGCTCTCCATTGACCTCAACTTCAAGTGCCTGCAAGACATTACCAACAACAGGATTCCAGGCCACATAGAGGCAGTCAGCAACTAGGTCTCCTTGATCCCACCATACTGCCATTTTCAGTACCTGCATGAAAAATACATCCAAATTACCCAACCTGTAGCAGACCAATCATACATGATATTGACATTTATCATCTTATCGAGACCATAGGAGCACCGGTCACAGCTAAAGTCCATCATCTGCATCCAGCCATCTACACAGAAGCCAAAGAAGAACTCTCTAGGCTTATGAAGAAAGACATCATCCGACCATTAAAATCACCTTGGGCATCCCACCTACACATCAAGAAGATCCGCCCTTGAAGAGACCTCTGCCACCTTAATTAAAAGACAATCACCGATAGTTATCCCCCACATCTGGGACTTCAACACACTACTCAGTGGCACATCCATTTTTTCAACAATGGACAAAGAGAGCCTTTCATCACATACCGATAACTCCAGAGGACATATAAAAGACTGCCATCATCCCCTGTTTGAGTACACCTGCATGGGGTTTGGGTCCCGCAACGCAGTACAGACGTCCCGATGTTTCATGACTACCTACTATGTGACCTGCCTTTCACCTTTTGCTAACTGGTCGATGTTCTCATAGCTTCAACATCGTCTGGCCAATACAGAACACATCTACGTGCAGTCCTACAGCAATTTGTAGAATTTGGCCTCCACCTAAATACATCAAAATGTGTGCTTGGGCAACAAGAGGTACAGTTCCTGGGGCATCTGGGGTCTGTAAAAGGGGCCCACCATTGCCAACAAAGATAAAAACCATTGTAGAGTTTCCACCACTGAAGAAACTCATGGAACTTCAATGATTCTTTGGCTTGATCAACTTTTACTGCTGCCACATCCCAAACCCAGCCACCATCCAACAACTCCTAACCAAGCTGCAACCAGTAGTACTGGTAGTTACAAAAATAATTTTAATGATTACATTTCAGGAAACAGAACCAATATTCTACCTTCTTCTTCAATACAATGGTTACAAGATCAAATTTGGCCTAAGGGTGGCATGTATGTTTTAAGAGCAAAATCTCAAATATCTTGTCATACATACCATATGGAAATTCTCCGAAATGCTAGCGACAGATGGGACATCTAGTCATCAGTCATGCACTGTCAGATATACCTTGTTTAACTTCAGTAATTATAGAAACATCTTTCTAATACATTAGTTTGGTGCAGTAAAATGGTAAAAGTAGAACCAACAAAAAATGTGATTTTATAAACAGGCAAAGCCTTGTTCAATAAATTGAAACTGCTTCTAGAAAAAAGTTTGATGTTTCCATTAATGACTTTCTCAAGCTATTCTTAAAAAGTTGATCCTTCTTTCTACTTCATGCTAATTAAGGTACACAATAGATAGCAGAAATGGTTGTATTAATTACTTCCTTACAAGTAGAAGAGAAATAGAGAGTACACTAAGCTAAAGCAATAGTCAAATCTTTTAAGAGCTATTGCTATGTGATTGAAATTTACTTCTTTGAATGGCCAGGAGTTAACAAATTCCTATATGAGAAAATCTTAAGAATTTTAAAACTGAAACCAATAACAAGGAATATCTTGGAAATAGTCTACTCCATGAAAAAAATGTATAACACACAAATTGTTGTTTTAGCGAGATCTACATTTTTCTTCTTTTTCTTACGATGTAACAGTTATGCAAAAGTCATCCAGAATTAAGAGGTCTTCAGAGGCTATTCCCAGAAAATTCAACATATACATTTTATTTGACATATAAATATTTTAAATACACAACATTTTAATCAAAATCGTCATAGCCATTTTTGAGAAAATGACATTTTCAAAATGTTTTCCATGAAAAGGGTAGTTTGGGGTGGGGGGATTATCCTCAAAATCTTTGGGTTGCATCTTGGAAGACTCTAAAACTGAATGCCAAGATTGGTATTTTATAGACTTTTTGTTTTTGAGTTATTGTGTCCACACACACACACACACACACACACACATGCACACATACATGCACAGGACCTTTTTTCAAAAAATATTGTTATATGAGGGACCCTAAAATGTGTATTTCTGGTGAAATCTAGGTATCAATTTTTTTGGTGGATTGCAAATCTTCTCCACCTACTAAGGACACTGCATAGTGAAAGTAAAGATGAAGGCTACAACACATGTGCTAAATTTCCATGATTCTATTGCATTACAAATGAATTTTATTTTATAATTCAGATATTAACCCAACTGTAATGGGTTAATGATACTGAGAAATAATGCATGTAAAATCCTCAATCACAAACTGTAAATGTTCCCTGCATTGTTATAATTATAAAGAGCACCATACATTAAATTACTTACACATTTACTTTACTACACTTAAAATGATACTCATGTTTTGATGCTAAAATGTTTTTAAAAATAAAAGTAATGAGTCAAAATAAAAAGCCACTCTGTTTGGTTTTTTTTTTTTTTTTAATTTTGATTCATTTTAGGCCTTTTTTCCATACTAATAAGAGCATTTTATTGATCATTTTAAGTGCTTTTTAGGTGGTCAACATCTACCCCCTATATCGTAACAATTATGCAGAGATGCCATTTCCATTTACAGATGCCATTTCTATATCTGACACTCAAGTTCTTGTGAACACCCAGACTGTATACTCACAAGCTGACACTATTTAGCACTATTAAATGCCTGATGCCAGCTACACACAATCTGGACTGGAAATACTATTGCATTTGTTAGTATCAATTTTCCAAATTCAAAGGGAATTAATAATCAACTAACTGATTGGGGGAACATTAATGTGTTGCAAGTGTCATGATAGACAGGAATGGAATCATCTCTATAACCAAAATCTGAAGAACTATCAATTTATTTGAAGCAATTAAATTATCAGGACCTGATTTAAACTTTCCTGCACTACTGCAACAAGTAATTCATTCTATTCAGCCCATGCTCTGCAGAGGTTGCATAGCCTTTGGATATGTTCCACTGGCAATGGAGGCAATCTTGAGTAACATTTATGCAAGAACCTGGGCCCTAGCTATGCCGAGGTGAAAGCCTATCATCCAATAAGCCTCTCTTACTTTTTTCATAAAGGATTAGAAAGACTTAGTTGATAAGAGACTTAAGGTACAATGATGATTTCACTGAGCAACAATACAAAGATTATGGTTATACAACATCCCAGGCTGTAATCTTGTCATATTCATACCTAGATTTTCCTTAGTATCTGAACCATTCTTTTTAATGCTTATGGCTAATGCTAATAATCATGGTGATGGTGGCAGACTAATGATGAAAAGTGACAATGTTCAAGGTAATCATGTTCAACTGTTATGTTTCATTTGCATCTCTTTTTATGGACCACAACCATTTCTTTTTGACTTAAACATTCACCTACCTTCTTACTATCTTTACTTAACAGTTTAATTAAAGCTAATTTTAACCATTTTACTTTCCTCCAAAGATGTCCAATTTTAACCATTTTCCATTTATGTACCCTTTCTTCAAGCTTTGTCCTTTCACATTCACAAACTAGATGCTCCATATTTTCCTTTCTTCTACATAATGGACATTGATTCTGTTGGAGAACTTTTCTTGTCCCTTTCAGTCTCATTTACCTACTTGTCCCTAGCAACTATCTCTTTGTTCCTTATTTAATTTATTCAGATATATTTCCCTTTCCCATGAATTTGTTTCAAAGATATGTTGCATAGTAAGTGGATGTTTAAAGCTCTTGTTCATAGAGCTGCTAAATTTTTAAAATTGAAACCCTACAGAGTAATTATTGTTGGTATAATGAAGGATAATATCAATAGCTGTAATACAAATATTATAAATAAATAAATTGATTAAAGAGATAATTTTGTTAAGAAATTTGAATATATTTACATATTCTTTATATTTTTTTCTAATATTTGATTACATGAAGTTGATAATCGAACAACTTTACCAATAACAACCTCATGACAATGAATACCAGGAATGTCTCAATGTAGATGGATACCATTTTCAATACAACTTTTAACATAGTTGAAACTCATTATAGTGCACACTACTATTTCTTATGAGTAAGTAACATGGGAGCTTTTAAATAGAACACCCCCCCCCCCAGTGTAATACAGTGTACAAAGCATACATATGTGTAAGTCATTGTAAATAAAGATTATTTAAATGTTTAGAAATGGCTGCTATGCAAAACAAACTTACCTTAGGTAAATTGGTGGCTGCTATTCCCATATCTTCCCCATTAAGTAAGAAGTGCAAGTTTCCTTCCTTGTCTCTCTTTACACCAACTCTGCTTCCTGACACAAGCCATTCCAAACTTGGACAGTAATTTACTTTTAGCGTGTTTGAATTACGGCGGACTTCATTTCCTAAATGACAATTAGATAGATTTAGCTAAAATTATGAACATTACAGTTGATTTCAAGGCTTCATTAGAATGGTTGCAAGGATTTAAAGTTTGTCCTGGAACTACAGGGTCAACAATTTGTGACGAGCCGAGTGCTGGGGATGATATCATAGTACAACATTGGAAGGAAAGGTTCTCCCAGTAGTCATCAGTCTCAAAATATCTACAATTATGATGAGACTGGTCTATTCTACAATCTTCTTCCCAGCAAGACATTAGATGAAAAGAATGACTCATTCCATGGAGAGAAGAAAAGTAAAATTTGTACAACATTTTTCTTTCCACCATTGGATAGATCAGTCATTCCAATATGCATAAATAGGCTCAACTGTATAACCTTAATTTAATCCTTCATATCTTAGAATTGCTGTGGTACAGTTTCTTATGAGTATGTTTACAATAAAAACATTGTTACGAAGGGTAAATTTTAATTAGGTAGATATGAGAGTACTACAGGAAAACTTGAAAAAAAAAAAAAAAGTATTGAAAAGGGCAGATTTTTAAATGTGAAATAATGCAAACTGGAATCAGATATGGGTTTTATCATGGCTTTCCTAATGATACTGACAGCCAGATGTTGATTTTTAGTGTCCTTGTTTGTTTTCTTTGTCAAGTTGTTAGCTTTTTTCATTATTTAATAAAAAATACATGGGGAAAAAAACTGACAAACCATTGCAAAATTAGGAAATGAAAAACCAGCCTGGCAAAGAACCTATATACACTAAAAATGTTAAAACTATATGCAACCATTTGAATTCAGTTATGGATAAGGAGCATTTGCTGTGATGGTTGGTGATTAAAATTCTAGAAGGGCACAATTTTTCATAACTGTTGCAACTAAAATAACTTCTTTACCACTTTATTTGTAGTTGAATCCTGGTTTTCTTTCCATAAACACATCAATGTCCTTGGTGTTGCCTGGAATTGTGTTGATTAGTTGCGAACAAATTCACAATTCATAGGAATTGTAACTATAACCTTCAAAAGCTTTGCTGTTTTGAGAAACACTAGACTTAGATTGTTTTCAACAAAGAACTGCAAAAGAGAAGTGTCAAATATGAAGATCATTCTCAAATGAAAACAAACCTTGTCTACACTTCAAAGGCACTTATTTTGTTGTGAGGAGAATGTTGCATATTCCCATTTGAATTTTCCTTTTAAAGTGGTTCTTCCATAGGCCCTGAATTATGTTAGATGCAGATTCACACATATTTCCTTTTAAGTTTGAAAATGGATAGTACAAGCTAGCTGTTATCTTCGGAACATCAATTGGCTCTGTTTATTTTCCGAAATTTGACCGAAAAAAAAATCAACATTCAGCATCACAGTGTGAGAGAACTCCAGCTAGTATAATAAGTTATCTTCAAGAAGCCTAAAGAATCCAAATGCTTGAGAGATTGTAAGTCTATCAACAAAGATTTCACAATTTTTTTTCAAAATACGTAATGAGATTATCTTTACTTTCACAAACTGTGTTCACAATTCGACTCAGGAAATTCCACCTAGTAGGTTCATATTTTAGGATCCTTTTCCTTTTTCACACAATCTGTTAAAAAATATATATATATATACTTCTCTCTCTTTGTGACTGATAGTAAAATGCTCCTATATATACCTTCAATGGCAAAAATAAATACTCTCACTTTTGTGCAGAATGAAGTGTTGCATATTATCATTGCATATTATGCCCTAGTGCATATTATGCACAATAAATGATTAAAACCTGCTGCAGGCTAGTGATAGTGATTTTTAACTTTCTTTTGAAACTCCAGTTGACCCACTCATCACTGGTACACCATCATACCTCTATGCAATTAATTTATGTGATACCAGAGATTTCTAGCTTTTTCATTATACAAGCTGATGTCATTGGGAGCAAAGAAACCTCCAAAACATTCACAAATATGTCCTTTATCTGATATTCCAAATTATCATTGTTTATGTTGCACAGATATATCTGAGCTCAGTCGGTAGAACACCTGAGTGCTGAGCAAAGGGTCCTGGGTTCGATTCCTGGCTGGGGTAGTGGCCTGATCAGGCTAGTACTGACACTGACCATTGCCTATGAATTCTGATGAATCTAAACATGGTTTCATATTAATTTGTTTTTTTCTATAAATGTGAGCAACTATACTGCACAGACTATTTTACAGCAAAGTTACCTTAATTAATAAAAGAAAAACAATAAAATAATAAAAAACAACTGGGAGAGGAAGCATGATATGAGAACTTATTAAGAAAAATATAAATAATAATAATAATAATAATAATAATAATAATAATAATAATAATAATAATAATAATAATAATAATATGTAGATTTTAGATTCACATCCATTGCTTAAAAAATCTTGTTTTACACTCACATGACTTTCTCTAGTCGTTCTGCAAACTTCTTACATAAGATTATTCTTCTTTCTGCACCTTGTTAATCGAGGTATTCAGCACAATGTTCTTATTACTTAGTTCCTTATAAGTAGGAAGAAAATAAGGGAATACACTAGGCTAAATCAATAGTCAAATGTTTTAAAAGCTGTCGTTATGCGATTTTCATTACAAATCGCTTCTTTTCTTGGCTAGGAGTAGAACAAAAGAAAAATGGACACTCCCGTCTGAGAAAACTATAACAATGAATACCTCGAAAACGGTAAGCTCCACGAAAAAAATGTATATGACGTAAGTCGTGTATTTTAACAAGGCCTACATTTTTTGTATAGTAAGTTTTTGTCTATCTCTTACGGTTTACTAGTTATGCCAAATTAAGAAAAATTAATCCAGAATAAACAGGTCTTTAGAAGCTATTCCCAGAAAGTTCAAGATATACATTTTATTTGTCAGGTAAATATCTTTAATAAACAATATTTTAATCAAAATTGTTAAGAGCCATTTTTAAGAAAATAAAAATTTTCGAAAAAAGTTCCATGTGAAGGGTAGTTTGGGGTGGGCGGATTTTTCTCAAAATCTTTGTGTTGCATCCCTGGATGATACTGAACCTAAATACCAAGTTTGGTATTTTAGCTACTTTTCGTTTTTGAGTTATCGTGTTCACAGACACACACACAGACCTTTTTCTGGAAATGCTTTTTTTGGATTCAGGGGGTCCTAAAACATGTATTTCCGGTGAAATCTCGGTATCAAATTTTTGGGTGGAATACAATACTTCTCTATCCCTATGTACATTGTACATACAGGGCTAGAGAAAGTAAAAAGGAAGTTATTTCAAAGAATAAGATATTTTATGCGAAAACTCTCACAGCAGCTGAACAGCTGTTGTACTGGTCTTGTAAAATGATTCAAGTTTAATACATTGAAGCCCAGGCATTTCTTTAGTTGAAGGGCCAAGAAACCCAGGACTTTTATGCCTACTTTGAGTTATTATTTACAGTACATCAATCAAATCTGCCAAAAAGAATTGGGACAATCAAAAAAGTATGGTATTCAAGGATTTCTCAACAAGTAAGAAAATAGTCATAACTTACGTATTAATATTTTATTTTAAATTTACAACAAGTATCAAATATGAGTTTGAAAAAAATCTGCGTAAAGCAGCTTATTGAAAGTTTGATAAACTCTACCTCAGAATTGGAATTTTCCAGAGCTTCATTTGGGTACTGAATTTCAGCTTCAGTTCACAGAAGTCGAGGAAAATGCAGCATTTTAGTATTTATGAACACAAAATGTAACAAATAGATCACCACCTTCAAGGAAAATGGCAAACTACCCGCGAGCAACCAACATTACTAACTCTCCTAAATTTCCTAATAGTTGACTAAAGCAAGGACAGATGGTAGCACAAATCAGACAACCAAATGATAACTGATGTATGTTCTTTGCCGTATAGCCCAAGACCGAGTTAAGGTCGTGGAATTGCATTAAAAATGTTAGAAATACCTACCCGAGCTATACTCGGGTGTGGGTCTCATGAACATTTCGCACGACCCGAGCTATACTCAGGCTTGGGCTTCTATGTGTTAAGTTAGTGGAAACAATTAACAGCACAGAGCTAGATTTTCAAATTATTTTGATGCAGATTTCAATATTTTATATGAATAAAAAATAATTGTTCAATTTTCTTCTTTTCTTTAATAATATTTTTGAGGATACCAGTTGCCATTCAATTATGTTGAGTTGGAACTAGTAATATCAACATCACTTTTTTCACTCAATTTTGATATATCTCGGGAAACTGTTTGCCCATCTCAGAAGGTGTCAAACTTGCAGTAACATCAGAGCTTCTACTTATTGATATGAATGGATCAGTTGGTTAGGTTCTGGCATTCTGATCCTAAGGTCATGGGTTCAAACCCCACTAATACCACTGCTTTTAAGTTTTCTTAAAAGTGACAGTCCCATGTCAGTAGATTTAACCTCTGTAACAATTAGTTCCTTGCAGAAATATTGTAACAAATGTCTTTATTGACTCAAAAATTGGTTCCAAATAAAGTCTTTAATTCACTGCTGCAAATAATTTACTCAATGTCAGTGTCAATACAGTCACTGACAAACTGCAATTCTTCCTCTTTTTAAGCTTAGAAAATGATGTCACAGAACTTTCTAGAAACTTGTCAAAGCTATTGGATGCTTCTAGCATGCGCTGACTGACATCTCACATTCCAAGGCTTCCAGTTACTGGCGCATCGCTTCCATGTTTACCACAGTCCAGTCCTGCCGACTCACATACCATGTAAGAGCGGCCGCAGGCGGTATTGTCATAATATTATTTCCTTCTGATGCCATCATTCTCGAAATTAAAGTATTGAATTACTACTGGTACCTGTTATCTTTATTTGTAACCATACCTGCTGAATGTGGTCCAAGTACAGCATTAACAATTGCTTAGTTTTAGTGTGCTGGCACATGTAATTCTTTGTACCAGTTTTGAGTCGACACTTTCTTAAGTAATGTCGCTGTACAATTCATGGATTTGTAATGAGAGTGGTTTTTACAGCATGAAATGCTAAAGCACTCTCTGTAGAATAAATTATTTCCATTGAATTGTTGATACAAAAGCCAAGTAATTTAGTAGTATTGTTGGCAATTTCAATATTTTATTTATACCACACTGTTTATATAATATGTTTTCCAAATTACCTACACCTTTATTTGCAACTCAGCAGAATTACAAACAAAGCAATTTTGCCATTGTCTCCTGGCTGCATTATAAAACTAAGATATTTATTTTAAGTTAATTTATAAGGCTGCAATTCCCTTTCAGAATCTTGAAACCTAAGAACAAATCAAATTTACAATTGAGCAATTCACTTATACTCCAAAGTGACAAATCTATTTTCTAACCATAAACTAATGCGCCCTTCCCTTAGAAGTATTAATATTCCTCAGCAATTTCAATACATTGACTACAGAATATACAATTTATATCTTCTCTGTGACGCAACAGACTATTTAGGAATCGCCTGTTGAATCACCATAGTGGCAACAATAAGATATAAAGGTTGATCACCTAGATAGTTTATGCTCATGAGTAACCAGAGATGAGTGAATACAAAATTAACATCTCAGTGTGTAAAACAACTGCAACCTTTATTCTTGTACATGAACTTACAATTATAATGATCTCAGAAAAATTTAATTTTTACTTTCTCCAAATAATACATAGGATAGAATACATAAGTTTTAGGTTCCCCTGTATC
This sequence comes from Hymenopus coronatus, assembly GCA_030762935.1. Lineage (NCBI taxonomy): Eukaryota > Metazoa > Arthropoda > Insecta > Mantodea > Hymenopodidae > Hymenopus > Hymenopus coronatus. The sequence continues at coordinate 82,885,949 of CM060891.1, forward strand.
ACACAAAAAAAAAAAAAAAAAATACTTTCTCTACATAGTACATAGCTAGAGAAATTATCACACCCGACCCAAAAATTTGATACTGAGATTTTACTGGAAATACATGTTATATGGTCCCCTGTATAATAATAATGATAATGATAATGATAATGATGATAATAATAATAATAATAATAATAATAATAATAATAATAATTTAGAAAAAGGTCCATGTGTGTGATCATGTGACTGTGAACACAATATCTCAAAAACAAAAATTTCTTAAAAGACTAAATTAAGTTCAGTATCTTCCAAGGATGTAACACAAATTTTGAGGAAAATTCTGCCCACCCCAAAACTACCCTTTACACGGAAAAAATTTCAAAAATGTTTATTTTCTCAAAAATGGCTCTAGCAAATTTTATTAAAATACCATACATTAAAGATATTTACATGACAAATAAAATGTTTATCTTGAATTTTCTGGGAATAGACTCTAAAGACCTCTTTATTCTGGATGAATTTTGCATAATTGGTAAACTGTAAGAGATAGACAAAAACTTACTGCACAAAAAAATGTAGATCTAATTAAATCACACAATTAATGTAATATACTAATTTTTTTTTTTTGGACCATTTTTGAGATGCTGCTTGTTATTGATTTCTGTTTTAAAATACTTTTAACCTTTTACATACAGGAATTTGTCAACTCCTGCAATACAAAGAAATGGATTTCAACCATATGACCAGCTTTTAAAAGATTTGACTATTGCTTTAGTCTAATGCACTTCCTTATTTTCCTCCTACTTACAAGAAAGCAAGTAATAAGACCATTTTTACTAATGTTTATCTCGATTAGCATAAAGTAGATAGAGAAATAAACTTTTTAAGAATAATTTGTTACAGAGATATACAGAAAGACATGTGAATGGAACATATTAGACTTGTTTTAATGTAGTTAGCGTCTGGTTTAAAATATATTTCAACAATTCAATTTAGACATCCCCAGATGCGTAAAAACATATCCAGGTAAACCCTGAAGGCTGGTGTATTCCTGATAAGGCTAATATGAGTGTAGCACCTTTGATAAGACTCTTGCTTGATTAATGTATCTATTGTATAAGATTAATACAAATGTATAAGATATAAACAGAGTACACACTTATCCTATGGCCTAAAGATATGTTTTTTTCTTTCTTCAATTTTCCCACACTTATTTCATCAATATGAATGCATTCATCAACATTTATGATTTCTATTATTTGTGGTATTTACTGTGATATGAGACAAAAACTTAATATTATGCAACTCTTGGAGTTCATTAATGCAGCATGGTTTAATGGCATTTTCTCATTATAACATTCTGAAAATACATTGTTTCTAGCAGTGACTGCATTATACATGTCTGAGAATAGTTGGCACACATGTAACAGTAGCAGACAAAGAATTTAAAGTGTGCACACATTGAAGATTCCACCATTATAACCATAACATCTGATGTAACGCCTAATAACTTAAATATTGCAGAATGCTGCAAAATCATAAAACAACTAATGAATTTAAATAAAAGATTAATGCTTCAATGGATACCAGCACATTGCAGAATACAGGGTAATGAAGCAGCTGACTTTTTAGACAAGAAAGGTAGTAAAATTACAATAAATCCATTTGATCCAATATGTTATCAGTCTATCAAAAGAATCATTATATCAACATATAATAACAAAATTAAAGAAGATAATGTATTACAAATAAAAGGAAAACCATGGGAAAATGTATGTAATAACATGACCAGAATCACTACAATACCAGAAAATCCTCTGAGCAATTTTTAGACTCTTAACAGGCCATGACTGCCTTAATAAACATTTATTCAGGATTAGTATAGTGAGATCTCCTCTGTGTCCTTTCTGTACAGTTAAAGAACATACGGATGGAAACCATCTACTGCACTGCCCAACCTTTACTCAACATGATAATATGACATCAAAATACTGGAATGCAAGAGGGAATGGCTTCACTGCCAACTGCTCAACATTAAATACCAACCAACCACATTGAAGATTCTCAAAAGATACTTTGCTCTAAACTCTTAGAAACAAAACAATAAAGGTTAAAATATGAAATGCAATTAATACCAACCTGTGATATACCATGTATCTCCTGCAAGACCAGATATAATTGGAGGAAGATTGCCTGGTGGATAGCTATCCGAGATGTGCAAAGATGTTACTCCAACATGTAATGTTCCTGCCCATTGATGTGCCACTTCTTGAATGCTCACTTCAAATGTTTCTTCAGACTCAAGAGGAGTGTTACTGAATACTAAACCATGTGCATAGTTTCGTACTCGTGAGGCTACTGTGTTTCCTGAGCGTAAAATAATATTCTTTCCACATAATGCACTGAACCTAGGAGAAAAAAAATTAGTATTAACATAAAAAGATCCTTTAATTATTTTATATATATTACTTATAGGACTCGAAAAAATATTTACAGTCCCTTTGATTTATTGTTAACCAAAGGAAGGCAAGATCATTGGAGGGGCTGCCACTTCATGGTCTCTGGTCAGGTCAATTATGAAATAACTTTCCTCTACTGCTGATACGATGATACTGCCAATACTCCATTCGCAGAACCTCATTTGTAAAAGCAGGTTGCAATATGCAAATTAACCTTTGGGCTATCTTGTGAAATGCTGGAAGCAAAATTTTCTGTAGGAACATAATAGGTCTCCACAGACTTAATACTTGGAAGGATAATGATAATATTTATTACACTTGGTTCCTATTATGTTTTGAAAAAATGTAGTGCATGTACTCCTCACATGATTAAATACCAAATTTTACTTTCTCAATTACATATAGTAAAATAGGGAAGAATTGTAACTTTCACCCTAAAAATTTAATATCAAGATTTCACCACAAGTACATGATTTGAAACTTCCTGGGCAGCATGCATCATTATGAAGTTAATTACTTCAGAAGTAATATTTATGAAGTTAATTACTTCAGAAGTAATATTTACTAAAGAAGTCCATAATATGGAAGTAGGACTAAGGGAGTAATTTAGCAATCTACACAGCAACATAGTAACCTACACAGTAATGCAGAGCTCAACTACAATTTACTCTATTAGTTACTTTAGCCTATAGGGAATTAATATTTCATTGCTCCTGCAGCATTGTTTTGTTTGCACAATTTACTTGAAGTGGTCATGCATAAAATTAATAGAAAAAAGGGGAATAAACTTGAGAGAGAGAGAGAGAGATAAATGTTTGTTGGTAGAAATAATGAAAATCCACTTGTCTTAAATTCTAGAAAAACAAAGTGTTGTAATTCAAAGTCAACTTTGATATCTAAGAAATCTACAAATATTTTATTCACTTGTCTATTAAGAAATGTTATTAAAATAAAATTTAAAGGTAGATTTAATTGTAATTTTAAAAAGATTGTTAATGTAATAAAATTACATTATTTATCCTACCAGAATGACATTATGAAATTTATTTAATGATAATAAAAACTGTCATTTTGAATTCTTTATTTTATGAAAATTCCAATCCCATTTTAACAATCTTTATAAGATTACAAGCTATTTCAAAAATAATTATAATAAAGTTTAAATTAAAGGCCTCTGTAATGTTCTTAGGGGTGTAAAAACACAATTCAAAAAATTATCCCACTAATGTAATTTATTTATTTATTTTGGTAGTGTTTAATGCCCGCTTTAACTACTTATGGCACCGCAGGCAGAATGTAATTTAATGTTTTAATATACAAATTAAATAACAAATTATAATTTTCCTTATAGTATATAATTTCCGATAAAAATTATTATTGAAGACCCCCAAACTTTAAGGGTAATTCATTTAATAATAAAATGTTGATCTTGTATACCACTTCTTTTTGCTTATTCACTATTATATTTTATTTTTGGTGCATGAGCAGGAATACATATTTCCTATTTGCTTAAGTGGTTAAATTATTATTTTAATTTTTTCAAATGTCAGGAATAATTACTTTTTGGGTCAGATGCTCTTGTAAGAATTACTTACTGAAATTAAGTTTTATCATCACCATCATGTTAGACAATAATCCTAGGCTGGTTCTAGAATTTTAAAACTAGGTGGGTTGAGAAAGTTGAACTGTGATTATTTTTGCATTTCTTAGCAAACAGACTTATGCATGTTTTCTGCATTGAAGAAAGAATGGTTTATGTACAAATTATAAGGAACTGTATGATTAAACAGGGGTGCTACCTACGACTTTATGAACAGATAGTACAACAAAAAAAAAAAAAAGCCCAAAATCTAAATTGCATTTATTTATTAATAACAGAAGCACTACTAGTGAAGTTATTTTAATTTTAATTTTAAGTTAATTTACCTTTAAAACATTAATGAGTGTGAGCATCAATTCATTAATATTTTAAAATAAATTAAAATGAAATCCACATTCCAACTTTCCTTTTATGGAGGTTACATTTTAATATTGAACACAATACTTTATTTAAAAAATTCTGAAACATCAATCTGCAAAGGGAATTGCAGCAGTGTGCTTCATAAAAATATATAGGCAGTTAAATATTAAAACAGAAGCAGTATGAACAATGAAGTTTTCTGCATGTTGAAGCAAATTAGCAGCAAATTAATGATGAAGCTTGATGTTTCTTTTCCCATCTTCTTCCTCTCCTGGCTGGGTTTGATCAACACACTGAGTATTCAAACTTTTAACTGTTGGCCAAGAGTAGTTATAGTGGTCATATGGAACCATGCTTTAGTGTACTTTTATGTTATTTCTAATGGAATAATGCAAGTGGCTAGTAGTTTATTGCTTATGCTACATATTTACATTCGATAGAAAAGTGGAAGCGAGCGATACCAAAGGAAAATGTAACTGTGACAAAAACAACAAAGGCACTTGTTGGTGACAAAACATATGCAACACCTAACCACAAAATTTCATTGCATAATGACAATGAGAACAAAAGTAACTATTTGCCGCTTGGGAACTTATCTAGGCTTATTTATTTATTCTATATGCTATTTTCTATTATTATAGTTATTTTGTTATTTTATTTTTGTGATTAACTGTTTTCTTTCTACACATTCATGGTTCTTAACATGGATATTACAAATCTTTAGTAATAATATTTTCTTCTTGCACTGCCATAGAATGAGTTGTGTTGCAAACATTTCTGGTTTGAATATTAAATTATTTTATCCTACCTATTAATATAACACACTAGAAATATTCTGTGATCTATCAAAGGCATTTGACTGCGTTAATCATGAAATACTTCTATCAAAATTATTACACTATGGATTTAGGGGCAAAGGGTATCAATGGATTACATCTTACTTATCAAAAAGAAAACAAAAGGTTATAATAAATATTTCAAATAACAGTAATGTATATTCTGAATGGTGTGAAATAAAGCATGGTGTCCCACAAGTATCTATTCTGGGTCCCTTATTATTTTTAGTTTATATAAATGGTCTACCTGTAGTAATAAACGACAACGCCTATCCAGTTCTTTTTTGCGGATGACACAAGTATTATAATTAAAGAACACAATGTCAGTCAGTTCCCAAATTCATCGAATAAAATTTTCAAAACACTACATGATTGGTTTGAAAGTAATAAAATCCACATAAACTTTGAAAAAACTGATACATTAATTTTTGCACAAAGCATAAAAACATGGCAGATCTAAGGATATAATATGAAAATAATCACATTGCAGAAGCCTGTAATACAAAATTCCTACGTCTTATGATTCATCGTAACACGAATTGGAAACACCATATTGATTATATCTTACCCAAGCTGAGCTCTGCATGTTTTGCAATTCAATCTTTAATTCAGCTTACAAATAACAGCATACTGAAAACAGCTTATTATGCATATTTTCATTCATTGATAACCTATGGAATAATATTTTGGGGAAATTCAGTAAATGCTAAAAAAGTATTCATTATGCAAAAAAAGGTAATAAGAATAATGGCAGGGGAAAGACGATCAACTCACTGCAAACCACTCTTCAAAATGTTTGGAATTTTACCATTAACCTGTGAATATATTCTAGCCATATTGTCATTTGTAATAAATAACCCAGAAAATCACGGGCTTGTAGGCCGTGGTCCACTGGGCTTCTTCCCTCGTTCCCCAGACATTTCGCCTGCGTCTGCGGCAAGCATCATCAGTGGCATTGTACGTCTCCGTGGTCTCTCAGTAGCGACTGGTACGTTATCTGGAGCGCTCGGCTTATATAGTGTGGGAGGTACTGCCCTCACATGACCTGATTGGTCCAGATTGCAGTCCCCTGCATCCGTGTTGTGTCTGATTGATGTACGTGCTTTCTTGTTTGGTCTGTTCTGTAAGGCTGGGTGACAAGTTTTATTTTGTCTGAATGTTTCTTCTTTCCTATTGAAATTGTTGGTGTGTTTATAGATCTCAATTGCTTCACAGTGCAAACGTGTGTAGTAATGAGTAGTGGAGGAGAGGATGTCAGTTTCGTCGTAACGGTTCACATGTTCCCCTTCTGCTTCTAGAGCATGCAGTGCTACCGCCTATTTTTCCGGTTGACCCAAACGGCAATGTCTACAATTTCTGTAAGTCTGGTGTTTATGCTCCGTTGTGTGGTCCCCACGTAAACTGCGCCACATGAACAGGGGATCCGATACATGCCTGCTGATGCAAATGGGTCTCTGGGATCTTTGGCTGAGCGAAGGAAACTGCATATTTGTTTTGTTGGTTTGAAAATAGTGTCTATATTGTGGGTCTTGAGCACCTTGGAAATTCGGTCTGTGATGCGTTTAAAGAAGGGGAGATAAACCACTCCTTTGTTTTTGGGATTTTGTTGCCGTGTTTGTGTTTTAGGCTGTATTTTTGGATGTAAGGCTCTTCTTAATTCGTTTTTCGAGTACCCATTACCATGTAGGGCCTGTTCTAAGAGTTGTAGTTCCTGGCAAAGATGTTGTGGTTCATGGTGATGTTGTGGTTGTTGCTCTGTCCGCTAATGTTTTATCATGGCTCTCTTTTGTCTCGGATGATGATTGGAATTTTTATGGAGATAGCGATTAGTGTGTGTGGATTTGCGGTAGACCTTATGTCCCAAAGTGCCATCACTTTTTTTGGTGACGAGAATGTCTAAGAAAGGAAGACTATCACAATTTTCTTTCTCCTTTGTGAATTGTATTTGTGAATTTATGATGTTAATGTAGCAAAGGAAATCATCTACAGCTGAATCGCCTAAGCTCCATACGATGAAGATATCATCCACATATCGGTACCAGCACTTTGGTTTCTGGGGAGCAGAAGCAAGAGCTTTGGCTTCGAAAATTTCCATATAGAAATTGGCTATTACTGGGCTTAGTGGACTACCCATGGCCACTCCGTCACACTGTTCATAGAATTCACCCTGCCATTGAAAAAATGTGGTCGTTAAAACTTGATAGAATAGTGCCAAAATATCATCCAGAAAAATATTTTTCAGCTGTTCCATTGTTTCTTTAATCGTTACCATGGTGAATAAGGAGACCATGTCGAAGCTCACAAGTTGATCCCCAGGTTTTAAAACCAAAGTTTCCAGTTTCTGTATAAAGTGAGATGAGTCCTTAATGTGTGTATCTGAATTTCCAACATGTGGTTTTAAAATGCCGGCTAAGTATGCAGATAGAGCTTGAGTGGGTGACCCAATAGCACTCACAATGGGGCGAAGTGGAACACCAGGCTTGTGTATCTTAGGCAAGCCATATAATCTGGGCGCTAGTGCTTTCTGTTCTTCCAGAAAAGTTTACAAACAATACAGATATTCATAACAAAGAGACCAGACATAGGCAGGACTTACATAGACCAAAAAAAATTTGCAGTTATTCCAAAAAGGGGTTTACTACAGAGGAATAGTTTTGTTTAATTCACTTCCCTCTACTATAAAAGAATTGCAAATGAACAAAAATAAGTTTAGATCAGAATTAAAAAGATACCTTATTACTCACATCTTCTATACAGAGGAGGATTTCATTCAATCAAAAAATACTGGTAATAATGTAACAAAAACATGAATATTCTAAGAATGCAAGTGTACGGGTAGACTTTTGGAAACAGACATGTAATTGAAAATTATGCAAAACTGACACCTCATTGTCAGAGTTATTATTTGTAAATAAATGTATTAATAAGTATGAATAAATGTAATTGTTGACATGATCCACATCCTAGAGTTTGGGCTTTGAGTCTTAGCTCATAATAGGATATACAGATTGCAATGTTATGTATGTATATATACTTAATTCATTTATTAATTATTATTATTATTATTATTATTATTATCATCAATAATAATAATAACAATAACAATAATAGCTGTTGTATGTGCAGACTTAATAATAATTAAAAATTAGTTAATTTGCACTTCAATTTGTCAACCACTACCTTGTTAATGTAGATGTATACAATATACTACTTAAAATTATCTCAATGTGCATAATTTATTTCAGGTATGTGAACAGCATTTTCATCTTCATGAAATTATAAAGATGAAAGAAGAAATAAAGGATTCCTCACACTCTTAGATCAGCTCTATTTCCAATAACAGTGCCATTTATCTTCCCAAATTGTTCTCATTACTTAAGCAAGTTTTTAAGCTACAGAAAAGATCCTGAAGTGGAAAGACAGAAGTTATATGAAAATCTTCAGGCAACTAAAGTTGTATGAGCTTGAACATGAGAATTTGGCAAAATATTGCTGTGGTCTGACAGTCAAATAACTTTGAGAAACAGAATTCATTATAAAGTTGTCTGAGTATTGCTTAAGAGAGTTACAAATGACATATTTTTACCAGGGAATATTCAAACCAATATGTAGAAGAGAGATTCAGTTATTATAGTTATGTGGTGGCTAATATAATGCAAGTATAAAGCAGGTTTATGAGGTTGAAAAGAAGTTTTGCTCCCAGTCTATGATTAGGTTAAATTTAAAATCACAGGTTTTTGGTGAAATTAGTATGCATTTTATAAATTATATTTTTCCAGATGTACCAAATTATGCCAATGATGTGCCTGCTTTATATGACCAAATAAAGATTTTCTGAAATTGGAAATGTAAATAAAGATTTGCCTATTTTAATATACATAACAGGCTATTGTTGTTATTCAATTTTGAAGCATCTAAAGCAAAGATATTCTTGCAATATGTGACATTTTTAGATGGGGCAATGTATTCCTTAATAGAGAATATAGGTAAAGGAAGGCTTCTACTTCCTAATTGTCAAGTTGTCAATGTGGTTATCACTACTTATGTGATTCTTCAAAAATGTTGTGAAAAGTTTGTAGCTGAGTTTCTTAAAGTATCAAATCAAAGGGCTTAAGTGTCAAATATGATTTAATTTAATTCTAATCAATGAATTGCTAGGGAAAGAGAGTGCAGTGATCACAGTTCTGTACTTATTCGTATAAAAATAATATGTATTTCTTAATTATTATTGTAAAAAGAAAAACCAAAGCACTTTGAAAGATAGAAAGAAGAATATATTTTGTAAAATCAACTCTTTTGTATAAACTTACATGCTATAAATGGCTTAAATAAATAATTATAAAGATACTTTAATACTGATTAAATAACTCAGAAGTTTGAGACAAGTGAAGTTTTAATAAATGTGGCTCCACCGTAATAGACCACACAGCACAAATTCCAGCCATCAGTCGGACTTCAACTGAAGAAGAGGGCAATTGCCCTTGAAACATATTTTTTGGACATAATTACATATAAGTGAGGTGAGTGTTACTATTCCGACTCATTTTCAACTTCACATACTTTAATACTGTTTGTTTTTCATTTCCAATCCTACAAAATTACACTCTGTATTATTATTATTACTATTATTATTGCTGTATTTTTATTTCAAATTTTTAAATACTCCATACTCTTGCCAAAATGGATTATAGTGCTTTCAGCATTGAAAGAGGATGTTGTGCTGTCATAACAGTGAGGTGCTGAAAGTATACACTTTTCTGTATCTAAAACAAATGGTACAAATTACTAGATTATAGCAACAATACTCGGCAAACCTTATCCTTGTAAAGCAAACAATTTTAACGTACACACAAACAACTGTTTGGTGGAAATGCTATATGACTACTCTTGGCAGCAGCATCAGTGAGTGCACAGGTCTTGTCATCTAGGTGGCATTGGTTTGATCCTGTCTGTTGGTAGGACCAATTAGTAGTTGTTAATGGTTTGTACCTATAGGTTGTACCTAAATGATATCATTACCATAGAAATACTTAAGTGATACACTTAAACTCTTCAATATGCAGAACAAAGCAATGTAGTTCATCATGGTTGTCTACCATTTTTGACATTAAGATAATCAGGACCAAAGAATAAAATCTAATATTTGGAGTACACAGAAAATTAAAAAAAAACACAGATAACTACATAAAGTACAGTAGTTACAATCCCACAAAACACAAATATGTACCTTAAATAACTTAATACACAGATTGGTCCACATTCTAATGGAAAATAGTGAATTCCAATAAGAATATCAATATATACTCCAAACACTACAAAATGACTCACAAAAATGCAGACAAGAGAATTCATAAATACAAAAAACTCAAACACAAAACAGTCACCCTACTGAATAACTATGACCAACCTCAATCCAAAAAATTCACAATCACCCTTGGGAACATTATAATTTCAGAACAGTTTCAAGCAATATGTCACTTTAGGTCCAAAAATCAACAATATCATCCAAATACTATTATGCAAAAAATTAAAACATATTGCAGCAAACAAGTAACCAGGAATTAAACACACATAATTTTCACATTGTAACCTAATTTACATAGGAGAGGCAAAAAGAAATCATAGAGCACATACTCCACCTAAAATATAAAACAGAAAAATCAGCAGTTGCCCACCACTTCTAGTCAATAAGGAATGAAATTACACCCGATATAAAACTGATTATACCGACTATTAACATATAGAACTATTTTTTTATTATTAGATCCAGAAAAAATCAAAGCCACAGTCAGGATTTGAACATTGTTCTCCTGCTCTCCATACAGTTGCTCTGCCTGCCTGGGAAGAGTGGTGGTAGCGTGTCTGCTTCACATTCAGAAGGTCATGAGTTCAAATCTTCTTAGGGTGAGTTACCCAGATAAGGTTTTTTTTTGGGGGGTTTTCCCTTGTCCTGAAACGACAAATGTCCAGTAAATTTAAGCTCCATGCACCCCAAGATCATTCGAGCATATTTCACCAATTTCATTCATCGTCCGATATGACCAACCAGGTTAAAGGATGTTAAGCTAAAGAAAAATAAAAAAAAACAGTTGCTCTAACCTTTGAGCAGTATGTCTCTTCTTTTAGAGAACACCTTAATGGTACCTTACATTCGTAAGTACTTAGTATCCAGGTAATATTCACTGAATTATTGCCAACTATCAAGCTATTCTATTATATTGGTAATGCTCCTTACACTGGGAATGGTTTTTATTAGAACCAGATAAAAAATTAAATGCCACAGCCAGGATTTGAACACTGTTCTCCTGCTCTCCATGCAGTTGCTCTAACCATTGATCTACTGTGACAACATGCTGGTCTGACATTAAAGCCTCCAACTGATCCATGTGTTTTACATGGTCAACCATCCGGTATGTTGTCGCCCTCCGTGGTGTAATGGTTACCATGCTGGCTTCACATACCCAAGGTCGCAGGTTCAAACCCAACGGACGACAATGGATTTTTTCGGGCATAAAAATCCTTAGTATGGCTTCCTTCAGAAGGGAAATAAAGCTGTTGGTACCGTGTCATACATTTATGGCACGTAAAAGAACCTCAAGCCTGATAGAGGGGCCTTTGAGCAAAATTAAGTGGTCTTTCATGCCCAGCTTGGAATGAGACACTGAGAACCACAGTAGTTAAACAGCGTCCATAAATAACACGCCATTTACATATAACCAGTATGTCTCTTCTTTCAGAGGACAGCTGAATGGCAACTTATATTCGTAAGTACTTAGTATCTGGGTAACACTCACTTAATTTTGCCAAGACATTATATTTTACTAATACAAAAACTGTTCTAGACAACATGCTCACCTGTGAGTAGTTTCTGAGTTAGGATGACTGTTAGTTGTGGCCAGATGATGCGGCTGTAAGCTAATGGGTTGTGAGCTGTTCTCACTAAGTATTCCAGTAGTGAGGGCTGTATTCTCCCTTCCAGCATGGTCACTTTGCAGTATAGACACTTGAGCACATTGTCCATATAAATCTATCACAGCATATATGTGTTGAGGAACACCATCACAAGCAGTTCCTTGATCCACACCATTCACATAATAGTGGAGTGTCCCATCGTCATGCCTTTTCATGCCTGTGAAATGTCATTTAATATATTTATCTGCTTTACACTGCTGGAAGAAACACAGTAACTATATATACCTATGACACATTCATATTAGAAAAATCTGATGTATCTCATTTATGGACTTTCTCCCTCTGTTTTGAAAACAAATTATACTTACAAAAGATTACACTGATCAATGTTGATTCTGCGGTATAAAGGAAAATATGTGACTTTAATAGAAATCAGCCCCTAATTTAAAAAATGAAGTCTCTTTTTGACTATCACATCTAGTTCTTACATGTGCACATGTCTATGGTGCTAAATTCATTCATCTTATACAGCTTACTGCTATGTTTTGTTATGTTATTCTAAATCTGTTGTTGATTTCCTTCCTAATTGGCTAACTTATTCACTGCGGATATTTATGTTTATATTCCAGCCTTATCAATTTTGTTCTATGGGTCAGGTCATCATCTTATGAGGTATTATTTACAGCATATATGGATCTCAACTTCAATTGAACTGAAAGTTTATGTTAATACGCACATTCGTCTTTTATATGTGCAGTGTGAAATAAAAATCTTGAGTATGATTTCTGTATCAGGATTATGCAGGAGACAGTATTTATAAAGTCCTCAGATTTTTTGTTACATTTGTGGGTCTTATATGTTTGATGGGAAGGTATGTAGGATAAACTCAAATAAAGAAATTATATTGCTCATATTTCAAAAAGAAAGTTGATCAGGATAAATTGGTCATGCCTCATACTGCATGTAACAGTAGCGTTTAGGGATTACATCTTTGGTATAAGGAAAATGATAATGAGGATGATGATGATGATGATGATGATGATGAGTGAGGTTTTAGGGTGCCAAACTGCAAAGGTTATCAGTGCCCTCTGAAAATAAAAGCTCAGCTAAAACCAGAAATAAAAAGTACCCTTAAAAGAAATTGATAAAATACCGAAAGAAGCCAGAAATTAAAAATGCTATTAAAAGTACTCTGAGAATAAAAGTGGCATATAAAATCTGTATAATAAAAACATTTAATACCCAAAGACATACGTGAATCTACAAAAACAAAGTGACTAATCTCCTTATAAATATGGTTAAAATTAAGGCCCAAGTGGCAAAGGTCTTATGTCAAAACCTAAAAATCAAAATAAAACTAGATTCTTAAGTTAAATATCACTTGGGATAAAACTTTAAAGACCTTATCCACCGTTCCGGTATCATCGGCCATGACCTCCGAAATCCTGGCCTGCAGAGTGGCTCGTAATGGTGCTAGATGAGCACACTCCAACACCACATGATGGACAGAAAGTGCCTTGCTGCAGAGATAAGGAAAATGAAAGGCAATGCTGTTTGTAAATCAATGATATGGAGGGAACAGCAGAATCACTATGACAATTTTTACTTTTGCATATGAAGGTTGCTAACTACAACAAATAAAACAAAATAAAGAAAGAAAGAAGAAGAAAAGGCAGAAATTAAATATCCAAATTGGAACTCAGTTACACAGCCTATTCCTCATGGACCTGAACTACCCATACCAACCCCACCAGCAGACCTCAATTTTAGAGAATCTGAAAGCAGCTCTGTCACTTCTGACAATGAGTTGCTTTCTGATTCCAGAAGAATTTGATAATTCACCAAACAGTTTAATCAATTTGAGTTAAATGATTTAGTGAGGGATATAGGCCTCACGAAACAAAACAATAATTACTGGACTCAAGACTACAGATGAACTGCTGTGTTACATTTTCATAGTATGGAATTGTAAAATACAGTTCCACAAGTACTAGGCAGAAGATCAACTTGTGTTTTGTGTGGATGTCTGCAATCATTTTCAACAGTTGGACAGGGAAGCATATGAGACAAGTAACAAAGTGATTCTTCAACAAAGTTCTTAAGGCAGTATTACTTTTCATAATGGCAATGATAAAAGGGATAAAATTATAAATACGATAATGAACCCTAAAATGTCTTTGAATGTAAAAAGTTAGCTTCAATACTGCTTGCACATTTTATGAACCTAAGAGTGTCTTATGAAACTCTGAAGCATCTTCTTAAAGAAAATTAACTCCATGACCATGAGCGGCAAATATGTTATGATTTGAAGGCCATTGGTTTGTTGCTAGGACAGGAGAGAATACACAAAATTCTCTCATTTTCTTTTCAAATGGGATAGCATGGCAAGGGATAATCGTTGGAAAATGTTATTATAGTGTGTTTTGTTGATATCAAAAAATTCTACTTCCATTACACATGAAATTTGGTATGTTGAAAAAATTTGTGAATATACTTCACAAAAGTTGCCCTTATTTCCAGCATTTTTGTACCAAGTTTCTACCATTGTCACAGACTAAAATCAGAGAGGGAGTATTTGATGGATAAGGACATTTTTTAACAATGTTAATATTGCCAGCTATAAGAATGAGATTCAAAAAGGTGCATGGAATGAATTCAGTGAGGTTGTTAATAAATTTATGGGCAATGTGAAAGACCTCAATACAAAGAAATTGTCATAAATATGCTGTAAAATTTCAGTCTGCTAGGCTGTAATATGAGTTTGAAGCTTCATTTTCTTAAATCATATCATCAAATTTAAGAACTATCAGTGAAGAGCAAGGTGAAAGGTTTGATAACGGCTTTGAACAACGTTATCAGGGTTATTGGCATATACATATGATGGCTAATTATTGCTAATTATTGAACCTACTGGAGAATACTTAGGAAATCACGTACTATGAAGTTCCATGGGAAAAGAAAAAGGGGTTAACAAGATAACTATCATACATTCTCATATTCATGTACACTTTAATGTTGTTATTCTTTATTTTATTTAAAAGTTGTATATGACTGTGTAATATTTTTGTAAATTATACAATTATATTTTCATTGAATGCTGTCATATTGCCAAATCGAGATGTGCTACAGAAAAACAGAAAGCATTTTTGAATTCTGCACACCAAAATTAGTAAAAGTCACCAATATTTAGTACTGCAGAAAAAAAATAATTCCATTTGTAACCTAATGTTATTCTTTTATCTACATCATGCTAATCAAGTTGCTTTTCTTTGTGTGCAGTTGATGACATTAATACACAGTAGCCATCAACAGAAATATAAATAAACTTGACTTTAAGTTAACATCCTAAACAATTAGATAATTTTAAGACAAATTTCAAGGGGACTCCATTGTCAATATGTTCCAACGTTTAAAATGGTCCACAAAAATACCACTGAAAATCTCAGTGTTATCACTACATAATGATAAGTATGACATAACATGGAAAAACATACAAAATACATCAAAACTATTAATGTTTGTATTTCTATTCTTAATATAAAATTATTATTCTTTCTACAGCTGCTTTATTACTTTTGGACTTAATTCAAATTTAAGAATAACTTCGAAGGTGAAATGAGCAATTTTAATAAATATAATCTAAAACAAATATTTCTTATTTCATAATTACCTACTTGAAAATAAATTTTAGGTAAATTTTGCATAAAACAACACATTTTCCTATAATTAATTCTATATTTAGTCTTCAAATTTTAACTCATTGTAATTAATTTACGTACTTACAGGCCCATCAAATTAGAAAAATTCTGGGTAATTTGCAGTCTGCATTTAGATTTGAGGTGGTAATCTTGGCAGTTAGAATATTACATATTAAGTTGATATTACATATTTTGATGTTTTTTGTTACTTAAATATGTACATATTTTGCACCTTGATATTACATAAAAATCTGAGCTATTCTTATAATTATTCATGAAGCAAATGCCAGAAAAATAAACTAAAATTTTCTCAAGGAATAAATACTTCCTTGAATGGTCATAAAGCGAGCAAACTATTAGAGACAATATAACACATTATACAGTATTTTTTATTTATTGCAGCCATATAAATTTTATTATGCAAACCAGCAAATACCAACCTATACGTGTTCCAGTTGTAAGCGCATCAAGATCACAGCTATAGCCATTTCGAAGAGTAACTCCATCCTGCATTACTGCTGAACCTGACAGCATCCATGTATCATGATTGATATCTGTCATGGTGCTTGGAAAATCCAGATCTTCTGGACGAATGGCTGTCACACCTACAAATAATAAAATGTTAAACCTTTTGTAGTCAAGTATGCTAACTACAGACTATTGGATGCACTCTGTATGTTGTGGACTTCATATTGAATTGTGATTCCGAATAACGATTCACTAGGATATCAATTTTCTGTATCGATCAAAGAAAAGTTCTCCAGTACTCCTTGATTGGTTTTTTTTCTTCTTATGGAAAACAGACTTTAGTAACTAAGTGTGATCAACACAACTATCATCTTAGCTCATCTTTAGGATTCAAATCTACTTTGATTTTTCCTTCTAAGCAAAAAATGAATGACAAACTGAATGATGCACATTCCTCTAATTTTATTGGCGCCAATTTACAATGTGTTGAGTAGTATGTAATATTATTTGTTGAGAATATCTCTCCTCTTTTCAAATTAGTTTTTGGCTTAATTAAGCCTGCTGTGTAAACACCACTTGGTGAGCATGACCTGCTCATGCTTTCCTATTAAATAATGACTATCAACAAAAGTAAATTGAAAATACATAACAGCTACTGACATAGTGCACTAATGTAACCTTCCAAGCCTACTGAGATAAAACAAATCCAATAATGTTTATTTCTATTACCAGTGCAATAATCTTCTCTCTTTACCTCTCATCCCACCTACACTAAGCATTCCTATTGCTACATTTACATTACCAAGTACTTTGAGCAAGTTACTGCTTTTGCTAAAAGAAATAGAGCAAGTCACTTTCATGAGTTCTCTTGTGGATTGCTTGTGAAACACTTTCAAATTCAATTTACACATTCTTGTCCTACAAAAGAGTATCTTATTGCTATTGCAACAAAATATGTAAAACAAAAAGGTTCCTTTTTTAAGAATGAATTCTCAGATATTTATAACTTGGAGCAGCTAATAATCTGCTACGAGAATTGAGATTAGGAGTCAGCAATGCATTTAAAAGCTTCTATAACTATCAACAAATAATTATGGGACTGCCTCCATGGTTGTGAGCTGTCCTCTCACCTGGAGGTCCCAGGTTCGATTCCTGGCTGGGGCAGATAATTTTTCTTTAACCAGAATTTTTCCCTAACCCACACAGAGTCTGGAACTATGTATATGAGAGTCTGTGTTTGAGGGGGAAAAAAAAATTAAACCCAATATAAAGACCTATAGACCAGTTGTTTCTAATGTAAAGCCCTTGATATGACCTTAGATGTTAAAGGAGATTATATAAATGAAATATAAAGATTATGGGCTGTTTATTACATGAAATTGGAGCAAAAATAAAAAAGACACAGCAGTTACTTTGGCCTTTCTTATGATATGAGGGAAGTACTACTGTCTCACAATCAAGATCATACATTCAAGCTGTTATCCATTTTGTTAACTTTTGTTTTGCTCCCAACCCTAATCTGTATTGTGAGAGTCTGTTAGCACATTTGATTGAAAATTAACTACAGCAAACTTTAGTACCGGTACAAAGCTGCTCAACCAGTGAGATCAGGATACGGCATTCTTTTACTTCTCCAAGCAGCCTCTTGTGTATATCCTTCCTGTCACTGTGTATTCAATTCTATTTAAGTACAAGCAGGACAGAACGTTGGTTTTGAGGGATATTGTTCAACATGTCACCAAAAGCAAGCTTAGATGAACGAATAACAGAATTTTTACATCATGGAATGAAGAGATCAGGAGGAATAATGCTTTGTAGTTTTTATAATAAAAAGATTCCAAGAGAAACTTCTGATGGGGCAAAAAACACATTGCTAACCACAAACACATGAAAAAGTGAAAAAACAAAAACATGAAAGCAACAGAGGTGGTTGAATGTTCAAAAGCAGCAAAGGTACCTTATTTCCACTTTTTCTGCATTTATCTATTTCATTTTTGTGACAACTATTTTTATTTTGTTGCTTTGAGTTTGAAACATGGATATAAAAAGGTAAAGGGATATTATACCCATTTAAAATAAATGCCAGTTTACTTCCTTTCTAAGGCATATTTATAGAAATCAGAACATCATTTGCCTTATAGCAAAACATAAAATGTATAATGCAATATGTTATATTTTGTTGCATTGCTTTTCGCTTACCTCCATACACTTATTTTGTTCACTTATGATGTGTTTTACATTATTTTATGGCACTGTCCTATTTCAAATTGATTTTGGTTTATAATGTGGTATCGGGCATTAGGTTATAACACAGTATCTCTGCCTTAGGTTAATGGTGATTTGTATTTCACAAGCTACAGTGTGTAACAATTCAAACCTGCCAGCGTTCTAACCAACCATAGATTGCACATTTAGGGAACATGCGAGCAAGTGAGCTCTCAAATAATACTATTAGGAGACAATAATTCTTAAACATGTTGCCAATGGAAAAGAAGACATTTTTTTCCTGGTAGTTTTGGAAAGTCATTTTTGAGCTTGTTATAAAACATGTTGAGAAATTAAACATTTCATAGTTCACAAACTGCTTACCTATTTTGCACATAAGTATTTTACCATCAGTAGAAAATATGTTGTATCCAAAAGTAGCAAGTTACTGCATAAAGGAACATTGAATTTTGTCTGGAATATTAAATGTACCTTTCTTTAAAATTATTTGACAGCAAGTCATTCTTTTTAGAACTATTTAACATTTGTGGTGAGATTTCATCATCACAGTTTGTAAACTGTACATAGAAATCATAGCAAGCATTTTCTAACTTCCAGATATGTATATGCACATTGCCTGAAAATTGTTAACTAGACTTTTATCTGATAGGGCATAAATAAACATCTTTTAAAAGTTTCTTCTATGAATGAAATTTTGAGATGTAAGCTGTACTTTTACAAGTTCAACACATGCATTTTGTAGTAAATACTGAAAACAAACTTACCTGCTTCAATTGAGCCTGACCACCGGTCAACCATCTTCTCTATAACAACTTCAAACATTTCACCATCTCTCAAAGCTCTATTACTGATAACAATCGCGTCATTAAATTCACCAAATGCTCTTGGACGTGAAGCTGTCAAACCATTATTGGACACCCTTGCATTCTTTCCATGAACGTGATGAAATCGAAGATCACTGAAAAAAGAGGCATTTAATTTAGCCTATGCAAATTTGGTTAACAGGCTGTGGTCACTTTTGAAACAGAATAGGCTTCTTACCTGTACACTGTGGTATTGGACATGCTGGAGTTCATAGTATCTGGAGAGTAGCAATCCAAACTATCTACAATAGTGGCCTGTGCTGCTTGCCCATATAAATCTATAACACCATACACTCTTTCAGGAACATTACTGGCTGCAGCACCTTGGTCCACACCATTTACAAAAAAATGAAGGGTGCCATTCTCCTTCCGCATTACACCTACCCTGTCACCCACCTAAAGAGTTAAAATAAATAATACAGAAGCAGCACATAGTAATATGATCTTATCTCACAGAGTTTGAACTATCAATATGTTATATGAAGCATATTCCAAAACTAAGGTCTGTTTGTCATAATAACATCACTCATGAGACAAGGTTTTTATTGACGGTAATATGCGACTACAAATCTACTTTATTACTTTCTCTACACGTACTATGTACATAGTGTATAGAGAAGGTATTGCAATGCACCCAAAAATTTGATACCAAGATTTCACCGAAATAAATGTTTTGAGACTCCCTGGATCCATAAAAAGCATTTTTAGAAATGTGGGAATGTGTGCGTGCGCGTGTGCGTGTGTGTGTCTCTCTGTCTGTGGGCAGCATAGCTCAAAAATGAAAAGACTGTTAAAAACCAAACTTGGTATTTACGTTTGGTATCTTCTAAGGATGCGAAACGAAGATTTTCAAGAAAATCCCCCACCCCCCACTACCCTTTACATGGAACTTCTTTCGAAAATTTCTATTTTCTCAAAAATGGTTGTAACGATTTTGATTAAAGTGTCATATATTAAAGATATTTACCTGACAAATAAAATGTATATCTTGAATTTTCTGGGAATAGCCCCTGAAGACTACTTTATTCTGGATGAATTTTACAGAATTTTGCATAACTGCTAAACTGTAAGAGATAGACAAAAACTTACCGCACGGAAAATGTAGAGCACATTAAAACATACAATTTATGTTATATACATTTTTTTTGTGGAGTTGATATTTTTAAGATATTCCTTGTTTTTAGTTTCAGCTTTGAAAAACTTATACTTTTCTCATACAGGAATTTGTCAACTCATGTCCATACAAATAAAAGAACTTTAGTCACATAGCAACCAGCTTTTGACTGTCGCTTTAACCTTTTTTTGCTTCTACTTACAAGGAAGCTAATTTTTTCTCAATTAGCATGAAGTAAATAGAAGCTTAAACTTTTTAACAATAATTTGCTGCAGAGATGTAGAGAAAGTCATGTGATTGGAACTCATCAGATGTTTTTTACATATAATTGCTGTTCCCATCTATACACTTGGTGTAACACTTCACCAGCTTCTTTAACCTTCGGCATAGAAGTCTGCCGCCTGCGACTTGAACCAGTTGGTAATGTTCATCTTGAGTTCATTGTTGGTTTGAAATCGTTGTCAACCCAGCCACTGTTTCAAATGCAAGAAAATGAAATAGTTATTTGGTGCCAGGACAGAACTGTATGGAGAGTGGTCAAAGAGTTCCTAATGAAACCCTTGACTTTTATCTTTGGTTTTGTGAGCGGTGAGCAGTCATGCATTGTCATGCAGGATTATGATGCCAGTTTCCCACAACATATATATACAACATATTAATATATATATTTTTTTTTTAATAACAATGCTGATGCCTAAAATAATTGTCCAAACATTACTTCTTGGAACCCCACAATTCATCCACTACATGTCATGGGATACCTTCTTATTTTATGCATGTTGCATTTCAATGACAATAAAACACAAACGCAGGGAAAGGCTCTACAAACTGAAACCTGCAATAAATTTAGTGAAATGTTCAGACCTTTACGCAATATCTGCATTGACAAGATCTTCTTCAAGGGACGTTTCCAATTTCTACAGTATATTCCATCTAAGCGACATATATTTGGAATAAAGTTATTTGTGATGTGCACTGTGAAACAGGATATGCCATCAATTTTATATTTACATGGGGGCCACTACATTCTTTCAGGCCGAGATTTTGGGATTTCTGGGACAGTGGTACAGACATTCATGGAGAAATATCTGGATAAATGGCTGGATAACTGGTATTCTAGTCTTCTTCAATTTGATTGACTGCACAAAAATTACACTAATGCTTTTGGCACAGTACAGAAAAATAGGAAGGAAATATCAAAGCTAACATCAAAATTGAAAAAAGAGAGCTGGAATCCAGTCACACTATCATTAAACTTCCACCGTGCTCAAGTGGTCAGCGAGCTGACTTCTTTCCGGGGATTCCAGGTTTGATTCCTGGCTGGGGCGGGGAATTTTTCTTTAACCAGAATTATTCCCTATCCCCCACAGAGTCTGGAAGTTTGAATGTGAGAATGAATATGCGAGTGTTTAGTGACATAAACATAATTAACCTAATGTTCTAAACCTTTACAATAGTTTTGCATAGTTTTCTAAGTGTTTTAACAATTTTAATATTTCTGAAATCAGTCAGCAAGGAGGTGTTTCCTGGCTAAAAATGTGCCAGTAGTGAAAGGGTTAAGGCACATAGTGGGCCTCTTCAGTATATAACATCAAGGAATTATCACAAAAAATAAATGAATTATGCATGGCACATTAACTGTACCTGTAATCTATCCAAATTCTGTCCATATTCATCAATCACAGTCGTTCCATTATGCATCACACCATTACCGGTCATCATCCAAGTACCAGACCTAAGAAAAATAAAATTGTGTGCTACATTACTTCAGCATGCTGCTTTTGAATCTCACTTGTTTATGGTTGTGATCACATATAGATTATACAAAAGCATTCTATAAATGCTTACTATCATATTTTCTCTCTTCAGTTTTCTGAAATTAAAAATTTAAGTCCCTCATCCAAATTTTAGGCCCAAAAATTACTAACAAGGTCAAGAAAAATGTATGAATCAAAATTAGTACTTCAGATATTAATATGCAAAAGAACAAGTATTAAGAAATTATGGCTAAAAAGTTCAATTTATTGAAGCACTAAGAAATATACATATATTGTATAATGCATATCTTGTACTGCCCACTAAAATTTGGCCTGCGCCAAATAAAGTTATACAAAAAAAAAAACAAAAAAAAAAACAACAACATATATTGTAACTATCACTAAATGCTCATGAACCCTTTCTTCCTGGCTAGTATTATCTATATATCTTTCTCTTTCCCAGCTATTTTTATGGGTATATAAAATATAAGTGATCTCTTCTGTGATAGCTGACTAAATAATCCTATACCAATATTTTAAAGCCCTTTTCACAACTAATCCTTTTCTTGCCACTCTCCCAATTTCAATTTGGAATACTTCATTTGCTGTTACTCATAGCAACCCCAAAGCTTCCTTACAAAATATCCTGTGAACAAAATCTATAACTTCCCATCCATTTTCGAGACCCGATATTTCAATACCATATAACATCCTAGCCTCAACCACTGAATTATATATTCTTTCCAACCATTTGACTTCCACCTCTGGTGTCTTATATAAACATCCTCTCATCCTGCCATATTGGTGCTTTTCCTTTTGTTAATGCTACTTTCTCTTGTTTCCCCCATTTACCTCCTGCATATATTTTTATTCCTAAATAAGTGTAATCACACACTATTTTATATTCTTTACTTCCTTTTTCCATTCCTCATATTTACTCAATTTGAATAATCTCTTAAACACTACAATTTGGACAGTTTCTATGTTTACATTTAGTCCCTATTCTATACAGTAATTATCTATCTCTTGTAAAGACAATTTTAGACTATTTACACTAATGGAACCCACTGCCAAATCATCTACAAAAAGGAAAACAGGGATTGTACATTATTTATTACAAGCAAAAACTTATTCCTATTACTTATGTTCTGTAGTATGTCATCAATAAACAGATTGAATAAAATTGGACTTAACTTGCATCCCGATGTAGCCCTTTTTCTTGGAACCTTTCTCCAGTTATTGCCCCTTCATCATATTTTATGCACAAAGTGTTATCTATGTATAATCCTTTCAAACTAGTTGTCATTTATAATAGTTGAAAATGACTCACAATAGTGACACTCACCTCACTTAAAATTAATTTTTTTTCAAAACATATGTTTCAAGGGTGTTCTTCAGTTGAGGTCCAACTAATAGCTTGAATTTGTGCTCTGTGGTCAGTTACAGTGGTGACATCTGGTAATTATTCTCAGCAGTAGCTCATAATCATGTGGTGGTATTTCAAAATTCGTCAGTTGGTCTTTGTGTTGTGTAATGAGAATATTCTCCCACACTGTGAGTGCTGCCGGGTTGTTTATATGTTTTAGCAACTTTATGTCATTTTCTATTTCGGGATGTGATGTCCAAAAATGGTATGCTACTGCCGATTTATCTGTCTGCTTCTGTTTGATGTGTCTGAAATGTTCTTTTAACCTTGTTTCCAGTCTTCTTTTTGTTTGACCAATGTAACATAACTTGCAGTCCTTGCAGTCAATTCTGTAGATGCCTGATCTCTGGTTTGTAGGTATGGTTTTAAGTGAGGTGAGTGTCACTATTCCGACTCATTTTCAACTATTATACTTCAGTTGTCTCAAACTTCTGAGTTATTTAATAGTTGCCATTTGATTACTAACCCCTTTCTTTAATAATTTGTACCATAATAGTTATAGTTTTATTTGGTCATATGCTTTCTCTAAATCTATATTTTTCTTGTTTTATTTCTTAAGTATTTGTCTATTAGTGTTTTTATAACGATAACATTCTCAACAGTTCTCCTCCCTTTCCTAAAGCCTATTTGAAATTCTGAGAGGATGAAGTACTCTTCTACCCATTCTTACAATCTGTCTGCCAGAATTCCTATATAAACGTTCTCCCACATTTGATAGTAGGGCTATGCCCTGATTATTATTCAGCTTGTCCATATCCTCTTATCTTTATATATGGGCTGTATAATAGCTTTTCTCCGGCTTTCTGGTGTATATCTTTTTGTTCTCATTATATTAAATAAAAATATTAATAATACATATAATATATTAACTCGGTTTCTTTATAAGTTCCCCAGTTATACCATCTATTCCTGGTGCTTTATTTATTCTAATTTTTTTGGTCTGATTTATTACTTCATCCTTGGCTATAGCTCTAAACAAAATCTCTATGTATTTGTTTTCTATTCCTGGAATTACCTTTGCATCCTTAAAACTATTGTATGCATACAGAGTTGAAAAATAACCTAGACATTCTTCTTGATTTATGTCAGTTTCAGTGTGTATTATTTAAATAACAATTTTATGCCATTCCATACTTTAGTTACATTATTTTAAACAATAATGTTAATTAGCTTGTTAATATTTTTTATACTCCATAGATATTTTTTTTTCTCTCTCTTTGGTCATTTTTATTTATAAAGGTTATTTCTCCATGTTCATCCTTGCCGTATTTCCAACTAAGTTTCTCAAGAGCATTTAATTCACAAAAATCAAATTGTCACTCCTCTCTCTATAACCTATGTTTAATATTCTCATTTCTTCCTGTTACATTGTTATTTTCCCAAACATCCATTGAATTTACATCACTTTCCCCATTTCTTACATTAATATCTCCCATAATTATAATTTCTATATTTAGTAATTTGTCTTTTAATCTCTCTATATCTTGATCTAAAAAATAATACAATTCTGGGTTGTGGAACTGTGAAGTGGCTGGGGATTATATGTTATACCCGCACATATTATACCATCATATAACAGTTTATCTTCCATTATTATTCAAAGTACTTCCTTGTGTCTGAACCATGCTTCTTTAATTATTTTGCTTAGATTTCTTTTTACAAAAAAATTGCCAAAAGTTAAACTTTATAACTTTATCAACTAAGAAAATGGAATTTTGATTCCAAGAAAATACACTTAATATCATCAAAATGTATGTAATACTAGAAAGCATCCATATCACCAAGCAGAAAAATAGTTAGAAATATTTTAATATATCAATGCATTGTGGACAGGATGTTTAAATTAATTAAACCCTGTTACAAGAAATTATTTAAACAAGCATTTACACTGTTCAATTAAAAAATACATAATCTGTAAACATTCCTGTTATAGTGAGTCATTAAGCAGAATTTGTAGATGTGGTTAGTTTCACTCCTTTTATGCAAATTACACAACGTGACACCTTCTGGGCATTTCTAATTAATTTGCAAATTTCCTAAAGCAAATGCTTTTGTGTAACACAAAGGTTTTATTACATGGCTTACATAGTATGTAAGTTGATGCAGCACAGTTAATCTTACTTGGCTCTGATTATTACTTGCCCTTCAAAGAAACTTTCCACAAACATTTTCTGATCTCAACATTTATCTTGGATGTATACACTTCTTTTAACATTAGCATCATAAATTAGGGCTTCTTTTACTTTATAGCATTATTCTTGTTGCCATCCATAGATTTGGAGTCATTATTATTTTTATATAACAGACATTCTAAAGACCTAATTTTTAGCATTATTACTGTCATAATTCGCTCTTCAGTTACAAGCTTCCTGCCTGGCAAATAGCAGATAGTTGCATCAAGATGGAGCAGTTGAATGATATGTAATGAGTTACTGGAATGATGATAGGGTAATTTGGGGATAATATGCATGTTATACAAGACAAAAAACCAATGGAGAGGGGGGGGGGAGAAAGGATGCATAAATACACATTTTACAATACTTTATCTACAATTAAACCATAAAGAGGGCAAAATCAAGAGCAAAAATGTAATTGGCACCCTAAGCCTAGTTGATAATACAATTACTGATGTCTTGAAAAATAGTTATTTAAATGTGCACTCACCTTACATTTGTCATGGTAGATGGATACTCAAGCTCTGTAGGATTGTGTGTAGTTACCCCAATTTCAATTGATCCTGCCCATTTGGTAACCATTTTATCTAGTCGAACTTCAAAAAGCTCATTGGACTTCAAAGGACGATTGGTTAAAACTACACCATTGTTGAAGTCATCCATAGCACTAAAACATTAGGTTTCATTGAAATTCTTGTTTATGAAAATAAAAATAGTTGCAGAGAATATTTACAATGCTTAATTTTATGTGTGTTATATTGTATTTTTTAAACAATAAAAGTTAAAGAAAACTTTGAAGTGTTACATTCACATAAATTTCCTTTCCTATTCTGCAACTATTCCTAGAGAAGTCTATTCTCCATCTACTTCATCCTTCTATTTATAATCAAGATAAAAATGAGCAGAAATGGACTTTTTCCTAATTTCCTTGCAGGTACAATGGAAATAAGGAAATAAATTAAACTAAATGAATAATCAAATCTTTTAAAATCTGGTCCCTATCTCATGATACTGAAATTCCAGTTTCATTCCTTTTGCTTGACCAAGTGCATTAAAAAAGAAAAAAAAAAAGAAATAGAATGATGATTTCACATTTGAGAAAAGTATAAGTATTGGAGAATTTAAGCCAATAACAAGGAATATCTCAGAAATAGTTGGCTCAAAAAAAAAAAAAAAAAAGATTTGATATAAATACATTAATGAGATTTACATTTTTTTGTGAAATAAAATGTAAATGGAGTTTTATTTATGGACGCTCTTTAACTGATGTGGTTCTCAGCGTCCCATTCTATACTGGGCATGAAGCACCGCTTAATTTTGCTCAGAAGCCCCTCAATCAGGCTTGAGGTCCTTTTACATGCCATAAATCTATGACACTGGACCAATGACTTTACTTTTTACTTCCCTTCTGAAGGAAGCCATGCTAAGGATTTTTACACCCGAAAAATTCCATTGTCCTCCGCCGGGTTTGAAACTGCAACCTTGGATATATGAAGTTAGCATGGTAACCATTACACCAGGAGGGCAACTCGTGAAATAAGATATTTTCTATCTCTTATAACTTAACAGTAATGTAATGTAAAAGTATCCAGAATGAAGAGGACTTCAGATGCCATTCTCAGGGAATTCAATATATACATTTTATTTGTCATATGTCGCCCTCCGTGGTTTAATGGTTACCATGCAACTTCATATATCCAAGGTCATGGGTTCAAACCCAGCGGAGGACGATGGATTTTTTTGGGTGTAAAAATCCTTAACATGGCTTCCTTCGGAAGGGAAGTAAAGCAGTTGGACCCATGTCGTAAATTTACGGTATGTAAAAGAACCTCAAGTCTGATAGAGAGACCTCTGAGCAAAATTAAGTGGTCTTTCACGCCCAATATAGAATGGGACACTGAGAACCACTGTAGTTAAAGAGCATCCATAAATAACACGCCATTTACATTTTTTTTTTATTTCTCATATAATATTTAATAAACAGTATTTTAACTAAAATTGTTTGAGCCAGTTATGAGAAAAGCAATAATTTAAAAAAATCTTCCATATAAAGGGTAGCTTGGGGTGAGGTTTTTTTTTTTTTTATTGTAAATCTTCATATCACATTCTTGGAAGACACACACATGTGCATGCACACACACAAAGTACTACGATATTCTTAATGTAAACTTGTGTCAAAGCAGGCATGTAGTATTACCAACCAATGTAATGGAATATGCTGTTAGGTAAAGGTTATAAGATAATAAAAACCACACACACATGCATGCAGACCTATTTTGTTTATTATATTAAGAACACTTTGTAGATAATCAGTCAAAAGAAAAACAAAAAAAAATCCTGTTTCTTTCTTTTTACTACTGAAATTTCCATTCTTTTCTGAATTCTAAAACTATTGCACCCACACTGAAATTATCTGAGATGCTAAAATCAGCATATGAACTTTATAATGAGTGAAAAAATTTTTCCAAATTTTAAAAATAATTTAGATGCTATATTAATATGCATTGCAAAACTTATGTTAACATTTCTATGATTTTTACTACACATTAGAATATTAAATAATTCACACATTTTGTCAGAAATACTAAGTTTTGGATACAAGATAAGCTTAGACTCATCAGAAAAGAGAGTTGTTTAATAATAATTGGTACCTAAATAAATATTTATATCCAAAATTTGTTTTTCTATGCATTAGAAAAGAAAAAGTCATGGAATGTACCAAAAAACACCATGTTATTGTACTTTCTGATAAGACAGTAGGCAGGAAGGGCTGCTGTGTATTTTTAATACTACTAGGGATGCTTTACTCTCTGTGGAGAACATTTTTGTTGGAGGGATGAAAGTGCTGAAGCAAGCAAATGCCACTGAGTGTTCCAGGGCAACAATATGAAATCCAGTACCACATTGTGGCACTCATAACAGACTCTGTGACATACACGCATACACGACAAATGTGTGGTGTCTGTGAAGTGCCATGATTCATACTCAATGTTGGCACATAACCTGAACCTAGTGGCTGGCTTGTGGTCCTCTGTGCTGTTAACTAAATGCTGCAGTTTCAATGCCAATTTTTTTTTTTTTTACGTCCTTTAACCTGGTTAGCCATATCGGACGATGAATGAAATTGGTGAAATGATGCTCAAATGACCTTGGGGTCCATGGAGCTTAAAGTCACTCGACATTCGTCTTCTCAGGATAAGGGAAAGCCCCAAAAAAAAACCTTATCCAGGTAACTCACCCTAAACAAGATTCAAACTCATGACCTTTTGAATGTGAGGCAGACATGCTACCACCACACTACCCAGGTGGGCGCCAAAATTTTGTTCAATACTCAGAAGAGGAAACTCGGGTTTCTTATATTCCTGAGAGAGCACTACAAGGAAGATGAAGCCAAAACTACTGCAGTCTTTCCACTCCCCAGTTCTAACCATTGGTTTAATTTGGCCCTTTATGTTGGTAAACATAACCAAGATTTGGTTGATTTCAGCAATGCCATTGATGAAGGTAGAGCTGCAGTCAGATTCTTTACTGAGCTGGAAACTAAAACTGTGATGATAGTTGCATCAAGTTCCTGTTTCTGAAACAATATGGGCAGCAAGTTGTTGATTCCATCACCAAATTGGAGGGTTCTTCATATTCTTTCTGCCACAAACTTGAAAGTGCTAACCTGTTAAATGGGTTCATAAAAGCAACAGAATTAAAGATGCAACTTAAAAACCTGGGGTGCCTTTGTGCAACAAAATTAATCAGACTGCTGATTGATACAGAAGAAGTTTTTGCTACTAGTAAATATTGGAAACCTTGCCAATACGACAATCATTGTAGCAAATGGCGAGACATTTGTTATGGAAAGCGCTGCAAAGATTCTGCTTTTGAAGCAAGACTGGTAGCTGCTTCTTTGCAGACAATTGTAAAGGAAACTCTTAAAAAGGAAGATACTGTCAACTTGCTTGAGGAAATGTACAATATCAAAGAAGACTAGAGCAAGTTTGTTGAGTGTTTCATAAACATACTGTGGGCACCTTGCTCAAATTTGGACAGCGAGCATGCAATTTCAACTTACTTGCAGACTTAAGAACCAATGTTCTACCAGAGATATTAGAAATGAAACAGAGTATATATTCAAAGCATAAATAACGTATCATAATAGTTTAATTAATGTCAGCATAAATACATTTTTCCAATGTGAACCTAATTTTAATATGTGCAAATACATTTTTTGTCTCATGCTTCTACAAGTTTTCTTTCTTGTTTTCCTTTATGTAATAATAAATGCAATTTATTACCTTCCTGTTCATTCCATATTAGTAACTCACTCTCCGTACATACCTTTTTCCATTTATAAACTTAGTTTTCAATTAAAAAGTTTGTTATTTTTGTTTACCGCCAAGACAAAAAGAAATTAAAACCACTCTAATCCACACTTTTCAGAGTCTCTTGAGATACCAATGCAAATGCAGTGAATTATGCTACCCACACTCAGTAACCGTTAACCATTAGTAGGATAACTACTGACTGTCTTTGTTACTTTGGTCACCCTTACCAGATAACTAATTACTTTGTATTAGTTACTTTTATAACCATTAATGGATAACTACTTATCTTTGTATTAGTATTATTCTGTATCATTATCTCAATAACGACTACATTAAGGCAATTGCTACAATGTAACCGTTTAATCATTTTCAGCCCATTCTTAACACAAATTGCATTAGAAAACAGGAGGTCCAATTCCATTGCAAGCTAATAAAGAGGCAGTATGTGCAATGCTATTCCAATGTCATATGCAATCTATACTGCACAGAGAGAGAGAATTATAGAAAGGAAAGAAGGCAACAGAGGGATAGAGAGAGAAGTAAAGTTTTAGGGCGCCCAACCTATACGGTTATTAGCGCCCTATAAAACAAAATAAAACAAAGTTAATCTTCTAGCTAAAATAACATGGTAAGAATAAAAGTAAAACCGACTAATATATCCCCCAAAGTTAAAACGTTAAAACGGAAAAGGTGGGTTAAAATAAGGACAAAATTAATCATAAAATTGATCTTCCAGCTAAAATATCCTGGTAAAATGAATATTTCAGTTTACTAATTAGCTCCCCAACAATAAAACTTTAAAACCAGTCCGGTAGGTTAAAATTATGGATTAAGTAATGATAAAATTATACTCCTAACTAAAATATTATGGTAAAATGAATATAACCTACTAATACATCCCTCCAAAGTTAAAACTTTACAAAAAAACAGTCCAGTAGGTTAAAATAGAGAATAAAAGACCATATTGCTAAAGCTGTATAACAGGAATAAAACTATATATGGCCAAACGGAGGGCACTGTCGTATGAAAGATAAAACCCATTCTACAGCATGCAGGCTGTCCGCTAGGATGGCATGCATGTTGTGGGGCATACTCAACGACATACGTAGAGGAGCCAAGTAGTGGCACTCGATTAAAAAGTGTTTCACTGTCAAGACCGTGCTGCACCGACAAACTGGAGCTGGCTCTCCTCGCAGTAGATGACAGTGGCTAAAATGACAGTGTCTGATACGTGGGCGACATAAAATGACTTCTTCTCGGCGGGAGGAACGCCAAGATGTTCTCCAGGCATCCGGGAGTGGCTTAATTACCTGCAATTTGTCTCTAATTTGGGACCATTCAGCCTCCCAATGAGCAATAATAGTCCCACGAAAAACTGCCTTCAGATCATTCGCAGGAATGGAAGAACAAAAAATCCTGGGAGATAAAATGGCTCTCTTGGCAGCAGAATCAGCTGCCTCATTCCCGACCACTCCAGTGTGACCAGGCACCCACACGAATGTCACTTTGAGACCTGCTTCTGAAAGGGAGTGAAGACAGTCCTCGATTCTCTGTACCATAGGGTGAAAATTGTACAGCGCTCGAAGGCTTTGAAGGGCACTGAGGGAATCGGTACAAATGGCAGAGAGTGTTATCATATGTCGCCGCACATAAAAAAGAGCTTGAAGAATACTAAAAAGCTCAGCGGTAAAAATCGAACACTGTCGAGAAAGATGAAACTTAAAACTTTGTTTTCCAACACCTTGAGCGTTCTTCGACCCGTACAGAGGGATAGAGAATGATAGAATGGAAGATAGATGGGAAGGGAAAGAAAGAGAAAAGGTGACAGAGAGACAGAGTTGGAATGAAAGAGAGAGAGCTAGTGACACACAGTAAAAGTCCGCAGTTTATGCAATAATGTGAGCACAGCTGTGGGTTAACCTAGTATGAAACAAATGCCTTCCTTGATGTTCTAAGCTGTGTATATATATATTTTTTTTTTTCACTATGAGGAGATAACCAGAATTATTATTCGCAGATGATTTGCAGGATCAATAACTACTGTGGGACTAAATAAAGTAACCAGAGCAATAGAGAAGTTTTGTAACAAGTGGAGCCTTAGAGTTAATACAAGTAAAACAAAAATAATGGTTTTAAAAAGGGTAATATATTAAGGAAGGATGCAAAATGGAGTTGGAATGGAAAGGAAATAAAGGTCTTAAGGAAATTTGATTGTTTAGGAGTAAGACTGAGTAGTAATGGTAGATGTGGGGAACAAAAGAAACAGGTTCTAGCTAAAGGAAAAGTAGCAATGAAAGCTATTAGAGCATGTCTAGACAAAATACCAGGGATACAAGTAAAAGGGTAAGAAAGAGTATATGGTGCAGTAGTTGAGCTGAAAAGCTCTACGGTGTGGAGATTTGGGGTATAGAGGAGGGGTGGCAATATTAAATAAGTACATAGGAACTTTTGCAAATTAATTTTGGGTTTACCGACGGCTTCACCTAATGGGGTTGCACAAATGGAGTTTTATTTATTTATGCTAAGCTTTATACAGGTGAATATGACCGGTGTTCAGCCCTGGCTCTTTACTGATCATACTCATATTTTACAATAGTTTATTAATTCTAGTTTATTACAACATTTTGTCTATTTACTGTCCATATCCATTTATTTTTCACTTTGCATAAGAATTGTCCAATCTTCTTACTATCTTTTTGAAACATTTCAACTACTGCTACATTTCTATCTATTTTAAACCATTTCTTATTAATATACTCTTTTTTCCAAATTTCAGTCCCTTTACATTTAAATAAAATGTGTTCCATATCTTCATTTCCGCCACATATAGGACATTGATTTTGCGGAATACCTTTCCTTAAACCTTTTAATCTCCATACTCCTGCTTTCAGCCATGCAATACCTTCTCGCTCCTCTTTATTTGTCACATCAATGTACTTTTCCCTTCCCCATGAGACTTTCATTGGTATATAGAAAACTAAAGATCTCTTTTCAGTTATTTCATTAAATATTTTTTGTATTTCTATATCCTCAAATCTTTTCCTTGCCAACTTCCAGAAGTTATTCACATTATTTTCTCTTCTTCTCCACATTTCCCCTAACCCACTACTTTCCAGGTTATTTCTGGGACAGTCTACCCATCCCTTGTTCTTTAAACTTTACTCTTGATATACTAAACACTGCTTTAACAAATTCCTTTCTTCCAATTTCAATATTCTATGCCAAAATTTCAATGCCCTTTCCATAATCTTTCCCTTACTTGCCACTCTACCCAGCTCTATTTGTGCTACCTGCCTAACGTTGCATTTGGTAACCCCAGTATTTCTTTGCAAAATTTCCTATGTACCTCATCTATGACTTCCCATCCTCCTCCTAATCCCCATACTTCTATCCCATATAGCATTTTTACCTCAACCACCATATTGTACACTTTTTCTAACCATCTAATATTTATATTAGGTGCTTTGTATTTGCAACTTCTAATAGCTGATAAAGCTCCTTTTCCTTTTGCCAATGCAAATTTCTTTTGTTTTTCCCAATTGCCACCACTATCAATTTTAACTCCTAGATAAATACATTCTCTCACTACCCTGTACTCCTTTTCATTCTCATTCTTCCATTTTTCATACTTGCTCAATTTCCCCCCTTTTTTGAACACTGCAATCTGCATCTTGTCCTGGTTCACTTTTAAACTCCACTCTTTACAGTAATTATTTAATGTTTGCAAGGATTGTTTCAAGCCATTCACTGTAATTGCACCTATAACTAGATCATCTGCAAACAGTAATCCTGGAATCTGAATATTATTAATTACTGGCATTGAGCTATTATCTCTCCCAATTTCCGTTAATACATCATCTATATATAAATTGAATAGGACTGGACTTAACTTACATCCCTGTCTAAGGCCTTTCTCTTGTTGGATTTCTCTTGTTACAACCCCTTCCTCCACTCTTATACAAAAAGTATTTTCCTTATATAATGCTCTAAGGGTGTCCATCATTTGTTTACTCATTCCTTTAGTCAACAACTTATGCCACAGCAATTGAAGCTCAATCCTATCCTATGCTTTCTCTAAATCCACAAAAGCCATAAATAACTTTCCTCTTTTGTCTTTCAAGTATTTATCTACCAGTGTTTTTATAATAAATAAATTATCAACTGTCCTCCTCCCTTTTCTAAAGCCCATCTGAAGTTCCGAGAGGATATTATATTCTTCAACCCATGTTTGTATCCTGCTTGCCTAAATACCAGTAAAAAATTTTCCTACATTTGATAATAATGCAATGCCTCTGTAGTTGTTTGGTTTGCCAACACTACCCTTGCCTTTGTATATTGGATGTATGATTGCTTTCCTCCACTTATCTGGTATATAACCCTTCACTTTAATTGTGTTAAATAAGTCTACTAAAACCTTAACTCTGTTTATTTCAGTGCACCATTCCTTAAGGAACTCTGTTGGGATTCCATCTATTCCCGTTGCTTTATTTCTCTTCATTCTTTTCACCTGTTGAATTATTTCTTCACTTCTTATTATATCACCGAGTATATCTACATAGTTATTACCTTTTTCCCAATTTTCTATCTCATTTTTACTCTTTTTCTCCCCATACAAATTTTTAAAATATTCCATCCATTCTCCTGGTTTTATACTTGGTTTTGTTACATATTTATTATACATTGATTTCATAACCTTCCATATCTCATTTGCATTATTTTCATTTAGGATTCGTATCAAATTACTTTCATATTTTTTCATTCAGCTTGTTTTCTTTTGTTCCAGTAATGAATTATATAAATCCCTCCCTTGCATATACTATTTCTTTAATTCTATGTATCCTAATTCCCTCCACTTTATGAGCAGCTGTTTGACTTGTCTTTTAGTTACTCTGCATTCTTTATCAAACCAGCCCTCATCTCTTTTGTAAACCTTTTTTCTCATTTTCATTTCCTCCCCAGCCCTTAGCATAATGATATTTAAGATATCCATAGCACTTTCAATTTCTTGTTCCTTTATCATAAAACTTATTCCACACTGACATATCTGGCCATAATTAGAGTT
Source organism: Hymenopus coronatus (assembly GCA_030762935.1). NCBI lineage: Eukaryota > Metazoa > Arthropoda > Insecta > Mantodea > Hymenopodidae > Hymenopus > Hymenopus coronatus. Next base: position 82,921,202 of record CM060891.1, read on the forward strand.
TAGTGTCTGCCTAAATTTATTGCAATACTCTTCCTTCCATTTGTATCTACTGTATTCTTCTATGTTACACTTTTCCTCCCTTAAATTATAGACTATTTGCTCTGTGTGTGTTTTTATGTCTACTATCAATGGAAAATGTCCACTGTTGGAACTTAAATTTAGTACCTTAAAATTACTTGAGATATACCCCATATTAATTGGCCATAATACATAATCAATCACACTTTGACCATTATTACTAACATGCGTATATTCTCCATTCACATCTTCTCCATATTTCCCATTCAAAATATCAAAGGCATTCAATTCACAGAATTCTATAAATTTCATATACCCTTTATCAGCCATCTTATCTTTGCTGCATCTAATCTTCTCAGGTTTCTCTAATGTATCATTACTCATCCAGCTATTCCCTCCAACATCATTTTCGCCAATCCTAATGTTAAAATCTCCCATTAATATAATCTCAGAATTACCATACCTCTCCTTTAAATTTTCTATTTCTATCTCTAGGTGTTTAAGAAGGTCCGGATTATGAAAGCGCGAAGGAAGAGGAGGATTGTATACTATACCTATACATATAACATTTTCAACTATTTGTTTCTCCTCTAATACAATCCATAGTATTTCTTTTTTCTCCTTGACCAAGTTTCTTTAACTCCTTTAGTTAATGTCTTCTTTACAAAAAAGCCTATGCCTCCAGATGCCCTCCCCTTTCTTGCTACCTTATCTCCTTTTATCCCTACAAAATCAAAATCCTTTACGTAAACCTAGTCCTCTTTTAACCATGTTTCAGCTACTGCGAGATAATCAAGTTTCTTCAATAATTGATTTAAACTCCCTGCATATATTTTGTTTTTAACTCCCTCACAATTCCAGAATCCAAGCCTCCTTATATTCTCCCTTCCCTATTGTGAGCCTGATCTAAATCTAAATGTTTCTAGTGTTCTTTTACTCCTTAATTGTATACCTTCTCCAGAAGGAATCGCTTTATTTCTGTCTAAAACTAGAATGCTGCCATGTTCAGATGATATAATGCTGTCTTCTTCCCCTTCTGTATTCTCCCCGCTACTCTGTTGCCACGCCTTCTTTTCCTTCGAAGCCAAATTACGTGCTGCTATTACTTCACCTCTTCTCGGTGACACTATTTTCTTGGGTGATGTCACTCCGGTGGCTCCTCCTCCTGTTGCTTCCTCTGTTGACGTCATTACTTCATCAGCTGTTACTTCTCTCATAAGGATCTTGGATGACGTCCTATCTGCATATGCCGTTCTCATATCCACGCTGACAGGCGGATTTCGGTTCAAACACACACTTTCCCCGTCTTCATCCACATCCATTCCTTTTTGCTTGGACTTTGATCTTCCTGTTGTACTTCCTAAAGTTGGCGTTGACATCTGCTGAGTAATTTCCTCTGTGCCTGATTGGGGTTCTCTTAGCTCCTTCTTGTCCAGATGCGATGTCTTTTCTCCGTCAATCCACAATTGGAAATTTTTAATATAAGCTCTTCTTCCCTGGGCTCTTGCTTCTTTCATTTTTGGACCAAATTTCTTTGCAGAGCTCTCTTCTTAGGTGATAAATCTTTATTAATAAAAATGTCTGTTCCTTTTAATTTCTTGGCTCTTTTAAGTACTTCATGTACTAATTGGGCTGTTGCAAATTTCACTATAATTGCTCTCTTGCCAAGTTGTCTACCAACTCGATAAGCTTCAATAATTTCCCATCTATACAATTCCAAATACAGCTTGTCCTTCGTTATTTCTAATATTTCTTCTGCTGGCCATTTATACCTTCTTTCCTTAACTCCTATGAACACTAAATTAAATCTTCTCTCCCTTTCTTCCAATCTTTCCATTCTTTCCTTAACCATTTCAACTTCCCTTCTTGCTTCCTGCACCTCAACTCTAACATCTTCTTTGATATCTGTTGCCATGTTTTCCAATTGTTTACCTATTCGTTGTTCCATGCCTTCTATTTTGTTCATTTTCTCAGTCAGGTTTTTCAGCATTGTTATTATATCTGCAGGGCCGGGGTTTACCTCAATTCCTCCAATCACTAACAAGAAAGTTATAACACTTGCCAAAACCAATATGTTTGTCATCTTCTCTCCAAAACTGTTTTTACTATTCACCAATTTTACTTTTCTAAACTGTCCATTTCTTGCTCTATACACTGTAATGTCCACTCCCATCGTGACTTAAGATACTTCTTCCTTCACCACAGGAGCACCTCTCAAAACACAACCTTCCTCTATCACTGCTGGCTTAGCACTCCCCAAATGGAGTTAGGAGATTTGGCAGTAAAGCAAAAATTATGGAAAGAGAAGTGAAATACTGGTGGACAATTAAGGAATTGGAAAATAATAATATACTAAAGCAATGTTTAGAGGTTCAAGGAAAGCTTAATAAAGAGGATACTCGGTATAAGCGAGTAAAAAGAACTTTAGATGAAATAGGGTGTGGGGATATTTGGAAGGACAGACAGGTAGGTGAGAAAGGGTGAGGAAAAGAGTCTGATCGAAAATTGAAATAATTGATAGTTTCAACCCCAAAAATTCATATATATATATATATATATATATATATATATATATATATATACTAGCTGCCCACTCCGGCTTCGCATAGGTGGTGTACCTAATGAAAAAAGCTCAGAGAAAATCTTCCGTTTACAGTACAACCATGTAATGAAATAAAATTACAATTAAATAATTTGACAAAACTTTATTGTAATGCCTTGTGATGTTCAATTTTGCTTCCAGAGAGAAAACAAATAGCGCCAATGGTTTGCCGACACTCGAGCATGCAACGTACAACTGCCCATGCGAAAAACACGACAATTCAAGGTATATTCCACACACTATTAACGTTTGACCTTGGGATTTATTGTCGTTGCGAATGCAAGGCGTGCCGGAAACTGAACACGCTTAAATTCAACAGGAAATTTGGTTGACATTAGTGGTATTCTTGGAATAAGTATATCCTTACCTTTGAACTTTCCTATGTATACTAGCTTAAATCAATTCATAATTTGTTTAACAGTGAGTTTGTTCGGCTGCATAATTTCGGTTGATTAAGATTACATAGCATAATTATCACCTTGAGCTATAAAGTGTGCGGCGGTAATCCTGGCAAATCCAATGAATTTAGGAATTCAGTTAGATAATTGACTTAATTTGGATTGGAAATGGAATTGATCGACTTAAATGAATGCATTTGTCCATCCATTTTACTCTGAATTTTTATATTAAAATCGTCTACATTCTTATTAGTTGTTGCCAAAATGGCTCATTCACTCAACCAAGCATAGTTTTTGTAATTTGCACCAATATTTGAGAACACTTTCGATATTAATTCTTCCATTGACGTTGTGAAGCAACAAAAATTTGATGGAAATGAAATGAGGCCAGTAGAAGTGTCAACAGGAATTTTCCCACTGCCAATGTCTAATAATGCCTTTGCATCTGAGAAGTGCAATGATGTGCGCAATGTAGCATATATTGTTGGTATTGTGAAAAGGACGAAGTCAGCGCACCCATTAGGTATTGTGGAAAGCATGACATATGCAGTTAACAGCATGGGCAATCAAGGATGTTGTTGGCATAATAACAATAATGGCAGTGCTTCCATAGTGTGGTGGGTAAATGCTGACATAGGTAATGAATTACATTAAGGAGAAAGTCACATAGTAACATTCATGCTTCTTCCAAATCTCTTTCTTTCCTTTACTCCTAATGTTTTCTACCTCTATCTTTATTTTCTCCTATGTCAAAACTGCCATCTTTAGGCTAACAATGGCATAACCATTGGTTATGGGTAGTTGATAAGCTTTTATTTGATGATGGCTTTGTGTATTAAACTTCTCAATTTAACCCAAAATATTACTTGATTAAGTGTATTATGAGCACTGTAATTGCAGTGTGATGGTGATGCGGGTATCTTCATGTTCTTTAGCATAACGTCAAATAACCATATCTGCAATAGGAAGTTAACCTAAAACAGATCCCATCATTTCTCAGCCATTTTCAGTTTTGTTTACAATTGCTCATTTTAAAGAATTACAACAAAAATAAACTTATTTCTTTATTTAAACGATGTGACCAACGGAATGATAGCTAATACATAATAAATATATTCACAGTTATTTTGCATCATTGTCTCCATAACGGGTGCATTCCCTTAGCATTGAATGGGGAAGAAAAATAGAACAGTAGGTACTACGGCCATCTGGTGGCAAATAAATAAGTATGTATTTTAGGTGTTCTCGGCAGGAAAGCTTTGCTTCTTTATTTTAAACAATAGGAGTAAGGAAAGGATAGTTAATACATAAAAATGCATTTGAATTTCACTGCTGCGTTTTGTCATTGTCCCGATAAACTGGTGCGTTGCCTTAACATTGAATGGGAAGGGAAATATATAGCTGTACTACAACCATTTAGCAACAAATAACCATGGTATCACTGCTATCTAGCGGCTATTAATCAAAATGTGTACCCTTGGCACTGTTTTTATTCATATTATGAGATTTTAAAAAATTTCCCGTACTATTTTTAAAGACTTTCTTTTCCATAAACCTTATTGTGACAATAACAAATACAACAAAAAAAGAATTGTTCAAGCGTTGTGTCATCTCGGTAAACTGCTGCGTTGCCTTAACATTGAATGGGGAGGGAAAATACTGCTTAGGCCATCTAGCGGTAAATAAATAAGTACTTACTCTAGGTTCTAGTTGCCAGGAAAGCTTCTTACCTTCTTAATTTTAAACAATAGGAGTAAGGAAAGAACAGTTAATACATAAAAATGTTCTGTAATTTCACTGTTTGCGTTGCGTCATTGTATTGATAAACTGGTGCGTTAGCTTAACATTGAATGGGAAGGGAAAATATAGCAGTACTACAACCATTTTGCAACAACTATTATATCACTGCCATCGGGCGACTATTAACTGAAATGCTTTCCCTTGGCAGTGTTTTTATTCATATTATAAGATTTTAAAAACTGTCCTGTACTATTTTTAAACATTTTCTTTTCCACAAACCTTGTCGTGACAATAACAAACACAACATAAAAAGAATTGTTCAATTTGTGCAGTTGTTCGGAAATGATATGCGTACATACATTTCGGCGATTCATTTTTATATATATAAATATATGGAACTTAAAATGATATTGGGTAGAGAAATTATGTTGATGTTTGTAACAAACCAGCAAGAGAGGGTTTTGCATGGGCTAGGACAGGGGTGATGAGGTTAAAAGGCTTACGGGAAGGAGCAAACCAAGCTAAATGTCTATTGTATAATAAGAAGTCTAATAATTATTGGCATTTAATTCTAGAACAATGATAATGAGAGAAAAATTACAAAAAGCAATTGGTCTAGTTCACCAAAAGAAATTATAGGTAAAAGGATGTTAAGAGGTAAATCAAAGGAAAGTTTAATAGAAATAGGAAAATATTTAAGTGTAGAAAGAAGTAGATGGATGAAGAAAATTAGAAGGAATAAGAAGAAATGTGGATTGGTGAAGCAAGGAAGTAAATATGACCTGATAGATAGGTAACCATGATGTTGGATGCTATGGGTCCTCAGAAATGCGGTAACTCAGTGAAGTGAGAAAATGAGATGTAATAGATAAAAGTCGGGATAGTATTTAAGTATTATAGAATTGTAGGTGTAAATTAAACCATGTAATTAATGAAGTGAAATAAATATATAAATAAATATCTTGGATAGGTAGAGTCAGGCTGAAAAATTCAATGCCATAGCCAGGATTTGAACCATGGATCTCCCGATCTCTAGCCGGTTGCTCTGCCACTGAACTACAATGGCAACATGCCAGCATAGCATTAATTTCTCAACTGACTCGCATGTTTCCCGGTAAACTACAAGGTGATCTCAAATTATTTTGAGATGACAACCCCAATGGCAACTTACAATGTTGTAAGTACTTAAAAGTCCCAGGATTCATAGCCAACTGTTATGGTCAATTGGTATTGGAGTAATTGTTTTTTCACACAAGCCATATGAGGGACAGGAGTAGAATAGGTGGAGTCAGACAGAAAAATTCAATAGCCGGGATTTGAACCACGGATCTCCTGATCTCTAGCCAGTTGCTATGCAACGGAGCTACCATGGCAACATGCTGGCATAGCATTGACTTTCTTGACTGACTCACATGTTTCCTGGTATCCAACTCCTGTCCTACACATGGCTTGTGTGAAAAAACAATTAATCCAAATAAATATCTGTCTGTCTGGCTATCTATATATTTCACTAGCAAAAGCTTTTCACTTACTTGGGACGGTGAGCAGTTCTGCAGTTGTTAATAACTGCAGCATGTGTTCCACAATTAGAATGAAACATCAGTCTATCCACAAAATCTTCCTCTGGAAGATCTGCAAACAAAACAAAACAGTTATATCCAAACTAAGATTAAAGTTGTTTTTAAAGGAAGAGAAAGGCAGGGGGGGAGGCAGGCAGTAGATGCTTGAAATGATCAACTATTTGCTTTCAAAAGTCAAATAAAATGGTTCCCAAACTTTATGAAGTCCTACATGCAACTAAATGTATTTTTTTCTGGACTTTATATTATGGAAAATTACACAAATCTATTTTCATTTAAAATAATAAGGGGCATTATAGCTTATTTGCATATATTTTAAGTTGTTATTGGGGTTATACAAGGTTACTAAATCTTCAAGATAAAAAAGCCTTAAATAATCTGATAAAAATTAAACATTTTCTGAATAATTCTACAGCTATAAGAAAATTATCTGCAGTAATTCACAATACACCATTTATAAAACTATCACAATGATATACTGATCTATAATGAGTAGAACCTGAAAGTTCTTGCATTTGCACATTTTTTCACAGATTTTATACATGTATGCTTATATATTATGTGCATAAATCATGGAATTCTCTTTTTTTTTTTAATATCTTTTTGTGTGCATATAAGTGCGTATTTTTGTGATTTTTTAAAATGAATCATATTTTTAATATTTTCATACTTATGTCATATTTAAACTTTTTCTTTAATTTGTTTCCATTATTTTGATTATACTGTCTCAACATTGCGCAGGCTGAATTGCTGATGATGGTTTAAAAAAAATTACACAACTCTGTGTGTGCGTGCATGCATGTGAGTGGAATTAGATGTGGACAAATTAAAACATATACATAATGAGTGCTAGTGTTAATCTTACGGAAAAATATCGAAAGTCAAATCTCCTTTGAGTACTAGATCAAATAATTGTGTTAGGAAATATATTTTTGCAGGTGTATTAATGTCTACAGATAATAGGGTTCTGTTTCATGGAGTTTGCAAGAAAATGTAGGGAGTGAAGATTTCAAGTAGGTAGTTCAATATATAAGCACAGCAAAACATACAGAGAATTTAACCAGAAAACTTTCAAATAAAGGTCCCGTTCTAAAGCAATTAGTAGAGTGTTTAGAGAGTGGGAATAGTCAAGTTTTCTTATGAGTTGTGCAAGACATTTTAACTGCTGATATCGCATTGTGGAAAATTAACCATCCCAAATTAAAAGAATGTCTGGCAAAATTCAAACATGTGCCTGAAGAAAATACATTGCATAAAACATAATTAGAACACTGTAACAAAGTAATCTCATGCTTACAAAACCAGTTAGCAGATCAGTTGGTATGGATGTCAACTGATGAAAACACATATTGAGGGCTGTTTTATTGGGTACCTTAAATAAGGAGCAAAACCCATACCTTATCTTCTAAATGTGTGTGAATTACTAGCCACCAACAATATAACTGTGACTCAGAGTGTGATATTATGGCCTTCTGGTATTAAATACTACTCTTACTTGTTACAAATGCATCTAGTTAGGTATATGGTAAACTCAGGGCAAACACTGAAAGATATAATGGTCAAGGGTATTGGTTTAATTGTTTTTTTCACACAAGCCAAGTGTAGGATAGAAGTTGGATAGGTACAGTCATACTGAACAATTCACGCCATAGCCAGGATTTGAACCACAGATCTCCCGGTCTCTAGCTGCATAGCAGTGAATTTCTCAACTGACTCTCAGTAAACCACAAGGAGATCTCAAGTTATTTGTAGATGACAACCCCAGTGGTGACTTACAATGTTACAAGCACTTTAAGTCCCAGGTTCATAGTATAGCCAACTACTATGGTCAAAGGTATTGGTTTAATTGTTGTTTTTTTTTTTCACACAAGCCTTGTGTAGGACAGGAGTTGGATGGGTAGAGTCAGACTGAAAAACTCTATACTATGAATCCCGGGACTTAAAGTACTTGTAACATTGTAAGTCGCCATTGGGGTTGTTCATTTCAAAATAATTTGAGTTCACCTTGTGGTTTACCGGGAAACATGCGAGTCAGTTGAGAAATTCGGTACTATGCCAGCATGTTGCCATGGTAGCTCAGAGGAAGAGCAACTGGCTAGAGACCAGGAGTTCTGTGGTTCAAATCCCAGCTATGGCACTGAATTTTTCAGTCTGACTCTACCTATCCAACTGAAAGGTATACTTCCTAACTTAATTCATATCACAGTCTGGCACATGCTATGCATCACAATTGTCTCAACAATACAAATTCTTTCCAATTAGTAGATTGATTTAGAGTCTCTACACAGAAAACTTTTTTGAAATTCCCTTCTAGAATCCAGTTGTTTATATTAATAGCACCTAATATTCCACTTTCTCCTGTGCTGGAGCTAACTAAATGGGGAACTTGGCTGAACACAGCCTTGTATTATACTCTGCACTAAACTCTGTCAAAGAAGTTGTTAATCTATTGGATTAGAATGAATCTGCATCAATAGAAACAGTTTAGAATATTTTGTCAGGCAAAATATTCGGAACATTGGAATATGATAATGTTTTTAATATCTGCACATTTTTCTTACTTGCCAACAGTCATTATGACACTGAAAACTGTAGGGACTCCCTTAAAAAATCACTAAATATTTTTGAAGATATAATATGCAACTAAGTTCAAGTTCCTGGTAGTGTAGGTCAAAAAGTGAAAGAGAAAGTGAACGAAATAGTTTACCATGCTAAGAGACTCATTTGTATTAGTGGAGCAGTTAGTATCATTTAAATATGCCTCTTGCATCTTTGTAATGTAGGACAGTGAATGAAATGGGTGTAATGATATGAGTATTTTAGACATATAACAGTTACCCTATTTTTTGACATATATCATTATTAAATTAGAGATAAAGGTTATTAATCATGCTCCAAAATACAGTGGAACTTCAAAAATGGGACAAAAATGTATTTCACAAAACACACAGATAAAGTTATGAATGTAATATTCTAACATTAACGGATTTCAGCAAATTCATCACACCATTAAGTTGCCATAAAGCAGATTGGAAGCAGCTTACATTGTTTCTACCAGCCAGTTTACAGCTGAAAGAAAGGGCAATACACCTTAAAACATCTCCTAGGTGTCTGTCACTTAAGTGAAGTTAGTATCACAAAAACAAAGTTAGATATTTGATTCTTCCACTTTCCTTGTCAGCTTCAAAATTAAAAAGTTTTATCACAATAGTGTAGCACTATAAACAATTATAATGGTCATTCATATAGAACTAAAAATCATTACTCTATCAGCTTCTTAAATCCTATATTAAAACTAGAACAATATATTTACCATTCAAACCATGCAAAATCTGATGATCTCTTAAGGCAGTATTTCTTCGAGTTATTAAATTCTGTTCTTCCCGTTCATCTCTGTCAACTATAGTAACCTGCAAACCAAATAAGGAATTATATGCTTGGAAATTGTCTGAATTTTAACTAAAAAAATTGAATAAATAAACCTAGAATAATTTTAGAAGTAAATAAAATAAACCTTATGTTTTTATCACATTTAAATATAAATAATAAGCATATTGAGTCACACAGTTAGCTTAGCAATAAAGCCAATGTTTCAATGTTTTATATATACTCTATTTTGTTAAGTATTAAAAATAAATTAGTAAAAGCACACTGATCCTTGGTATATATTTAAACTTGATTTTATTAAAAAATAAAAGAATGAGTCGGTTTTTGTAACACAAACATCACTTATTTTTACTTACTGGGGACCGGTTTCAGGTACCAGTTGTTCCCATTTTCAACCCTTAATTTCGACTAAATCTTTCTTCGTTGGCGGCAACGATGGGGGTGGTGGTGTATTAATTGTGGAGGCATCTGTTGTTGGATCTATGAACTTCCAGAGGTTGCTGTAAGGTGGCAAATCAAAATTCATGATATGGCTCTTTTTCTTCATGATGTAGATCTTCTCCCAGACATATTCTGTGGGTTTATAAGCTGATTTTAATAGTTTTATATTTGGTGTGATTTCGTGTCCTGATGTCCAAAAACGATAGGCAACTGCTGATTTTTCTATTTGTTTGTATTTTAGGTTTCTCATGTGTTCCTTTAATCTGGTCTCCAAACTTCTCTTTGTCCTTCCGATATACACCAAATTACAGTCTGAGCATTTAATTTCATAAATTCCCGGTTTTTTGTCTGCAGGGATAGGATCTTTTAAATTTCTGCACAGCAGTTTCAGATTACTGTAGTTGTTTTTTGGAGCTAAGGTGATGTTATAATTCCTGAATATTTTCTGAAGTTTGTTGTGTGCCCAAGGATGATAGGCGAATTTTCTGAATTGAGGTTGGTCACTGGGGTTCTTTAGGGTGGTTGTGTGTGTTATGCGATTCAGTTTTTTGTATTTATGTATTCTTTTGTCAACTGCACTTTTTGGAAACCGTTGTTGGTAGCTGTTTGGAGTATTTGTTGGTATTCTTTTTGGTATTCATTCTTCTCCATGGGAATGTGTACTAGTCTGTATGTTAAACTGTTCAGGACTGCATATTTGTGTGTTGTAGGGTTGTAGCTGCCAAACTTTATGTGGTTATCTGTGTTGGTGGATTTTCTATATATTCCAAATGTCAGGCTATGTTCTTTTGTTCTTATTATTCTAATGTCTAGGAATGGCAGGGCTCCTTCCTGTTCGGTCTCAATAGTGAACTGAATGGACTTGTTTGCAAGTTAAGAAGTTTGAGTGCATCGTTTACGAGTTTTTCTGGAACTATGACAATGATGTCATCTACATACTTATACCATTTTTTGTATATATGTGGGAATGAGTCAGTAATGTGTATTTCAAAATTACTCATGTATAGGTCAGCTAGGAATGGTGATAGAGGATTCCCCATTGAAAGTCCTGTTGTTTGTTGGTGGCATTTATTCTGGAATGTGAAGTAGTTCTGTTTTACACATAAATTGGTTAACTGGACAAGATCTTCTATTTCTTCTGTTGGTATGTTTATGCTTTGTAGCCAGGTTTTCAGAAGTTTTTGTAGTTCGTCTATGGGTATGCTGGGGAATAGGGAGGTAACATCAAAGGATACTATCTTATCTTTAGGTGAAACACTGAAATCTTTCAGGTGATTAATCAGGTCCAATGAATTTGATACACTTTTACTATTGAATTTTGGGAAGGAGTTGAATCTTTGTGTGAGCCATTTGGAGAGTTTATATGTGGGAGCATTGATATTATCTACTATGGGTCTCATTTTGTTGCCAGGTTTGTGTGTCTTTGGTAGGGCTTACAATCTGGGTAAGGTTGGTAAATCTGGCTTTAATTTGGATTTCTTTTTCTGTTATGGTTTTGCAATTTGCTAAAGTTTCTTGTAAAATCTTTATGTTTTTATTTAGTGGATTGGATATTTCTTGATATTCCGGATTGTTTAGCAAGGATTCTATTCTTTGGTTGTAGTCTTCTTGGTCCAGTATTACTATTTGGTTGCCTTTGTCTGATTTTGTGTAAACAACTGGTTTTTGAGTTAAGGATTTTATGACTTTTTGTTGAGGATTTTTTCTTTTTCTTCTTGTATGTACTTGATTCAAAGTTGGTTCACATTGTTTCTTAATTGCTTTCTGGTCAATTTCTTTTAGGTGGCTAGTGGCTATTTCTATATCTGCTACTAAGTTTTCTGTTTTTTTACAATAATCTACACACATTTTTAGGCCTTTGTTGAGAATGGCTAACTGAGATTTGTTGAAAGTTTCGTTTTTAGATAAGTTTATAACATGGTTTTCGGGAGGTCTCTTGTGTCTGATTGGTCTATTTTTATTCTGCTTTTTACAAAGATGATCTAATTTTTTCTTTAGTGTAAGCGTTTTCCTGCTCATTTTTCCGCTTAAGATTGGCAGGAAATTTGCGCTCAAATTATCCCAAAGAGCGTGGCCTAACTTTTGCGGTAACGCTAAGTGTAGCTCATACAATTGAAGTTCTAAACTATGTAATCTCGCATAGTGTTTGTTCTTTTCGGTTTCTATTACCTTTTTATCTGCGAGTCTTTGATATTTACTGTTGTTATCATATTTTACGTATCTTCTGAGAAATTTGGCGTGACCTGAAGTTGTTGACAAAGATTTAAGAAACATATGTCTGCCGAAATGTTTTTCCTCTTTTCTTCTAGTTTTAACAAAGTTTTAACACCTACCTTAGCTCCATCAAGATTTTCGTTGAATTTCATAGATTGCCGTATTACCTCCATTTTTCCTGGTACTAGTTATGCACCACGTGGCACACATGTTGAATTTTCCAGGAAAGTTTGCTTCTAACGATTTGTTAATCGGATTAAATTCAAAACTTGAAAATATGCATAGAAGCTTGTGACAGTGATGTGATTAAATAAAAAATAAAAGAATGAATCGGTTTTTGTAACACAAACATCACTTATTTTTACTTACTGGGGACCGGTTTCGGGTAACAGTTGTTCCCATTTTCAACCCTTAATTCCGATTAAATCTTTCTTCGTTGGCGGCAACGATGGGGGTGGTGGTGTATTAATTGTGGAGGCATCTGTTGTTGGATCTATGAACTTCCAGAGGTTGCTGTAAGGTCACAAGTTTCTATGCATATTTGCAAGTTTTGAATTTGATTTTACTATCTTCTATTTTGTAAGGTGTTCTGTAATTAAGATTTGTACTGCATTAGCCCAAATTATTATTTAGCTATCATTCATGCCAGAGATGGAATATTAATTACACAAAATGGAATAGGAAATTAAATAATCTAAAGAGGCATGCTTAAGTTGTTTACTAGCCATATGACTTTAGAAAATTAAAGTAAAATACTATTTTGCATAAAATAGCACAATTGAGAAATGTTTAAATCTTTTTCTCATAAAGGATTGCCTACTAAATTTTTTTGCTCAATTTTCTTACCTTGACAGTCATACCATACAAATCTACAACTCCCCAAACACAACTTGGCACTTTTGTGGCAGCTACTCCTTGATCCAATCCATTTATAAAATAGTGAAGATTTCCATTTGATTTTCTCATCATTGCAATTCGATCACCTTCCTGTCAACATTTTTTATTTATGTTTATAATCATTGTCACAATTTCTTATGCTCTACAACATTGCTCACAAATACTAAATAGAGACCAGACTATCTGTGAAAGGCTTCCCTTAACTTTTTCCTGGTCATGAAAGGGTGAAGCCATCTAAGCTTTAGTTAAATGTTCACTTATTCACTGTAACTTTCTTTTACATAATTTGTTGCAAGGTCACCAAGAAAGATGAGATCTAAAATATAGAAAATTATTTATGACAATGAATATAGAATAATTTAATTTTTTAAGCTTTTGATATATTATGTATTTGTAGAATTAGCGGAGATTATACACAAATCTAAAGTTGCAGAGCAATCAAATGTGTTCATTTGTAAATATACAAAGGAAGTGCTATGTAGGAACACAAAAACGAAAAATATTTGCACTATGTTTCTGGGATCATGCATTTATTTCTGTAGAGCAGGAAGAGTTATAAATGTGAGGTTAGATAATACACCCATTTTTTTTCTTTCTTTCTTTTCCCTATACAAGCTTTTTTCATTATTCCCACTTAGAGGTAATATATGGATGACAGTTTACAATGAAATCCATCCAATATTTTGGCTAAAATGCGTTTAGAGATTTTTAGCAGATATGACAAAAGCAATTTAACTCTTCCTGATATATGGTGGACTTTGTGACAGTGATGTGTTTTAACAATTGAAAATTAGTGAAAAAATCTACATTGGCCAAACAAAAAGAAATATAAAAACAAAGGCAAAAGAACACCTCAGAAATATTAAACTCAAACAAGAAGACAAATCTGCAGTACTTGGCATTTTTGGAAAGAGAAACACACCATAAGTAGAAGTCCAACAATCCTCAAAAACATCAAAAGGAAGACAGAATTAAAAGTTTGGGAAAGCATATATATTTGGAAAAACAAGAACCGCGTTTTCAATTTCGAAATCCCGCCAGGCGATCTACTGATTCAGAGGTTCATCAAACCACCACCAGGGACAAAGACAATCACCACAGCAAACAATGCCGGTAGTCGACCAAAGGAATTGACAATGGAAGCACATGGCTTCTGAAACATGTTTTCCGAAATAAAAAGTAAGTGATGTAGTGTTACAAAATCGACTCAACTAATTTTCAATTAATTTAAGTCTTGTTTGCTTTTCATTTCAAATTACATGCATGAGCACATTTGAATTGTATGAGAGTTACTATTTAGTTTTCCAGATTACAGGAAATTATAAACAACATAAATTTATTATTGACATACTGGAAAGTAAGGGCTTTTATTCATAATTATATTAAGTTGAGTGACAGCTTTGTTTGAAATGAAATGAAATTGCGTTTTATTTATGGACGCTCTTTAACAGCTGTGGTTATCAGCGTCCCATTCTATACACCACTTAATTTTGCTCAGAGGCCTCTCTATCAAGCTTGAGGTTCTTTTACATGCCGTAAATCTACGACACGGGACTTGAGCAGGTGCAGAGAAGTATTTTTGCTATAAATTTTTATGGTTACAGATGAGATCTCTATCAATGATAATGCTTGGAGAGGTTACAGAGAGCTTTTACAAATGTTTTTTCTTCACATATCACTGGTTTGTGGGGTTCAGATGGGGAAAACAGCTCTAAATGTTGAGAGACTAAAAGACAGCTTTACAGCTAAGCAAAATCTAGATAAATAGATATCTTTGTGAACACTGATCCTCAAGTGACCTACAGCTGAACAAAAGTCCTCAATCACTCACTATAAATCACTGGTGAACAATGTTAAGAAGCTTTGTTGCTGTTAGGCCCCTCACAAGCTGACTGAAGAACCAAAAGGGCAAAAGTGAAAACCTGTCAGGAAATGGTTTCTTGTTTCCACAACGGGGAATGCCAAAATGTGCATTTCTTCACAGATGATGAAATCTGTGTTATATACCAGTGTACTTAGAATCTTCCCTAATGGTAATTGCTCTCTGAAGATAAAGAAATGCCATAGCATAGGCTCAAAAGAGTTGTCAATTTTGTTTCTACAAGTGGCAGGTCTTTTTCAAAACTTTGTGAGATAGTAATAAAGATCTCATTGCATAGTATTTTGCTTGATCAGACCACGTTTGCACTCAATGCAGTGAAATCTGTGGAGCACCTACAAGAATATAGATAAAAACTGGTCAGCCTTACCTTTTACAAATGTCGAAAAGAGTGTTGCATGTTACAAAGAGAAAGTTCTATATTCTTAAAGGAGTTTGGCGAGTGCTACTTCCACGCTTGCTTCCAAAGGATGTAGCCTTGCATTAAAAGAGGAAGAATATTTAGAAAAAGAAACAAGCATTGCTGTTAAGTCTCAGCTTTTCAATTGGCATACAACAGAAAATTATTTAATGACTCTCATAAACTACCATATTATGTGACAATTCTTCGTATAGAATGAGAGGAAGTTTACATTATTTAATAGTATGTTCTCAACAACTGCAATATCTCTTTGTTTACCTGCTTGCCACAAAGACAACAATGCAATCACAAGATTTTAAAGTAATTTCACATTATTACTGTCAACCCTGAGATACAGTGACATTCCTTTTCAAAAGCAACAGCAACATTCTCTGTCTAATGATTGCATAATTAGGGGTGAGGAGGCTGATATGTTCATGATTTGTGCCAATATGCAACAAATCATAAGCTGAGAATTAACAACACTGCAAATAAAATATTTGTTGGGGCATGGA
Organism: Hymenopus coronatus; assembly: GCA_030762935.1. Lineage (NCBI taxonomy): Eukaryota > Metazoa > Arthropoda > Insecta > Mantodea > Hymenopodidae > Hymenopus > Hymenopus coronatus. The sequence continues at coordinate 82,937,273 of CM060891.1, forward strand.
CTTGGTTAATTAATAATATGCACAAAAAAGAAATGTTCTGATGGAACATTTCAGGTAAATCCAAAAAAAATATCACAAAAGTAAAAATAATGACTCTAATGGCCATATTCACCAACCTTCATTAAAACAGATCAAATGAAGCTGCAGTAACTAATCAGTAAAATATACAGAGTTTCATTTAAATATGCATTGTTCACCATCAACTTAGTACTATTATTTACTGAACATAAGTAATGATTCATTAAGGATAAATTATGGTGATCAATGAATTTTTCATACAAACCACAAATCATATATAATCCAGTGTCAGCTGAGTGCAAAGCAACATGATGTACAACAAAGTAAAACAAAAGAGGGAAAATATATTAACTTTGGTTTTGCAGTTGATAATTCAACGAACAGGCAGCACAATTTTACAACTGCATAGTAGAAAATGTTTGAGATATGTATACTTCCTAAAGTCTCAATACATTGGGGGGGGGGGGGGGGGAGGACTGATTTGTACCTCCATGGTGTGCTGGTAATGTGGCCTCCTCAAATTTTAGAGGGCCTGAGTTTGAATTTCAGGAAGAATCCCTCAGATAATTAATTAAGGCTTTTCTTTATAACTTTAACTGAGTCAGGATAATTTGAACATCATTAAAACCATTTCATTCATTCATCATCTAATATGATCTATCGAGTTAAATGATGCTAAACTTCCAGAAAAGAAGGAAAGAAAGAATGAATGAAAGAAAGAAAAGAAAGCCAAACTTTATGGATTACCAATGAGCCAGAAAGAAGGTTGTTGGGTAAATCTAAGCAAGGAAGTAATTCCCACCTGAAAGTTAGCAAACGAACAATGAAGCAATTGAAAGTATTCTATTATGGTTTCAGAAGTCAAAGATAAACTATGTCAATGAAAAGGTTGCTTTATATCAGACTGGAGGCTCCCAAAGAGACCAAAAGATGGTTGATATTACAAACTAGTGATGATACTGAAACATCAGATGCAGCTGCACATGAATTCAAAAGGACAATTATGCTTTGTACCCTAATGGTAGACAGAAAAGTACATATTTGCAGAGGGGGCCCTGAAACTGGGACAGACCAGCCAAGACACTGTGACCCTTTGTGCTTCTATCTTGGCCCCTAAGCAGGAGGGATGAGGGGAGATGCCTGAAGGGAGACCAGATCCAGATGATGGTCTCAAGAAAGATTTTGAGGTTTCAGACCTAGTGTCAATGCTTCAGAAATCGAGGTTAAGGGTGGAGGATCTATCTTCTAACTCCAATGATAAAAATAAGAAAGGATTAATATGGTGTCTACTCCCAAAAAGAAACAAACTATCACACTAGAATGTGTTGACTGTTAAAAAGGACATTGCCTTCAATGTTTGTTCTGGATTCCCTCCTATATGTTAAAAAGAATATTATTTTTTTCTCAATATGTTCTTTTGTCAATAATTACCCCACTTGAAAATGCTCCAATATTTATATTAACAAATATAAATATAGTAAAACTCTTAACTGTTTCTCTTGTGTGTCAGTTAAATTTTTCAACACCCTACCTCAGAATATCAAGACTCTTCCTTTGTTAAAACGAGGAGGATCAAAGCAACCTTGAAGGCAAGTACTCTTTATAGTATTTCAGAAATGTATGACTTGAAATGGGATTAATCTTATCTTCTTCTTTTTTTTAATGCATTCTTGTAATATGGTTATAAGCAGTAATGACACAGCCTATGTATATTTTATACTTAATGACTGAAAATAAGCCATCTATATCCTAAATATGTGCACAGCTAAAGTGCTGAATTGTGTAACAACATAGCTTACAAGTGTGCCCTTTAGTTTAAAGTTATTTTCATTACTACTTGATTAAAGCACTTGGGAGTGTTTTGCTGGTTTCTATTTTTCAGTTTGTAGGTTAAATTAATTAATATTTTGTATTTTAAAAATAAGACCCAAACCAAAATACTTTGCTGTTTTAGTGAACTATGTGTATTTTTACTTTACAGGTCTAAACTTTGTGTTGTAAGGTTGTGCATGCTTAATGATTCTTTTTGAGATTTAAATGTTATTTTCAAATTGTTGTTTTGTTTTATATCTTTTAAAAATATTGCAGAGACTTCTCACCCATGCAATGTAATATTATGTAACAGAAGACCGTATTTACTGAAATTATAAAAAGGATTTACCTCTCTGTCACTTGATTCTCATTTTAAAACTAATGTTTTAAAATCCTGCATTTTGTTCCAAATTTCTTGGCTTGATTCTCATACAGTATTTTGCTTTCCAGGCTGGCACTAAAAGAGTTAAACTTAACTTCTCTACTATATATAGTATATAGGAGAAGTAATGTGTTCCATTCAAATATTTGATGCCCAGATTTCATCAGAATTATATTTTTTGAGACACTTGAATCCAAAAGAGGATTTTTAGAAAAAAGTGTGTATGTGTTTGTGTGTGTGAGAGAGAGGGAAAGAGAGAGAGAGAGAAAGAGAGAGAGAGCACAACCCAAAAATGAAAAGTCTGTTAAATACCAAACATCTTATAAAGCTGTGACACAAGATTTTCGAGAAAATCTCCCCACCAAAAACTGCCTTTTACATGGAACACTTTTTGAACATTTTGATTTTTCAGAAATGGCTTTAACGATTTCAATTAAAATCTCAAACGTTTTAAGGTATTTTCATGACAAATTAAATGTATTAATTGGGACTTTTGAATTTCATTCTGCATAATTTTTTCTTTTTGTGTGTGGAGTAAATACCCCTTGTTATTGGTGTAATATTGGTATACATTTTCCATTTCTCAAATAGGAAGTTCTATGGTTTTGTAATTAAATTAAAGCAACAAAACTTTTGTCCAATAAAAAGTATTTAGAGTTAAAGCCTATTCAGCCTTAAGTTGATCCTTGCCAAAACAAAACCTAAGTGACCACTACACCGTTATAATGTAGCCTTCTACCATTCGCATCAGAAATACCACCATACTTTCATGACCACATGGCTCGTACTCACAGCATATTGCAATATAAAATGAATAAAGCTTTTATTCCTATAACTTAAACGGTGACTGAAATATTTTATCAGGTATAATGGTGATAATATTGATAGTCAAAAAAAAAAAAATAACTGGGTATACATGTAATAATTAACTCTAAAAAAACACGAGCAAAAAAATAAATAACATGCATGCGATAACTTACATTTATTCACTCCCTAGAGTGCTCTATTCCCTCTAGATCAGAATTATCATCTGAGCTGTTTATACTGCTGCTTTTCACTTTGTTTTTTTTTTTTTTTTTTTTTTCCCTTCTTTTCTGATAGTGTTTAACACCCACTTTTACTACCATGACACTGCAGGTGATGACACTGGTGATACATGGAATGATGATGGAGCACCAGTGGAATGCAATAGCAGGGGAAACCAAAGAACCCAGAGAAAACCCCCTGTGGCGCTTTGTACACCACAAATCTTACATGTGATCGCTTGGATTGAACCCAGGCCATCTAAGTGAGAGGTGAGTGGTCTAACCATTCGGCCACGGTGCGGCTACTCCATGATTAATAACCAAGTTATCTATCAACAATGGTGTCTCTTAAAATATGCATCTCCCAAAAGAATGTTGTTTCTTCCATTATATGTAGCACTTTATCAACTGTTGGTGGCTCATTTTTACTTTCTCTAGCCCCATATGTACAATGTACATAGGGATAGAGAAGTATTGTATTCCACCCAAAAATATGTTGAGATTTCACCGGAAATATATGTTTTGAGATCCCCTTAGTCTGAAAAAAAACATTTTTAAGAAAAGGTCTGTGCCCGCCCGCCTGCCTGCCTGCCTGCGTGTGTGCGTGAGTGTGTGTGTGTCTGTGGACAGCATAGCCCCAAAACGAAAAGACTGTTAAATACCCAACTTGGTATTCAGGTTTAGTATCTTCCAAGGATGCGACACAAAGATTTTTAAAAAATTCCCCCACCACAAGCTACCCTTTACATGGAAAAAATTTCAAAACTTTTGATTTTCTTAAAAGTGGCTCTAACGATTTTGATTAAAATCCCGTATATTAAAACTATTTATATCCGAAATAAATTGTATATCTCAAATTTTTTGGGAATAGCCTCTGAAGACCTCTTTATTCTGGATGAACTTTATCGAATGTTGCTAAACTGCTAAACCGTAAAGAGATAAACAAAAACTTACTTCACAAAAAATGTACATCACGTCAAAATACACAATTTATATCCTTTACGTTTTTGTTGTGGAGGTAACCGTTTCCGAGATATTCCTTGTTATTGGCTTCAATTGTAAAGTACTTAAACTTTTCTTAAACAGGAAGCGTCCGTTTTTCTTTTGTTCTAGTCCTGGCCAAGCAAAGAAGCAATTTGCAATGACAATTGCATAATGATAGCTTTTAAAACATTTGAGTATCACTTTAGCCTAGTGCATTACCTTAATTCCTTTCTACTTATAAGAACTAAGTAATAAGAGTATTCTCCAGTGTTTATTTTGATTAGTATTGGGTAGAAAGAGTAATACTCTTTTGTAGGAAGATTATAGAGCAGCTAGAGAAACGTATGTGAGTGTAACACATCAGATTTTTAAAAAATCAATTGTGCACTTGTGCAAATTGCATTCTTCAGAAAATTGTCACGTTCTTACATCGCATGTTTCTCATGTTTTCTTTTCTTTCTTTTTTTTCCAGGTGTAACCACTTTTACCATTTAAGATTTTTCTTTATGAGCACTGTTTATGTATCCAAAGCACCAGTGATCTCAGATGTTAATTTCACTACTTTTTTCACGGGAGATGTTGGATATTTCTCATAAAATTTACAATAAACATTCAACACTAGTTTTTTTATCACTATTCAATGGTTTACAGCCTTATGGTTTATGTAATTTGATGAAAATGCAAAGGAAAACTCACAGCGACCACCCTCCATGATTCTAAACAGCAACAACCAACTGTCGTTACTGTGTAAACAATATTGGTGAAATCAAGTGACTCATACGATTGACATGTTGGGACTTGAAGCTGTGTTTAACAGAACAAATTGGTGACAATTTAACTCTCAGGTATTTGTATAGAATATTATACAATTTAAGAATAAATTCATTCTGTAATTTAGATTGTTAGCATGGGATTCCATTCTTGGGCATACTACTACACTGCTGTCTGTGGTGCACTGGCTACATGGATCCGTTTTGGTGAGGATCAACCTAAGAGCGAATAGAAAATACATGCTCCACCTAATACCTCGTCAATGAGAATTATAATTATCATGCACCTGAAAACTGACAATAACAAATCTTAGTTTCCCAACCAACATAACCCTTAGATTTGTTACAACTTAGCACATTGCATAACCAGGTGTATAAGTTGGTATGCTATTTAACAAAATGCATTTGATTCAAGAAATAGCAGCCAAAAAACAGTTATTTTTTAAAAATGATATCACCATTAATGCATCCACACATGGCAAATTATCCAAGTGTCTTTTTAAAACCTTTATTTGTCATTGAGAAACAAATACAAAATAAAGCTCTAATTAATAATATATGAACATCCAACTTCAATGCAAACATAAGGCTCAAGCTGCAGATGATGAAATAAATACCTAGTCACTACCGTTTTTGAAAATCTTGCAAAATGGGACTCAAATTATTTTCCCTTGTTTTCTAAAGAACAATATAATAACCTTTCCTGTTATTTAAGGGGGGATGTATGCGGTATTGCAGCTTCATACAAATTTTAATATAACTTCATTTCTGTTTGAGATATCCTTACGAAATTTTAACCCCAGTTACAGATATGTTCAAGAATGGGTGTGTGGATGATTTTCTACACATACTATGTACATAGTATACAGAAGGTATTATATTGCACCCAAAAATTAGGTGTCAAAATTTAAATGAACATATAGTTTTTGAGGTCCCCTGAATTCAAAAATAGTCCCCTGAGTTCAAAAATAGAATTTTTAGAAAAAGGTGTGTGTGCATGTGTGTGTGTGTGTCTGAGCATAGCTCAAAAACTAAAACACCATTATTGGTATTCAAGTTCAGTATCCTCCAAGGATCCTCCAAGGAACTTTACATGGAAAAATGTTTGAAAAGGATATTTTCTCATAAATGGCTAACAAATTTTATTACAACACAATAATTTAAACATATTTACATTACAAATAAACTGTACATTTTTAATTTTCAGTGAATAGTCTCTGGAGACCTCTTTATTCTGGATAAATTTTGCAGAATTTTGTGTAATGGCTAAACCATAAGAGTTAGACCAAAAACTTACCACACAAAAAATGTAGATCTCGTTAAAACACATATTTTATGTCATATTCATTTTTTATGTAGAAGTGACTGTTTCTGAGATATTGGCTTCACCTTTATATTACTTATACTTTTCTCAAATGGGGCTATACAAAGCAAAACAAACTTCAATTGTTTCACATAGCAACAAGCTTTTAAAGGATTTGACCATTGCTTTAGGCTAATGTATTCCCTTATTTCCTTCTTACTTTAAAGAAAGCAAGTAATAAGACAAATTATGCCAATATTTATCTTGATTAGCAAGATGTAAGAATAATCTTTTGTAAGAATAGTTTGTATTTGAAACAGCTAAAGAAATTTATGTGAATGGAACAAATCTGATTTTTTTGCTTAATTTATGCCATTTATAATATTTAAAATACAGGTCAAACTAAGATACATTAATCTTGAAAACTCTTGAAGTAATCCTTTTAAGATTTTTTTTCAGAAGCTACAAACATATAAATGAGAAAAGTTGTGGAATAAAATTTTTCTGAAGGTCTTTGTTTTTTTTAAAAAAAAATATTTTATTATTTTGAAAAAATTTTAGGACATTTTACTACATGTATTTCCACGTATCTTACCTTTTATAAGATTTATATAAGTCCTGTTCCACAGAAAACTATATTCTTGTATCAAGAACTATGGAAAGTTTCATTACAATACCTTACATACTTTTGGAGAAACATGTTTCTTACCTAATGAAAATGTATGTTTTGGAAAACTGAAAGAGAAAATTGAGGCATTATGGGAAAAATTGTTTAATTTTGGCCATTAACATACTCCTATTACAGGCACTTGTTTCATCAGTACTTTTCTTTTTTAGTCATTCAATATGGCTTTTACTAATTCTCTTGTAAGTTTTCAGACACATCTAGGCATTTTTGACAATTATACAAGAAGTACAATCTAAAATTTTGATCAGGAAAAACAAATTCCAAACAAAAACTTTTGATAACTTTTTTAGCATGTATATTTACAAACAGAACATGCATACCGCCATCTTGCTTCTTCAACCAGGTATCAGAGCTTTCTGAAAGATTTGCATGGCTAAATAGGAAAGAAAGTTGAGTGAACTTCTTTAGAAATACTCTCTGACACTTTATACAAACATATTTTTAACACACTTCTAGATGAAATTTAAATCTGAAACTTTAGGATTATATTCTTATGATGTCAAACTAATTTATAATAGTAAGCAGAAAATTGATTTTTTTTTACCTCAACCATGTACCTTAAGTATGTATATTTCATTAAAAATATTTTTAGCACTCATACATGTTCCCAATTTTTCCAGAAATCATGTAAAATTTGGCATGCATTTAATGGCAATGGTAGGTTATTCATGCATGATGCTTGTCCCAGTAGCAAGTTCTACATTAAAGTAAATATGTCTACTTGCACTACTGCAGTAAAATCACTAAAGTTATATGTGGTATTAATTTGTTGAGTTGGTTTTTTAACACTACATCACTTACATTTTTATTATGAGAGACTAGTTTCGAAAGCCTCTGCTTCTATTTTCAACCTCACGGGTCCAACTCAACAAATTAATACAACATATAATTTGACTGTCACTGTTACTAAATTCCTCCAAACATCAATCACTAAAGTTACTTTACTGCACTAGTACAAATGTATCACTTGAATTTAAGGCAAGTAATTCATTATCTTCCATACATTGCTTTCAATTTAAAGTAGTGGTCCAATGCTTTTGAGATTTATTAGCTTAAAACTATGAATTTTTAAATTCCTTCAACATACTCACCCTGAGTTCATCAAGATTAAATTCTCCATATTCTCTTCTTGTGCCCTTTCCATTGGTGAGTATACCACAGCCAGACATCATTGTGGTTCCACTGCGCATATTAGTCATTGTAGCTGGAAATTCTAAAGCTGTCGGATTATGAGTTGTTATGCCCACCTCTATACTTCCTGACCATTTGTCAACCAAGCGATCTATTCTGATCTGCAGAAAGTAAATATGATAGCAAATCTCTTAGGCAGGGTTTACAATAGGAACATCTTACAGAGTGTGCATATTCAATCAATAGGGACACATTCAACTGAACTTCTTGGAAACAATTATGTGAAGCCAAAGATCTCAATGGCTGTTGACCATGTTTCTTCTTCTGTCAGTAAAGTCTGTAAAGTACTGTTGGTATTTTTCAGAATTTTGCTGCTCATACTGAGAGCTCTTTTCCTGGCCACTACCACTGAGTAGGTCTTATGCTAATAAGTGTCAGAAATTTAAACACTTTATGCCTCACCAACTAATCACTTTTATCTAATGTCTGTCCAATACCCTTCTTTGCACTCAATGAGCAGTGATTCCTATTCACCATTTAGCATTTTCCACCACCTATGCTAATTGATTAAATTAAATATTTATAAGCTTTCTTGCTCAATTATATGCATTATATTATTATAAGAAATATATTTTCTTAGTCAACATGACAACCATAATAATGAAATCATTATTAAAAATAATATAACTAGTCATATTCAACCAATTATTCTATTTGAATATGGTCTGCAAGTGCTAACTGTAAGGTATCTTAACTGTTCATTATGATGTATTAGTAATGTTACCTACGGTTCACATGCAAGTTGCAGCAGCTACATAGTTTAGATAATTCATTATAATATAATTATATATGATATATTATGATCTGCGAATGATAAAGCCTTCCCCTGGTGAATTTGGGAGTATAAGTGTCCAAATTAGCATGACTGTGGCAATTCATATGACTATGCACATTAATAAGCATATTAATAAAAAAAATAATTAATTAATTAATTAAAAAAAAATATCTACTTGCATACTGATATTAGAAGCAGGGAAGGCAGAGAGATACTCTCATTTTTAAGCAAGATTTAAACTTAAATCAAATCTCAGTTAGATAAGATTCTTTTTTGGGGGGTTTTCCTTTTCCTAGTCAAATGATGAGTAATTTTAAGCTCAATGGACGAGTAATGGGTAATTTTAAGCTCAATGGAACCCATTCTCATTTGAACATCACTTCATCCCATTTCATTTTTTGTCTGATATGACCTACTAGATTAAAGGAAAAAAAAAAATCTTGCAAAAACACTTTTTCACCTCAAATAAACTTATTAGGTAAAAATAATTGATGGGAAAGAACAGGGATGTGAATTCATAAGTAAGGAGTGATTCCTATTCAATATAAATAATTAACTTCAATCTTGTTATTATCATGCAATACTAATTTTATCAACAAATAACACCATGTATTTTTATGCCCTTGTTTTGCTTTAAGAGCATAAATTCAAAGACAAGTTTCTAGACAATAGGAGCCTTAGACCTAATGAAAGAATAGTATAAAGGCTTTCATTACAAGCAAAAGCCTATAGTGAGTTATACAGGGTGTTAATGAACCATGTCAAAATAGTCTCAAATAAGCAGATGTCTTAAACAAGTAATTTGTGAATGAACTAAGGCCAGTCTGTTCAAAGTTCACAGTTACGGTCATAAGTTTCTAAAGTTAATGATGCACCATTAGAAAGCACAACATATAAAAATGAAAGGTCATTTTAAATGACCTCTTTCGTGCAATGACTATGACATTAGCTTTCAAATAAAAGTTGTTCCACTTTGAATCTCGTCCACCATAATACCATATTAGCCTAAATTTTTAATTCATGTTTCAATTCAGGCATTTGAATTTAGACATACCTATCAATGCAATTCAATTACAATCCTTATTAAAGAAAGGTTGAATGATGCTTAATATTTTAGTATGCTGTACTTCAAAATAGGAAGCAATTTAAAGAGGGAAAGAAAGCACCAAAAATAAAAACATCACATCATAGACTTGTCTTCACACCATTAGAATACAACACAGAATACAAACACATAATATCCACTGCTAGAAACAATGGCTTCATCCAAAAATTAACAGATAAATAAATCAGAAAATTTAAACAACGGAAATCACAGAAACCACAAAATTGACCCCGCAATAGTAAAACCTTGCTTCTAAAAGTTTACTTATTACCCAAAACTACACCACAAGTTTCACAAAATATTCAAAAAACACAAAATTACACTTGCCCCCCAGAATAAGCTCAGCCTACAAAAAATGTTCTGCAACAACCAAAAAGACCAAATCCCAGAACATAAAAATCAGGTATCTACAGAATAAATTTCGCAGATTGCAACAAATTTTACATTGGTAAAACAAAAAGACACCTTGAAACAAGACTTAAAGAACACATGAGAGCAGTAAAATACAAACAAACTCACAAATCTGCCATTGCACACCACTTTTGGTCTACTAACCAAAATAGTACCTAACATACACTTTGTAAAACCTGCCAGATATGCAGCAGAGCTCAACGTCTGGGAAAAAAATCCATATCATTAAAAACCAACACCATGTATTCAACTTTGAATTGCCGCCACAAAATAGATTGTGGAAGTTCATCACCCAGCTACCACGGACTTTCAGACCTCAACTAGAACACCCTGTGGAAATTCAGTTGGAAACCATCGACAATGATGCCCACATGGCATCGAAACTGGTCTGGAAAAATTACATAAATGATACTTAAGTGTTAACAACCCAACTCAAAAATATTCTATTCATTCCTATCACTGTTCCGCAAACACCCTTTCATTAAAATTGTTCTTAAACATCACAGTCTTTAACTCAGTTTTATAGTAACTTCTTAAATTGGCATTTTCAAGACAAAATTAGCAGCAGCAAAGGAACGATTATCATACTCTAACCAAAATTACTGGTGTGCGTTGAAGAACTCTATTTATTCATTCACTGCAAATAAGGTGCATATTTGCATGTTCTCTGTATTGTCTCACAGACAATCTTCAGCATGTAGCCTAGCCTTGGTGAGCAGAATCAAGGAAATGACAGCAATGTTATTGCACTGGCCAATCAGGATTGCATGTTTCACAGCCCTTCTTTGTGTGGAATTAAAAAAGAATCTGATGTTTACATTTGCATGACTTTTCCTACCTATTTTTGAATAGTTTATTCTTCTATTTCATGCTAATCGAGATAAGCATTCATAGAAATAGTCTCGTTACTTATTTCCTTATAGGCACAAAAGAAATATAGGAATATGCTAGGCTAAATTGATATCAAATCTTTGAGAGTGAAATGCAATTCTTCTCTACCTACAATGTATGTGTAGAAAAAATAAAAAAATTAACTGATGATAGGAAACAAACTCCTTTGGGTCATCAGCCACATGAGCAATTAAAGAACTGCCTCTAGAGTAGGCAGTGCAAGAAGGCAGTTAATTGATGTTCAGTGTCACACTATCAATTGATTTTCATGGCTACACATCTCGAGAAAGCCAATAACGAGTAGCTGAAAATTATATTTTTATACTCATGCAGCACTTTTATAACTTCCAAGCCAATTTTTCAATTGGCTTTGCTTTAATGTCAACTTATCTGCATCTGAAACCAATATGTCTAACACCATATAACTATATTATTTTTAGCTGTGAACCATGCATTGCCATCTCAAATTGTTTATATCAGGCAAGTCTACAGTCTGTGACATTTTTTGGTATAGTTCATTAACACCCTGAATAAGTATAATAAATATGTGCTATATTGCATCTCTCTTTGAGTATTGTCATAGTTTATACAAAGTGTAAGAGCACAAAATTCATGCAAATACCCACCTCGAAAAGTTCATTGTCCCGTAATGGACGATGTGTCATTACTACACCATTATTGAACTCGTCAAGAGGTCGCCTTCGCTCTGCTGAACGATTATTGCATGACAGCTTAACCAATGTACCACAGCGCTCATGGAACTGCAATCTGTCACTGATCCCACTATTCCCAACAACTACACCATTATGCTGCTGAACTGTTACACCAGTATTTACATTCATATTTACATTCAAGTTTGTCACCAAATTCGTTGTGGATGTTATCATAGTATGGTCATTGTTGATTTCTACTTCTGATTCTGATCCTGGAAAATATAACAAACAATAAGCATCATTGTTAATGCATAAAAACCATGAAAATAAACATTCTAAGAGTGATTACAAGAAAACATATGAGGCATTTAGAATAGCAGAGATTTACCCATCAATGCATGGTCTTTTTAATTTCTCTTGCAATATAATAGTATGAAGTGTACACTTGATAAATATAAATGTGAGTAGTTATATACCTTGCGATGAACAAAATTTGCATTTGAATATAGCATGAAGTTCAACCTTACATGCTGCAGCTAAACCTCAAGAATACGAAAGGGTATGAGCTAATGGCCTTTTAATAGAAAAAACATTTAAGTCATTTAATAGAGAGTGTTTCAGTTACTAGTCCTTCAATCCTCCTAAATTCAACCATTTTAAAAGATTTAGTGCTTGCCAGAATTTAATCTTTCCTGTATGATGAGATCTGTTTCATTTTACATGCCAACTATCTTCCTTATGAATATGATTTTGAAAACATAGAATTACACCTAGGGAGAACAGAAGCATAACAGATTAGCATCTGCAGAAAGAAAGCCCTTTGGATGTCATTTTAATAGAAAGAGATCAATGGAACTGTTTAACGAGTCAAAAATTTAAAGTATTTAAACGATTGATTAAATTATTAAATGATTCCATTATAATGGTGCTCCACTGTATATAAATATTCCTAATTATTTATGAGAAAGAGATCAGTTTAAAAATGTTAAGAGGTCTACAACATCACAAAGCAAAATGACAAGTTCAGGGCACTAAATTTTCAGAGGGAAGCATTTTTTTTAAATAAATTTTATGTGTTGCTTTAACTTCTTGGTCATATTGTGACGGATCTGTTAGGTAAAATACTTTATTAATGTTATGTGGTGGACAGTAACCTAACAGGACTCATCCCTGCACTATACTATACCAAGTATATGGTGATAGGGTGCCTGCTTTCATCATCTGTAGTCAGATGACAGCATACAGCCAGACATTGAGGCCACATTCCCATGTACCAGACTCTCTTTGCTCTGCGACAAGTAGATACATTAAGGGTGCCATTCAGACTAGCAGCACCATCACTATTTCCATTTATTTTCAGTTTTACTGTTAATTTAGACTGAGGGTGTTAACTTTGGGCCATGGTATTAAATATCCAATCCAGAATTGACCTTTGTGACTATGGGAAACCATGAAAAGGCCTTGCCAGATTGGTCAGCATAATTTGAACCTGGGACCTCCTAAATGTGGATCTTAGACATTACTGCCTAAGCTATTCCACTCAATGGAAGAGATTCTTTCCTTTCCCCCCCCCCCAATAACCACAAAAAGGGATTTGGTATTAAATTGCTTATATTGGAGAACTTAGGGAAGTATATCTGCAAAAAGTATGGGGAAGAGTTATGGATATCATTACAACTTTTTTCAACTAGTTAACCAAATAAGTGCACTAGGTTATTTTGCCAGAAAAACTTGCAGATCTTATTCACTTCTTCCTTATATTTCCGCAACTAATCACACATGCTATAATAATATATTTAGTTATCAAAAAGTATGAATCACACACCACAAGAAGAGGCAGCAGTAGATGATGTGTTAAATAACTGAATACTCCTAAACATTAGTGCCAAGCCTAGATCAGTGCTTACATCAGCTTTGATGAGCTAAACTTTACACCTTTTTATTTATTTATCTATCATATACATAATATGATTAATTAACTAGCTAATATACTTATATAACATATATTTTCATTTTTAAAGAAAGTAGTTTCATTTGTAACATGCATAAGTGCATACCTTAAATTTCAAAAATATGTTTGAAAACCTAAAATAAGTGAAAAATTGCATTTTATAATTATATTTTACAGTAAAGTACACTGGTTAAATTCTTAATTCTGTATAATACTTTTTTCTTTCTCTTCATGTACTAACTACATTGTGTATAGAGAAGGTATTGTATTCCACCCAAAAATTTAATACCGAGATTTCACCAGAAATACATGTTTTGGGTCCCACTGAATCCAAAAAAAAGCAACACACACATGTGTGCATGTGTGCGTGCATCTGTGGACAGCATAACTCAAATCGAAAAGACCATTGAATACCAAACTTGGTATATATTGGTATTTAAGTTTGGTATCTTCCAAGGATGCGACAAAAAGATTTTCAAGAAAATTCCTCCACCCCAAACTACCCTTTACATGGAAAAAATTTCGAAATTTTTTTTCTTCTCAAAAACGGCCCTAGTGATTTTGATTAAAATCTCTTATATTTAAGATATTTACATGTCAAATAAAATTTATATCTTGAATTTTCTGGGAATAGCCTCTAAAATCCTCTTTTCTTATTATTAACTCTTATTTTTATTGAATTTTGCATAACTAGTAAACTGTAAAGATAGACAAAACCTTACTACACAAAAATGTAGATCACGATAAAACACACAATTTATGTCATATACATTTTTTTCGTAGAGTTAATCGCTTTTGAGATATTCCTTGTTATTGATTTCAGCTTTAAAAAACCTATATTTTTCTCATACAAGAATTTGTAAATTCCTGTCCATACAAACAAAGGAACTTCAGTCACATAGCAACCAGCTTTTGACTATCACTTTTACCTATGGTACTTCCTTATTTCACTTCTACTTACAAGGAAGCAAGTAATAAGACTGTTTCTGCTAATTTTTTCTCGATTAGCATGAAGTAAATAAAAGCATATGCTTTTTAACAATAATTTGCTGTAGAGATGTAGAGAAAGTCATGTGAATGAAACACATTAGATTTTTATAGAATATTTTAATATGAATGTATTGCATGATACTAAGCAAAGCTTTAAATGTGCTTTATTCTCAAACCTCATAATTAGCTCACACATCTGTTAATCCAAGGGTCTCATATACCAGGGTAGATCAGAAAGTAACAAACAACTTTTTTCTGCATTTGTATCATGGCTAGGAAGTTGAAATTTCACCAAGATATAGTCTATAGTCTATTCGTTTCTCATGTATAACTCTAGCAAGAGTATTATGATGTATGCAACAAAAATGGTGTGCATGTTACTATTGTCTACTTGTGGTAAGCAGTACCGTATAGTGCAATTCTTATGGACTAAAGGGCATGTCGCAAATGAAATTCACAGGCACATGCATCACATGTATGGGGACGATGTACGGACCATAATAATGTCTTCAGGTGGTGTGCATTCTTCGAAGACAGCTGTGATGCCTTTGTGATGCACCACATTCCGGAGAGCTAGCAACAGCTGCAACCACACAGAATGTCAGGGCCATTGATGTGGCAATTTTGGATTATCGGCTGATCCAACTGTGAACCATATCTCAGAGTTCAACATTATATGATATTGAGCATAGCATATTGCAGTTTTGTGCAGTTAGGGATCACTGGTTGCCTTAGAACCTGACAGACGACCACAAGGGCCAGTAAATGACAACAAGCTTGGATCTTATCATGTTACACAGCAAAAAGCAATGACTTTCTGAAGGAAATAATCACTAGTTATGAGTCATGGGTATATCACTACATGCCAAAAACAAAGCAGGCCTCTATGGAGTGGAAACATGCTGCTTCCCTGGCAAAGAAAAAATTAGCAGTGACTCAAGCTGCTCACAAAGTGATTGTGACAGTATTCTAGGAGATAAATGGTGTAGTACTACTGAACACAGGACCACAGCGAATGTTGTAGCCCACATTGCAGCTATTCCTGAGAAAATCAACAAATCAACAAATTTGGTTGGGAGGTGCTCCAGCATCAGCCATACAGTCCAGATCTGGTACTACCAGTCTTTCATCTTTTGGTTCTATGAAGAGATTCTTGGCCGGTAAACGCTTAGCTTCAGAAGTGAAAATAGTGAATAGCAGTTTGATGGTTATACTCCAAGCGAATGGACTCTATAAACTGTATTTTGAAACAGGTATCATGTTGGGAGAAATATGTTGAGAAAATTGTCAAAAGATGTCCCTCCAGTGGTTTGTGATGGCACCTATTATGCTTCGTATAAAAATTATTGTGTGTTACTTTCCGATCCACCCTCATACTAACTAGATATCTCTATTGCTTTTATAAATATGTCTACATCACTGATTGTTGCAAAAATTATCCAAGTTATTCATTCCATAAAGAATCCTTTAAGTTCTATATCAAAAGTTGGACGTATATACAATTCAAGATTCAGTAAACTCACATAGCATCCCATCATAATATGCCATACATGGAATTTAATGTTTATATACTATTATTAGACACTGTTGGTACTCAAATTAGCAAATAGTTGAATCAAACTTGGAAAAATTCAGGACCAAACCACAGAGCTGATACTGTAATTGCTTGAGCTACCATGATAAGATACCCATTCATAAAGTAAACCTTCTCATTTAAGTACCACAGTCAACTTGCTGGTAATTTCAAATATTGTACATAAAGCTCAAAGGCAATTTGCAAAGTTGCAAGATTTCTGAGCTTTATAGTTAACTGCTATTAAGTTTAATGCACATGCAGATACCTTGCCAAGGTAGCTCAAGTAGTAAGAGCACCAGCTCAGAGACTCAACTCCTGGTTGTAACATTGAATTTTTTCAAACAAATATAAACATTGCTGTTATATTTTAATTAATTTGTAATTCAAGTCTACTGGTACTTAGACTTTACAATTTGATAAATAATATATGCACTGATATAAATCATTGTCCTCATAGCATAGTAGATCACATACTTACAATACCCTGGTTTGATTCTTAGCTGTGGCTGCATTTTTTCTTCAAATTAATAAGATTTTAATAGCTTCAGAGTACAGTACTTTTACCTATGGTGTCTTTATGTATGTTCCCAATATTAAATGAGCCACCAGGATATCTGATAAATATCATTACTACAGGCTAAACTCTTATCACAACTATTGTTATAACATTGTAAGCAGCACAGCCATTTTGTACTTATACATGAGGACTACTTAAATTAAGCCCATAGTTTATTTTTAATTCAATGAACTTTTTCTACCACAGAAATATTTAATCTGGACCTCTTCTTGACCATTTTATTCAACTGTATTTCTTTCTGTTATAAACATAGACTGTAAATGATAATATTATACATTAACAAATCATTCTATAGTTGTAAGAAGGAATATAGGTAATTATTTTATCTGAAAATGCTACATCTGCACAATGTATTCAAATTGGAATTACTTTAAAGATCTGATAAGTAAAAAGAGAATAGCAACATATACAAATTTTTCTTGCAACTGCATTACTATGCTGAAATTTCTCAAAAATAACATCCTTAAGCCAGGATTAAGATGAACTTTTAAGTTAACACAAGTTAGCATGAAGTAAAGAAATGCTCCTAAACTTAATATCCATTTAGCATATACATAATTTAACAGTATATAGCTACCTCTAACTGGCAGCTCTAGTTAAGTTCAGCAAATGTGGCTGTTATGTTCTTTTTGAACTTAATAGCTTCAACTGAAAAAAATCTGATGTGTTCAATTCACATGATTTTCTCTACATCTCTGCGACAAATTATTCTATTTACTTCATCTAATCCAGAAACAATTAGCAGAAATAGTCTTATTACTTGCTTCCTTGTATGTAGAAGCGAAATAAGGGAGTACCATAGGTTAAAGTGAGTCAAAAGTTGGTTGCTATGTGACTGAATTTTCTTTGTTTGTATGGGCAGGAGTTGACAAATTCCTGTACGAGAAAAGTATGTTTTTCAAAGCTGAAACCAAAAACAAGGAACATCTCAAAAACAATCAACCCCAAGAAAAAAATATATATAACAAATTGTGTGTTTTAATATGCTCTACATTTTTTGTGTTTTAAGTTTTCATCCATCTCTAACAGTTTAGAGTTTTTATTCACCGAGGATATACAATTTGTACATATGGCTTCGTCAAGACTTACAACTAATTATTACAAGAAATATAAATATACAATATACAGGTGTGACAGAATACAGTTAAGTAGTTAAATATCTAAGTTAAGAAATTCATTTATGCTACAGTTTATCAGGTGAATATCTTTAACATATGTTATTTTAATCAAAAGCATTAGAGTCATTTTTAAGAGTATCAAAATTTTCGAAATTTTTTCCATATAAAGGATAGTTTGGGGTGGGGGGATTTTTTTGAAAATCTTCGTGTCACATCCTTGGACAATTACAAACATAAATATCAAGTTTGGTAATTATGGCATTTTCGTTTTTAAGCTAGCTCGCTCGCTTGCACGCACGCACACACATTTTTCTAAAAATGCTTTTTTTTGATTCAGAGGGTCTCAAAACATATATTTCTGGTGAAATCTCAGGATTGAATTTTTGGGTGCAATACAATACCTTCTCTATACACTATGTATACAGTATGTATAGAGAAAGTAAAAAAAAAAAATCCATTTTATTCCTTTAGATTGGATTAAAAACTCTTGAGTCGCAACAGCCTAAAGTCGAGTCAAGGCTTACTCCTGCTGCGCTGATCATTATAGGTGTCATGGATGGGGTGCAGTACAGGATGGTGGGACAGGGTTAGCGCCCAGTCCCTCCCAGCCAGTTAAAGTGGTCTACACAATCTGAAGCCACTACTTCATCAAGTAGCTCCTCAATTGGCCTCCCAGGGACCTCACAAGACTGAGTGAAGCCTGGACCAGGTCTCCCCCCAGCGAGAGAAAATCCCCATGCCGGTACCAGGAATCAAACCCAGGCCTCTTGTTTGGTAAGCAGTCATACTGCCACTGCACTAAGGAGACAACCAGATTAGATTATTGGTTCATTTATTCCCTGAAAGTGTTTACAAAACAACAAAAGAGCACAACAATTGTTCTATGTTGCATTCTTGGAAGATGAACTTAAATGCCATGTTTGGTATTTAACCAGCTTTTTATTTTTTGAGTATACTGTTCATAGACACACATAGACCACAAATATATTTTTCTTAAAATGTTCTTTCTGTTTCAAAACATATATTACCAGTGAAATCTCAATATTGATTTTTAGGGTGAAATATTTTTCCTACTTAGTAAATGTAGTAGAGAAAGTAAAAAAGAGCATAATTGCAACAAATCACTTATATACCTAGTGTAGAAAGTTTTTAATCCATTGAATTAGTAATATGACTGTGGAACTTAAGTTTTGAGAAGGAACAGATGACATGTATTAGTGCTTACATTACATTGCATTAATTAAATTGTCACTTATATTCCATTCAATTTAATCCCGGCTTTAGCCCTGTAACTTTTTGACCCAATAACCAGTTTTCTTATGTATCTGCACTTACATGCACATAAAATGAAAAATGAATGGAGTTTACACTTAGTTGCTTTACCTGTTACTTTGTGAACCAACTCAAGTATAAACTCATTTTGCATTTCATATATTTTTTGCATTTCACTGTGTACCACTTCCAGTTCTTTTTTGTTTTTTTATCATAAAACATACGTTTGCTCCTATACAGCTGAGTGATGTCAATGTATGAAATCTGTGATTATAAATGGAGAGGGTCCACATAAAATAATTGGTAAGTGGCAGTACAGGATGTAACAAAAATGTGTGGCACAAATTGTAGGACACATTCCTCACACATAGACAAAGAAAGTATGTTATATGAACATGTGTCTGGAAACGCTTTGTTGCCAACTCATTTTCTCCAAATTATTAATTGTGGGGAGCATATATGAACACAATGTTAGAATCATGAGGAACATGCACTCTTGGTTGCATCTGGTTGCATTGTCATTTTGTAAGTGCACCACCAGACTTTTGTTTTACATGTCCCTGTTGCTATTTGGCTTGTGCAATAGCAGTGTACACAAATGCAGAGATGGTAGATGCCCATTTGATGTATGGATTAGCAGACAGCAATGGCGCTCATGCTCCTTTGTGCCAGGAGATTTCCAGGACGAAGGTGTTAATGTCCGTTGGCTTCTAAATAACAGATTCAGTAACAGACAGATCTATAGAGGTGGACCAATTGCCTGGCTTCCATATACGCCAGACCTAAATCCACTGGACTTTTATTTGTGGGGACATTTGAAAGCTCTTGTATATCCAACCCCAGTACCAGATATTTAGAGTCTCTGTGCCTCTATTATGAAAGGCTGCGAAACCATACACAGTAATCTTGGGATTCAACAGCGCATCTCAGATTTACTACGATGGCAGTTCAATGCTCACGGAGGGTATGTTGAACATCTCCTGTAAGAAAGAGTTGCATGTGGTATGTTCTATTCCTGTGTGTTCTCCCATGATTAATGAGTTGTAACATGGTAACAAAGCATTTCCAGGCCCATATTCATGTAATATAATTTCTTTGTCTACGTGTGAGAAATGTATCCTGCAATTTGTGCCATACATTTTTGTTACATCCTGTATACAACCTATAACATTGCTCACTTATTTTGATTGGGCAAAACCTTACAGGAGTAAAATTAGGGTTAGAGAAAATCATCTTAGTCACTTACTTTCTGAATCTGGCGCAGAAAGTTCAGATTCTGTGATGGTAACTTGGGCACATTTTCCATATAGATCAACTACAGCGAAAACTTTTGATGGTACGTCATCTGCTGCAACACCCTGTGATACTCCATTAACATAGAAAACTAGCTCACCCTGTAAAAAAGAGATGCATTTATCACTGGACACAGACTCCATGATTTACTTATATCCATTTAGAATTTGTAACAATCTGAGAGCTGCAGTTCTTAAACCATAAGCTTAAAACTGTGAAATGGTTGGTGAAAAACAAGGCACTTGCCAAATTTAAAATTAAGTTTAAAAGCACTTCAATTGCTTCACTTAAATAGCATTAAAGAGTAGGCACATGTTTTGCACATTGTAAAATTAACAAATAATGCTTATATGTTGTGTATCACATAAAGAAACATGAAAAGCAATTCAAATTTTGACATCCCAATAGATATTCCAGCCTTAGAACTTAAAATCAACAATAGAACTACTGCACCTGGATTAATACACCTGAGTTTTCTTTATAAACATGCATGCACCAACAAAAACTAGTTGCCAAGCAAAGACAACAATCATTATTAGCATGAAAATTGAAATGAAGTGTTGTTATGGATGTTACTAACACCTAAAACTAAAATATACTTTACTTTCGTATACATAAAGAGAAGATAACAATTCCAGAGACTTTTGAATCTACGAGTACACAACAAAATAGAAGAGAAACAAAGAAGCCAAGATGAACATATTTGCTGAATGAGCCATGACAGAGTAACTTGTGGAGTACTTTGATTACAAGCTTTTACAATAATGAAGTCTGCAAATCCCTTAAAAAATGACTACTATAGTTACATAGTGGAGCCAGAAAACACAATCATTGGTCTAACCATGAAAGCTGAAAATGATGAATAAATAAAATTAACTCTTCTTCTGAAAAACAGTAAACAGTAATTGCTGTATAAGGCATATTTCTTTGACTAAGGATCTATTATATAATTATTCGCTCTGAGACATCAATGAATTAACTTTTTTTTTCTTCTGTAAAGTAATACTGTGGAGCACAATAACTTGTATAATTGTTTTGTTTCACATTTGCTTCATACTCACTTCATTATCAGTAACTGGATGCCCAAGTTTCACTTGTGACATAATTTTTATTTTGCAATAGTTTGGGAACTTGTAAGGTCAATTTTTGTCACTGTTAATTAAATAAAAAACATTAGCATTTACCAAAAATTTGAATATATAAATGTACATTTAGGTACTTTCAAGTTTTCAAAATTTAAATTAGTAGGATTAGTAATTAGGATTTGAAATAAAGATACAAAATTAGTTACAATAATTTAATTAAAATCATTTCATTTGTCGAAGCAACTGTCTTTACCATCGTTGATATCTTGTTCCCCAATATTTCTTTCCATATAACGTTACGAGCAGGTCATGAATTTTCTGATGGTAGTGGTACTTTTAAGGAACATTATTTCTTAACTAGAGAAAATATGCATAAGAAAATAATGTTTTTAACCTAAGGTGAAGCTACATTTTAAAAAAATAATTATGGGTTCATAATCCCTTATAAAAATAACTTTTTGAAGGAGTGGAATTTAATTATATAGCGTAATTGCTTCACACAATGAATTGCCATAAAAGTCTATTTTCAAAGTTTGTTTCATTTATATCAGATTTCTTTTTCCTTTAACAGCTAAGGACACAACAATGGCTTTAGGTTTCCTCATGTGTAGTTATTTCCAATTTTTATATCTTCCAAAAACCCTATGCAAATGTGTTTTCAGGGATGTGACATCTTATCTAGATCAAGTTGTTATTCTGCTATATCCCTTTCCATTGAATTTCTTCAAGGTCTACTGAGTAGATTTTAAGAACCAGAATGTATTTATGCATGCAGGATTGAGAGTACAGAGTTTTTAAAATGTAAAAAGCTCATTTTGCAGATAAAAAGCAAACTAGGATGTAACCCTAAAGGTAGGTCACCAAAAGAAATAAGCAGGTGGTACAGAAGGCCATCTAGTGTAAGCAAACTACTTCCAAAAAGTAAATGTGAACAGACAGCTACAGCTGCCTTGACACAAAGTAGTTTGATACATTACTAATAAATATTTTGATTTTAACTTGCTAAGATAATACTCTTTATCAATAATATTCAGTTATAAACTTAATGAATAAGCTTATGTCTTGAAATCATAATGAAAGGGTTTAATTCCCTTAGTAGTTCTAAGTGCATAGTTTATAACCTGAAATAATATTGCATCCTCTTTCATGCCACTTAAGTAAACAACTATATCATCAGTATTTTGCCATATTTGTGTTTCATTTAGTACATTTTATCCTTATAGCCTTATGATACCAACCTCAGTTGTACGCATTACACCAATGCGATCCTCTTCTGTTAACTTGTCGAGGTCCACTCCATAGACCTCCACCACCGATCTTCCATCTTTTAATATTGAATTGCCGGACATTATCTGGAACAGTTTTATAATACAAATTTTTCATTTATTCCAAATTTATGTCTAGATTAGAAATGCAAGGAGTAAATTCAGAAAAAATAGCAGAGGCAAAATATTCTTCATAAAAGCATGAAATGAGCTCCTATGCACAGAGTAGGCAATTTTTAACTGTAAAAGCTATAAAATAATTTAATACAGAAAATTTAAGTCCACAATCATAAGCTACGCATTACCTTTTAAAATCAACCTTATGATAATTATTTAAAAGTAAATAAATGAGCATAGTACCCATGATCCATTTCGAAGATCTGTAGCACTTGATGGAAACTCTAATGTTTCTGGGTCGCATACTGTAACTCCAATCTCTATACTTCCACTCCATGCATTAATCTGAAATTAAATTCTTTACGAAATGACAAAGATTTCACATATTGTTTTGATTAACCCTATAGATGATACACTAATGTCAATAGCACTGGCACATAAATTTATTTTAATAAAGGAACTATACAGAATAACACTGAATAATTTTAAGGCATGTCACATTGGAATTATAATTAAGTACAGTAAAAACCTGCTTAACCAAGGCTCCATCTTAACATAATTAATTAATTAATTTAATGGTAAAATTCATGACAATGTACTACTAGTAACAATAATAATGAGCCAACTCAACATTCCTCAAGTTGAGCATGTAGGCGAGTCCAAAGATGAATTTCAGCAGGGATCAAAGCCATTCACAGATCTTCACACTTACTTCCAGGTGACTGCATGTTGCTTTGTTTGCTTAGTAGTAGTATCTCAACATTCACATAAGCACGTTTATGCTGTATTTTCTTATTGGGAATGTATGTCCATAAACATTTTGTTATTGAGCTCAAGGACATTAACATTTCTCAAATGTTGCTATTGGTATCACTATCACAGTATACTATCATTAGTATAAACATTATCGTCCACTGTTAGCTTGTCTTTCATTGCACCTATCTGATTGGAAGTGTTGACTGGGGCATTTGCCTCCAGTCTAAATTGCTGTTTCTGCAATGGCTTGCATTTACAATGATGTTTACAAGGTTGAGTTACCTTTTTGATTCTTTAACCAATGTTGGGATTTTTCACATTGAATTCAGCCTGCTCATCAGCCTATTCCATGGATTGTTTCTCTTGCATTCACTATGTCACAGAAATAACCATATCTTCACTGCGCAAATTTCCTCCAATTTTTGGTGTTTCAGGCACTAAATGCAATTTTGGGAGCTACGTATCAAATAATGCACACATACAGCACAAATTTCTTTATTATGTCACAATCTGGTATTTGCTGAACAGTACCGGAAGTAACAGTAGTACTATTGGGTTGCTTGCCTCATTGACTGTGTTATCAGTTATCACATCACTTGGTGCGTGCCAGAAAAGATTTTTGCATTTTATCATTTGAGCTGGCTACAGAGGCAGTAATACCCGCTGACATAGTTGGTGAATGAGGCACAACTGCTGCTCACAATACTTGGAAATCATGGCCCTTAAGTATACTCCATACTGTATATTTTGAGGCATTTGCACTATACTGGCTTTATGAGGACAATCTGTCCTAAAGTATCCAGCTATATGACAATAGCACAGGCTGAGGTTGACACTGGTATGTATCTAATCCTCTATAACCATCAAAATCAACAAAGTGCGAATGTTGTTTTGGCAGTCATATTAATAGAGCAAACACCAGCAAAACTGTTGCCCTCCATGGTGCAGTGACTACCTAAGATCACAGATTCAGATTTTTTCAGACGTAAAAGCTTAGCATGGCTTTCTTTGGAAGGGAAGTAAAGCTGTTGGCCCATGTCGTAGATATATGGCATGCAAAAGAACCTCAAGCCTGATAAAGAGGCCTTTGAACAAAATTAGGCAGTCTTATATGCCCAACATATAATGGACACTGAGAACCACAGTTCTTAAAGAGTGTCCATAAATAAACCTCCACTTCATTTCATTTCACCAGTATAAAATCTATCAGACTATTATGTGAGATTCCAAATATTATGCAGCATATCAATGAATCGGTCGTCTCCTTAGCGCGGTGGTAGCGCAGCTGCCTACCAAGCGGGAGACCTGGGTTCGATCCCCAGTACCGGCGTGGGGATTTTTCCCCCGCTGGGAGACCTGGACCGGGGTGCACTCAGCCTCGTGAGGTCCCTGGGGGGCCAATTGAGGAGCTACTTGATGGAGAAGTAGCGGCTCCAGGTCGTGAGGACCGCATTAACCGGCCGGGAGGGGCTCGAGGTGCTGACCACGTCTCACCCTCCAATACTGCACCCCATCCATGACGTCTGTAGTGGACCGAGATGGGGGACGCAGCGGCCGGGCGGTAGGCCAAGGCTCCCCGTGAGCTGTCGTGCCATGGAGCTAATATCAATGAATCTCCCATATGGATTGAACTTATCTTTTATTATCTCGATAGACAACTCAGGTGGTATGCGATACATTTTCACAATCCTATAACAGACACCAGAATGCTCGATTTTTACATTAGCATGCTTCCCATTTGAAAATATGAATGGGACTTCATCTTGTGTTTTCCCTATTTCCTGTATTTCCATTTGTAGTTTAAAAGACAGAGAGGTTTAATATTATCTAACTGTATCAATTCTACTTATTCCTGATCCTGAGGTAATTTCAAGCTACATGAATCCAATAGCAGGAGTTTTCGGTGTATTATATCCAAAACTCGCCTTAGCAGTGTTCTTCCTTACAAAAATATATGAAATACAGACAGTAACCTATAATGTCACTTTATGTAAGTATAAGCAGCATTTATTGTATGACTGGCCCACATCAAGGCTGGGGTTGAAACTGATTACAATTAATTTGCTTCTTACTTAATTTCAACTAAATAAGGATAATTATTTATCTTCCTATCTTACTCAAACTGAAAGATTTATTTTTACTAAGTAATTATTATAAAGTATCATGCTGCCCATTGAAATTGGTCATGGCTACTTATTCAGTTAGAACCTGATGTTTAATACTAAATGTGTTACACAAATTTATGCACATTAATGATTCATATATATATATACAATACCATACATTTTATCACCATATAAAAGACATTGCCTTGTATATCCCATTTCTTTGCCCTTTTAATAACCCTCAGTCCTTAACCATCCAATCTCCTCTTTTTTATCTTTACATCCACAATCAAAATACTATTTTCTTTGCCAGCTATTTTTCATCAAGACAAAGAACAGATAATGACCTCTTCTTCATTGGTTCACTAAATTATAGCTTAATATCTCTAAATATTTTTCTTACACTCTTCCAGAAGCCCTCTCCATACATCAAAGCCATTATTTTCCAAATCAATCTTTAAATCACTCACCCAACTTTTAATTTGGGCACACCTTTTCTTAGTGTTTAAACATTGTTTTAGTAAATTCCCACTTCATCTAAATTCAAGATCTGAATCATTATTTTCCATTATTGATCCTTTGTTTGCTACTCCTTCTATTTCAACTTGTGCAATGTTACTGTGATCCCAAAAAGTTCTTACAAAATATTCTGTATACTAGTTCCAGTAAAATCTTCCAACCATTATGGAATCCCTGTAATTCAATACTGTATAACATAACTCGTACATATGCAAACTCCAAACCAATTGACATGGAACATGTTTAGTCAGCCAACCTCACATAATGTTTTGGGGTCCCCTGGGTCCAATAAAAGCACTTTAAAAAGGGGTATGAGTGTGTAGATGGGTGGGTACATATATGTATGCATGCATGTCGGTGTGTGTGTGTGGGGGGGGGGGGGGGACAGCATAGCTCAAAAACAAAAAAATGCTGTTGAATACTTGGTATCAGCTAGAGAAAATTATGTGAAGAGAACACATATTTTTTGTTTTGTTTTGCATATTTTTAACATATAGCCATTCACTAGGATTTGATTTTGATTTTAATAATTTGGCAATAGACTCTTATAAAATAATTGTTTGGCAATGGACACGTATAAGACAAATGGCACCATAGATAACCTCAGATGCATTGTCACCTTGCTGTATCATAAGTTTGAACAACTTGCAGCTTTATGTCCTGAATTGCACAGTCACATCCATGTGCCATCTTATGTATGATGTCCTTGGAAAGTGTTGTATTCACTGGTTTGCTGCACTGGTTTATCTCTTTTATTCTGTGGGTGAATCATGGGTCATATTGGGTACCTAATTCAGTATATAGCTAGCAACTATTTTAAACCCCCTTCCCCCCCTCAAAAATGCAGTCAAATTTGCCAGTGTGTAAGATTTGAACCAGGGATCTCCTAAAATCAAACTACTACACGAGCCATCTTGATCAATAAGAGTAACTTAAAATGTGACTGATGTCCAGAGTTATTATCCTCTTGTCCTAGATATGCTGCAACATTTACAAGTAGAGTAAATTCAATATGCTAAAAGGAGAAAGAAATAAGTTCCTGAGGCAGATTGTGCAGGATGGTATTTATACAACTAAAGCCGTACGTCTGGCACACAGACCTATGTGCATGTCCACACTTAGGCAATCTCAATGTGATCAGGAAGTTAAAAAATCTGATATGTTGTTCCATTCATATGACTTTCTCTACATCTCTGTAACAAATGACTGTTAAAAAGCTTATTCTTCTATTTACTTAATGCTAATCAAGAAAAATATTAGCAGAAATAGTGCTATTACTTGCTTCCTTATAAGCAGAAGCGAAATAAGGGAGTGCCATAGGTTAAAGTGATAGTCAAAAGCTTGTTGCTATGTGACTGGAGTTGACAAATTCCTGTATGAGAAAAGTATAAGTTTTTTAAAGCTGAAACCAAAAAAGGTGGTAAGTTGTGTGGTACATTTTTGGCCATCTCTTATGGTTTAGCAAGTATGCAAAATTCATCCAGAATAAAGTAGTCTTCAGAGGCTATTCCCAGAAAATTCAAGATATACAGTTTAGTTGTCAGGTAAATATATTTAATATACAATATTTTAAACAAAATCGTTAGAGCCATTTTTAGAAAATAAAAATTTAAGAAAAAAGTTCCATGTAAAGGGTAGCTTGAGGTGGGGGGATTTTTCTGAAAATCTTCATGTTGCATCTCTGGAAGATACTAAACTTAAATACCAATTTTGGTACTTTACCAACTTTTTGTTTTTGAGTTATTGTGTGCGCGCACACACACACCCACCCACACACTCTCACTCACTCAATTTGTGAGATTATTTTTAGAATGCTTGTTCTGCATACCTAAACATGAAGGTAATTTTTTATTCTTGTGTCGTGAGGATGGATATCTGTATTTATGCATAATTCTCCTTGATTTTTCTTAATGTTTTATAACTTCTGCTACAAAATATACATGCTAATGGTAAAATGCTATTATTCCTAAAGTGTGGTCTATAGGATGTACTGTTGTTTATTCCACTTAATATTTTATAGTGCTCTCACATTTTTCTCCCCAAAACTTAATGCCATATTTTAATCAACTATGAAACTGAGCAAAATATACATTTTTCAGTCCTACTAAATTTAATGTACCTTTTAGACATTTGAGCATATAACAAATGAAGCCAAGTTTAGTGGCTAATTGATGAGTGTGACTCCCATTTAACGTTTTCATTCAGGTATATACCCAAGAATTTTGTTTCTCCTTTATGTTAGTTTGTTATTGATTTTGATCTATTGCAACCAAGTGTGACCTCAAAGATCACAACTGTCACATCAAAATGATCACCTAACACTCCTCTGCAATTCACCAAAGATTTGTCGGTTGAATTCTGTAACACCTGTACATAAGAGAAAGGTTAGCCTAGTTTAGATTGGGTGTTTGGAAACTAAGGGGAATGAGGAAGGGGATTATCCCAAGATTGAGTCCCATCTATGGGGACATGGAAAATGAAATTCATATTATAATTCAATGTAAGGCCACAAAGGATTGAAGAGAATATCTAATAAATAATAGTGAGGAACAAAGAAACTGCAGTTAGGAAGATTTTGAAGATCAGAAGCAGATACCTAAATAAGGGGAGCTTTTGTGGAAGGTAATGGAAATAGTCAGTTGAAAACATGATACCTATATCAATTTAAGATGACAAAGGATAGTTATTAAATATTATAAAATTTTGCATAGTGAAATAGTTATGACCTGGCCAACTAACTGGGGTTCAGGTCAGTCCGAACTATGTATGCACTTAGCACATTAATAAATACATTTAAAAAATTGTAGGAAGTAATTTTACAGGGACAAATTAATCTAGATATATTAAAAAAAAAATTTGACACATGACTATAATACCATAAGAGATACACAAAAATGTACTACACAAAAAATGTAGATCTCGTTAAAACACACATTTTATGCCATATACAGTGGAGTTGAACATTCGAGATTCCTTGTTATTTGTTTCAGTTTTAAAATCCTTAAAACCGTCAACTCCTGGCAACACAAAGAAACAGATTTCAATCCAAAAGCAACCATATTTTAAAACATTTGATTGTGGTTTAGTCTAGTGTACTCCCTTATTTCCATTTTACATATAAGGAACTAAGTAATGAGACTGTTTCTGCTAGTGTTTATCTCAATTAACATGAAGTAGGTAAAAGAATAAGCTTATTAACAATAATAATTTGTTACAGATATGTAGAGAAAGTTATGTGAATGGAACACATCAGATTTTTACTTTCTCTACATGTACTAAGTACATAGTGTATAGAGAAGGTATTGCACTCCACGCAAAAATTTGATACCGAGATTTCACTGAAATTATGTTTTAGGGTTCCCTGTATCCAAAAAAAAAGCATTTTCAGAAAAAGGTGAGTGTGATTGTGAGTGTGAGAGTGTGTGTCTGTGAACACAATAACTCAAAAACGAAAAGTCAATAAAGCACCAAACTTTGTATTTAAGTTTAGTATCTTCCAGAGATGCAACATGAAAATTTTGAGAAAAATCCCCCCACTCCAAACTACCCCTTACATGGAACTTTTTTCGTAAATTTTTATTTTCTCAAAAATGGCTGTAACGATTTTGATTAAAATATTGCATATTAAATATATTTACCTGACAACTAAAATGTATATCTTGAATTTTCTGGGAATAGCCTCTGAATACTTTATTCTGAATGAATTTTACAGAATTTTGTATACTTGCTAAACCATAAAAATGGACAAAAACTTACCACACAAAAAATGTAGAGCACATTAAAAAACACAATTTATGTTATATACATTTTTTTTGCGGAGTTGATCATTTCTGAGATATTCCTTTTTTTTGGTTTCAGCTTTAAAAAACTTATACTTTTCTCATACAGAAATTTGTCAACTCCAGTCACATAGCAACAGGCTTTTGACTATCACTTTAACCTATGGTACTCCCTTATTTCGCTTCTACTTATAAGAAAGCAAGTAATAACACTATTTCTGCTAATGTTTTTCTTGATTAGCATAAAGTAAATAGAAGAATAAGCTTTTTAACAGTCATTTGTTACAGAGATGTAGAGAAAGTCATATGAATGGAACAACATATCAGATTTTTTAACTTCCTGATCACATTGAGATTGCCTAAGTGTGGACATGCACATAGGTCTGTGTGCCAGACGTACGGCTTTAGTTGTATAAATACCATCCTGCACAATCTGCCTCAGGAACTTATTTCTTTCTCCTTTTAGCATATGAATTTACTCTACTTGTAAATGTTGCAGCATATCTAGGACAAGAGGATAATAACTCTGGACATCAGTCACATTTTAAGTTACTCTTATTGATCAAGATGGCTCGTGTAGTAGTTTGATTTTAGGAGATCCCTGGTTCAAATCTTACACACTGGCAAATTTGACTGCATTTTTGAGGGGGGGAAGGGGGTTTAAAATAGTTGCTAGCTATATACTGAATTAGGTACCCAATATGACCCATGATTCACCCACAGAATAAAAGAGAGATAAACCAGTGCAGCAAACCAGTGAATACAACACTTTCCAAGGACATTATACATAAGATGGCACATGGATGTGACTGTGCAATTCAGGACATAAAGCTGCAAGTTGTTCAAACTTATGATACAGCAAGGTGACAATGCATCTGAGGTTATCTATGGTGCCATTTGTCTTATAAGTGTCCATTGCCAAACAATTATTTTATAAGAGTCTATTGCCAAATTATTAAAATCAAAATCAAATCCTAGTGAATGGCTATATGTTAAAAATAAGCAAAACAAAACAAAAAATATGTGTTCTCTTCACATAACTTTCTTTAGCTGTTCCATGTACCAACTATTCTTACAAAATTTACTCTTATCTGCATCATGCAAATCAAGAGAAACGTTAACAGAATTGGTCTTATTACTTGTTTCTTGTAAGTAAAAGGGAAATAAAGGAATACATTAGACTAAAGTGTTATTCAAATGTTTTAAAAGCTGATCGCTATGTGAAACAATTGAAGTTTGGTTCACTTTGAATGGTCCATTTGAGAAAAGCTAAGTAATTTAAAATTAAAACCAATAACAAAAAGGTCAACTCTACAAGAAAAACATACTATGTGTTTTAATGAGATCGACATTTGTTGTGTAGTCAGTTGTCTAGTTCTTGTGGTTTAACTGTTATGCAAAATTCATCCAGAATAGAAGCCTTTAGAGGCTATTCCCAGAAAATTCAAAATATACATTTTATTTGTGATGTAAATATCTTTATTATTTTAATCAAAATCATTACAGCCAACAACATTTTCAAAAAATGTTCCATGTAAAGGATAGTTTGAGGGGAATTTTCCTGAAAATCTTTGTCACATCTTGGAATATACTAAACCTAAATACCAAGTATTCAACAACATTTTTTTGTTTTTGAGCTATGCTGTCCCACCCCGCACACACCCACACGCATGCATACATATATGTGCCCACCCATCTACACACTCACACCCTTTTTTAAAATGCTTTTATTGGACTCAGGGGACCTCAAAACATTTTTGGTGAATTTTTTACATCAAATTTTTGGGTGGAGTACAATATCTTCACTAGCTACTATGTGCATTGTATGAACAAATGTGTTAAAGAAAGTAAAAACAAAGAATAACACACTTTTTTTTTATTTCTTGTATTACTGGCATAGAATTTTAAATGTTCTAACTTGAAAACACATGCGCTTAAGGAGAAAAATTATGTAGAATTATATAACTGTATCTGTAAGAACCTGCACAATGAATTTAATGGCAGTTTTTATAAACTGTCTCCAAAATACTTCATAGACCATAGTAAAAGTAAAGAAAATTCAAGTTCCCATTCCTTAGACATGTTGTTTTATGAGGAGAGAATATCTTTCTTAAGTAGTTTATTACTCTTTTCTTACTACTGCTTTAGTAAGGCAAACAAGATGTTGCATTACACTTAAAAATTTCATACATGATTTCAATGTAATTCACAATTTGAACTCCCTGAATTAAAAAAAAGAATTGTTTTGAAAAACAACAGCATAACTCAAGATCAAAAAGTAATTTAAATCCCAAACTTAGTTTTTAATTTCAACATCTTCCAAAGATGCAACATGAAGATTTTCAAGAAACTCCCCCCCCCCACACTTAAAATGGCTCTAAAGATTTTAACAAATATCACACATTTTACATTATAAATAAAATGTACAGCTTGTATAATCTTGAATATCTAATAAACATTATGGATAGATGAAAATCCTAAACAAAAATCTTGTATGTTCCATTCACATGACTTTCTTTATCTCTCTGTAACAAATTATTGTTAAAACGCTTATTCTTCTATCTACTTCATGCTAATCAAAGTAAACATTAGCAGAAATGATCTTATTAATTCCTTCTTAAATTGTGAATACACTAGCCTAAAGCAATAGTCAAATTTTTTAAAAGCTAAATACTATGGGATTGAAATTGTTTTTATGTATAGCTGGGAGTTGATAAGTTCCCTTATGAAAAAGTATTTTGAAACTGAAACCAATGAAAAAGAAATCTCGGAAACGTCAACTCTACAACAAAAGTTTATATGACATAAACTGTGTGTTTTAATGAGATCTACTTTTTTTATGTAGGTTTTCATCTATTTCTCATGGTTTATCAGTAATGCAAAATTCATCCAGAATGAACAGGTCTTCAGAAGCTATTCCCAGAAAATTCAAGATATACATTTTATTTGTGATGTAAATATTTTTAATGTACAGTAATTAATCAAAATCGTTAGCCATTTTTTTAAAAAACAAAATTTTCACAATTTTTCCATGTAATGAGTAGCTTCTTTGGTGTGGGGGGATTTTCTTGAAAATCTTGGTGTCACATCTTTAGAAGATTCCAAGCTTTTAGAGAAAGAAAGAATAATAATAATAATAATAATAATAATAATAGTAATAAAAACACACACACATTGCTTTAAAAATGATTTTTTTGGACCCAGGGTACCTCAAAATATGTTCCATCAAAATCAGAGATCAAATTTTGGATGGTATACAATACCTTCTCTACATTCTATGTAGATCTTATTAAAACACAATTTATTTCACATGACATTTGCGCAATAGGCACCTAAGAGATAACCATTATTAATGGTTCAAATTTTTCAATACTTTGTCATTATTTTCAAATCCTTTAGATTTTATCTGTTCCTTGCAATTGCAGGGAAATAATATAGAGTTTTAAGACCAGTATACAGCCTATCTTACACATTTGACTTAACACTATTTCCCTTTTATCTTTTCCAAAATGTGTATGTAGCTATTTCTGCTATGGTTCTCCTAAGTAAAATGAAGTTTTCCTAAGAATAGCTGTTTTAACAACTAATAAACAACAGAGGTTAGAGAAAGTCATGTGAATGCAAAATCCTTATTTTTACTCACTCTACTCTGAGCTTATAGTTAAGTAGAGAGGTATTATATTCCTCCCAAAATTTCACTACAATTTAACAGGAAATACATTTTTAAAATTTCTATCAAAGAAAGAAAAAAAAGTTTAAAAATGAAGAGAGAGAGAGAGAGAGAGAGAGAGAGAGAGAGAGAGAGAGAGAGAAAACAGCAAAATAAAAAATGAAAAGTAGGTTCAATATCAAACTCTTAAGTTTAATATCTTCCAAGGGTAGGACATGCATATTTTCAAGAAAATTAACCCAACCCAATAACCATTTCCTAGTCAGCTTACCATCCCTGTATTTAGGACTGACACCCTCCTAGGACTAACAAACGGATGCCTAGGGGGCAGAAGCTATTAGGTAGTCAACAGCATGAAACCATAGAATGGAGAACCTGGAACAAATGGTCGCTAGGCTTGAGCGTGAGGAAGAGCATGATATGAAATGCAAGTGAAATGGATGATAGGAAAGATGCCGGTGGAGCAATTGGTGGAATGAGTGACATAGGAAACTGAGTGCCTAGAGATAACCTGCCCAGATGCCGCTTCGTCCACCTCAAATCCCACATGCAGGCTCTTGGGATCGAACCAGACCACCTAGATGGGAGGTGAGCAGTCTAACCACTCAACCAACTACCATTTACTTAAAAAATGTTTTCGAAAAAAATTGCTTAAATGATTTTGATTATAATATCTCATATCGAAAGATATTTTAAGGCAAATAAATCCTATATCTTGAATTTTCTGGAAACAGCTGTGAAGTCTGTTCATTCAGAACTTTTGTATAACCTTGCATAACTAGAAAAAAATAAGCATAAATTAAAACATATCATGAAATGTTAGTTTACATTTCCAAACTATCCATTATTAATGATTTGATTTATTTCAATACTTTGTCATTCTTTTTTTAAGTCCTAATGATTTTCAATTATTTCTAGAAATTGAATGGGAACTATTCTTGTTGTGTATACTTCTTATTAATCATCATAAACTTTTATTGTACTTTTTATTTCATAAAATAAGAATTACATTTTAACATCCTTAAATTACTAATAAATTCTAATATAAGAAACACACAGTAGTCTAAAACAATATCAAAGTTTTGAAAATGGATTGGTATGTGATGGCATTTAAATTCCATGCTCCTTGCCCAATCATGAGACAAAATGAATATTGACTTACCACTTTAAAAAGTTCTTATTAGAAAATTCAAATCAATAACAAAAAATCTGATGTGTTCCAATCATGTGACATTCTCTACATCTCTACAACAAATTATTGTTAAAAAACTCATTCTTCCATTTCTTTCATGCTAATTGAGAAAAAATTAGCAGAAATGGTCTTTTTAATTGCTTCCATGTAATTAGAAGGGAAATAAGGGAACACATTAATCTAAAGTGATAGTCAAATCTTTTAAAAGCTGGTTGCCATGTGATTGAAGTACCTTTGTTTGTATGGCCAGTTGACAAAGTCCCATATGAAAAAAGTATAAGTATTTTAATGCTGAAACCATTAACAAGGAATATCTCAAAAACGGTCAACTCCATGGAAGAAATATTTATAACATAAATTGTGTGTTTTAACGAGCTCTACAAGTTTTGTCTATGTCTTTCGGTTTACCAGTTATGGAAAATTCCACAAAATCCATTTAGAATAAAGATGTCTTCAGATACTATTCCCAGAAAACTCAAGATATACATTTTGTTTGTCATGTAAATATATTTAATATATGATATTTTAATCAAAATCGTTTAGAGCCATTTTTGAGAAAATCAAAATTTTCGAAAATTTTTCCATGCAAAAGTAGTTGGGGGGTTGGGTGGATTTTCTTGAAAATCTCTGTGTCACATCCTTGGAAGATACCAAACTTATTACTTAACGGCCTTTTCGTTTTTGAGCTATGCTGTCCACAGACACACATAAACACACACACACAAACATGGACCTTTTTCTAAAAAGTTTTGGATTCAGGGGGACTCAAAGCATATATTTCCAGTGAAATCTCGGTATCAAATTTTTGGGAGCAATACAATACCTTCTCTATACACTATGTACATAGTACATACAGAGAAAGTAAAACTATGATTAACATAAAAAATAATTGTTTGACAAATTAAGTGTTATAATGATATCTACATTTTTGGTGCAGTGACTAATTTGTGCACTTATACAAAAGAAATTCAGAATTTAGGATTTCACCAGCCTATTGACAAGTATTCAAGACATACATTTTATTAGAGATGTAAATAACTTAAACATATGGTATTATAATCAAAATAAATATAGCTATCTTAAGACACACAAATTACAAAAAGTTTTTCAGGTAAAGGGTAATTTTGCTTGGGTACTTTCTTGATAATCTTTGCACCTAATCCTTGGACAATACTGAATAACATTTCTTTTTTTTTTTAATAGCATTTAATGCCCAGCTCACTGCATATGGCAATGGACCATTCCAAGTCTAAGATTAGGAACCTTCCTAGTAAAAATCTCAGTTGGGATGATGGTCCTGGCAGGATTTAAACATTGCCACAAGTCTTTGTCCTAACAACCTAAGCTACCTGTGTTGGTGTGCTGAACTAAAATACCAAATATCATATTTCACCAACTTTCTGTTTTTGGGTCTCTCTCTCATGCACATGTATGCACGCACACATACACATATTGCATTGCTTTCATGTAATCTCAAAATGCACATTTCCAATAAAATCTTGGTATCAAATTTTGGGTGGAATGCAATAAGCCATTAAACAAATTATAAATAATGATTTACTTACAGCGTATAAACTGGCAAAATGCTACCTAATTTCAACAGCTTAAAAATAAAAATCTGATGTGTTCCATTCACATGACTTTCTTTACAACTCTGCAATAAATTATTGTTAAAAAGCTTATGCTTCTATTTATTTCCTGCTAATGGAGAAAAAATTAGCAGAAATAGTCTTATTACTTGCTTCCTTGTAAGTAGAAGCAAAATAAGGGTGTACCATAGGTTAAAGTGATAGTCAAAAGCTGGTTGCTATGTGACTGAAGTTCCTTTGTTTGTATGGACATGAGTTCACAAAGTCCAGTATGAGAAAGGTATGTTTTACAGCTGAAACCAAAAACAAGGAATATCTCAAAAACAATCAACTCCTCGAAAAAAATGTATGTAACATAAATTGTATATTTTAAAGTGCTCTACATTTGTTGTGTGGTACGTTTTTGTCCATCTCTTACGGTTTAGCAGTTATGCAAAATTCCATAAAATTTACCCAGAATAAAGTAGCCTTCAGAGGCTATTCCCAGAAAATTCAAAATATACATTTTATTTTCCAGGTAAATATCTTTAATATACGATATTTTAATCAAAATTGTTAGACCCATTTTTTAGAAAATCCAAATTTTCGAAAAAAGTTCCATGTGAAGGGTAGTTTGGGGTGGAGGAATTTTTCTCAAAATCTTCATGTCGCATCCCTGGAAGATACTAAACTTAAATACCGAGTTTGGTATTTTACCGACTTTTTGTTTTTGGGTTATCGTGTTCACAGACACACGGACACACACATTTTTTTCTGAAACTACTTTTTTTGGATACAGAGGACCCTAAAACATATATTTCCGGTGAAATCTCGGTATCAAATTTTTGGGTGGAGTGCAATACCTTCTCTATACACTATGTACATAGTACGTATAGAGAAAGTAAAAAACACCAACACTTAACTGACAAAACGAGGAACTAAGCAAAATAACATACAAACTTGTATCTTTTGATGTTGCTACCGTCAGTATTTCAAAAGATGAACTTTTATTCCAGTTAAAGAATTAGTTTTTGCTCATTAACATCTCACAAGAAGAATGCAAATTGGCAATTAAGTCAAATATTACTATGCTGTTATAGCATAAACAATATGTTTTCCATCATTGATAGGAAACTGGTACTTCTAGTAGGAATTGGTTTTTATAAAGATTCTATACAATGCTTTTCTAATGAGAAATCTAACAGCACATTGATTTTCCGAGAAAATGAATTTTATAAGAAATTCTTCTTTTAAAGTATGATATTCATCAAAAAAGCAGGATTCATCCTTCTAGTTTGAGTCCTGTACATATAATTGTGAGATTGTTTATTGTATGTCTGCCTAACTCAGGTGTCACCAATTGGTTGCTCTTTGAGTAAAGAAAAGAGAGAAAGTTTGATTCTTACTCTTTCTGAATTACCTACTGTAGAAAGCCTCTGCGTTAGGAAAGCAGGAACAAATAATTCCTTCCAGGGCAGTGGCAGTGTGCAACATTTTACATTTGAAATATGTAATCTACCATTCAAGATAATTATATCTGTTGTATGGATCATCACTGGTAAAAGAATTGCTTTATTACAAGTCTCTTACATTAGCATTTATATTTCTAATATGAACATATACATAGCTTCATATGTTTGATCGCTGTAACACAATAACTGGAAAAAATTACAATTATTGTAGTATTAACATAGTAAAACAATAAGCTCCTTAATTTTGTCAATACCAAAATAAGTTGAATATATACTTGCTTAGCTTCAATAAATAATAAATTACTTGAACATGTTTTGCAGGCAATGTTGCCTACATCATCAGCAGATTTCATTGCCTGTAAAATATGCTCAGGTAATTTTATCATTAACTGAAGCAACTCAAGTGTAAATTCAATTCACTTTATAATTTATGTGTAACTTTCACTTCGCTGTGTACCGTTTCCAGTTTTTTTTACTTTCTTTAGCACATATGTGCATATAGCATACATACATTGAGAAGGTATTGTATTCCACCCAAAAGTATGTTGCCATTTCACCGGATATAATATATATGTTTTGAGGTCCCCTGATTCCAGAAAAAAACTTTTTAGAAAAAGGTTTGTGTGTGTCTGTGTACAGCACAGATCAAGAGTGAAAAGACACCAAATACCAAACTTGTTATTTATATTTAGTATCTTCCTAGGATGCAACACTAAGGTTTTCAAGAAAATCCCCCAACCACAAACTATCCTTTATATGGAAAAATATTTGAAAATGTTGTTTTCCCCAAAAATGGTTAACAATTTGGATTAAATTATCATGTGCTTAATATATTTTTATGACAAACAAAATGTACATCTTGAATTTTCTGGGAATAGCCTCTGAAGACCTTTTCATTCTGGATGATTGTTGTATAGGTACATTTGGTATAACTGATAGACCATAAGAGGTAGACAAAAACTTAAAACACAAAAAATGTAGATCTCAAAAAGACACACAACTTATGTCATATACATGTTTGATGTAGAGTTAATCAATCATTTCTAGATATTCCGTGTTATTGGTTACAGTTTTAAGCTATTTAAACTTATCAAACAAAAAGCCATATTTCTTTTCGTTTTTTTTTTTTTTGTTTACTCCTAGCAAGTAAAGAGAACCAAATTACAATTTTTCCATATAGTGACCATCTTTTAAAAGATTTGATTGTTGCTTTAGCCTAATGCATTACCTTATTTCCCTTCTACTTACAAAGAAGAAAGTAATAAGACCAATTCTGCTATCTTGATTAACTTGAAGTAGATAAGAACAATCTTTTGTAAGAAACATTGTTTTGGAACACCTGGAGAAACTCATTTTTATCAGATTTTTTTGAGGGGGGGGGGGGTTTATGGTCAGTACTATTGTGACATATTGCAATACTAATAGTATGAGAATTAATGAAAAGAAAAAAAAAAACTTTTACATTTATAGAACCACAGGCACTTGCATAATGCTGCTGTAAATGTATTTTCTAAGTGCAGATCTTTGCTGCAAACTAAAACTTTATCATTCTGCACTTTCCACAAATAAGAAAGCTTCCTCCCATACAAGCATAAGTGTAGGAACCCATGACCTGCTTGTTGGATTACTTTCTGTTCCAGACATTAATTCACATGTGACACACTTTACAAGGAAAGAAAGACCTGACCACCTGTAAGAAGCCACTGTACTATATCACTTGTTTACTCACTGCAGTGCATGGAGCAAGTCTGCATGCTCTAGCACAAAATCAAGCGAGTTGGTGATGTCTGGTTTGACTTATTCATATAGATGCATATATACAGTGATGAGAAATCCATAAGTTGATAGTTTGTGGGCAAAATCTGAAGAAAAAACCCATAAAATAAAAGAACAGAAACTAATTTTTGCATTCTTAAATATTATAAGTTATCCAAAGCTTTATATGTTTTATTAATTTGTTGAGTTGGTTTTTTAACACTACGTCACTTACATTGTTATTATGAGGGACTAGTTTCGAAAGCCTATGCTTTCATTTTCAACCTCACGGAACCAACTCAATCAACCAATTATCCAAAGCTTGTTACTGAAACAGTTAAACTTCCTTGACATAGACGCTAGGAAAGAGATTTAACTGTATTTTTGTTGGTAGTGTTTAACGCCGGCTTTAACTAGGGGAAACTAGAGAACCTGGAGAAATCTCGCCCCAGCGCTGCTTTGTCCACCTTAAATCCCACATGTGGTCGCTTGGGATCGAACCCAGGCCATCTAGGTGAGAGGCGAGTGGTCTAACCACTCGGCCATGGCGCAGCCTCATTTATTTATTTAACTGTATGAAAACAATCAGAATGCAAGGAAGCAAATCCTACTAAATGTGAAAGTATATTGTATACATGTTACAGCAAAGTTTGATTTGAAATATGGTAAATGGCATTCTATTCTCTCTTTATACTTTGCATCATAAATATTAATGTTACTTCCTGGATAATGCACAAAATATGAAGACAATGAAACAGGCATCATATAAATGAAAAACAAGGTAAGCAGGTTAATAGTGGCATCATGTACAAGATGTTACAAGAACGCTTCCAAATTACATTTTGAAAATGAATAAAAATGATGTTCTGTCTTTACCTAAAACTTATTTAAGGACTTGAGACCCAAAGATGACAACTTAGCTTTTAGGCTTGTACTAAATACTGCCTCCAAGAAAAAATAGTTAAATTAATAAGTATTTATAGACTTTAAACTTCTTAAAAAATAAATATAAACTAAATTTACTCTTAGAAAAAGTTTTGACACACCTTATTTCAATTCAAATTAAGTTTGGCATTACTTTCATACATGGTCTGGATTTATTATTTTTGTTATTTTGTCATTAGAGCCATTTTGTAGTAACTTACTAGTTTGTTATAAATTTTTAGCTACAAAGTATAGCCCAATGTGGAGGGTCCAAAGCTGCAAAGTATAGCTGACGAACGTTTTTTATAAGAGGAGGAGTGGAGCAGTTGCAGCCGTAGGCCACACTACAAAGTGACAACAGGGCATTGCTGAGGGATCTGTGAAGCTAAAATCTCAATGACCTCAAGAAGTCAAAACCTCGGCAACCTAACTGTTGATGTTAGTTGAAGTTTCAACACTTTAAAATCTGGAGTGCCTGTGGAAGTTTTACATTAGATTTTTCTAAAATATTATCCAATTTATAATATAATATATTTAGTTCTAATATCAAAATCAGGTAAAGAGAAATGAGCACTGTTAAGTTACTGGTGCCATTTTGAGGCCAATGTTATAGCAAACATTTTAAAATACTCACTATAGTTTCCCTACAATTCAGTACTCACATAACAACACACACACCTTATAATACAAAAATCTTGTTTTTAAGCTGTCAAAAACCTCTGAAATGGTGAAGCAAATCCAATGAGCACATCAGAAAGACCATTATACAATTGAGGGGGTCAGCGCAACAGTGGTCTAACCCAGAAAAAGATTTCCACCACAAATAAAAATTGTTAGGTATATCTCAACATTATGTTAACAGTACTCAATGTGTTGGTTGTGTAATAATCTGGAAAAGTGTCAGTGAACAACCAGTTTGATTAAAATGAGGTTTTCGTTATTCTTAAAGAAAACAGGTGTGTTTAACTGAGTTATTCTCCATTTTTCAAAAAGATGGGTTAGACCACTGTTGCACTGACCCCCTCAATTGCTACCTGCCTTTTCAAAGATGAGGAGGAAAGTTTTGGTAAATAACAAATATATTAATATTTCTAAAGGACCAAATTAACAGTACAACTGAATGCAACTTTTCCTATCAACCAGTAGCAAAGAGCATAAGGGTACAGAAGAGAGAGCTTCACAGAACTATCAATGAACTCAAAACAAACAAAAAAAATAATAATAATAATAATAACAATAATAAACGAAAATATACAATAGTGTATCTCCAATGAACTTTTATATCATCAGCTCTGAACTAAACCATATGCCATCTATTGTTATAATGTTTTTAAAACGTTTTTTGTCCATTTATGCTAACCTATAAAGGCATAGAAGCGTGTTCTAATATTAGCGTTTTAAACTCATTGGGACATTTAAAGCATTAGCTTCACGCTGCTTCCTTGTGACTAGGTACAAATATTTCTAACATTTTAACGTTTTAAACATTAAAACATTCCTAAACATCCACCCCAGGTTGCTCTATTGAGAATTTATAACAAAGAATAAAATGATTCGCATTCGTTGCTGCTGATGCCAATTGGAAATAATCACATACAACTGCTTTAAGGAAATATCTTCTTTCAAAAAGTATTAGTTTTAAAGCATTCAAGAAGTTCTATTCTCGAAAACATGTTGAAACGGCTCCAGATTCATCAGGTGTAAACTCGCTCAACCTTTACTCAGAAAAAGTTACATAACAAGCCGCTGTTCGCAATTCAGTGAATGTATATATTTTGTTTTCTGATTATCTTTCACTAAAGTTTGTTATTTACGTTCGGTACTCTTCTATCATCTATCAACTGTCATTGATCTGCATGATATGTGGTAGAAAACATCATCT
Source organism: Hymenopus coronatus (assembly GCA_030762935.1). Taxonomy (NCBI): domain Eukaryota; kingdom Metazoa; phylum Arthropoda; class Insecta; order Mantodea; family Hymenopodidae; genus Hymenopus; species Hymenopus coronatus. The sequence continues at coordinate 82,980,147 of CM060891.1, forward strand.
CACCTTTTTATCTATTTTAACTTCGAATAATTGATTATCTGCTAATGGTTCGCTACTAAAAACTAATCCGTAATTGAAATCAGCGAAATTGCGCGTGGCGGTCCTATTTCCATTCTTTAACGTAACTCTTTCTCCACACTTTCTGTGAAACATCGCTGCCATTATGGTTTTACGGTTCCCCCACCATATTCCATTATCCCCATCGCGAATCCTGTTGGTGCATGCGCTACCCCCTCTCTCATATTTACATAATTTGTGCAAGGCGGATATTTTAAATTATGTTGCTGGGGTAACGCGGAAAAACGCCTTGCTGTCTCAATTATATATAGTTAAAATTTTATGCCTTCATTGAGATTCAGATGTTACTTAAAATCAGAATCCAGAAAACTAGAGTCAATGGTTGTGATTCTGAACCAGTAGTTATTACAAAAGAGGCTCCATTGGGTTTTGTACTGGCCCTTTGTTGTTTTTAATATTTGTGAATAGTTTTCCATATAATCTTAGCAGATAGTCAATAGTAATACTCTTTGTAGGTGTAACTAATGTATTTATTATGAAAAATTACAGCAATTAACACATTCACTCAATAAATCATTTGAACAATTCAGCATTTGGTTTGAAGCTAATAAGCTCTCATCACATTAAACTGTCATAAACTTTATTCAATTCAAAAAAAATGCCTAGGTAAATAACTGAATTAATTTCCAGGTACAACAATTATCCATTATAATTCATCTGATTTAAAGTTTCTTGGGCTTCAAATAAATGAAGAGCTCAACTGAAAAAAAAAAAAAAAAAAATTCAGCTATATTTTATTTTAATCTTAATTTATGATAACACACAAAATATATGTTTCTGCAGAAGCAGTAAATTAAAAGAATATAAAAGTGAATAGAAGGAGAAAAATCGGTTTTTTATTCTATAAAGCTTATTGTTGAAATGTTACTGTTTTCAGTATCATGAGAACAATAACTTGCTGAACTACATATACAACATATCTACAAGACAGTGAATATCCAGTTTGCTGGATTACTTTTTGCAGAAGATAGTGGTAGGTGTAATTATAGCTAATGATTTGAAACATCATTGCAAAGAATTACTGTAAAGAATGGAGACTAAAAGTGATCCAAGATAAGACAGATTATGGTAAATAAGAAAGGAAGAAAAATTAGTATGAAAAATGAAAGAATGAAAATAAAGTGTGGATATATTGAGAGAATGCAGTTATCTAGGAAGATAAATGGTGGCAGCAGATGGGAAAAACAAAAGAAATTTGCACTGGCAAAAATAAGCTGCAAATACAGGGTGTCAAATATAAATTCTTTATGGTTAGAAAAAGTTTGTAATTTGGGGTTAAGTTCAAAAATGTTATATGGGATGGAAGTATGAAAAGCAGATTTGAAGATCTTACTCAACTAAATTTGAATTGGTACAAGAAAGTACGTTTAAGATTGCACCAAAATGTTCCCCCAGAGTAAATTAGATAGATGGTAAAACAGTAGGTATTCACTTATCTTTAATGCTAATCAATTACTAAATGAATTTCACATTGTTTATTCAGATCAGATAAAGTGTTTAGCTCCAAAACATCTTTTAAAGTACTTTGTTATGAATGGCCTTGACTATCTACCAGGAGGTAACTAAACTACTATGTTTGGGACTGACTATTCTGCTACAACAAGCAGTGAACATAACATGAATACACTGAAAAAAATTAAAACATGCCTTAGAAATTTTATGAATAATAGTCGCTTGTCGTATTTAAATTCTTTGGCTATGGAAAACAACTGTTAAGTGAGCTTATGTCAGAGCCCTCATTTCTAGAATATATCATAGACATTTTCACAGAAGAGAAGAAGAGACAGCTGGAGCTGATGCAAAAGATTGTGTGAAGTATGTGTCAATATAACTCCTATTAGCAATGTAACAGCTTTTGATTTGTTCCTCAGTTTAACTGTCAGTTTAACTTTAGAGTCCTCAATTCAAAAGTTTATGCTACACCACTGCTTCATATTAACATTAATACCTTAAAACACATAACATCTCCGCAGCATTTCTCCCTCTGAGATGTAATGCTTGAAATAAGGCACTTGTAGAGGAAAATACTTCATTACAAAAGTGGTTTGAGACAAAGTGAAATATAATATTTTGTGATGCCATTTCTTTTGAATTTGAATATGTAGCAATAACATTTATTTTGTTAATTATTTCAGTAAATTATAATGAATTCACTTATATTAATAAATATGATTTCCAGTTCTTCTAAGCATCATACCATAGAGATGTCTCATTTCGACCAAAATTAATCTCCTTTTAGATGCTAAAAGTTATTTTAGTGCATTATTCTGTAGAGCAGAATAATGCACTCTCTCCCCCTCTCCCTCTCTCCCTCTCTCCCTCACTCCCCTCCCCCTCCCCCTCTCCCTCTCTTGCTCTCCCCCTCCCTCCCCTCCCACCCCTCCCTCCTCCCTCCCCCTCCCTCCCCCTCTCTCTCTCTCTGAACAGCCTAGCTCAAAAACGAAAGTTCCTTTGTATGGACAGGAGTTCACAAATTCCTGTATGAGAAAAGTATGTTTTTTAAAGCTGAAACCAGAAACAAGAAATATCTCAAAAACGATCAACACCATGAAAAAATGTATATAACATAAATTGTGTGTTTTAACTTGCCCTACATTTTTTGTGTGGTAAGTTTTTGTATATCTCTTATGGTTTAACAGTTATGCAAAATTCCATAAAATTCATCCAGAATAAAGTAGCCTTCAGAGGCTATTCCCAGAAAATTCAAGATATACATTTTATTTGGCAAGTTAATATCTTAAATATAAGAGAATTTAATCAAAATCGTTACAGCCATTTTTAAGAAAATCAAAATTTTCGAAATTTTTTCCGTATAAAGGGTAGTTTGGGGTGGGGGGATTTTCTTGAAAATCTTCGTGTTGCATCCTTGGAAGATACCAAACTTAAATACCAAGTTTGGTTTTTAACGCTCTTTTTGTTTTTAGAGCTATGCTGCCCACAGACACACACACACAGACAGACACACATAGAGATTTTTCTAAAAATGTTTTTTTTTTTTTTTTTGATTCAGGGGGTCTCAAAACATATATTTCTGGTGAAATCTTCGTATCAAATTTTTGGGTGCAATACAATACACTGTACATAATAGGTATAGAGAAAGTAAAAAGTACTTGGATATGTGTGCATTATGGATATGAAAGGGTAGTAATGACAAGAATAGCACATCAACTTCACTAGTTCACCAGTACTACAGTTTGCTCTGTCATATCTGTAGATATATAGCTCATCATGTCAGGAGCTATATAACACAGAGGAGGAAATGCTTTTCACTGGTAGGGAAACAATAATGCAGTCATGAGTCGGAAAACAATTTAAGGAGTGAGAGAATTCTCCCCCTTCCCCTAATTGTTTCACAAACTTTATCCAGGCAGGTAATTCATCATAAGTGAGATTTGTCTCAGGATCTCTTGAATGCAAGGCAGACAAGTTATCACATCACAGAGGCATACCTATATACCAAAGGAATGTTTACTATGCAAATTTTTACAGCCTAATGCGCTATGGCATAATTTTCTGGGGAACATGCTATGAGAGTGAGCAAATATTTAAACTACAGAAAAGGGCAATTAGAATAATAAGTGGCAAGGATAGTTGGTGCTCATGTAGAGCTCTTTTCAAAGAACAAAAAACATTGCCTCTTACTTGTGTATTGATATAGGAGATATTAACTTATATTAAAAAGATGTACAATCAGCTTGAATTAAATCAAAACCTCTATCAATATAGCACTCGACAAAAGAAGGCACTGCTTATTCAGTTCTGTAGAACCAACATAACTAAAAATAATGTAAAGAGTTTGGGTATTAGACTATTTAACATGTTGCCTCAGAATATCAAAGTAATTACTAAAATCCACCATTTTAAAAAACATTTAAAATCGTTCCTACTACTGCACACATTTTATTCCATAGATGAGTATGTATCATATTGTACAAATACCATGAGTTAATAAATCTGTGTTATAGTGTGTTTTCAAAATATAATGTGAATTACTAGCTCTTAATAATTTAATGATGTGTAATTGAAAATTTGTTTATTGTCTTATCATTTATCCACAGTACTACTGTACACATGTATAAAGTTAGTGGAAGATTTATACCATTGACATGTCCAAATAACAAGGATAAATAAATAAAATAAAAAATAAACACATAAATATACATATATGGCCTAGTAGATCATATCATATGACAATCCAGGATCCATTGAGCTTAGAGTTATCTGACATATGTCTTTTCAGGATAAGGAAAAAAACTGGAAAAAAAAAACCTTATCCAGGTAACTCACCCTAGTTGAGATTCAATCTTGCAACCTCTTGAATGTAAAGCAGACACACTATCACTACACTACAGAGGCCTACATATTATGCCATTAATTTTGTGTTTTAACCTTTAGGTGCTGTTTTACAACAAACATTGCAAAGAGATGTTTTAATAATAAGATTTATTAAACATCCAGTGAACAATTGTTTTACATTTCTTTTGCTGTACACTACTGTAACATGTTGTTATCTAATTTCTAGTACCTACTGTGTGTGTCACTTTTAAAATTTCATGATGGGAATATTAAAGACTCAATAAAGGTTATAGGAGTACTTCAAATTCATTGCTGACATCATCACCATTCTTTTACTAAAATGTACAAGATTGCAATGATTCACAGAAGTGGTGTTTACATCAAATGCTTGATTCTGGGCATGTAAGAAGTTCCCATGGTCAGATGATTACTTTCTTTTAATGCAAGTTCCTTTATATTAGTACATAGAGGAGGCCAAGAATCACTTGCAGAAGTTATAGCATGTAAGCTTTAATGAAAGAGGAGCTAGAAGGAGGCTATATAAAACAAATTTATAATGCACAAGGGATACAATAGAACTTTAGGCTCACTGTTATGGTGTGGGGGATAGCATGACTACCTCACAATCAAGAGTTCCTGAGTTCGAATCTTGGTTAGGATAAATTGTTTGGGCAAGATTTTTCCCAGGTTTCCCTTCTCCTGAAAAGACAAATGTCAGGTAACTAAGTTCTATGGATTCCAGGCTCATTGGGCATAGTTTCACCCATTTGATTCATTCATTGTCCAATATTAACTATTAGATTAAAGGACTTAAACTGCAACTTTATAGGATGCAAAATATCTTGGTGATATATGTTAACATTAGACTGTAGAGCAAATTAAACATGGATTTTCAACAGATGAGAGGATGTTCTGTTTGATAGCACTTGAGAGGAATGAAGTAGTTCAGAGAAGACCTAGAGAAAGATATTCACTGCATTTTCTCTATGATGAATCTTTTGATAGAGGCTCAGTATTTGGTATGGACAGGATCAGCAGTGAAGCAAGAATAGAAGAGTGTTAATTGACAATGGATCACTGATGACTCATCAGTTAATATAAGAGCTTATAGAGCTTATTTAGGCTGATATAAAACAATGTGTAGCGGTCAGAACACAACTTTTAAATTATACTCTGGAAGCGTATTTTTGAAATGTTTTGGAGAGGAGATCCTGTTTATCAATGTCATAGAAAGTTTTGTAATCCAAGATGGACATAGAGAAAGCAAAGGAGAAGAAATAGGGAATTGAAATAAAGACATACAGGAAATATCTGAAGAAGATGAAAGAAAAAATCTGATGTGTCCCATTCACATGACTTTCTCTATATCTCTATAACAAATTATTGTTTATTCTTCTATTTACTTCATGATAATCAAGATAAACATTAGCAGATATTCTCTTAGTACTTAATTCCTTGTAAGTAGAAAGTAAAAATCTAAAATGTTCCATTCACATGATGTCCTCTAGCTGTTCAGCAAACAAACCTTTTATTCAAAACGTTAATCATGATAAGCATTAGCTGAATTAGTCTTATTACTAACTTCTATGTAAATAGAAGGGAAATAAGAAAATGCATGGGCTAAAGCGATAGTCTCATCCTTTAAAAGATGGTCGCTATGTGAAACAATTGAAATTCCAATCTCTTTGCTTGCCAGGAGTAAACAAATGAGGCAAAAGATTCCTTCCTGTTTGAGAAAAGTTTAAGTAGCTTAAAGTTGGTTGGTTGGTTGGTTGGTTGGTATCTAATGTTGGGCAGTTGACAGTGAAGCCATTTGTTCTCTTGCATTCACATATTTTTATGTTATACTATCATGTTGACTAAATGTTGGGCAGCACAGAACGTGGTTTCCATTCATATCTTCTTTAAGTATACAGAAAGGACACAGAGGAGATCTCACTACACCAATCTTGAATAAATGTTTATTGTGTCTAAATGTTAGGAGTCTAACAATTGCTACAGAGGATTTTCTTGGTAGTGTAGTGATTCTGGTCGTGTTATTACATAAATTTTCCCATGATTTTCCTTTACTTTGTGATACATTATCTTCTTTTAGCTTTTTATTATATGTTGATATAATGATTCTTTTGATAGAGTGATAGTTTATTGGATCTGATGAATTTGAAACATTCCAGAAGTGGCTTAAATTTGAAACCAATAATCTGGAATATCTCGAAAATGGTTAACTCTACAAAAAAAAATATTGACATAAATTGTTTGTTTTAATGAGATCTACATTTTTGGTGTAGTAAAGTTTTGTATATCTCATACAGTTTGCTAGTTATATGAAAGTCGTCCAGAATGAGGAGGTTTTCAGAGGCTATTCCCAGAAAATTCGAGATATACATTTCGTTTGTCATAAAAATATCTTATACATAAGATATTTCAATCAAAATACATAGTTAGAGCCATTTTTTATAAAATCAATATTTTTGAAAAATTTTCCATGTAAAGGGTAGTTGGGGTGGGGGGATTTTCTTGAAAATCTTCATGTTGCATCCTTGGAAGATAGTCAACTTAAATACCAATGTTTGGTATTTAACCAACTTTTCATTTTTGAGCTGTGGTGCCAACAGACACACCACAGACAGATATCCAGATATACACATAGACCTTTTTCTAAAAATGTTGGTTTTTTGGACTCAGGAAGTCCCAAAACATGTGTTTCCAGTGAAACCTTGGTATTAAATTTTTGGGTGCATTACAATACCTTCTCTTACACTATATATATATAATAGGAGAAAATAAAAAGCCTAAAAAAGAAAATTTGATTGTGATACATAGGGTCTTTATCAAACTAATAAAGCCCCTGCTACTCTAAGACCAGGTATTTACCTGACAAAGCTTGTTAACATGTGTAAATATAAGCAAATGCTAGAGCAAGTTGAACAGTGACAGAGCCAGTCATCAAGTGGTGTGAAGGCAGTGGTATGTGTGTTTTTACTTTCTCTATACGTACTATGTACATAGTGTATAGAGAAAGTATTGCATTGTACCCAAAAATTTGATACTGAGATTTCCAGAAATATATGTTTTGAGTCCTCCTGAATCTATAAATAGCATTTTTAGAAACATGTCCGTGTGTGTGTCTGTCTGCCTGTCTGTGTGTATGTGTGTGTGTGTCTGTGTGTCTGTGGGCAGCATAGCTCAAAAATGAAAAGACTGTTAAAAACCAAACTTGGTATTTAAGTTTGGTATCTTCCAAGGATGCGACACAAAGATTTTCAAGTAAATCCCCCCACCCCAAACTACCCTTTACATAGAACTTTTTTCGAAAATTTTGATTTTCTAAAAAATGGCTCTCTAATGATTTTGATTAAAATCCCATATATTACTGACATTTACATACCAAATAAAATGTATATCTTGAATTTTCTGGGAATAACCTCTGAAGACCTCTTTATTCTGGATGAATTTTACGGAATTTGCATAACTGCTAAACCGTAAGAGATGGATGAAAACTTAAAACACATAAAATGTAGAGCACGTTAAAACACACAATTTATGTTATATAAATATTTTTCTTTGTGTTGATTGTTTTTGAGAGATTCCTTGTTTTTGGTTTCAGCTTTGAAAAACATACTTTTCTCATACAGGAATTTGTCAACTCCTGTCCATACAAACAAAGGAACTTCAATTCACATAGCAACCAGCTTTTAACTATCACTTTAACCTATGGTACTCCCTTATTTCCCTACTTAAAAGGAAGCAAGTAATAAGACTATTTCTGCTATTTTTTTCTCGATTAGATGAAGTAAATAGAATAATTTGTTGCAGAGATGTAGAGAAAGTCATGTGAATGGAACACATCAGATTTTTTATGGTGTAAAAGTCCATGTCTTCCAGCAGGAAACCTAAGTGACATTAGGTATAAACTCTCTTCAGTGCATTAGGAAAGTAGGTCACAGGCACAGAACTGCTATCGCTACTATACAGTTCTCTTTAATTAGAAAAATAATTTGATGTGTTCCATTCATATGACTTTCTCTACATATCTGTAACACATTATTGTTAAAAAGCTTATTCTTCTATCTACGTCACGCTCATTGAGATAAACATGAGCTGAAATGGTCTTTACATGCTTTCTTGTGAATATAAGGAAATAAGGAAATACACTAGGCTGAAGCAGAAGTCAAATCATTTAAAAAATGGTTGCCATGTGGTGGAAATCCATTTCTTTGCATGGCCAGCAGTTGACAAGTTCCCATGTGAGAAAAATTTAGGTATTTTAAAACTTAAACCAATAACAAGGAATATCTAAAAAATCGTCAACTCCATGAAAAAATTGTATATGATATAAACTGTGTGTTTTAATGTTATCTACATTTTTTTGTATGGTAGCCTTTGTCTATCTGTTACAATTTACCAGTTTTGCAAAATTCAGAAAATTTCAACAAAATTCATCCAGAATCAAGAGCTCTTTAGAGGCTATTCTCAGAAAATTTAAAATATATATTTTGTCATGGAAATATACAGTATATTTATCAAAATCGTTAAGAGCCATTTTTGAGAAAATCAAAATTTTTGAAAATTTTTTCCATGTAAAGGGTAGTTTGGGGTAGGGGGATTTTCCTCAAAAGCTTTATGTCACATCCTTGGAAAATACTAAATTTAAATACCAAGTTTAGTATTTTACTGACTTTTCGTTTTTGAGTTAACATGTTCACACAGGCACACATGCACGCATACATGCACACACTCACGCATGCACACACACACAAAGCTTTTTCTAAAAATGCTTTTTTGGATATAGGGGAGCCTAAAACATGTATTCCTGGTGAAATCTCGATATTGAATTTTTTGATGGAGTGCAATACCTTCTCTACTTATGCACCATGCAATATGTAGAAAAAGTAAAAATGGAATCTATGAAGTATGAAATAATACTAGAAATATTGTTAAGCAAACCAATGCTTTGAAATTACATTAAAAATCAAATTTTGGCCAAATTTGATTATTTTGTGATTGTAGGCCTTTGTACTTCTTACTTTCTCTACACACACTATGTACATAGGTATAGAGAGGGTATTGTATTCCACCCAAAAATTTGATACAGACATTTCACTGGAAATAGACATTTTTGGGTCCCCTGTATCCAAAAAAAGGATTTTTAGAAAAAGGTTCATGTGTGTGTGTCTTTGTGTCCGTGTGTCTGTGAACACGATAACTCAAAAACGAAAAATCTGTAAAATACCAAACTTGATATTTAAGCTTGAGATATTCCTTGTTATTTGCTTCAGATTTAAAATACTTAAACTTTTCTTGCATGGAAAGTTATAAACTCCTGGCCCTACATGGAAACGGATCTCATCCACATGGCAGCCAGCTTTTAATAGATTTGATTATCATTTTAGCCTAGTGTATTCCATTATTTTGCTTCTACTTACTAGGAAGGAAGTAATTAAGACAATTTCTGCAAATGTTTATCTGGATTGTCGTAAAGTAGATTGAAGAATATGCTATTTAACTATAATTTATTACAACGATGTAGAGAAAGTCATGTGAATGGAACATATCAGACATACTGCTCCAACATACCACTTCCTGATGATCAAGACCCATTTCTTCTTCCTCTGTTGGTGGTTGTAAGAATTTGGTGATGAAATTTTGCACCTTTAGACTTCGGAGAATGCACATTTAAAGGATCATAAACTACTGGTTAAAATAGGCTTTTTCAGACCATCAATTATATATTACTTTCTTTAGTACATATGTACAATGTACACCTATGGATAAAAAAAGTGAGTCTTGTCTGGAGCACTAAATTGTATAAGTCCTATACGGCACATCAAATTGCATAGCAGCAGCAGCAAGTTGCCACAAGTATCAAATCTTAATATTACTGACCCATATGATCAATAATCATAATCAAATACAATTACTTAAGCTTCTTCAACACAAGCCATCAATATGGAATAAAAATATTAACCACACAAAACATGTTACAGTTTATATTGTAAGGTATTACTAAACCTGCCACCTTCCCTGGTATTCACTGTAGCAAAACATAGGTTATTCCTCTGGCGTGCGTTGGAGGTTTGCTTCTTGCATGTAGCAAACATATTTTGTTTCCTTCTCTTAATGATGTTGAATCAACACAGAGCGACTATTTATTTTAGACATACTTATTTCATATCAGTACATTCAATAATATGATATTTATTATGATGCTTCTTTAAGGGTTTATTCCATCAAACAGCAATTAGCCACACACGAAAGCATGTGGTGTGCAGAATGGTATACAAATGCATCAGATACAAACGTTTTCTCTCAATTAAAACAAAAATAGAATTTGTATAGTATGACAATGTTTTGAAACATTTTTAGGAATCCAATTTTGGGTAAATTTTGATCTTTTTGTGAGGTAGGAACGTTTTTTTTCTCAACTCACATTTCACAAACCAATCCAACACGCTCTTCACAAAATAATTCAACAAGAAAATTCTAGCCGCAACTGGAATAATGTGATATTATAGAGGAGTTGCAATTTTCTTCCACACATAAGGGAAAGATGATTGTCTATCATCCAAAGGGGTCCTGATACAATGCAAATTACGTAATTTCACAATTACATCGTGGTCACGCATCTGTATCGTGTTGGGGCTGGATATCAAGAGGCGGTCTAGAGGTGCTGTGGCAGCTGGATGATACTGAATGGTGTGCAGTACATGGTAATACTTGATAATATTTTTATTTCCTCTGTGAGATATCCTGAAGGACTTATTTGAATTTGTATAGGATAATCATCCTGTCCACACATCTCAAAATATTTCAAATTGCTTTTCAGAGAGGCAGAATATAAGACTGGTAGACTGGCCTCCCTGTTCACCAGATTTGAACCCTATTCAGAATGTATGGGCTGAGATAAAAAGGGAGCTGCACTCTATTTTACCTGCAGATGGCCAAAGAACAAAAGATGGCTTCTTGTTCACATAGTGCAGGCATTTAATTTTGTCTATCTCCAAAGACTGAGGACAGTTTTACAGGCTGAGGGTTCATACACTCCATATTAGTTATTTTTTTTTAGAAGATTGTTTATTTACTCATATTCTTGTAGTTTTTTAACATAAGAGCTAGTAGGATTATGTTTTTGTGCGCATAGATAGGCCCATAACTTCAAATGCTAAGTTATATTAATGCAATATCATGTTCTACATATCCAGTCATAAAATTAATAAACATAAAAAAAATTAATAAACAGCTCAAGATTTGAACCTAGAAACTTATGAGTGGAAGCAATAGCTTTGTAGCCTCTCAGCAACCATAACACTATTCTGTGACATCTTTTTAGTAGGTACTCATAAGTCAAACATTGCACTGTCAGTCACAGACCATTATACAGTTCTTTTGTGTACACTGTGAACACAGCTTTTATGAAGATTCATGAAGCTGTTCAATTGACACATGAAATCTGGGAATTACTTTTTTTTTGTGCTCATGAATGCACATAGTAGGTAGAGATGGTAACTGTATTCAACCCAAAAATTTGATAACATAACACTGAGATTTCACCAGAAATATATATTTTGGGGAGCCCTGAATCCAAAAAAAGAATTTTTAGAAAAATATATATACATAAGTTTAATATCTTCTAAGGATGGAACATGAACATTTTCAAGAAAATCCCCTGCTCATCCCTCAAACTACCCTTTACATGGAAAAACTTCTGAAATATTTTTTTTCTCAAAAATGGTCCAATGATTTTGATTAGAATACCATTTATTAAATATATTTACATGACAAATAAAATGTATATCTTGAATTTTCAGGTAATAACCTCAAAGACCTCTTCTTTTAGATGAATTTTGCATAACTGGTAAACTGTAATGATGCAAATATACGAGGTACATCCAGAAAGTAAGTTCTGTTTGGTAATAAAATTAAATTGTGTACAGATACAGAATAATTATTTATTGCACAAAATTTTACAACTCTTAAACTACTTTTCCACATAACTGCCGAAATTTTGCAGGCATTTGTCATAGAGTGGCACAAGTTTTTATATACCTTCTTCAGAGGAGTTTGCCGCCTGTGTCTTCAAAAAGTTGGAAACATTTTATTTCAGCTCTTCATCATTGTTGAAGTGTTGACCGCCAAGGAAAGACTTTGTAAGAACAGATGAAAGTCGCTAGGAGCGAGGTCAGCGCTGTACAGAGGATGGTCAAACATGTCCCAGCCAAATCCCTGTAGGAGGTTTTTCGTCACATTTGCAGTGTGTGGTCGTGCATTATCATGAAGAAAAACAACACCTTTTGACAGCAATCCTCGGCGCTTATTCTGTATTGCGCGGCGTAATTTCCTAAGTGTCTTGCAATAAACATCTGCTTTGATTGTTTGACCACGCGGTAAGAAATCAATGAGTAAGATGCCTTTCCAGTCCCAGAACACTGTGCACAACATTTTTCAAGCTGTCAAGATTTGTTTCAGCTTAACCTTTGCTGGGGATGAAGTGTGACTCCAATCCATTGATTGCCGCTTACTTTCAGGGGTTTCGTAAGAAACCCAAGTCTCATCTCCTGTAACTATCTGTGTCAGAAATTCTTCGCCGTCTTCATCATAACGGGTTAAAAACTGAAGTGCACTACCCATCCGTTTTGTTTTGTGTTGCTCAGTAAGAATCTTTGGTACCCAACATGAGCAAAGTTTACGAAATTTCAGTTTTTTAGTAACAATTTCATGAATTAGTGATCGTGAGCTTTGGGGAAATTCCATAGCGAGAGCACTAAACTTGCAGTTTTCCTGGATCTTGTCATCAATCGCGTGAACAAGTTCTTCTGTAACCAAAGATGGACGCCCACTTCGTTCTTCATCGTGCACTTCACTACGTTCTTCATTGAACTGTCGGACCCATCTTCTCACCATTGAATCACTCATCCCATTTTGTCCGTAAACTTCGCAAATTTGCCGATAAATTTCAATTGGTTTCACTTTCCTAGCATTCAGAAAACGAATCACAGATCTGATTTCACAAGCGGCGGGATTTTCAATCAACACCGACATTGTAAACAAGCACAACAAAGCGTATGTGGCTGACAGCGATCTCAAAATGGTGCACGTTTCTTCTCCTTGATACAGAGCGTCTACCGCGCATGTGCGGAACTGCGATCGCAGCGCTCCAGCGGAGATAAATTGAAACGGAACTTACTTTCTGGACGTACCTCGTACTTACTTTATAAGTAAGATCTTAATGAAGATCTTGTTAATAAACACAATTTATGTCACACATTTTTTGTGGAGTTAACCATTTTGAGATATTCCTTATTAATGGTTTCAATTTTAAAATACTTAAACTTTTCTCAAACAGGAGATTTTAATTTCTTTTTCTTTTGTTTTACTCCAGACCATGCAATACTGTGCTCTCTTATTTCTCTTCCACTTGTAAGGAACTAAGTAATAAGACCAGTTCTATTAACATTTATCTTGATTAGCATGAAGTAAATAGAAGAATAAACTTTTGTAAGAATAAGTTTTTGTAAAAATAGTTCATTACAGAATAGATAGAGAAAGTCATGTGGTGTAACATATTAAAATTTTTAATTGCAATAAAATAAACCTTTCCTTTGCAATATACCAAGTGAGCCAAAAACCTCTGAACTGGCTGCATGGTGTTTTTCCCCTGGGCATGTGGATACATAATTCCACACTGCTGCTGTAAACAAGGTCATGCTTCTGATGCAGTTTTGCTCTGCTCTGGCAGTGCAGTATTGAATTGACAGTGATGTGGTGTAGTTCAGTTATTACAAGTGATTTATTATTTTGTCCTTTACTTAGTCACAAAGTGTATTATGACTTAGTATGTTTTCTACTGCACAGTTGTATTTATTTACAATTTGACTGTGTTAATTTTCAGCTCGCCAAGTGAAAGTACAAAAGATTTCCAGGTGTAAAAGTTCCAAGCCATACAACAATCCATGAACTTTGCAATAAATTTCAGGGCCCAGAAAGTATTCAGACTATAGTGTATACCATGGAAAAATAGACATACATTTAATATTTTTCATGGACAAGACTTGGTTCCGCCTTCATGGATATGTCTGTACACAAAAATCATCATTATTGGAGCTTTTGAAAAACCTAATATTGTTTATGAAGTACCCGTTCATGATGAAAAAATTGGTATATGAAGCCATTAGCGGAGAAACAGTAACAAGGCCAATTTTTTTCGAGTGAATACAATTTTGCTCCCTTGTTTAGAGGTTTAACAAACAAGGAGAGTGATTTTACCTTCTTTCAACAAGACTCTGCATATGGCCAATCTTTTGATGAGAACAATTGAAAGTGTGTTTCAGGACAGAGTTATTAGTAGAGATATGTAGCCCCCCTTGATCCCCCGACCTAAATCCCTGTGATTTCTAGTTGTGGGGTAACTTAAAACATAAAGTGTATAAGACAAACCGACACACCATAGAAGAATTAGTACAAAATATCTGCCAGGAAATTGCCAGCATTTTTCAAGGTGAACTTCGGCAACTGATGGATAGTTTTCTAAAGAGGTGCCAAAAATATATGGAAACAACGGTGGCCAGTTTCAGCATCTCCTTTCATAATGTTGAGTAAAGTTTATAAAAGGTAGTTTTAAAAATGTTGTGTGGTTTCTTCTGTGCCTTTCTATGATGGCGGCAGATGACAAGAGCACCGAGGATGCAGACAGGGAAAACACTGCGCAGCCATTTTGTACTTTTTTGACTCTGTTGATATTAGAATAAATAGGTAGACTAATATAATCAGCAAGAAAAAAATGTTATATGTTGTAAAATTATTTGAAACATTGTGCTAACAGGAGTAAAACTCCTTTATAGAGTGCTTCAGTTGTTACATTTAGGGGCACTCTGTCCCCCGTCCCTCTGTTTTTGAAATACTGTAAATATTGACTTGCAAAATGCACCTACATTTATATCAATTAAATGTGTTGTATACTTTGTGTTACAATTCTAAAGGAAGGCCCAGGTGATTTTGCCCCGAAATAATGTATGCATTAGTACAATACTTTTATACCTTATTATTTACTTCCATACAAAAAATTACCTGTAATATACAATAGTAGTCATCTGTGTATTTTGATGGATTATCATACTTCATGTTTATAACTTTTCATTACATCATTCCAAAACTTTGCATTATTCCTAATAAGGTCCTAAAATCCTGACAAGCCCCACTATAATTCATTTTGATTTTATTTTCACACTTTATCAATTGCAAACAATATTTATTCCTTGATCATTTACCCTGAAGACGAAGACAATGTACATCTTTGAAACGTTGGAGTCAATCCATAAACTTACCTGGCTAGAAGCCCAAGAACACTTAGAGAAGAAAGCTTCAGCTGTTACTTAAATATTTATTCCATTTAGTGATCAGTGTTTTGTTCAAAATTGAAAATACTCCTTCTAAGTATCATATGAGCCAGGAATATTGATAAATATGATGCTAACATATTCATGTTGGGGATATCCAGTTAAATCCTATCATTGTAAACTTAATTTCTTTTCAATAACCTTAATTTACCTCAAAATATAAGTTAATTCTTCATAAAAGAAATCTTCTGCATTAGTTCTGTTACAGGCAGTTTAGTTATGCTGCTGGAATTGTCACCAAATGGATGCTGAATGCATTACACATTATTATAACTATTTGTGTTTTTTACACAGTGGTAACATACCATGATTTCACTTGTGATTAATTTTCTTCACAAAGGAATTTCTTATTTTCTGCTCAGAGGAAGTCTCCAATTCATTTTTATGTGCAACAGAAAAGTCACAATGGCAACTGTTACACCACATTTTGAAATTGTTATGGTGATAATAATTTTTTTCATATTCACATTTTATAAATAAACACATAGTCGCCTTTTCTTAGCAGAGGAATCATTCACATTCTTTCAATAAATAACATATAACATACCAAAAACAAAAAGAAATATACAACCACCACAAGCCCCGTAAATGTCTTCCCTCTTCACAATATTCCAGCAACATTGTTTGAAATGACCCTCTGGCATGCTATGGACACCTGTAGCTACTGCAGCACTATAACAATACCATGTGACCAGTAGTTGCATATATCAAAGTACCAAATGAATATGCACATATTTCAAAATGAAATCTTTAAACATAGAATGAAATACAGGCTTTTTAACAACCTGTATAACTAAATACGGAACACAATTCTTCTTTTTGAATACAGGAAACCCTGTATAATAAGAGAATTTCTTCATGCATAATGGCAAAGGGTTAAAAAATAATCATGTCCATTACAAACTGACTGAAAAGTCAATTTGTAACTTGATTCTTGCACTTCATTGTTACAAGCTCAAAATAAGGGTAAAGTAGCACTTTGACATATTTCTTATGTTATTTGGATGGGAGAATGTAGTTAATATTTGTGAAAGAGTAACATTTCACGTAATTATGATGCTTTTTTTTCTTTCTTTAGCTGTTTTCTTTTATTTTTACATTTTATTTATTTTTTATAGGTCCCTGTAACTTCTATGATCATTTAGGCAGACTTAAGAAACAGCATGTCATCTGAGGTTCCGTAACATTTAGTTTCAATAAATTCTAACTTGAAACACATTAACATTCACTCCCACATGCATGCTTCCAGGGTGTGTGGATATGGAAAAAGATTCTAATTGACAAAGAATATCCCTACCCAAGTATTCTCTGGATTGAGAAGCCAGAATGCTGACCGCTGGAAATTTTGAAGGCATTTGTTGGTTTAAAAGTTTAGATGGAAATGAATAATGTATGGGATTTGCAAATAAACATTTACCTTTGTCAAGTTGAAACAATAAATTTAATTTGCATTTTTTTTATTAAAACTGTACACATTCTTTCACTATATCTGACACTTTTTCACAACAGAGATGTATTTATCTCACAGTTGAACTATACTACATGCACAGTAAAAATCCAAACATAAAACTTGTAAAATTACTTGAGTGTGAACATCTATTTGATACTTATACATTTGTGTTTTAGTTACTCATAATTCAATCACATTACAGATGCTTGTAAGATAAGCAATGTTATTTATTAGCATTTGTTTGTCTTTGAGGTAAACAGCATTCCAGTTCTTATAGTTTGTAGACTCTGGCACCTATTCTGATACACCTGCAGTGAATATTAGCAATCTTTCACTATAGGGAATAATAAAGTGCCATGCCTGATGTAATGAGCCATCAAAATTGTTTCAGAATATGAAGGAAATATAGAATTATAGCATCAGTGCATTATGACAAGATCCAATTTATTATAGAACCTAATATTCTAAATAATTAAAATGCTTTACATGTTTCAAGTTATTAATTTAATCCCTTTAGTAACAGTATCTTCAAAAGCAGTATAAGAAGCACTACATTTTTTAATAAGCTATATAGCATACTATGCTAATGAACACATTATTTTCATTTTCTCCTCTAGCCCTTAGAGGCTTTTGACATGCTTTTTAAAAGCTCTTGAATTATTATAGTATTCAAGCTCTCTTATAAATGATTTGTTAAGATTTAAAAAATTGCATTTAGCTTCCAAATCACCATTTAGCTTCATCATGAATGATGATATATAATGTTGTGAGGTGCTAGAAAAATGTTCTTATGGATAGCTTAACATAATATGATGGTAAATACTGGATGTTCAAATATAGTTGGGTTCTTCCCATTCTTAGTCATGAATCTTTGCTTGACCATAAGTAGGATCTATGGCTTGATCAAAGTGCCTATTATTCTGGCTATTGAATTTCATTTAAATTATTTTTTTGCCATTTCATGTCTCTTAGCAAAGTGCTAACTACTGAAGCAAACAAATTTATTTGAGTGTTGAAACATCTTAATTTATTTAAAGCAAACTTGTTCAATTAAACTAAAATTAATATGAAAGAATGAGTCAGTAAGATGTCCTAAACTTGGAACAGTTGTGGCAGCTCATTCTGCAAGACATGATCACCATCACTTCATACCTACAGGAGACATGGTGAAGGCATGGTGTTATTTATTAAGCCACACTTTGCGTTCTCAAAGTAACTTTCATGGCATGCAAACTGTAGGATAATTTTATGCTTTTCATTTATCTGGCAATTACAGTATAGCTCTTATTACTTTTATTTGTCATCTACTTGTGATTTTTCTGTGCTTTAGTTCCTTTAGTTTTTATAAAAATACTAAGACTTAAATGGCCACATTAAATGATGAAACAGTAGAGTTAACATTCCCTAAAGATGGTCAACGAACTTATGGGCAAAACGTCTAGTGAATTTTTCTTATAAGTCTCGAATGTGCATTTTACTGTATTTAATTTTTGTGTTTGTTATGTTTACACTTATTTTATTGCTTTTAATTAATTTATTATACTATTGTACTTTCACCACTGTTCTTTTTCATGGCAACAAAACTTTGAACTAAATTGATACTTCTGTCCTATTCTTAAATAGCATGTATAATTAGAACATCATTGTTTTTGTCATACATGTAGGATGGTGACACTCACTCTAGATTTCCAAAATATTTGAATACCCAGTAAAATGTTGAGTAATCCTTTATGCAACCACTTTCACAGCCTCTCATGCCAATTGCCCTAATGATTGAACACCAGTTATGTCTATGCTGTGATACAGTCTTAATTTAAAACACCAGAAGGTTTCTGTCAAAAATAATATATAATAAACATTTATTAGATTTCATATTTTGTTCACTTTTATGTTGTATTAAGAAGTAATTATTTACATTGCAAAGCAAGGAATTATTAGAGTAGTTTCCTTTTCTTTACATTTTTGTTATACCTTTATAAAATTATTATTGCCCTTTGCATTTACCTCAGAGAAATAAAAAAGGTTTCTCTATAAATGTTATTTTTCAGTTCATACAAAGCATGTACATTTGTCTTGCACAATTCTTCCTTTAGTGACCTAGTGGGATAATAATCACAGGGTTTTACATTAAATATGATGACTTGAATGTGAATCACTTTGGAAACCTACTTGTTTTAAATACATATGTAAATACTATTTGTAATAATTTTCATTATTAGCAATTTATACAAGAAACCCTCTGATGTTTAACCCCTATGCTACCAGCCATTTCAATGTCTGTGTCACAGCAACACATCAATCAGTATTGGTTTAAATCACAATTTTTTATATAAATATATGAGTGCTCAAATTCAAGAGGTTTTAGCAAAAAGAAATATGTGTAATAACAATAACTCCCTAAATTTGTATTTTTATATTGTATTTTTAACTCTGAACTGATTTTGATTTACTCTTACTAGTGAGAAAAATATATTTGTAACTTTACTTTGGTAGTTAGGTGAAAATGAAAGCTACGCCATTTGTGAATCACAAGACTAAATGTTAAACATTGCATAATTTTTCTTAGCTCCAGAGTGAGATATGCTAGAATTGAAACATGCAGAAATGTTTTATGGCAACAATATAAATGTAGTAATCAAAAGTACTTCTGCATATACTGTCTTCTACTAACTTATTAGTGATATACAAGTGTTTTAAAATGACACCAAACAAAGATGTGGACCTTGTTGGTCATACCGTAAGTGATATATGAATATAATTTTCAGCTCTAAATTTGGCACATACAAAAACTGCCATAAAATCACCATGGATTAGGCAGTCATAGATAACCAAATGACATGTGCCAGACCCACTCCAAGAGAGATGCTGGTTGGTAGCGAAGGTCCCAGTCGTGTGGTGTAGGGGTGGTTTGATAGACATGCCGGCGTGGCACAGGTCACCTTAGTAATGTGGGTTTTGTTATGTGTTTCGTATAACACGTTCTGAATTTGTTTACGTGGCATATGACAACCATAGTTCCTTCGCTGCCTAATCCCAAATGTGTGCGATTTTAAAACATTCATAAAACTTTAATTAGAAGAATTTGAAAGTTGCGACATCAAGTTTCGGATACTTCAAAGTGTAAGTTAATCAACTGCTATCTTTGTTTGGTGTCGTTTTGAAACAGCCTGTATACATATTTTCCTCTATTCTAAGCTACAGCAAAGCCTTTTTTATATGCTGTAGTGGATGCCATTTTACAGAGTTTATCATGAAGTATAAAGTCCATAAACAAAGTGAGCAAATTCAAGTCATTTTCTCTTTGCAGTAAAACAATATAGTGTACTATTAATATAAATACAAAGATAGATGTGCGATTTATAAACAAATCATAAATTTACACAACATATTGAGCCTTGGAGAGAGTTCAAGCTTACTGTTCATGTATCATTGTCACTTCATTAAACATATAGTTTCATTCTGCCATAAATACAGTAAGATGAAGCAGAACTTGCACCCTTCATTCATGTAAGAAAGGAAAGCATTTAAGTGCAGAAGGCAGGGCAAGTTGGCAAATGCATTTTTCCATAATAGCAAAGGGATTAAATTCAGAATTTTATCAGAAGTACTGCAGGCTTGACTCAAGCCACATAAAGGATCTTCTCATCCAATATGGAAGTTTTTCAGAACCTAAGTAAACTATCTGAATTTATGAAACCTGTAAATTCCTTTTATTTTTTCCTCCATTCTTTCTAAAGCTTCTAGTGAAGCAAAATACTTTCACTGATTCTATCTATGTGAATTGCTAGCTTACAGTTCATCTGTAATACTAGTTTCTTATATTAAAACTAAATAAAGCAAAATTAATAGAATAAACTGTTATAAATTCTTAAAAACTTGCTTGATCTAAAGTTAGAATTGAGTATTTTCATTTATGGATAAAAATGTTATCTTTTGTATATACATCAAAACCAACAAATTGGTAGCATTTAAATGTCATTTGTATTCTGTGAAATTATTAATACTTCTAACACTCAAGAGAGTTTAAACAAAACAATAATTATCAAATTGTATTTTAATATGATCAAAACAACTATTTTTATGATTAACAATATTAAAATTTCACTGTACAGCTAATTCTTTATCACATTTTTAACAGCTATAAAGATGCTTTCCCCAAGTTACTTTGATATGACTATGCTTATAAGTATCACACATTTGGTTTTATAGATTGTGAGAAATTAAAGATGTTTTAGGTACTTAAGCATTACTCATTTATGCTATAATTTGTTGGATTTTCCAAATTGCAGAACATGGTTTTAAGCTTTTAGCACTTTAATGTTTAGAATGAATATAGTTTAGAAATTATCCTTGAAGGGTGTTAACAAATATGATACTTGCTGTAGCATTTATGGATGGAATGCTCATATGCATTTCTTCTCATGTGATGTTTTTAATGCATCTAACTTTTGACTCAAAAAACACATGCTAATACTTTGGCAGAAATGTTCATTTATTATTACTCCATTAATGTAACTTTTTTTTTTAAATATACCTACAAACTATTTCACTATGCTTTTAAATTATTCAGAATACATTGCTTTTGCTACTAAAACTTAAAACTCATTACATCATACCAATGTACAAAAAATATAGTCTACACTTCCAGATTCTGCTTTATACACATCTGAAATCTGGTAAAATACTCTTTTCACAAAATAATTTGTCATACACTATCACAGTACTACTAAAATGTTAACATTCACACACACGCATATGCACACACACAACATTTACAGATGTTTGCACTAGCACACACAAACAGGTTCATATATACATACAGAGAAAAGGCTAAACAGCCTTTTCAGAAGGAATTATTCTTCGGGCATATCCATCTATTTACATTTATATGCAAAGTGGACATGGATGACAAAATAGCCTTCTGAGATATATGTTGTTGACTACATCATTTGGCATGAATGTGCATTGCAAGCAGTCTGTCTATTATATTTTTCTAAAACAGCACAGAGATGTATGTGAACAGATCTCGTCCGTATTTCTTTGTGTTGTGCAACTGTTAAAAATACTGAATGCTTCAGTCTTGTTTTCCATTTGGATACAACTTTCAATAGATTGAAAAGTACTATGAAAGTGTTTTGTGTGTAACAGGCTATTGTATTTATTTGTAGTTATTGAAATCTATTTTAAAGTCTGAAGTATATAAGCCTGACTGTTTATTACAACTTTTTCAGCTGTATAAAGACAAGAGTAATTTATTGCAGTAGTGATAATTGTGAAATCAAATCACCTATTGAAAGCTGTCTTACCAAATGAAAGTTAAGACAAACCTTCAGATATTAAAGAAAAGCCACTATTTTGTCTTACACCAGCATTTGCTTCCATATAATAATGATGAATCCTGTCTTCACTGGTATGAAATTTGTCTGAACATCGAACTGATCTCCTCTATTGTCTTGTTTTTTGTTTCTGGTACTTTCTTATATACAAATAATACGAATAATACCAGAAGTATTGCAAAAATGATGAACACATTACTGCCCAAAGCAATCTGAAACATAAAATTGAAATCGTGGATGCATATGACTTTCAGGCAAGTTAAAAAATTAAAACATTACAATTTACAATAATGCATCTGTGAAAAACTAAAATTCTGCGCTCTTTTTTCAATTATTTTAATATTTTTGCTACATGTGCAGAACTTAAACAAATAGAATGTATAACATTTTAACAGATATGTCAAAATATTTCTGGGACATTTATTTTTAGTTTCTCTACCAGTTATGTAAAGTAGGAGGTCTATTGAACTGCAAGTGTATGTGAGATTACATATGTGTCAGAGAGAGAGGGAGGGGGAGGAAGAGAGAGAGAGAATAGCAATAAAAACAGAATTTGGATGGATACCAAACTTGATATTTAAGTTCAATATTTTCCAAGAATGCAACAATAAGTTTTTCAAGAATATCTTAAACCATGGAGAAGTTAATATTCTGTGAATAGCTTTTAAGGCTAGTTCAAATAAGCCAAAAACAGTAACCAAAACAGAAATAAATAGAAAGTAAGCACATACAAGATTTTGGTTCACAATAGCCCAGTAACAAGAATGGGAATGCATGTTGATGGCTAAATCGATCTCAAAATGGAAGGTCATTTTTGCACATTGAAATCTATTTGTTTTTAATTGATCAAAGATGTTTTTTCAACTGATGCCATTTCTGACAACATTGTAGCCAACATCAAATTTCAAGAGTAAATGGTATCTAAATGCATATTCAATTCCTCTAGTCATACCAAGCTTTCATTCTTTTATTAATGGCACATATTAAAGTTGTTTGTTCTTCTTTACAACTTTTGCCATTGTCCTTTAGTCTAATATGCACAATATGCTATGTCCAAGAATGAGAACAAAAAAGTTAAAACTTGCAAGTTTTCTTTCCTGATCCCAGAATCTGATAAAGCCTCCCCTCAATTGTGAATGCTCTCATTAAAATACATTTCAGGTTTTTTTTTTTTTTTGTTGCCATCCTGGTTACCATTCTCGGTTGTTGTAAAAAAGCTTTAAAGTTCCCTCTATCTGAATTCATGTTGTTAATTTTGTAATATTAACATACCTTAAAAAGAAAAACTTTTGAGCAAAAATGTAGAGAATGTGTAATGCTGGTTTCATAAAATAAAATATAAAGAACTATGATTTGGCATACACTCTGTTAATAATATTACTTCTTTACATACCTGTAGAGGAAGGAAGCCAATGCCAACAATGAAGTTTGCAGTCCAATTTACTGCAACTGCAATACTAGTAGCTGTACCTCGAGCAGATTGGTTAAACAGCTCAGATACCAGGAACCAGGGAATTGAGCCAGGTCCAAGTGCAAACATCACCACAAACAGGATCACCAGAAGGATGCATAAATATGATACCCACAGTGCAGATGTCTAGAAAAACATAAGAAATAATTAATTACCCAGACTGTAACTAACTTTGAAACTAATGAAGTACAGAAATGTTTTAAAAAATCACTCTAATATCTTTTAAAGTTTATATTAATTAAGTGAGCGATAAATAGAAAAACATGTTCCTCATTTTTCTTGCTAAGAGAGGGAGCGTTATGCACTGTAGAAAACAGTTCATTCAAAGTAGTTTAATAGGAATCAACACAGGTAATTAATGAGGAATATGGAAATTATTTCACCCCATGTAGAATAATCTTAAGCATGCAATTGGTGATACAAAATGCACAGATATGTATATATCCTCTAACACAAAAGAAGAACATTATGTGTTTTCTAACAACTGAATTACTATTAGCAAATCAATTTAGTGACATAAAAAATCATGTGTCTACCCTGATATTTTGCAGATTATTTTCAATATTAAATTGTGAAACATTCCAGAACATACTGTAGACCTATTTAGCTTCAACACAACTTTATGAGTTTTATAAAGTATGTCTGCCTCTCATTTAAGAGGTCTTGAGTTTGAATCTTGTATGGTTTAAAAATGTTATCATAGCATTGAATACATTAATATTTTGATTGTAAGTAATTGAGAAACATTGCATGGAACTCTAAACTCACTATCGGAACCTGGAAATGTATTGCTGTCTACATGTTTTTGCATGCAAAGAACATGTGATTTCAATCAAGATAATTGCAGAAATTAGTATATTTAATATTAATTCCATAAAGATGTTTAGCAAAGCAATCATGATTGAATTTTAAGTAGGCTATAATTGATATCATTTTCCTTGAGGTTTTCTTACTTTGTTCGGGTACATCAGGATGCATTGAAAAATAATGTTTGCCTTTAAATTGTGCTGAATTTTTCCGTCAGTTATTCCAAGATTTCTTAACTTCAATTTTTGTCTACCTACCAGGTTAAATATTGCCTATAAAACAAAAAATATTATAGCAAACAATGGGACTCAATTCTCTTCTAATTTCAAGTTACTAAGTTAACATCATTATTTGTTTTATAGCTAAATGATCAAATACAACTGTTGCAATATTATTATGAAAGTACGAGGTATTTCTCAAGGTCTGAGAAAGTTTAGAAGTCACCAATACAAGAACAGGCTCATGTTCTATTCTCAATTATCAGGACTTAATCAAGAAGTTTAAGAAACAGATCTTTACTGATTGTGTCAATAATATGGTCTCCAGGATCTCTAGATCTGACTCTGGTTTACATGTCATCTAATGTTACATCACAACATATTAACAGCAATAAAAACTTAAAGGTTTGCATCAGATTCACATTAAGATTGAAAACTTTCACATCTTATTTTCTGCTTTCTCTTTTTTATGCTTTTTTCAAGACAAAATGCTACTTCAATGTAGTTACAGAATTTTGAGCAGAAATTTAATGTTCTATTAACCTAAAAATGTGTATCCTAAATTAACAGAGGAAACTAATTGGCTTAGGTTTTAAGGTATGCAAATGCTCACCGCATAATTCAGGCAGATGGTGAGGAATACAGTTGTTACACACATGCCTGAGAAACCAAGTAAAAGTAAAGTTTTTCGTCCAGCCTTCTCGATGACCACCATTGATACTAATGTCATGATTACATTCACAGTGCCCATACCCAATGTTGCATACTGAGCACTTGCATCATCAAGCTGTGCCATTTTGAAGATCTTTGTTGAGAAGAACATAACCTGTACATACAAAAAAAAAAAAATTTTGGAGTAACAGATATAGATTTTGTTTTTTAAATTTGTAAGAATTTTTTTTTGTACTAATGATAAAACTAATTAACCATTATGACTTTTTCATGTAGAAATGCATACATTATGAGCTACACTTGTTAACAGGGTACTGTAACATGATGTAACTTTGGCTCAATTGAGAAAATAAGTTTATGTTTTATTTTTCTTGCTTGTTTGTAAAGACAGTATCACTATAACTTTGTGACATCCTGGCAAACAGAAAGAAATTAAAACAGAAACATGGACCAAAGTTTTGATATGCAAAAGTGGAATATAATACATATTAATTTCCTAAATAATAAAATAAAAATAATATTGTTTTTGGAATTTTTTCATTTGATTGCTCACAATGGCAATACAATTTGCATGTAGTTCAACAAAAACATTTGAATAATTTTGTGGAAAATAAGAAAAGATTAGGGATCACACCTCATTACCTATGATTTTGATTTATTAATTTCAACAACATTCTAAGCTCTATATGGTCACTAAATGATCCTATGCATTTTATGTGAGATGTATTTGGATTTTAAATTCTATTTTTCGAAAAATGTTTTCTGATTCATTTTGTTGTATGATTTCCTTCATTGTCTCAATTTTTTAGATATTAAATTTAAAAATGTTCACTAAAGCTTCAGTTGTGATGCTAACTGAAAAAATGTCCAAACATTCTTAACCTTCATAATCTCATTTAAAACTTGTTTATGATTTTCTTTATTATGGTTTCTAAATGCTTACAGAAAATGTTGAGTAAATCATGTGGCATTTGCTGTATTTTGTCATTCAAGAAGTACTCAAACTAAGAATAAATATATTTTTATCATAATAAAGAGGAGTACAACCAGCTCAAAGATATTTCATATAGTGAATTTAAGTTATATTATAATTATTTGGTCAAAATTGTGGTCTGTAAAATAGAAACTTAACTTTGGCACTTAATCTATGAACTGTGCTACCTTTTTAGTTGTTACTTACAGCATTGATTCCTGACAACTGCTGGCTGATCATAACCATCATTGAGATCATAAGTGGGATGCGCAGTGAGGCATTAACAAACATTTCCTTCATGGTCACCTTTGGTACAAGTTTAGTAGCTTCATACTCCGTTCTCATATCTTCCATTTCATCGTGCACTTCAATGGTGCCTCTTAACCATGTTAGAGCTAAAAGAGAAATGTAATACTTAAAACACCTTTAACCAATAAATAACATACTTGTTTTACTCAGAAGGGACACTGAAAAGCATAATTCAGAGAGAGAAAAAAACAAACAAAAATCTATATGAGCACATACTACTTTTTCTATTTCTCCATGACAAATATACATTCATAAACTAAATATTATTATATTAAAATAAGAACTGAAGCTTACCTGGTGACGTATTAATTTAAAAAGTGTTTCTCCTAACCATATTTCACCATTGATAACATATTTTAGCCAGGAATGATTTATAATGTTCTAAGCACTTTTTGTGCTTAGATAGATGCAACATTCAGAGACGTAGGTTAAAATATGTTTAGTTAAAATATTTCAACCTACAGACCATGGCAAAACAGCCTGAAAATTTTAAATTTTAAAACTATGGACACCGGCCATGAAAGTTTACTCATATATTCCATTCACATGACTTTCTCTACCTACTCTGTAACAAACTAATTTTACAAAGCCATGTTTTAATATCACCAAAATTATCGTTATTTTGGCTAAATAAACCAGCAATCATTATAGTCAGTTTAACAGAAATAGACTTCTTAAAATTAAATTGGTTTGTTTCTTACTAGGTATTATGAAAATTTCAATATAAACAACAAAAGTAAAGAACATAAACTAAAAGAAGAAACATGAGAAAACACTTTTTATTGTAACAATTAAAATACATATTAAACTTTAAACGAAACAGTCTTATGAAACGTGTCCAGTTGGCATTCATCTTATGCAAAAGCCATTGGGAAGAAGTTCACAAAACCTATCGCTTAATAACATACCATAGATGTTTACGTTTGTTTATAAAATCACACAGGTGTAAATAGATTTCTCTGTGTAAAAAATATGTGACAGTCAATGAGTTATATGTAACTAACATGACAAATTTAAAGAGTTTTATTATATGCTGTCATCTCTTGATGAGTATAATTTCCTAAAAATCTACCAAAGCTGATAGAAATGCATTAGCCTTTTATATGGGTCCTATATACTACTCCACGACAAAAAGGAGCATTTTTTTAATGCACTGTAAATTTCTTAATAGAAAGGTTTGTTTTAAAGCAACAAGTACAGTTGGTCATGAGCTATTGGCTCAAACAAATGAACATCATGTTTGTATAAAAAATAAATGAATTTGAGTCAATTTATGTAACACAAACATCACTTATTTTTACTTACTGGGACCAGTTTCGGGAACACTTATCCCCACATTAAGGTTTGAAAATGAGAACAAGTGTTCCCAAAATTGGTCCCAGTAAGTAAAATTACATAAACCAACTCAAATTCTTTTATTTTTTATTTGATCACATCACTGTCACAAGCTTCTATACACATTTTAAGTTTTGAATCATGCTTGTATTTTATATAGAATTGGTGGCTTGGAAATTAAAAAAAAGCAAAGGAAAAAAAAAAAAAAGAAAGAATCATTCATTTTCAAGCATGTGTTAGATGATACTTAGGAAGGGGTAATGATTTCAACACAGGATATCTTCAAAACAGCAAACTCTACAAGAAAATTTATTCAACACAAATTGTATATTTTAATGGCCTCTAAGTGTTTTCTGTAGTAAGACTTTATATATAGCTTATGGTTTACAAGTTATCAAAGCACAGTGAGAAGGAAGAGGACTAGGAGGCTATTCTCAGAAAATTCAAGATATACACTTAATTAGTCTCAAAAATATTTTTAACATATGGTATTTTAATCAAAATTGTTAGAGCCATATTTGAGAAAATCAAAATTTTCAAAAATGTTTCCATATAAAGTGTACCTGGGTTGGGGAAATTTTTTTGAAAATCTTCATGTCCCATCATTGGAGCTTAAATATCAAGTTTGGAATTTAACCAACTTTCATTTTTGAGTCGCACGCACTCACATGCACATGCATGCACAGACACCTTTTTCTAAAAAGTTTTTTTTTTTTTTTTTTTTGATTCAGGGATTCTGTTAGATGAAGTCTGATATCTGAAGACAGATATGTCACCTGATATAGGAGTAGTAGTAAGTGTTCTGTCTTTCAGTTGGTCCTCAAACTTGGTTTTCTTTTCTCCTGCAAATTGTGTGTAGGATTAATTTCTTCTCAAGCACTCTTCTCAGAACCTCTTTATTTGTCACCATGTCTGTCCACTTTATCTTCTCTACCCATCTTCAGAACCACATCTCAAAACCTTCTTTAATTTCTTCTACATTTTTCTCAAAAACTGTGTCTTCGATCCATACAGAGCAATGCTCCAAATGAAACATTTTATCAGGATTTTAGGTTCAAATTGCTAAGCAATATTGTCTTAATCTTGGAGGCCTTCTTTGGTCATGGCAATTGTAATCTAATCTCCTAGGTGCAGTAAGCATCCTTCATCAGTAAAGTTCCCAAAGACATGTTTTAATATAATTCATAGGGACTTTTCCGTCTTTGATATCTTCATCACTTTTGATATCTCAATGTTGATTTCCATTCCATATTTTCTTTCTGTTTCCTCCAGTCTGTTGATTATTCTTTGCAGTATTTTCTGTTTCTGTGCTAGAAGCACTAGATATTTGATGTGTTAATTGCATTTCCTCCTATCACAAAGTCTCTGGCTCCTTCTGCGGCTTCCTATGCTAACTAATCTTCATAAAGGTGCAACAGATAGGCAGGTGACATGCAACATCCTTGATACACTCCTCTTCCTACTTCTTTACTCTTATCATCCCATGCTCCTGGCACACTTTCACTTTTTGCCCCAGATACAAATTGTGAATGAGTTTTTTGTCCTTCCAGACAATACCTACTTGTTTGAATGTTTTTATTAACTTTTCCCAATTCACCCAGTCAAACATGTTTAGGAAAGCAAAAACATGCACAATTTCTATTTGGAAATGTCCTATGCTATGAAAAAAAAAAAAAAATTCACAAATTACTTATTTCAATGAGCTTTATGTTTTTCCTGTAAGATTTTGTCTATCCCCTATTATTTCCAATTTACAAAATTCTACATTTATGCAGCCCATCTATGTAGTGTAGTAGTGGCATGTCTGTCTCATGGTCAAGAGTCTGAGTTTGAATCTCAGATGGGCGAGTTACCTGGATAAGTTTTTTTATTCCCAGAGTTTTTCTTTATCCTGAGAAATGTCAGGCATCTTTAAGCTCTGTATAATCCAGGATCAACTGTCCTTAATTCACTCATTGTCTGATATGACCTACCAGATTAAAGGACATTTAACTACAACTAAACATATCTGATGTGTTCCATTCACATGACTTTCTCTATCTCTCCTGCAAACAAGATATTCTTACAAGAAATTATTCTTTTATCTACTTCATGCTAATCAAGATAAAGATAACCAAAAATGGTTTTGTTACTTAGTTCCTTATAAAGGTGTATGTAGAAAAGAAATATGGGAATGAATTAGGCTAAAGCAAATCTCTTAAAAGCTGTCATTATGCAATTATCGTTGAAATTCATTTCTCTTTCCATGGACAGGAGTAAACAATAGAGATATGAACAGATGAGGACTTCCCATTTGAGAAAGCCTTAAGTACTTACCACAAAAACGGTTAGCTCTATGAAAAATTGTATATTACATAAACTATGTGTTTTAACAAAATCTACATTTTTTGTCTATTTCTTATGGTTTACCATTTATGAATACATCATTCAGAATGAAGATGACTTCACGGGCTATTCCCAAGAAATTCAGGATACACATTATTTGCCTTGTAAATATCTTTGATATAAAGCATTTTAATCAGAATCATTTAAAGCCCTTTTATTGTAAAACAAATAATTTCCAAAAATGTTCCATATAAAGAATAGTTTGGGGAGGGCATTTTCCTGAAAATCTTTGTGCATTCTTGGAAGATACTGAACTTAAATACCAATCTTGGTATTTAACTGACTTTCCATTTTTTGAGTTATGCTGTCCATGCACACACACAAATGCACATGCATGCACTTGAAGTACTCTTTGTTCTGAATGCTTTTGCATAACTGGTTATCAGTAAAAAATAGACAAAAACTTATTGCACAAAAAATGTAGATCTTGTTATTAAAACACACAATTTGTATTTTTTTGTAGGGCTAACCATTTTAGAGATATCCCTGTTGTTGGTTTCAATTTTAAAACACTAACTTTCTCAAAGGAGAAGCCTTCATCCGTTTCAGATCTCTTTTTTTACTCCTGGCAAGGAAAGTGAACCGTTCATAGCAACACACTTTAATCTAGTGTATACCCTTATTCTCTTTTGACATAAGGAGCAAAATAATAAGACCATTTCTGGTAATGTTTATTTTGATCAACATGATGTAGATAAAAGAATACTCTTTTGTAGGAAAGAGCTTGTAGAACAGAGAGAACAAGTCATGTGAATAGAAGACAGACTTTTTTGTAGGAATGTCAGTTAACATTATCTATCACTGAGTTCTTTGTTTAAGGACTTAAGTGAAAAAAAATCTGCCTGAGTGCATGTAATGTAGAAAAATAAAGACATGCATTTTTATTACTTCTTTGTTTAGTTCTAAAAAAAAGATTTGAATTTCAAACAGTACTTTCTTCAGTTACTTTTAAAATTATGGAAAACAAAAATGCAACTTTCATTTGAGAGCAAAAATAAAATAAACAGACTTACCTCTCTGGGCTTCTAGCTCCTTGCCCTTGCTAAGCAACAGGTACTTTGGTGACTCTGGACAGAGAGGCAGAGTGAAAAGTTGGAAAAATCCAGGTACAACAGTTATGGCCAAGAGTATTGGCCAGCTCTCTGGAGTACCTAGGACAGACTCCAGACCTAGGATTTGTGATACTAGGATGGAAATAGTGATCACCAGCTGGTATACTGTGCCTACCTGAAAATAAAAACAGGTGTTGTCTTTGAACTGGAATAATATGTTTGGGTGTAATATAATGGTGACAAAAATCTTACACTTTTCTAGTTATGGATGTGGATCTTTACAATAGTATAATATAAGTAGTAGCAGAATATTTTTTGTTTTAATACTTCAGTCTGTGAATCATATAGATTAGTTAAGTGAGCCTCCCTAGCTCTATGATGTACATTATGCCAGAAATGTAATAGATATTCTTTAAACTGCACTTACTGCTCCTCTAAGATGCATTGGTGATATCTCTGCTAGATACATAGGTGCCAAACCAGCATTTAATCCAGAATTTATACCTATTAGAAATCGACCTATGATGATCATTTCAAAGGAGGAAGCTGCTTTTGCACAACCTGGAAAATATCAACAAGCATATTTTAATAGCTACCACATAATAGAGCATCTACTTTTATTGATTCAAAGATCTTAAGTGTTAATCTGTACTGCAGTAATACATTCTTTAATATTCACTCTAGCATCTAACTCTCAAAAACAAATGTATTGTGTTATTATTGCTGAACTAATCAATAATCAATATAGCAGTATGAAAAATACAGATATCATTAGGTATTCATAACTTATGCAAGGGTTTTGGAGGTAAAAATTTCATAGTATAATTCCTTTCCAAAATGTTCCCAACCTTAAGAGTTCTATGGCCATTTTTGTTGCCAGCAAATATTATAGGTGCACTTCATTCTAGTTTGTTGTTCTGTATTGATTGACAGAAATATGGTTAATATTAGCGAGTAACTTGAAAAGGAAATTTATAGAGTTAATAAGCCTTGACATATTTCCATACTTCATCATAAACAACTTTATTTGAACAGTTCACAATAGTGAGTGTGAATGAATGACATAATTCATAAAAATGAAATAGTTCACCCTAATATTAGATATGATAAAGCTGAACTATTCGGAACTAGTACTAAAAATAATTTAATCATTAACTATTTTAATAGCATTTTATAAACAGCTACAAAATTATAAAAAAATTGCAGGGAGACCTTTTGTTCCATTTTCATTCATCTGTTCATTAATAGTTATTACATCAGACAATGTTGATTATTTTAGGCAGGGGTTCAACAAAAATATTTCCAAAAAAGATCCAAATATCATGGATTTATTGCTTCATGCAGGTTCTATAGGCAAGCAATTTGAGAGTGCTCTGAAGAAGTAATTCGATAACTGAAACACTATATAGCATCAATGTATTGTAATAATGTCCATATAAATTGAAATTGTAGTACTTCTTATGTAAATACATCTGATATGTATTTAATACTATATATTGTAATATGTGTATCTATGCAGGTTGTCAGTGATTGTAAGTTTTGTTATTTAATTTTTATTTTTATACTTGTATTGTATTTGTACATATGTAATTGACAATGTTAGAAACTGTCAAGTCTATTGACAATAAATCATCTTCTTCTTCATATTATTAATTATTAATTATTATTAATTATTATTATTATTATTATGATTATTATTATGATTATTATTATTGTTATTATTATTGTTATTATTATGATTATTATTGTTATTGTTATTATTGTTATTATGATTATTGTTGTTATTGTTGTTATTATTATTATTATTAGTATTATTATTATTATTATTATTATTATTATTATTATTATGTATAATCAGAACTGAATTTGGTTACATACAAATATGAAGACATGTGAGATACTAGAAATTATTTCTCTCTTGCAAGCAAGAGGTCATGGTTAAAATGTTGTCTCATTAATAACATGGGATCATTCTATAAAAATGTCACATTAATTTAACTTCTTGCTTATAAACAATGCATTACTTACCTTGAAAAACACCAGATACCATGACCAGAATGTTATTGAGAAGAAGGCCACCTTTGCGGCCAAATTGCTCTGCTACAATACCAGTGATTGAGCCACCAATCATACCACCCACACAAAAGATGGATACAGCTATGGACCATATCATTGTCACCTTTGACTGAGGCGTAATTTCTCCTGTTCTATTAGAATCCACATCTCTGATCCAATCTTCAATGAGCTGTAACAAATGTCAGCAATTTAAAAACAAACTCTTCAAATACCTATTTGAGCAATACTGTAATTCATAATAATTTGACAACCAATAATTCTTATAGTGTTTGTTGAAATATTTCATTGCTCATACACCACATAATAGGCAAAAAAAAAAAAATGTGTGTGTGGGTGGGTGTGGGGGTGTGTGTGTGTGTGGGTGTGTGTGTGGGTGTGGGTGTGTGGGTGTGGGTGTGTGGGTGTGCGTATGTGGGTGTGTGTGTGTGTGGGTGTGTGTGTGTGGGTGTGTGTGGGTGTGTGTGGGTGTGTGGGTGGGTGCGTGCGTGTGTGTGTGTGTGTGTATCACTTCAGTTATAAGTGGAATCCATGTGTTGTAATATGATACTGTAAAGTAAGCCAATGCTTTAAGAGATCTTCAATTGAATTTAAACGATTCATTTTTAGCAACTTTTTTGTGATTGGTACACCATAATCTGTAGAAAAAATAATTCACCAAAATAATTCACCATTAAAGCACACAATTTATTGCAAACAATTTTATGGAGTATTAACCATTTCTGATACATTTTTTTGTTATAGGTTTGATTTTCAAATAGATATTTATGTTTTTTCAAATGATAAGTTGTTATTCGTTTTTTCTCATGATTGGACTATTGCTTTAGTAAGTATACTGTATGCTTGCAATGAAATGCATAAATGGCTCATAGAAGTTTACTTGATTAACAAGAAGTAGACAGAAGAACTAGCTTTTGTAAGAATAGTTTGTTGAAAAGTGAGTAGAGAAAGTCATCTGAATCATAGTTTTGGTAGAAATGACAAGTGATTAAATAAAGCCTCATTGAGATATTAGCTTAATAAATCTTATTTCATCCTAATTTATATTGACAAAATAATGATTCTTATGTGGTGGCAGTGATGATGGCGTGGCAGTGGTGGTGGCAGTGGCAATTTCTAATATAGCTTTTGTTATTGGTTTAATTTTCAAAAATATACTAATACTTTTTTCGAGTGCCAATTTGCTATTTGTGGTTTCTCATGATCAAACTATTGCTGAATTAAGTGTACTGTATGCTTCAATGAAATACATAAATGGTTTGTGGAAGTTTACTCAATTAACAAGAAGTCGGTAGAAGAATAAGCTTTTGTAAGAGTAATTTGTAGAAGAGTGAGTAAAGAAAGTCATCTGAATCACAGTTGTTTGTTGCGGAAAACTAATATTCTGGAGAATGGGCGTGCCTGGTGGGCAGTTTGGAACCCTCAGCTCTTAGCTCAAAGTTTTTGCCACCTACAATTTCAAATTATTACTTTGGATTTATATTTTGAATTCTACGCTTCTACCAGAAAGGCAGGCTTTGTTGTACAGTGTTGGCATAAAAATCCTTTGGAAGGAAAGTAAAGCTGTGGGTCCTGTGTTGTTGATTTAAGACAAGCCTGAAAGAGAGGCCTCTGAGCAAAATTAAGCTGTCTTTCTCCCCCAGTGTAGAATGGGATGCTGAGAATCACAGCAATTAAGAGTGTCCATAAAAACATGCCATTTGATTTTTTTTTACAGTAAAAAGAGTCATTGTTACATTAATGCAACAGATTCAGCTGTAATTTTTACAGTGAAAATGCCAGAAAACAAAAATATCTGTATTTCGGCTTTCTTTACCTTATGATCCCTAAGTTGGGTGGGGAGAATGTTTCAAGTTGTAATGGCTGACTTTACGTCTATCTTTTGCCCAATGATTAGCTGCCTTGTAATATGCAATGTGCAGATAGTGTCAAGGCTACAAGAATCTGTGCTCAAGACAGCATTAAAGATAACTTGCAATCAAGATTTTATGCTGTAAAGACAAAATCAGCCACAGTTACATCTCATTTTTTTTCCAGTGATGAGTGCTTCCAAGAAAAACACTGAAGAGGTAAAAATTGCTCATTAAAGAAAGTTGTTTCATTTAATAATTATTATATACTGATATATGAAAGGAATTATATATTATTAGTGGATCAGTCTAATTTTTAAATAATTTTTTGTTGTGAAACATGAACTGATGGTAGAGAAAGCTGAGAAATGGGTATTTTTATTTTTTATTTAATTTTACTAAAAAAATCCCAACTCGATCTGTAACATCATTGTAACAATGGCTTCTTGTGAGTCACGTCTTTTTCATGAAAATAGCATTTGTAGTGGCTTTTTTGTTCTATTTAAGTATAATATTATAATAAATTAACAATCAATAATAAATGTAGAGAACATAAATTTTACCCCACACTTGACTTTTGAAAATCACACCTCCCCCCATCCCAATAATTTTTAGCCAGTCCTGCCCCTAATCAGATACTCTTTTTTTACCCAAAATGAGTGAATCTATATATTCAGCACCTATAGATATTGTAATATATAATGTTATATTTGAAGTAACAAAAATGACTCAAATCTTTGCTTTATAGTTATTCTGTAAAATCTTTATTTTTTCAGTAACAATGTTAAAACATAAAATCATGTGATTATCAACGACATAATTAAAATTATAAATTGCAATGTGATTCAAATTTACACTTGAGGTGCTTCACTAAGTAATTAATTACCTGAACATATTTTATAGGTGATATTGCCTACAATAGATAAGTAATATTGAATGTGGACACATCCTAGGAGGGAAGACAGTGTGACATAACTCTCTCTATTGGAGCAAAAGATATAGTGCAGTTCTTAGCTTTGAAAAGCTAGAAATTGCTATTTATTAAAGTGCAAGATATTCATTAGATATCAGAAAAAAATGTTTTATTCATTGTTATTCATAGAATAAAGGTTTGAAACTCAAAATATTCCATATTTCTTATCAAACTGAAGAAATAAATATTATATCGGTTATAAATTTGCAGATAGCATGAAAATATTCAATACTTAAATAAACTTTTAACCTGTTTCAAATAAATAAATGTCATCTTGCTTCATTGAAATTGTTGGCTTTCCCATTGGAGCCTGGTGTACTATCCCATGCTTTTTTGCATCATTTTATAGAAAATATAAATTAAACTATTCATTTATTAAAGCAGTAATGAAGAAGTTGAATCTTACTTATGTATGCTCTTTAACTGATGTGGTCCTCAGTATCCCATTCTATATTGGCATGAAAACTCACTAAATTTTGATCAGAGGCCTCTTCATTAGACTTGATTTACCTGTCATAAATCTATGACATGTGACTACTGGTTGCACTTCCCTTCCAAAGGACTTTTACACCCAAAAAAAAATGCATTGCCCTCAGCCAAGTTTGAAGTATTTGAAGTATGTTTAGAAGGCAACAACAAATTTTATGATGCTAGAATTAAAGTTTAGTATTTCATGTTTCTACATCATCTTTAAGCAATGACAAAATGTAACAGTTTGTTATACTGCCTATGCATAAAATATCATTCTAAGAAAACTAGTTTAAACTTCTAATAGTAATTTTTTAATGACTGTAATACGATAATCACATCACGATGCTAATAATGATGACAACAATAATGATGATGGCCAAAGGAGAGTAAAATAGATTAAATGTAATATGCATTACTTGTATCAGTGTTTTTCCTCAGGGCATACATTAATTATACTTTAGATCTTTTTTGAGAATCTAAGTGCTGCTTATATTTGAATATAAAGGCTGCTTGCACTACTTTAATTGCAAATATATGCTTTGACCTGAAGAGTGAGAGAGTGGAATGGCCAAAACAATAACTGACCGCAGGCACAAAGGGTCATTTCAAAGTCAGTGCACCTAACTGGGTCACAAAGAAGCCAATGAGTTACTTCCTTCCAACAACTTTGTTCCCAAAGACTGAAAGAATTTGGAAGCTTTAAATAGCTTAAATTCCACAGATACCTATGAATATTTTACAGCATTTTAGATATCATTACTGGGATTGTTACTTTAATGCTTATGAACTAGTGAACAATAAACTAACCTTATGCACAGCTGCAGTTAC
This sequence comes from Hymenopus coronatus, assembly GCA_030762935.1. NCBI lineage: Eukaryota > Metazoa > Arthropoda > Insecta > Mantodea > Hymenopodidae > Hymenopus > Hymenopus coronatus. Next base: position 83,018,117 of record CM060891.1, read on the forward strand.
ATAATCTGATTTATATACATAAAGCTGGCCTAATCAATAAGGAACCAGGGCATTTAGCTTTAATGTGTTTTAAAGTTGATCCTTTTGCCGTTCTCCTTGAGTTTTATCATCATTATGATTATTATTATTACTTATTAGTACTAAGTATTTACAATTATGGATATAACTAGGCATTCAGACCTGACTCTTGTTATACAATTGCATGCAATTTATATTAGCTTCTTAACAATACAGAATATTCATTAGGTATGTATCATACAATAAGTAACCTACTGTCTACAGCTATTATTAATAACCCATTCATAATTTCTATTCCCTAAATTCTACATAATAATTCTTAATTTTTTTTTTTTTTTTATTATTGTTTCAATTATATCTAAGGTCATATTGGGGGCTTTGTATTAGAAACAACTTATTGTCTGTAAGTTCTTTACGTTGGGTTTAAATAATTTTATTTTCCCCAAACACAAACACACACACACACACCGGCCGGGGTTCGATCCCAAACGACTGCATGTGAGATTTGTGGTGGACAAAGCAGCGCTGGGGCGGGTTTTCTCTGGGTACTCCGGTTTCCCCCGCCATCGCATTCCACCGGTGCTCCATCATCATTCATGTATCACCAGTGTCACTGCCTGCGGTGCCATCAGTAGTTAAAGTGAGCATAAAACGCTACAAAAAAAAACACACACACACACACATTTACTCTCACATACATACTTCCAGACTCTGTGGGTGATAGTAAATAATTCTGGTTAAAGAAAAATTCCCTATCTCAGCTGGGAATTGAACCCGGGACCAATTCTCAAATTCTTTATAGTTCATACTCCCATTTACTCAATGAACCATACCCATTTTTTCTTGACTGCAAATAAAAAGTTTCCTAAGTTATTAATTTGCGATTGATTACATAATATTTTTCACATTACTACTGATTTTGCCATTTACTTTGTACAAACTCTTTCCTCCAAATATCTGTACCTCTACCTTCTAATAAAATATGGATTGCATACTCTTTTCCTTTGCATATAAGACAAAATCCTTCGTCTACTCCTTGCCTGTAACCTTTTAATCTCCAAACTTCCAATTTAACTCATGCAATACCTTCTCTTTGATCCTAATTACACTTCTCAATATACATATTTTTCCCATCATTACCTCAAAATTCCTTATAAACTGTTAATGAATTTCTTTTTTCATCATCGCCCATAAAGTCTGTCTATCCATATCTTCCAGTTGGCATCTGACTAATTCTGTCATCATACTCTCTCTTCCTATCCATACATCACCCATACCATTAGTTATAAGTTGATGCCTTCATGGAGAAATAAATTATTATAGTATATAACATTATCTGTTCATATTAAACATACAAGGAGGATCAGAAGTTACCTCCTACTGGTAATCAAGATTAGTATTTCATATTTAATTTCTGAAAATTAGTGATTTAAGATATTGTACAAGCAATGGATAGAGTACACAATATGTTTTACAAAATATTTTAAGAGTAACAAAAGAATGTTTCAGCAATACAGATTTTTCTTGTAATTAGTTTATAAAAAGCATCAAGAATGTAATAAAATGATACCCAGTCATTTCTAATTAGTTTATATATAAATAAATAAAATTTAATGTCCTTTAACCTAATAGGCCACATTGGACAATGAATGAAATGGGTGGAATGAAACTTAAATGAGCCCGGGGTCCAAAGAACTTAAAGTTACTTGTCATTCACCTTCTTAGGTTAAGGGAAATTTCCGGAAAAAAAAAAAAACTTATTTGGGCAACCCACCGTGACCGAGATTCGAACTCGGGACCTCTGATTAGTTTAATAAGTTTTAATTGCCCTAATTCTTATCAAAAATAATTTATGCAAGAGCATAGAAATATCTATAGCATACCTGGCTTATTCTCTGGTACATTATTGTCGATGTCAATTGATTTTAAGAATTGGTAAACAAGCTACTCGAAATGCTGCAAGTGCTTTTTACATACCTGTTCTCAGCAACCAGATTAATTTATACTTTATACTTGCTGTTTTACTTTTAGGTATCACATCTCAGTACACTTACTAAGCTATCCATGGAGGTTCACTAGGATACAAAGTCAGTTGAGAAATATTTTATATGTATTCTGTATCTCTTTAGGTTAACATAGGCATAAAACATCCACGAAGTTCCGAAAAGCCGCGGTTCGAGACCGGCCGTAGCATTAAACTTTTTTTCTAAACTGATTCTACCTACTACCTTTAAGCACATGACGATAACCTAATTGCGTGAAGCTGGAATTAAAGCCAAAAATGAAAAAAAAATTATTTAAATAATAATCCAGATGGAAATTTCGATATGGAATTTACAGCTTTGGGAATATGCTTTATTATCTATTGAAAGTTTCATTTTTCATAAAACCATATGTAATCTACAAGAAAATTCTTTTATTTATTATTTATTTATAAGTAGATGTCCATATATTTTCGAGTAAAGAGGTATCTACTCTTAAAACTACTGAAAGCGCATAAAATAAAAATGATGAAACGATGGACAATAATGTCAACTCGTATTGTCCTTTCTTCCAGGTCGTAATTTCAACCCACATAGTTTAGGAAAACATTGTCTGTGAAGTGATACTGAAATGAGTCCGGGGTCCATAGAGTACCAAGTGATAACTAACAAATGCCTTAGCTAATGCCAATCTCTCAGTTCGGCGGAACACTTCTGAGAGTACCGCAAGGTTCAAAGCGAATGTCAGCAGTAATCTCCAAAATGAAAATTCTTCTAATCTTTCTAAGTAGACAGGACATAAAAAGGGTTATCAGTAAATATCATCTAATACCTAGCGTCAGCATTTAAAATGACAAACCTTAGCCAAATGAACACCATGGCATAATCTCGAAGTAGAATTGTGTGTTGTTTAAAAGTTGGCAATGCATAGAGAAAGAAATGCAGAATTCTTTCTCTATGCACGTAACACCAGCATAAAGTTTGCAAACTCTCGTGTTACGTTCTTTCAACGGACTGCAACTTTCTACGAATTCCCAAATCTTGAAGTGCCCTGGTTAGATATTTTGAGGAATGTGACTTCCAAATCATTGCTATTGGCAGCAACGCGGAGCACCCCTTTGCGGCACACCAAATGACACTAGAGCACTTTCATCAGCAACAATAATTCTACTCCACATAATACAATCACAGCTGTTCGGCAACAAAATTGACAATTACACTCAAATACACGCTTAAAACCAAATTCCATCAGAGCTGCACAAGGGTCGTTGCAACCAAATCGACAGCAGTCGAGGAGCATAAGCTATATCTCGTCCAACACACTAATCAAATTTAAAGTCCCCATTCTAAAACGCCATTCCTGTCCATATGCTGCTGTTAAACCCTGATGAGGATGGGCACACAGCACAAACATTTGGGTGGAACTTCAGTCTGTCAGCAGATGTCGGGTCATGGGAACTATATATTACATTTTAAATGGTTCTGCTTATTTTCTTTTGCTGAAGTTATTCTTTGAATGATAGTACAAGGAATTAACGTGATGAACATTGCAGCATGCTAATTTTATTAGTCAAGAGTAGTTAATGGAAATAATTTTTAACTTTCATTCTAAAACAAATCTCTGGATTAATTGGCTCCATACGTGCATTCAAATGTCCGAAAGGTGATAAGCATATAAGTCCAAATTACCATACACTTTAATAAACCTTAAGCATGAATAACCACTACGAGGCTTTTAAGTATTTGCTAAATAACCATGACTGGCATTGATCCAGGTAGCCGCGTCATAATATATCTGACTCTTGATAGACTAAGGTTAAAATTCTAAAACGTTTGCAGATCTGTAAGTGATAGCTTGATAGCCCAGACGAACGGCGCATATTAAACAAATGCATGTATCAAGTGCGATTCAGATTAGTAACAAAACATGCTACTTTTAACTATCTCTTTAGCACTTTCAAAAGTATGATCATTTTAATAGTTCCTTTAAGCATGCAGCATACCTAATAATAGTAATATACTGCAACACATCATTCGGTCTTCATTTTGTAGTTGTTTGCTGTATTCTGTTTTCGATCTTTCTCATTAAGCCATAACATACTGCTAGAACAAAGCATTTTTGGCAGCGCGGCAGTATCAAGGAGTTTGGCAACTTTCGTCTTTATAACAGTTGTACATTTTCCTAAGTCTCTCTGACCTCAATCCTGAATGAATGCTGTTATCGTTATTACTTTCCTCTTATTCCATTTTTCCTCTAGGAAAACTAAACAGGATTTATGGAGATATTTAAATTAATAGAATCATAAATGTATACATAAATACACGATTTTATTGGAGGTTGGAGATAATATGGTAACAAAGGTAAACTGTTTTACTATGGATATTACCAGGATAGGCCTATCAAACATTCATTGTACATCTTTAGGCTAAAAATCGCGTAGGCGAAAACTTTTATTGAAGAAACGTCTGATGTGTTGCATTCACATGTCCCTCTTTCCCATCTATGCTTATTAGCAGCCATAAAAGTTATTCTTATGAAAGTATGGATATATATAGGCGAGATTTGCGAGAAGATGAGCTCGATCACCTACAAGACTTTCAAGACACAACAATTGGCATGCATCAAATGTCTGCAGTTGCTCAAAAGGCAAATTTAACATTCAACTTAAATCCATGCAGATGGTCCTTGGTCCATCGAATACGTATAGCCTTAAAAGTGCATGGTCTTTCTATTCTACTGCGAGAAACAACTGTACATCGAAAGGACTTTGAAAGAATGGCCAGATATTGAATGATTCGACCCATTTAACAATGGATATCTCACAGAAAGAAGTTTATTTAAAATTAAGTGTATGCTTTAAATAGATTTTTCGCTTAAGATATGCCAGTCATTTGTCTTGCAGAATACCTGTAATATATTCTATTTAAATCAAAATCGTTAGAATCATGTTTGAGATAATCGAACATTTAGAAAAGTCTTCTATGTAATAAGTAGTTTGGGGTGGGGAACTTTGCTAAAGATCTTCGTGTCATAGTTTTGTGTTTAATCAACATTCCGTTTTTGAGTTATGCTGTGCAGAGAGAGAGAGACGGAACTTTTTATAAATATGTTTTGTTTTGTTCGGTGCCTCAAAACGTGCATTTCTCGAATTTTGGGTGGAATATAATACTTCCCCTGCTTACTATGCGTAGTTGGTTTATACATTCCAGAGGAGGCTCTATGCTGCACCCACAATGGGCTTCTTGTGCGTCAGACCCCTGGAGAATAGGATCATACGAGAGCATCCACCGGGAGGCCGAAACCGACCACTGGGAAAGAGCCACCGAGGTGGATCCCTATCATAGACCAAACAGTTCATTTCAACGCGGTGAACGTTAGAAGCCCGCGCCCTACTATAGGTAGTTAAGAAAGTAGTAAGACGAAATGTGTTTCTATGGCTCGGAGGAAACGCGAGAGACCCACATTTGAGAGGTCCCGGGTTCGACTCCCGTCGGCTTTAAGGGCCATGGATATTTGCGTGATTTCTCCGGGTTGTAGGTGAATGGTTCCCATTCTAACACGAATTTTCTACCCTCATGATTTCCTTTTGTTTTTCATTGTTTCAGGGCAGCAAGGCCAGGCGATAATGGTTGATGTGTTGAGGCAGATGGCCGGAATTTGTGCTTTTAAAGATTTTTCCTTGAAGCTTGGTGGGACTGCTGGGGCGCCTTTATGGAAACTGTCTCCATTATCTCAAGACCCCTGGGATGTGCGAAGATTAGTAAGAGCTAACCGGATTGGTAGCATGTTGTAAGTGTTATGGACCTCATCCTTGCTAATACTCGTCCGAATTATGTAGCTATACTTCAGTTAACATAAGCCCCCCCCCTCACTCTCTCTGCCTTTTCCTAACTACTCCTATTCGTTTATGACTTCAAAGAAAACTAGAAAAGAAAGCACAAATTCCAAATTCGCATAAGTAGAAAATTTAAATATTAGCAGCATGTTTATTAGCAAATGCAGAAAATTGCAGACATTGCCAAAAGATTTGGCGTGTTACATTCACATGAATTCCTCTACCTATTCCGCAACAAATGATTCTTAAAAAAGCTTATTCTTCTATCTCCTTCATGATAAGATAAACATTGGCAGAAATGGTTTTGTACACGTAGGCTCAAGGGGCATTAGTGAATACGCTAGGCTAAAGCGATAATCAATTCTTTTAAGAGCTGGTCGCTATGTGATTGAAATTAAATCCCGTTATATTTGCATGAAGAGGATGGAAAAAAAGAAAAACGAAATTGGCATGCATCACTCCATAAAAGTTTAAGTGGGGTAATTTATACAGAAAACAACGAATACCTCAGAAGTGGTTAATTCCACAAAAAATAAATAAATAAAATAAATTATATGAAACAGTGTTTTAATGAGATAAACATTTTTTGTGTAGTCACATTCTGTTTATCTTTTATGATTTACCAGTTATGCAAAAGTCAACCCAGAATGAAGAGGTTTTGAGAGGCTATTTCCAGAAAACTCAGTATATGCGTTTTATTTATTTATTTTTTTTTGTGTAAATAACTATAATATGTGGTGTTTTAATAAAATCGTTGAAGTCGTTTTTGAGAAAATAAAAATGTTCGAACATTTTTCCATGTAAAGGATAGCTGGAGTGGTGAATTTTCTTGAACATTTTCATGACGCATTCTTAGAAGATGCTGAACGTAATTGTCAAGTTTGATATTTAACCAGCATTTCGTTTTTATTTATATGGTTTACACGATACACAATAGAACTTTTGTAAAAATATTCTTATGGATACAGGGGACCCTAAAACATGCATTTCCAGTGAAATCTCGATATCGAATTTTTGGTTAATATCTTCTCTATGTATTAAGCAGTGAAAGTAATAAACAAACATTATTATTATTATTATTATTATTATTATTAGTAGTAGTAGTAGTAGTAATAATAATAATAATAATAATAATAATAATAATGATAGTAAAAGTGAACCTCGCGTGCTTTACATAAGCCTTATTTATTAATGCCCGTTGGTTTCCAGGTAAGATGTATATCGGCAACTATGGAGCAGCTTTAATTAAGTTGAACCTAAGAATGGAATATTTGAATAACGCTGCTCTTGATTCTCAAACCGAATTAATTGAAATGCTGTCTTAATTTGCTCAATTGTCTCTTTTTTGCTAGTTTCGTTTTTGAGCCACTACCTTGGTAAGTTGATTAATTTTTTTAGCACGTATGTACATACAATGTACATAGTAGCTAGGGAAGGTATTGTATTCCACCCAAAACTTGACATTCAATCTTCTAACAGCAACGGGGAACTTGTACATTGCTTTTTCAATAGAAATTCTATAAACTTCAATCGGTATATGGATGTAAGAAACTTCTTTAAACTTATTGCATTGTATGATTTACCACCGCACGAAAATGCTTTTCTGTATAGTTTACACACTGCTTTGCTGTTCTTAGTACCTTTACTTCAAAATTCTACACTTCCCTATGTTGTATTCTATATACTGTGATACACTGATGAAACAAACTATTTATAGAAATTAATCGTACGGTAGTACACCTGTAAGCTATGCTCATGACCCGAATTTGACTTGCGTAAACGTGAACTCACAGATGGAAGGAAAGAGCAAACATGCTTATGCGCTGCATTATCTTACGCCTTAGTTTTGATGGTTTCTGCTCGATTCACATATTTTGGTCGCCAGAGTAAGTAAATGTAATGGATGACAGGGAGTCACCGAGCCAGGCTATTGCAGAAACGTGATCATCATTCAGTTGACGCTAAGTGCCCTAATTCTTTACCGACTCTTCTGCATGTTTTCTTCTAGACACAAGAGCCTATGGAATATTGCATTCATTCACCCACAGGACATGCATTTAAGGTCTAACAAGAAGCGTAGTCAACTCTTGGGGAACACGTGGAATAATGTGAAGTCTCGACTCTTTTCATCCTTTGTCTAGCATATAGTTAAACACAACAACTTAGCATAGTGTAAAACTTAGATTTTAAAAACACCATCGAAGTGTTAGATATACCTCGATACCACCGAGTACCGAGAAAAAAATAAAATGGCTTGTTATTTATGGACGCTCTTTAACTACTCTGGTTCTCAGCGTCCCATTCTAAATTGGGCGTGAAAGACCGCTTAATTTTACTCTAAGGTCTCTCTATCAGGCTTGAGGTTCTTTTACGTGCCGTAAATCTACGACAACCAACAGCTTTACTTCCCTTCCGAAGGAAGCCATGCTAAGGATTTTTACACCCGAAAAAATCCATCGTCCTCTGCCGGGTTTGAACCCGCGACCTTTGGTATATAAAGTCAGCATGGTAACTATTACACCACGGAGGGCGACCTGAGTATCCAATTATCGACAGTATCGATGTATTATTATTATTATTATTATTATTATCATTATTTAGATATATTCACCTTGCTAACTTTTGTGTAAGACTTACCTCCTGTGGGGCATTGACAACTCCAGTGTTATAACCATGTTGAAACGATGACCCCAGCGCCGCCGCAGCAATGGCGAATACGAGTCGCCCATTAAAACCCTGAAAACAGATAAAATATGAATTTTCAGGTGCCATAAGAGCTATGAGCTAATATGCATTTAAACTTCTGCGTGCGCGCGCACACACACATAGATATAGGGTAACCTACAATTCTACAAATAAAAACAAATTCTCTCTCCCAAAAGGGAAACAAAAATGATGCCTCTGGGTTAAAATGTCAGCACATGGCGGCACACGTGCAGTCTTCTTTATAGTTGTTCCTGTAAGAGATCTATGTTCTAATGGAGGATGCCAATTATCTTATTCTGGCCCTAACTACAGCTTCCTGATTGACGAACTGTCCTCGCCAACTCTAATAGCAGTAAAATACCTCTCTCTTGTTTATATCATTCATTGGTGCAAAAGAGTGAGAGATGTTTTACTAGCTCGTGCTTAAACAATAACCATTCGTTATGTCCCATTTATATATCAGAAAACAATTGTTTCTTAACTTCCTGGTAAAGTAGTTTTACTATCCCTTTTCAAAGTATCACATAATATATATGCTGTATAGAGCGATAGAGGAGAAAGATGCAGGGAAAAGAGATGGGAAGTGGGAGAGACGGAGATAAAGAAAAGGCAGCAAAAGGTGTATGATGGAAATATAAAGATATTCTCGGAACAACTGCGAACAGATCATTCAATCACTAACTATACGTCATAAGAAAAGAGAACGCCTGATATCACAAAATAACAATAAAAATCTGATGTGTTCCATTCACATGACTTTCTCTATATCTCTGTAAATGATTATTGTTAATAATCTTATCTTTTATTTATTTCATGCTAATCGAGAAAAAATTAGCAGAAATAGTCTTAGGAGTAGGAGCGAAATAAGGGAGTACCATAGGTTAAAGTGAAAGCCAAAAGCTGGTTGCTATGTGACTGATATGCCTTTGTTTGTATGGACAGGAGTTGACAAATTCCTGTATGAGAAAAGTATAAGTTTTTCAAATCTGAAACCAAGAAAAAGGAATATCTAAAAAACGATCAACTCCACGAAAAAATGTATATAACATAAATTGTGTGTTTTAACGTGCTCTACATTTTTTGTGGGTTAAGTTTATGTCCATCTCTTACGGTTTAGTAGTTATGAAAAATTCATCCAGAATAAACGGACACACTAACACACGGACACACACGGACCTTTTTCTGAAAATACTTTTTTTTTCGGTGAAATCTCGGTATCAAAATTTTTGGTGAAGTTCAATACCTCCTCTATACACTGTGTAATAGTACGTGTAGAGAAAGTAAAAATATGAAATATTAAGATGGAAGCTGAATTTTACTTTCTCTCTATACGCACTATGTAAATAATGTATAGAGAAGGTATTGCACTACACCAAAAAATTAGATACCGAGATTTCACCGGAAATATATGTTTTAGGGTACTTTGTATAAAAAATATATATTTCAAGAAAAAGGTCCGCGCGTGTGTATGTGTGTGTGTGTGTGTGAACACGATAACTCAAAAACGAAAAGTCGGTAAAATACCAAACTTGGTATTTAAGTTTAGTATCTTCCAAGGACGCGACACGAAGATTTTGAGAAAAATCCCCCCACCCCAAACTATCCTTTACAGAGAAATTTTTTCGAAAATTTTGATTTTCTAAAAAAGGCTCCAACGATTTTGATTAAAACATCGTATATTAAAGATATTTACCTGACAAATAATATGTATATTTTGAATTTTCTAGGAATAGCCTCTGAAGACTAGTTTATTCTGGGTTAATTTTACGGAATTTTGCATAACTGCTAAACCGTAAGAGATGGACAGAAATTTACCACACAACAAATGTAGACACTTTAAAACACACAATTTATGTTGTATACATTTTTTCGCGGAGTTGATTGTTGTTTAGATATTCCTTGTTTTTGATTTAAACTATGAAAAACTTGAACTTTTCTCATACAGGAATTTATCAACTCCTGTCCATACAAACAAAGGAACTTCAGTTGCATAGCAACTAGCTTTTGACTATCACTTTAACCTATGACAATCCCTCATTTCACTTCTAGTTTCAAGGTAGCAAGTAATAAGACTATTTCTGCTAATTTTTTCTCGATCAGCATGAAGTAAATGGAAGCATAAACTTTGTAATAATATTTTTTGCAGAGATGTAGAGAAAGTCATGTGAATGGAACACATAAGATTTTTTAAAACATTCCCATAGTGTAAAATACAAATCCAGAAAATGATAAAAGGTGGATTAGGTAATTATTGTAATTGAATTTAGATGTTGGGTAAAAAGACTCAGAGTTTATTAAGGGAGTCCATGCTGTAGAATTTGCATTTGTTCTGGTCCTAAGAAAAGTGCTGATATTTATTGATCTACTGGCTTGCATGCTCTAAACCTGACGTCTCTAAGTCGTGTCGTCATGGTTACTTGGAGAACACGCCTCGACTCTTTCAAGAGGACAATTCTTTTATGCAATCCAAGCCTTAAACACGTGAGACATTAATACAGTTTATCAAGTCATTATTAGGCCATTCCATATCGAATAAAACGTTCTATTATTTTACCTTGGAGTTCATCCTATTAATAATGGATTCCAAAATTAAAGTACCAAGTTTATCACCCCATTAAGCTGCAAATTTAGTGTTCTATTGAATCCCTACTCCCAACTCTGCCACCCTTTGTAACACAACATTAAAATCATGAATTCTGAAGGTGACATTTTAAGTTTACAAATAATCATTATTTTTATAATATGCAGGGGTACTTGCGCACAATTTTAAGTTGCTTTTGAGAACACAAGCACTGAGAATTTATCGGGAATTTTGGTTTAGTTTTGATTGACATGCAAACTGTACATATAGTGTATCATTTTGGTATGCCTAATGTAGAAGAACATTTGTCTCTAATTTACAACTTAACTTTTAGTGTAATATTATCGCTTATAGCGAGGCGATCCACTCTAAGGTGAAAAGTTATTGATACGTTAACAGAAGGTTGTTAACATATTCATGTGGAAGTCAATATTTATAGCTGTTTAAAATGCGTTTCTACATGACTGCCTGCTATGTGCATCAGAAATTATTTGTATACGTCGAGTTTTCTGCACTACGAAATAACTTACTTTCTACTAAATTACTAATCAACGAGACTATGCTTTATTATTGAGTTTAAATAGTTATAGAGTCCTAATTTAAAGTTTCCGGTGCTTTTTAAAGTGAATTTTTATATTGCATAATTCTAGAACTAAGTTTAAGGGTTGATGACAGTAGATATCAATAGACATTATGAGGGATCTTCAATTTTTAAGATTCTGAGAGAAAACAAATCAAAACTTTTCTTGGAGGTCAAAAGACGTCTCAAGTATGTCTTTCTGTCGCGTGATGGTGCACATGTAATAGAATTTAGTTATGGATGTTGTTTTACAAGGTCAGCCCACAAGGTGGCACCACTTGAAAAACTGGTTCGCTTACGGTAAACGGCATGTGTTACACTTTAATGCTTGGCTTCGTTTGTAAAGCTACCCATTCTATTTTCTTTCCCATTATCATTCACACCTAAAAACAAAAGAATGCCTTGTCATTCTAGTAGGTACTAGCATTTAACACCAGCGCAGCAACCTGGTGACACAACCGGTTATTGTTTCAGATCCATATTCCATGTCGACTTTCAACTTTTGTGCCCTGGCCTTCACCGGAGTTCGCGCACGGACTGCAGTAACACACTCCGCTTTTTTTCATAGCTTTGCTCATTCATTACAAAAGCGATTAAGTATCTTTCTTCCTCAAGTCCCAGGAATTGGTAACCAATATGAAACTACATTGGTAGTTGCGTATATACAGCTAGCTATACATCTGAAAATCGAAGGGATTGTCGTTCTGCGAAGAAGCGGCAGAAGAGTGCAAATGTTTCACAAATCACTTTTCGCCCCCCTCCCATGATCCATATAATAGGATTTATTCTAAGTGCAACAAAATGTCTACACGCTCTCCCATGCCAGACGTACTACCCCACTTTTATCTCTGCTACACGCTGAACGACACGAACAATGAAGGTCTCTGTATGTTGCAGATAATTTTGAGCTGATAGTGCAGCGAATCCGGTACGAGACCTATTAAATGCTTGCTTTGTTGTTCTAGTGTAAACTTTGGAACGCTTTCATTAAAAGAAAGTCTCCTTAAGACAATTTTGCATACATTTTCAAAACATTCAAAAAATTTTAGTATTTGAGCCATTAGGTTAATAACACACTATGACTTTTACTTTCCAGGTCAACAGCTGACGATTTAAATGTTCAGAAGCACTCGGTCTAATTGGTCTGATATTTACAATCCCTTAACTCTGCTTTTATTTTTCCTACACTTTTGCGTATTAAAATGTTCCATGCGATGCAGTTTATAACCAAACTTGTTCAACTTTTCAATATAAACTCAGAGAGAATTTACTTAATGATGTATGTTTTGTTACAGTTTTAAACTGCTCAAGATATGTATAATTAATTCGCTGATAGATTGTAACCAACATTATATTTAAAAACTTTTTTTTTTTTTAAACAACCAGAAGAGTGAAAAATATTCTATATGACAGTTTTGGTATTAGATTTTTAAATAAGGCGCTGGTATTTTATTTTGTTGCTGTTGTTGTTGTTATTATTATTATCATCATCATTATTTTTAATTGGATTTCTGTTTCTTATCTAATACCTGCTTAGTGTATTAAAATTAAAATATTTATTTTCTCAAAAACTATTGAAATATCTGCATGCCATTTAAAACACACTTATGTAGGAATGTGTAAAAATCTTGGAAGCAATTAGACAGAAACTGGAAAATTTTAAATTTTACATATGGCTGGTGTACAATAAACCGGGAATGAAAAGCCAAGTAACATAAGAAGTTTTAAAATAAGAACTATAGCTTTCCTGGCGACGTGTTAATTCAAGATCTTCTCGGGCTTCTAGCCAGGTAAAAACTTGGCTTGACACCAACGTTTCGAAGAAGTGCATCTTCCTCGTCTTCAGGGTGAACTTCAAGCCAAGTTTTTACCTGGCTAGAAGCCCGAGAAGATCTTGAATAAGAAGTTTTATTCTCAATATTCGGGAACGGAAATGTCTATCGATACTGATCAGTGTCCCCGCCTGCGGTGCCATAAGTAGTTAAAGCAGGCGTTAAAACACTCCTCCCCACCAAAAAAATATAGTGATCAGTGAACTGTGTTGCACCTGCTTGCAATTCAGTCTAACTGTAGGTTAACAACTTCGAAATTACATGCCATTCTAAAAACCACGCCATTACTGTTTCTGGTTCCCCTTCCGAAAGATGTCCAATGCGTTTATAGTAAATGGCATACATCAAAATGTAGATGTTACGCTGTGTTATTTTCGTGTCTTTGTTGTTCCGGCTTTATTTTCTAAGCCCGAGACGAGAGAAAGCTCCAACGGCGATTTATCTCCTTGAATAATTTGTACCATGAAGACAACTATTTGCAATATGAACCCAATATGCAGTAAGCGTGCTTCAATAAGCTTTGCGTTAATTGTAATCTTATTGTATACCAATAGAAACAGAAATGATAATGGGAGCTTTCAATGCAATACATTAAATGCATTATCACTGTGCAATAATACCAACAAAATTATTATTGTTATTATTATATTATTTCATAAATAATTATTAGGTTTACAATCGACTATTAATGGATACTTTGAATGTTATTGATAATAACAATTGCGATGCGTCAGTACAATTCAGGTCGCTAGAATGCTCAAGAATATAGATAGCTTAGCTTTGGTAGAGATGGATAACGTATCGCACAGTGGGCTCTAAAGTTTAACAGGATTTACGGGCGCATAACCGCTTTCAATTTGTGGTCGAAATTCTTTCACTTGAAATACACCATCCAGCTAGCCACGCAAGCATCCTGTAACGCTGTAAGATTACTGAGCATTCCTTATACTAACAAGCTGTTTCTCAATGAAGTGTCTAAGTTATGACTGGTCTCATTGTTGAAGTGCTAGAACATCTGCCTGCTGTTTCCTGCGATCGATCATTGATGGAAGCTTCTTACTACGTGTAGTGAATATTATGTGAATATGGCGTGATTGATTGCATGTCTTTCAAATATGTTGTGATCAATGCCTGTTTCAGAACTATCATATAGCAGATAATTGGGTGCAGGTCTCGTAGTCATTTTATTAATCTACACGTTACCATGGAGAATTGGAGTCCACATTCTAACGGCATGGAAACCGGCCTCGGATCGTACTCAAATTGAATTGGACACAAATCGATTTAAATTCACCATGGAAATATGTTAAATGAATAGAACACTATATAGCACTAACTAGCAGAGTTAGTTGTTAAATTTGTACATATTTCCTAAGCATGTCTTTAGGGCGCTCTTCTAGAATCTGCCTTCTGATTAACGCATAACATACATCAAATTCTGAACTTTACATGTCATGAAATCATATACCGGCAGTAGCGATTGAGAAAATCATTATTGCCCTAATTTTTAATCGTCTATTATTTTGCTTACTGCTCCACTAGCTCTTCGTGTAAGACTTCTCTGGCTGCCATCAGTAACATATTATTAGTTACATCCAATCAGAATAGTCTCTTGTGGCGTTTTATAGCAATGAGTAACAGCTCGCTTTAAGTGGACTGTGGCAAGGGTTAACTGCTGGCAATGTCCTATTGCTAATATGATGACACGTCTGTAATTAGTGCACTTAATAACGTCATTTCTTTATAGTGCTATCGAAGCACGGGCCATTATAAAGAAATGAAGATCTGAAGGTACGTTTTCGAATGGACTTTGCCTCAACATTGAAATTGGAAATTAAATACAGAATGGACGATGTAAACTTGACAAACTTTTGATGTGCACTCCATGGGTAAAACTAACAATTAGGATACTAACGAAATTGTTAAGTATTTTAAGCATATAAAGCATGGATAGCTACGACGACAGTTAAAGTATGTTGTTTTAACAACAGTGAACAGTGCTATACACCCTTTAGATAATTAGGATTTAGTCAGATTAACTCGATTAGACTCGCCTGGCTCCAAAGGGTCTACAGATTTGAACATGTTACAAAAACAGTGTTCGGGTTCCTACACGCAAGTTTACATATTCTTACTCACATAAAAAATGTAAAAAAAAAACTGCGAGAAACTTTAATTCGAATATGACAAAGATTTCGTAGGATAAAACTGAATAAATGCTCAATGCTTACAAACTTAATCATGTGATTTTTACCGCAACTTGTTATATTGGTCAGAAGGAATCGTCTGGAGCACTTATTAGCCAGCTTTCAACCAGAGATTACTGCTGTTAAGTTCTTAACGCATTTACCGTTCCTTTCTCATATTACTTTTTTTCTGTCAATATACTTCTGGTTGCTCTTACTGATAATATACTATGGTTAGTAAAATGCTTGACAATATGCATCTTCGTTAGAAACTGAGGTCGTTCCTTTACATAGCATTCAAAAAGAAATGCTGAAGTGTCTTTGTTGCAGTTCATTTGTCGCAGCTGCCGATATTTCTTGGGCTTTGAATATGTTTACTTTCTCTACCATTTACCTATATTAAATACAAGAAGTACTGCATTTCGCAATATTGAGGTTTCATCACCTGAAATGCGTGTTTGGAGGTTCACTGTTAGCAAAAAGAAAAGATAAACACTTTTTAGATAAAAAAAAATCGGTATATGGCTAACTGTGAACAGTATAACACAAAAACAAATATTCAGTTGAATACCAAACTTGGTAAGTATTTAGGTTCAGCTCCTAAGTTAAGACACGAAGCTTTTCAAGAAAATCCTCCATCCCAAACTGCCCTTTTAACGGAAAATGATTCGTTATTACTTTCTCTATATACGCACTATGTACATAGTGTATAGAGAATGTATTGCACTCCACCCAAAAAATGGATACCGAGATTTCACCGGAAATATATGTTTTAGGGTCTCCAATATCCAAAAAAAAGCATTTTGACAAAAATGTCCGTGTGTGTGTGTGTGTGTGTGTGTGTGTGTGTGTGTGTCCGTGTGTCTGTGAAACGAAAAGTCGGTAAAATACCAAACTTGGTATTTAAGTTTAGTATCTTCTAGGGATGCGACTCGAAGATTTTGAGAAAAATCCCCCCCAACTACCCTTTACATGGAACTTTTTTCGAAAATTTTGATTTTCTCAAAAATGGCTCTAACGATTTTGGTTAAAATTTCGTTTATCGAAGGTATTTACCTGACAAATAAAATATATATCTTGAATTTTCTGGGAATAGCCTCTGAAGACTACTTTATTCTGGATGAATTTTGCATAACTACTAAACCGTAAGAGATGGACAAGAACTTAACACACAAAAAATGTAGAGCACGTTAAAACACACAATTTATGTTATATACATTTTTTTCGTGGAGTTGATCGTTTTTGAGATATTCCTTTTTCTTGGTTTCAGCTTTGAAAAACTTATACTTTTTTCATACAGGAATTTGTCAACTCCTGTCCATACAAACAAAGGAACATCAGTCACATAGCAACCAGCTTTTGGCTTTCACTTTAACTTATGGTACTCCCTTATTCCGCTTCTACTTACAATAAAGCAAGAAATAAGACTATTTCTGCTAATTTTATCGATTATCATGAAATAAATAAAAGATAAGCTTACTAACAATAATTTGTTACAGAGATATAGAGAAAGTCATGTGAATGGAACACATCAGATTTTTTTTAATATTGTTTAATATGAATAAAGAAAGGACTGCGCTTGACGAAACGTCGGGAACTTCAAGACCCAATGGACTACGGCCTACAAGCCCGGAAAAGACTTTGTTTATTCAAGACGCCGGCCGTGAAAGCCTCAGTTTGTACATTGTTTAATACGCTTATATAAATTAAAAATACTGTATACTTCAGAATTTTATATGGCAAATAAAATGTATATATTGAATTTTCTGGTAGGAGCCTGTGAAGTCCTCTTTTTTAAGTTTAACGTCCTTTAACCAGTTAGGTCATATCGAACGATGAATGAATGAAGGGGGTAAAATTATGTTCAAATGGGTCTGGATTCATAGAGCTCATTATTACCCCATATTTATTTTTTCTGGGAGAGTTTAACATTATCTGGGTAATTCACCCTCATTAGATTCGAACTCGGAACTCTTGGATGTGAGGCAGACACGCTATCTCTATACCATGGAGGTGGGATTCCTTTTCGTTCTGAATGAATTTTGTATAACGTCTAAGAGATAGACAAAAATGTAGATCTCGTCAAAACTCCCAATTTATGTCAAAAGATTTTTCATATTATTTACATTAACTCGTTCCAAGATATTTTTATTATTGGTTTGAATTGTAAAATACATCAAACTTCTTAAACCCCTAAATCGCTATTGGTTTTTTCTTCTTCTCGTGGTCATGCAATTTAACTCAATTAACAATAGCCAGATAGAATAATACGCTTTTGTTAGAATGGTTTGTAGAAGAATGGGCTGAGCAAGTGTCACGTGAATTCAAATAACACATAATATTTTTACTTTCTCTACACGCACTATGTACTTAGTGTATAGAGGAAGTATTGTATTCCACCCAAATTCCGATACCGAAATTTCACCTGAAGTATACGTTTTGAGGTCCCCTGAGTCCAAAAAATGTGTATGTGTGTGTGGACAGCATAGCTCAAAAACTATAAAACCGTTAAAAACCAAATTTAGTATTTAAGTTTGGTATCTTCCAAGGATGCGACATGAAGATTTTCAAGAAAATTCCTCCACCCCAAAACTAAATTACTTGAACATTTTGTTTTCTCAAAAATGTCCCTAACGATTTAGATTAAAATGTGGTGTATTAAAAAGCTAATTGCATCACAAATAAAATTTATATTTTGAAATTTCTAGGAAAAGCTTCTGAAGACTTCTGTTCATCATGGGTGGATTTTGCTGAACTTAGCCTAATTGGTAAACCGTGAGAGATACACAAAAATGTAGATCTCGTTAAAACACATAATTTATGTCATATACATTTTTGTTGCAGAGTTGACCGTTTCCGAGATCCTTTTATTGGTTTCAATTTTAAATGCGTATCTTCTCAAACGGGATCACCTTTCCTTTCATCTCTCTTTTGTTTTTCTGGAAATGCAAAGCGAACCGAACTTCAATTGTTCACATATCGATCGGCTTTTAAAAGTTTTGACTATCGCTTTAGCCTGGTATATGCCCTTATTTTCCTTTTCATACAAGGAACTAAGTAGTAAGACCAACTGTGTTCATGTTTATCTCGTTTAGCATGCTGTATATAGAAGAATAATAGTTTCTAAGAAAAGCTTGTTTGAAGAACAGGTAGAGAAAATCATGTGAATGTAACACATCAGATTTTTTAATGTTGGATTATCATGTAGGTACATTGATAGTTAAGAACATGATGGTTAAAACACTGATTGAAATTTGCGGTGATGATTATTATGATAATGGTAATGACGACATACCACTTCGTCGGCCTCCGTGGTGTAATGGTTACCATGTTAACTTTATATACCCAAGGTCGCGGGTTTAAATGTTGTCGGTCCTCATGACCGCGCTCGCTTTGGTGCATCATGGCACAGGGGATCTTGGGTTCGAGTCCCGCCTTGGGCATGGTTGTTAATGCGTTTGTAAATGTGTATATGTCTGTGTATGTATGTGTAAAAAGAAAACGTTAAATTAATAGATCAACTAAGGAAATGTAGCAAACTGGAAAAAAAGGAGAAAAAGGAATACGCCGCCGGAGTCCTAACAAGCCTCCGGAATTGTAATTAAAAAAAAAAAAATATCCGGCGGAGGACGATGGATTTTTTTCGGGCGTAAAAATCCTTAGCATGGCTTCCTTCGGAAGGGAAGTAAAGTCGTTGGTCCCATGTCGTAGATTTACGGTACGTAAACGAACCTCAAGTCTGATAAAAGAGGCTTCTGAGCAAAATTAAGCGGTCTTTCAGGCCCAATATAGGCGCCCAGCAACTGCGTCCATAAATAAAACTCCATTTATTTGACATACACTTCAACAAATGATGCGTTTAGGCACCAGAGTAGCGTTTTACGTGCATTTCAAGCTGCAATTTATAGCAGAGTTAGAAATAATCAGAAACATTATATAGGTAACAAAATAAAGACACTTCTAATATAATTATTTGCTGCCTATCCCATGCAGTGCTGCACTATGACAAGAGTATTATATATCAATTATATAGTATCTTATTCAAGGTATGTGCTTTCTTGGAATACCGAAGGTACAATTTACTGTGTCATTTACGTCGTTACACTTACGCAGGCAGTTTTTCGTATCTTTGAATGTTATTTACGAACGAGACGTAAATATTTTGCATATTCGACTTTTATTATCGTCTGAAACTACTTTGAACCGAAGTGCAAAGCTCTTCTTGGGGAGACACGAGTTAGACCTTTTTCTTACGCAACTACAGTACAAAAGCCAGTTCATAGGCCTTGCTCTTGATTTAATCTTACTGAGCCAACTGTGTAGTGACGTTCATACCACCCATTCAACGTCAGAATGTTTATGTCTCGTGGAATAAGGAAAGAAAAACTAGAAGCGATAACACCACCCACCGTATGCAGGAGAAGGCATAAAACCGCCTACGTCGGCCACTATGAGATAAGGTTGAACTGTATAGATAGTGAGCTTCCCCAAGAACTTCGAATTTTACACTCTGTAACTACGTTACGTGTTCGCCACGGCCACGTTAAAATTATTTAAACAAAATACATTCAGAAACGTAACAAGCTTAGCCTAGTTAGGCAATGGTCTTTTATCTACTACTATTAGAAAGTGCATAATTGATTATTGTGCCCAGACAAAACATAATCATTTTATCGCTTGTCTTTAAAGCGTATTTTGCGTTTTATGAGACTATAGATAACGATTAGCTGTAGTTCTCTGGAAATTAGGAATGGATTGAAATAAAATTCTTAACTTTTATTTAGAGGAGGCGCTCCACTTGAAGAAGTAACATTTTCTTTTCTGGGAAACTAGATAGAATACTTTAGTACACATGTTATAAAATAACCTTCAGTAATCGTAGATCTTTCGGCCATGTCGCAAATTGACCACACCTCAGTAGAGTAGCCAGAAAAATATTAAGGGGAAGTATGGAATCCTTCCATTTTATAAAAATGTGTATAAAATTAGATGATAAATGTGAATTAACAGAGTTCGAATATGTTAAACGATCGATTTTATTATATTTTATTGGCTTATTTTGTTAGTCTAAGGGCAGGAATTGCAATTAAACCCGACTTTTGATCTTATTTCTGTAATTTTAGCAAGGGGGGCTTCCTTCTCCCAACCACCCGCCTGGCTACACCTGTTCCGAACACTACTTAGAGAACTTGTATCCTAAGTAACTATCACACTACAACATGCTGATTACCTGTGAGACATTATGATCTTACTCGGCGACACATGCAGCTCCCCTGTCGTCCTTTCCTTTTAACGCCTTCAAAGCAGCAGTTCAAAATAACAGAATTAGGGAGTGCGAGTCTTGAAACCCAGACTTTGAAGGTTTACAACATTTTATTGCCGTAAACATCAAGGCAGCAACGTGAAAAATACTACGTGTAGCTAATGGAGTATAGAACCATATCCAGGTAAATTTCATAAATTGCATTCAGCAATGTGGGTTTGGTAATTATTTACAAGTTGGGCCACTAACTCTCTCCGCTGCGACTTATACCAGTTTTGCACTTTAACGGGACCGTTATCGTTAGAGGGGGATTAGGGGTGGGGAGATGGTTTAAAAAACTAATGTTGCTACCTGTTTATATGCACACACCAACCTAAACGGATTGGAACCTAACCTCGCGCTAAATTTGAAATCCACAGGCTTTGAAAGTGTCATCATAAATACAAAGTCAATCAATCGCACTTAGTTTCATTCGATTTTAGAGTGGCCGAAATTCTGCATAATAAAATTCACTGAACAGCTGTATCTGCGTGAAACATTTTTGTCATACATCAGCACAGCGCCTAGCGACATATGCCGGTGTTGCATTCCACAACATTGTTCGCCTGCCGCCGACAATGAAACTCAGGTTTTAGGCACTTTAGTGTGTAGTATTATATATTTACATTGCAAAAGTACTACAAGACTTCTTTATTTATATTCTACTCCTTCTAGGCAGCATACTTCATAAATATTCACAAAAAAGGATCGCTACGCGCACTAATAAATTAGCGTTTAACTTGATTACGGAGCTTTTCCGATAAAAAAAAATTGGTGAAAACGTTACAAGTATAAACCAAACTTACAGTCAAACCACAATTTATTTAATTTCTAGAGAGGCCCAAGTTCTCTATAATTCGTTGTTTTTAGGTTAGAATCAAACAAACATTAACCCAACTTCAATCAATTTCCCAGGTTCGTGTTATGCTCTGGAATGGTTGATAAATTAGCCGGTGGCGTACTGGCACTTCAGAAACTTAAGAGTCGTTACTTCGACATTTCAATAAACAGGCCATAAATCTCCTACCTGAAATTACTTATTTAGGTAATCTACATATTCTGTGAAAATATTTCGGTATAGTTCATTAACACCCTCCTGTATGTATGTGTGTGTATGTGTGACCCTTTTATAGTGTTTTACGCCCGCTTTTCCTACTTGTGGCACCGCAGGCGATAACACTGGTGATACATGGAATGAAGATGAAGCACCGTTGGAATGCGATGGCGGGAGAAACCGGAGAACCCGGAGAAAACCCGCCCCTGTGCCGTTTTGTCCACCACAAATCTCAATGCGTTCGCTTGGACCCTTACACTGTAAGCTTATTGATAACACTAATCAAGAAAACGCATGCTTAACAAAATGCGTAGTAGAAATATTTACAAGAAAAACGACAGGTAGATACATAATACTATTAATAAATTGCTGTGTAGATTTTAGTAAGTGTCTGGAGCCGAATCAGCTGAAACTTGTACTCGCATGTTTTCAGCACATCAAGAGTCGCCGTTGGAAAGAACAGCAGTATGTTATTGATCGTTGCAGGGTCAGTTTCTTTCGTGTGTATATAGCTTTGGCAGACAGCCTGATGATCACTTAACGACAACCTCGTGGGAAATCCTGCATCGTCACATTTACTACCCTTTAACCACGTATCGTTAGCATAAAATCTATGTATCAAATGTAAACGTAACATAAGTATTTATCACATTAGTTGCATTTATAGAATAAATACTAAGCAGAAAGCATTAATCTAATATTTATAACTAATGAACGTATGCAAGATCTTAAATGTGAAACATGATGCTGCAAAAATCAATTAATGCCTCTGACACTCCATTTTGTTATTATTTTTAGGTGTTTATTTGATTTATTTTGTTTGAGCGTTGTTACATTGGTACGGAAATAAGTGAGGTATACAAAATTGCAATACCTACTATCCCTAAATTAGCATACTTTTGATTCTATTTTAAGGGTACAAAGTAATACCATCGCAAAATTCCACGCATAGTATACTAAGGATATTACGCTATGCACCAAGAACTCAGTATAAAATCAAATTTCTAAAACTAGGAGACATAATATACATAACTTCAAATGTGCGCGAATACAGCAATGAACGAGCAAGATCTATTGATTTGGTATGAACGTTCTTTAACATTGTAAGTTTTAAAGTTGGAGGTAAGAACTGAAATTGGCAGCAGCTGTTACACAAGATCTATTTTCAGCACCAGCAATTTCGGGAGACACGTGGCGCAAAATTGTATGCTGACAAAGAATATGACTCTAGAGTTTGTATTAACTGAAAAAATACAGGCATTTTAATTGCTTTGGAGATTATTAAAAAGGGATACACTCTGGACTTACAACATGTGCTTACCACGGGGGGGGGGCAGGAGCAACATAAAAACGTAAAATGGTTAAAACATGCTAAAGTTAAAAAAAAAAAAAAAAAAAAAGAAAGAACCTTTTGTACTAAGATCAGAGTATCAAATTAATAATTAATGACATTTTAATGAATTTTAAAGGAAACATCAGATATGAAAGAGAACATGACGTGTCAAGTTGTACAGCATTATTGAGTTTAAACAAAATCACATAATCATCAAAGAAGAAAAATCAGGAATCATATCTTTCTAAATGAACTTACCGATCTCTTAATATAAGGCATTTTTGCGTATTGTCTGTTGAAACAAAAGTCAGTCTTCTTCTCTTGTCATAAGCACTAAGGCACTACAACAGCTGGACAGCAGTAATGGTGCGAAAAAGAAACACACACTCGCTACCGACAACACAACATTGAGTAAAGCCAGGGCGTGTTGAGTGCCGTGTTAAGTAAGCGTGCCCGCGGCGTCTTGGAGGCTCGACCCATGTAACGGGCCCAATCATTGGTTGACGGTGCGGGTGTGTCACGTTCGCGTGCTCTCATTGGCTCCCTCGTATTCGTAGCAAGAACACCATTCATTTCCTTGGCTAGGTGCCACGATTTTAGAACTGGTGCACCATACACGCATTCCTGACCGAGGGAGGAGGGTTATAGACCTTCCAGGCACTCACTGGAGTGGTTTCCGTTCGGTCTGGAGCAGGGGTATTTTTGTTTTATTTTATGGCGGTGTCAGTGCCTAAAATATACTTGTTTCTGGCGATAACGGCATGAATGCGTCTTAGGATTCAACTGCGCTGATTGGGTTTGTTATTACCAGAAAATATAATAATTAAAAGAAAAACATACATATGCATTATGTATTAGAACAAAAACGAATGACAATATGTAGAACGCAATCAGCGTGGAAAATATGTAGTACACTTTTTTTTTTTTTTTTTTTTTTTTTTTCATTTTACCAACATCTTATTCTTGCTAATATTTATTTAGGTTTTCTTTTCATGCTCATTTTAACCTAATTTTGCATATTATTAATTTTTCATTTCTCTATTGGCTTTTCTTTTGTCTATCCACATGCACGGACTAACGAAAAATAATATTCTGTTAACACCATTCCAAACATTTATTTAGCTTATATGTATTTGTAGAATATTTTATTCCTATGAGCCGATTAGTTATTTTTACTTTCTCTATACGTACTATGTACATAGTGTATAGAGAAGGTATTGTACTCCACCAAAAAATTCGATACCGAGATTTCACCGGAAATATGTTTTAGGGTCCCCTGTACCCAAAAAAAAGGTATTTTCAGAAAAAAGTCCGCGTGTGTGTGTCCGTGTGTCAGTATGTCCGTGTGTCTGTGAACAAGATAACTAAAAAACGAAAAGTCGGTAAAATACCAAACTTGGTATTTAAGTTGTGTATCTTCCAGGGATGCGACACGAAGATTTTGAGAAAAATCCCTCACCCCAAACTACCCTTTACATAGAACTTTTTTCGAAAATTTTGATTTTCTAAAAAATGGCTCTAACGATTTTGATTAAAATATCATATATTAAAGATTATTTACCTGACAAATAAAATGTATATTTTGAATTTTCTGGGAATAGCATCTGAAGGCTACTTTATTCTGGATCAATTTTACAGAATTTTGCATAACTGCTAAACCGTAAGAGATAGACAAAAACTTACCACACAAAAAATGTAGAGCACTTTAAAACACACAATTTATGTTACATTTTTTTCGTGGAGTTGATTGTTTTTGAGATATTCCTTGTTTTTGATTTCAGCTATAAAAAACTTATACTTTTCTCATACAGGACTTTGTGAACTCGTGTCCATACAAACAAAGGAACTTCAGTCACATAGCAACCAGCTTTTGACTATCACTTTAACTTATGGTACTTCCTTTTTTCACTTCTACTTACAAGGAAGCAAGTAATAAATCTATTTCTGCTAATTGTTTCTCGAACTAGCAGGAAGTAAATAGAAGCATACGTTTTTTAAAATAATTTATTGCAGAGATATACAGAAAGTCATGTGAATGTAACACATAAGATTTTTTTATAATTACTGCTAGGAGGTTGAAAACATATAAATTGCTTAAAAGATCCGCTAAAGACATTTTACACTCTCCATTTAAATCATTAGTAGCTGAACGCTTTTCCTTCCGAGTCTAATTGTTCCTTCTAAAGGTCCAGAGCCGCTCTCATCTAGCGAAATAAGATCGACTCGAAATGAATAAACGCGCTGTCAGATTAAATGCTGTTGGAAAAATGATGCATAATAACATTATTTAATTTATGTGAAGAGGCGGAGAAAGAAGAAATAAGAAACGGACATTGAATTTGTGATACCTTTTAAGAAGGAGCACAAGTGGTTCTGGTCGCGTGCGTTAGTATTAGAATAGATAATATTTATTAGTTTTCTCCTAGAACTGTTCATAGCTTTCAAGTAGACTTATTAGATTTTCTTCGTCAATTTGTCTAGAACTTAACGCAACACATATATTCCACCCTAACCTCAAACAAACAAGCAATTTTGAGGTTTTGCCACCATTGAACATTGTTTTCAACGAAGATTCACAATAATCAGGGATTATAAACAAAACAAAAAGTTCACTCCATCTGTAGAACAAATATTTTTCCCAGCAAATTATTTTTATCGATTCGGCGCGGCTCCTTTTGCTTGTTTCCATTTAAAACCATAGTAAACGGAAATGCTGTACGATTCGTTTCCGCCAAGTGAGGGTAGACCCTAAAGTTTTGCGCACACTTAGCAAAATTGAATCGAATCGAAGTGAACCGAACAGAAACTCCTCTGGGTCCTCTCATTTAACGGAATCTAACTGAGCCAATTAATTGCGCGGAACTGAAGCATATTTATTTGTGGAGTCCAAAAATGGATCGAGAAACAACAGAATAAGTGAATATCGGAAACAAGAAACACAAATATCAGATTTTATGATATATTTTTAACAAGAGTATTTCCAGTTAGTTTACTAATTTCATTCCAAGCATTATCGCGTGCATTAGAATAATATGTATTAGTTTCGTCACAGAGCTGTAGATACTTTCAACTAGCTTTACTTCCTTTATTTTGTAGAACTAAAATATAATGCTATATAATCTCAAATAAACAAATTTATTGCTTTAGCAGCAATGCGCATTCTTTTGCTTCCTACGAAGACAATTGATATCTAGCGATTATAAGCGAAACTAAAGTTCAGATCCGACTGCAGAACAAACATATTTGCTGCGAATTCCTTCCGGTTCGATTCGACGTGCCCCCTTTTGCATGTTTCCATTTAAAACCCTTGTAAACGGAATTCTGTTCGTTTCGATTCCGCCAAGTGCGAGCAGATCTTACCTTTCCTTCTATGACGTCTTGGAATAAGTAGTTTCTTCTTAGTATATGCTCAATACATAGTTTACTTTCCATCTCGCACATTCTTCTCAGAACCTCTTCATTTTTCACCATATCCGTGCGCTTAACAATTTCTATCCGTCTCCAGCACCATATTTCAAAACTTTCCAAATATTTATTCTTAATTCATACAGAGCAATGCACCAATATACGTTTTATCAGACTTGTAAATAGCTTTAGGTTCAAATTGCTAGTCACAATGTTCTCTTCGTAAAGATTTTTTGGCCATGGCGGTCGTGATCTAATCTCCTTGGCGCGTAGGCGTCCTTTGTTAGTAAACTTCCAAAGTTTTTTTGTCAATGGAAATGACCCTTACATAAGAAACTCAATTTGTTAAATAAAAATCTGATGTGTTCCATTCACATGAATTTCTCTGCATCGCTATAACACAATATTGTTAAAAAAAAAAACACATTCTTCTATCTACTTTATGATAATCGAGATAACCATTAGCAGATATTGTCTTAATTATTTGCTTCCTTGTAAGTATGAGGTAAGTAAAGGAATACACTAGATTAAAGCGATAGTCAAATTTTTTAAAAGCTGTGGTTACCATGTGGATGAAATCGTTTCTATGCAGGGCCAGGACTTTACAACTTTCTGTGTGAGAAAAGTTTAAGTATTTTGAATCTGAAACAAATAACAAGAAATATCTCAGATATGATTAATTCCACGAAAAAACGTATATGATACAAACTAAAAGTTTGGTATTTTACGGACTTTTCGTTTTTGAGTTCGTGTTTACAGATACACACACACACATACACACACTCACACACATACACGCACGGAACTTTTTCTAGAAATCTGATGTGTTTCATTCACATGACTTTCTCTACATCTCTGCAACAAATTATTGTTAAAAAGCTTATGCTTCTATTTACTTTATGCTAGTCGAGAAAAACATAGCAGAAATCGACTTATTACTTGCTTCCTTGTAAGTCGAAGCGAAATAAGAGAGTACCATAGGTTAAAGTGATAGTGAAAAGCTGGTTGCTATGTGACTGAAGTTCCTTTGTTTATATGGACAGGAGTTGACAAATTTCCTTATGAGAAAGTAGGCTTTTTTAAAGCTTAAGCCAATAACAAGGAATATCTAAAAAACGATCAATTCCACGATAAAAATGTATATAACATAAATCGTGTGTTTTAACGAGCTCTATATTTTTGTGTGGTAAGTTTTTGTGTATCTTTTACGGTTTAGCAGTTATGCAAAATTCCGTAAAATTCATCCAGAATAAAATAGTTTTCAAAGACTATTCTCAGAAAATTAAAGATATACATTTTATTTTTTAGGTAAATATCTTTAATATACGATGTTTTAATCAAAATCGTTAGAGCCATTTTTGATAAAATCAACATTTTCAAAACAAAACAAAAAATACCATGTAAAGGGTAGTTTGGGGAGATCCTTGGAAGATACTAAGCTTAAATTTACTTGAATAACTTGAATAACACAAAGATTGAGAGGGGTGTTGAGTAAAATAAAGATCAAGTCTTACTATCTAAAATAATCAAATGTTGCCCAAAATTCGGCTTAAAAATCAGTTTATTATATTTTTAGTATGTTCTACTAATACATAGATTCCATTTTCACTGTTTTAGTAACTAATTCTTGATTCAGCTGCACTCCTGGCCCCAATTAGTAAGCCAATGTCAGTTAAAGCAAAATTATATTTATTTCACGTACCAGCTGAGCAGCTGTAAGTATTGAGTATCGTTTGTTCATGTTTTCTACAGCTTTATAAGAGACGTGGTTATATTTCTTCAATTTGTGAAATTATTTTGAGTTTAAAATCTACATTGTATGTATAATAATGAATAAATCATTTTGTTTTGTCGTTTATAATATCTTGCATTGTAGTAAATGGTAATTTCCAGCTTTTCAAAACTAACGATTGCACTACGCCACTGCTCCGATAGAGGGTTAACTATGTTACGTCACACTGCCTTCCCTCTTAGGATGTGTCTCACGTTCGCACATATCTGTTACTCCTACTAGATACGCGGTGGAGAGAACCTCAAGCCTGATAGAGAGGCCTCTGAGCAAAATTAAGCGGTCTTTCACGCCCAGTATAGAATGGGACGCTGAGAACCACATCCATAAATAACACTCCATTTACATTTTTTCACTGACTTTTAGCTAGGCGAGGGTTGCGTATATGATGGTGTACTGGATGACAGACGCATGCTCTCTGGAGCGAAAACAGGTGATTTGTCGGCAAAATGTTATTGTTGCGTAGTAACTATCACATATTTTTCCTCGAACATCTTACACTCAGGTAGGTATCAACTTGGCTAAAACAGTTGGTGTGGGTGATTCAATTGGTTAGACGTTGGCCTTTAATTCCAATATCGCGGGTTCAGGGCCGGACCAGACCGATGGTTTTCAAGTGTGGTTAAAAGCGACAGCCCCATGCCGGTAGATTTCCTGCTCGATGAACTTCCGAAACACCGACGGAGCAGTTGACAGCATCGTTAATAAATAAAAATTTGGGGGGGGGTTAACACCAGAGAAGATATAGTAAATATGTGATTAACTTGTTTAACATGGTTTAATACTTTATTCGACGTAAAGAACATATACTAAGCTAAAATGTAAAATGCACATTTTTAATACATAAAATACACTCTTTTTCTGCAATAAAAACCTTGCATGCCTCACGACGTAGGAATTGTATATTTATACTTCACACTGTGGTCCGGGGTGAGTTCATTATGACTTTGCATTCTAAGGACAACTAAGCGTTGCTCCATAAAAAATAGGAGCTAGACAACAGAGGTGAATAGCTCGCACTGTGACGTGTGAGCTAATGATATTGTTCTTCATGATACTTATTATTAGGGATAGCATCTTGGGGACCGGTAGCGGGCACCATGCGAATACCAGTTGCTTACCTTCTAAGTAGAGACCGAATTACATTGGTGACTGTACGCGCCGCATGTAAACAACCTGTAGTAGTTGGGAACATGCTCAACGCAACAGTAGACTATGCTGTATATTAGAATGCTGTTTTACAGGAATTAAAACCTTTGAAGATAGTGCATGCTCTTCAATTAAAATTGTAAAAGCTTTTGCTTCAAATGGATTGCATGAAGATTTGCGATTCATACAGAAGAACTCTGCAAATATATCTACAACAATAAAACACATTTGGAAATCTTGGACATTGAAATGCCTCTAACTCTAAAAGCTATCGATGAGCTTGTGCAATTAGTTAAACAGAGACCCGTGACACCTGTTTAGACCGTGAGAAAAAGAAAGTGAAGACAATGTTTGGAAAAAAGTGTCGCATTGTCAATAAGAAATGTGCTACGAGGTGTTGTTACGGAAACAATTGCTGATGGAGTATCACCCAATAGTTAATGATGTGCCCTACTTCCGTTTTTACTCCTATCACATGTGATGTGGAGCGAAATTTTTCACATTATAAAGCCTGTTTACGTGCCAATCGGAGGCGATTCACATTTCAGACGTTACGAATGTATTTTGTGCATTACAAGCTATGCATCTTGAGAGAAAATGAATCAGATGCACAACTACAATTGAATGTATTAAAACATTTAGTTCCCATAAATCATGTTTACCACTCACCCAGACTCAATCGCTGCACAACTACAATTGAATGTATTAAAACACTTAGTTCCCATAAATCATGTTTACCACTCACCCAGACTCAATCGCCTTCCACTGCTAGTGAAAACATCACATTCTACCACGCAACCGCTGCCCCATTTTCCTTCTGTTAATACCACTACGTACACACTGCATTGTCAACACATCACAACTATATATCATGCTGCGCTAACTTCAATTCTGTCCCTTTATCGGTCCCCAAGATACTATTCCTACTCATTATGTTGTAGTTCACTTTCATTATGTTCTTTCTACAGTAACTGTTTTTTTGTTTTATTTAATTATAACAGGCTAACACCTCAAGGAGAGGGAATCACAGGAGGCTCCAGAGCTGACAAACAGAGATGCGCGGACGTCCCTAACGTTTCTAAACTCTTACCCATCCCACTGATGGAGCCGCTAGAGAGGGCGATCAAGCGATCTCGACCTGGCTGCCCTCTAGTATCCACGGGGAGTATTCTTTCCATTGTGAATGCATCCGTGTCTTCTGCCTAAACTTCCATACACCACGAAACACACTGAAAGAGTAGAAGGAAAAGAAAATCGTGGTAGATGAGAAAAGCACCTAGGCTTTCGCCTAGTGACCCCGGGAAAACCACGAAATCCATGGGTCGAGTGTGCGCTCACCAGGATCGAACCTGAGACCTCTCAAATGGAGCTGCGGCGCCGCATCGCTTCCTGCGCAGCACCATGTCATAACTACAAGCTGAGAGCCTATCGCAAACATTTTACAAAAAAAAAAAAAAATGGTTGCTCCTCTCCCCAAGCTGCTCAAAGTAAAAGTATATGTACGCAGTTACTAACCTCTGTTTCACTATGACCCCATGAGTTGTTTCACGTGGAGATTTTTTCGAATACAACGCAAAAACGTAAGCTGATAAGGACTGGCGCCCAGCCAGCTAGCAACCTCCTTGTTTTGTAAGGATTCTTCACACCTAATAATTGGATTACTTTAGGACATCGACACTCTTCTGTTCCGGTAGTGTTGTTGTTATAAACATGATTGACCTTGGCCGTCAAACATAATTTGAGCACAGTAGGTACACAAAAGCCAAACTTGCGTTTCAGAAGACTTTAACCAATAAAATAATATGGCGGAAGTGCTAATTACTTGTTTGTCCATGCGCATGAACTATCAAAATACGTAGTAAAAACAACACACTCAGTTGAAATCGAGAAGCGCTTAAGGCCACTTTAAATGCTGTACTTATTCCCAAAAAAACAGACTAAATTTCAACTCTCTTACAGACTCAAGCAGTCGTAATCGAACTAGCTTCCGCGCACACATGCACGTGGTTTTAAATTTCGGTGAATTTCAAAATTTATACTTCGATGATACACTGATATCCAACTTTTGGTCACAGTGCAATGCTTTCGCTCTTTTTTTTTCTTTTTTTTTTTTTACGTATTTTTAAAAAAATGTTTATAGTGTTCAAAACATCTGCTTTTACTACATACAACACCGCAGAAATGACACTGATACATGGAATAAAGATGGAGCACCGGTGGAATGTGATGGACAACTCGGAGAAAACCTGTCCTTGCGCCGCTTTGGCTTTCGCTTTCAGCTTCTCAAACAAGAGGTACCAGGTTCGATTCTGAAATAGGGCGACAACTTATTCTTCAACCAAAATCATTGTTTATCCTCCGGAAAACCTGGAAGGAGTGAATTCGAATGTGTTTAGTAAAAAGCAATAAACCCAGCGTTAAGAAACCCACAGTCAGCGAGCCAAAACACCATTAACAGTTTGTTTCTCAAGTCAGAGCCCAAAACATAACCTGAGAGTGGTTCAATAATACTCATGTTACAATATAGATGGTGCTGCTAAGGCAAGTTAGTGTTACCATCGTGTAAAGTTATTTGTTACACGTCGCTAAAACAACATGGCTCCCTGCAACTTCTTCTAACTCTTAAATAAGAAAAAGACCCAACATGTTGTTTTGGAAACCTTTATCAGCGCAATGGAAGCCGATGCATAATAATTATGGGATGATAACGATCGACCTAATCCCTTTAATGCAAGTTGAACAAGCAGTAAGTATTATACATATAAAAATAAATAAATAAAATAATGCATTGTTGACGCTGTAAATTACTAGGAATAGCTGTCCGCCGGTAGGCCGGAATTTTGTCCCGTAGAATTCTTTTACATGTCAATAAATCTAACGATAAGGCTTAAAAGTCCCCAGCCAAAGATTTGAACCCCCGACCTTGTGACTAGAAAACAAGCGCCTAAACAACTGAACCACCTGTACCGACTTATCAGTAATAACTTAAATGTATAGTTTTAGAGTTTTATCTCTAAGTTTCAGCATACAAGAAGACAAAGGAAAGGAGCACCGTCTTTCGATATCGGAATAAAAAATGCGAAAAAACCAATTGTACTAACAGTATCCTACTGCAGGATAATGCGTAAATACTCGTAGAAGCATACACTTGAAGCAGAGGAAAGAATGCTGCTCCTGAAAAAATCTGATGTGTTACATTCACATGACTTTCTCTATATCTCTGCAATAAATTATTCTTAAAAAGCTTACACTTCTATTTACTTCATGCTAATCAGTAAAAAATTAGCAGAAATAACTTTATTATTTGCTTCCTTGTAAGTAGAAGCGAAATAAGGGAGTACCATAGGTTAAAGTGATAATCAATAGCTGTTTGCTATGTCACTGAAGTTCCTTTGTTTGTATGGACAGCAATTGTCAAATTCCAGTATGAGAAAAGTATGCTTTTCATAGCAGAAACCAAAAATAAGGAATGTCTCCAAAACGACGAACTCCACGATAAAAATGTATATAACATAAATTGTGTGTTTTAATGTGCTCTACATTTTTTGTGTAGTAAGTTTTTGTCCATCTCTTACGGTTTAGCAGTTATTCAAAATTCAGTAAAATTCATCCACAATAAACTACTCTTCAGAGGCTATCCCCAGAAAATTCAAGATATAAATTTTATTGTCAGGTAAATATCTTTAATATACGATGTTTTGATCAAAATCGTTAGAGCCAATTTTGAGAAAATCAAAGTTTTCAAAAAAAGTTCAATGTAAAGGGTAGTTTGGGGTGGGGGGATTTTTCTCAAAATCTTCGTGTCGCATCCCTGGAAGATACTAAACTTAAATACCAAGTTTGGTATTTACCTACTTTTCGTTTTTGAGTTATCGTGTTCACAGACACACGGACACACACACACACGGACCTTTTTCCGAAAATGCTTTTTTTAGATAAAGGGGACCCTAAAATATATATTTCCCGTGAAATCTCGGTATCGAAATTTTGGGTGGAGTGCAATACCTTCTCTATACACTATGTATATAGTGCGTATAGAGAAAGTAAAAATGCAACCGCTCGAGGAGCCTATCTAGCGCTACCTCCTTAACACCAACACTCAAAACCTCAAAAATACAACCTCAACCTTCCAGTCCAGTGTAATTGGCAGGCTGAGGGCAGCCCGAGGTGTGCTAGACGTGTCCCTGTTATCGGAGAGAACTTAACCACGTTCTGACGGGATTGTGGGTTTTGCAGGATGGCGGGTGTGTTTTGGGGTTGTGGAGTGACAGGAGGAGGCAAATATTGCTCCTCGACGGTTGCCTTGATGGTGCAACGGCCCTTGTGCGCCGCTGGTGTGTTTTCATCAAAATGTTTCTTTTGAGGTTTTAATTTTGAATCCAAGCAACTCTTGAAGGATTATAAGGAGCTCAGCCGTAGCAGCTGTTGGTGGTGCTCCTTCGTTACCGGGGATGCCCGCAAGCCATGCGGGGAAGCCGTTATCGCCTGAAGCGGCGGTTTGTGGGATCGTAATCCCCAAGAGACCTAACGAGGGCGCTCTGATGGAATGGTAACCCTTCGTTGAATTTTGTTGCCCGACGCCTAATCTCGTCCTCCAGGTATGATAGACCAGAGGCTTCGTGCAGGAGTCTCGTAGGAAAGCCTCGAGGCACAGAATAGATAGCCCGAAGACACCTATTCTGTACCCGCTGAAGCAACAGCAGACTGGAGTCTGCCGCCATGCCCCAGATCTCGCAGGCGTAGATTAATAAGGGGATTATGAGAGCCCTCAAAAGGCGCAACTTAAGGGGAACCGTCATCGAGGACCTCAGCATCGGGTACAGTGAGGCCGCAGCCCCATTGCCCCGGCAACACAGCCCCCTGATGTACTCCCCAAAAGTGACGCCCCTGTCAAGCTTCACCCCCAAGTAGGTGATGGTGTTGGTCCATTGTATCCTTCGTCTGAGGTACGTGAATGTGGGGAAGTTTGCGGGAAAACAGCGCTTGGTGAAGAGAATACCGTGGCTTTTCTCCGGATTTATGGACAATCGCCAACGCTCGCACCACTCTTGGATGAGGCAGAGGTGTCTCTGAATAGGGTTGAAGGCTGTGCGTGGGTGTTTGTTTGTACAGTATAACAGCACGTCATCAGCATACTGAGCTATGTTGACTTGTTGCACTGTTGGTAGGTCGGCCATGTAGACGCTAAAGAGCGTGGGGGAAAGTACAGAGCCTTCGGGGACTCCGCCTCTTACTGGCCTAGGTGTTGATTTGTGTCCCGCAACTGAAACTACAAAATATCTGTGTTTAAGGTATGAGTGTAGTAGGTGTATGATATGTGTCGGGAGCTCCAGTCGGATGAGTTTGAGGAGCAGACCCGCGTGCCAGGTCGTAGAGAAAGCTTTCTCCACGTCCAGCGACACCGCCGCAGTGTAGGCTCTGTCCTGGAAACCCAGGGCAGCGGCCTCCACCACTCTCAGTAGTTGCTGGGGTGTAGAATGCCCAGGACGAAAACCAAACTGGTGATCTGGGATGGCTTGAATGTCGCCCAAGAGAGGGGACAAGCGGAGTAGTATTAGCCTCTCGAAAACTTTCGAGAGAACTGATAGGAGACTGATGGATCGGTAGTTGGATGGGTGTAACGGGTCTTTCCCCAGCTTCAAGATGCAACCTCAACCTTCACCTCGTTCCTGTAGTTAAACCCTTACCAGGGCAGGTACACAGCAACTCCACTTAGGCTCGCCACGAACCTACCAGATCTCGCAGGCACTTGGCAGTTGGTTTGAAATATGTTTTTGAGCATAGCATTATTTTGAAACCAGAACAGTCAGAACAGTTATCGAAAAATAACAATATTTTCGTTGTATAACTATGTGTGAAATAGTATAAATATAACGTATCGCTGTAATGTAGTCCCTGAGCCTAATTCTTTGACAGTTACAATGATTTCGTGACCTTCCTGATGACACCATTAAAGTATGACTTCATAAAGCAATCAGAAGGCCTAAAGCTCTAAAGTCATCACCACCATTGTTTAAAGTGATATATTTAATCACAGTTTATTTTTGTTTTCGATGAGTAAGGGCTATCTTTTATAGGGTCAACTCTTGACGTACTACTAACGTAAAAAATGAACAAAAAATGTTGATGTGTTGTAATGCATTCATAAAAACCAATATTGGAACGTTATTGGTGTAATAAACTCATCAATTAGGAAGGTCCCAATCTCTGTGTGCTTGTTTATTCCAATGTAGACCAAAGTGCGTGTTTAAGCATTCATTATGGCCAAGAAATACATATTTGCGAAACTAAGTTCGAAGGACAACCTTCGCACTTTGCTCTTGTCTACTTGTTGAAAAGAAAAATAATAGGGAAAGAGGATAGCAAAACATAAAAATAAGACTGCACAAGAGTTCTGCAATTGCCTCTGTGGTCGAGGGATCAGTGAGCTGACTTCTCACCGGGTACGATTCCCGGTTAGGGCGGGAAGGTAGAGGTAGAGAAAGGCATTCCAAAAATGCGTTGTCGGATTTCATCGTAAATATATGTTTTGAGGTTCCCTGAGTCCAAAAATAAAACATTTTTAGAAAAAGGTTCGTGTGTATGTGTGTGTGTCTGTGGACAGTATAGCTCAAAAACGAAAATGCCGTCATCAAACTTAGTATTTAAGTTTAGTATCTTCCAAGAATGCACACATGAACATCGAATAATCCTATCACAAGTTTCGATGAAATCATTTTTTAATTTACTAGCACGCTGTGCGTTCACTGCCACAAAACAAAGTTCAAACAAAAATAAAGTTTTACACACAGACAACGAAACGAATGAGGACGAATGTCTAAGAGAAAAATTTAACACCGCCAATGGGCAGTGGTCTAGGATTTCCTTTGCAAGCCTGGAGGTTGCAGAAAATATGAAGATAACAGGGAGAGGGAATAAAGGTCAGCCAGTTGTCATTTGAGAAACTCTTAAGCTAGCCTGTCCTTTGCTGTTAATCATATCAGGTCGGAATTGACCGCTACTCTACCTGGTTTGCTATTCTCACATACTCTTAACACTCATTGGCGAGTTCAACATTCTTTAGAGTCAAAGGAACTGTATTTTTATTGGTGAACCATGAACACAGATTTTAATGTTTTCATATGAACAAAAAAGCAGTAATTTACAACATTTCAAAAACATGTTGTAGAAAAGGGAACCAGAAAGTGGAATTTCCTATAAAAAAAAAGAAAGAAAGAAAGAAAGAAAGAAAAAAAAAAGAGCGAGGCTAAAAATGGAAAAAGGGGAAGGTTAAAACCGGGATATTTGTGGTTGAAACTTGCTCAGTAATGTCCTCTTTGGTATTAGGTAAGATATTTAAATTTAATCTATTTTCTATATTTCCATGCGAATTTATGGAATAAGTTAAGCTAATAGATATAATTGGCAGCTTTTATTTGAATAGAAAAATATATCATTTGAGGTTAATCACATCATCCATATATATCAACCATATTCATAAAAAAGCGTGTATTTTTTTTTATCACTGGCACGTTCATAGAACATTTTTATTGTTTTGTCTAGTCTAAGCTGGTGGCGGTGGCATGGGCTATGACTCGTAAACAGCTGCACAACACTAGATACCACTACTGGAAGACCTTAATACTTAAGGGCAAAAAGACGGCGTGTTGTATAAATTACAAAGGACACCGACACCCGTCTGGAGGACGTATGCACCGAGTAACTTTCCGGAACGGAAAGAACCTGTTTAGCAATCGGCCAAAGCTTCTATGTACCTAAGTTGCAAAGAAACATGTATCGGCATGTGAACTCTGCCAAAAGAGCAAACCGCTCAACATGAAGTTTGACACATCGCCGCAGAATGTAACAAGGGACAAACCACGCGCCTTAGTAGTGGCCGATGCGCATGGACCGCTGCCAACAGGGGCGGGAAATATGAAGTATATTTTTGTTTTAGTGGATATAATGACAAAACTAGTTAAATTATTTCCTATGAGGAAATTAACCAGTACAGCGTGTGCAAAGAAGATCCTAGAGGAGTATGTACCAAAATATGGGAAAATGCAAGCAATTTTGGTAGACAACGCATCAGTTCACCGAGGAAAGAAATTTTGTGAAATGATTCGAGGAGCAGGAATTAAAATCTACAATTCCACGGCTTATCACCCACAATCAAATCCCTGCGAGCGCTATATGCGTGATCTAGGCTGTTTCTTGAGAATTATGTGTCACAAGAAGCACACAGCGTGGGCGAAGCACTTAGCAACAATTGAAAAGATTTTCAATAATGTGCCAAACGCAAATACAGGAATTTCCCCGATACTGCTGCACTTGGGACAAAAGCCGGAAGAAATTGTTATGGGAATGCCACCAACTTTGACCTACCAAGAAGAAGACGACGACGAGGAGAGGACCTTAAAACAGGCATATGAGCGAATTATGCGCCGTATTGAGCAACGCAACAAACACAGAAAGCGATACGCCAAAACTTGGAATCCGGAGCTGGGAACGTTGGTGCTATATAAAGCATATCATCTATCTTCGAAGTTGAAGAAGTTGACGAGTAAAATGCATGCCCTGCTAAGGTTACTAAAGTACTTAGTGATCGATCTTTTGAGTTAACGCACCCTAGGACGGGGAAAATAATTGGGAGGTACAATATATCTCTTTTGAAACCGTTTAAAGTACCTCCAAATGTCGGAGAAAATCCATGATGAAAATTTTCGTTATGAGGGAAGAGATTTGTCTTAATTAGTTCAAAATTTATTTTTGTATTTTCTTACAACTCAGTCAAGATTTATGGCTTATTAGGTATATAAAATTTGTACTATAGCCAAACTTTAAGACACAACTAGAAAACTCAAATGGTTGAGAGAACAAAGATCAGTGAACTTGTACAAGCCTGAAAATTGTATTGTGTTATGTAATATGCACTTAAAATGAGACCACAAAGGAGGGTTCATAATGCTTAAGTTAACGATGAAGATTAAAATATTAAAATGTATGGGAGAACAGGTAATTTATGTAAGGGAGAAAAACAGGTTTTTGTATGGCCAGATCTGGTCAGCTGATCTCACAATGGAGCAAAATAGGGGTGTACTTTCAGTGCGGCCATAGATACATTAAAGTGCCTCAAATTCGCAGAAAAGTATGTAAAGACGTATTCTTTATGTTGGGAAAAGACGGACGTAAATTATTAAAATATGCAAGGGCAAGGTCAACAAAAGTAAATTAAGGAAGGGAAACAATCGGTGACAATGTACAACTTAAATAATTTATATATGTAACATGATTTAAAATGTACTGAGGTGTAGGCGGCTAGGAAATAGGAGGAATATGTTAAATAAAATGAAGGGTTCACCAAGCACATGTAAGTATTTATAAAGGGCAACATTGTTATCAAATTTAAATACACAAAAATCCTGTCAATGAGATTCTGAAATAAAATGAGTCAGAAATAATAGAAGAAACAACCTTAAACAAGAGTATTTCAAAGTTGATGATGTGCATTGCAGAGTAGGTACTTTGATTTTATTTTAATTTAAAACCTTGCAAATTAGAGGGTTTACAATGTAATTTGAATGTATATTAAATACCAAAGCATATTGACATGTAACTATATAAGGGTATCTTTGTATGTATATTTGTATTTATGTATGTGACTAGGCTAAGAGTTTAGTATTAAATTAATTCTCAACCTTGAGTCACAGGGGTCAGGAAAACTGATTAAAATAAAAAATGCCCACACAATTTGTAAACAATGTAGCAAAAACACTAAATAGTCATTTCTCGCAGCCAGGTGCAACGATCTTGAGTAACGTGTGATATACCGTGTGAAATTCTTTCTCAAATAAAAAAAAATAAATAAAAAAAATATGCGTGTGCAACAGTGAAAGGAAATTCTCTCTTACAGGCTACATTTAAACCAACCAGAAGATATAAGTGACAAAGAGAATACAATTTCTTATAGAAAGTTTATATAACTTCACACTTCAGGAAGAAAATTAAAAATTTGTTAAATAGGTTAAGTTAGAATATAAGGAATGTATGTAAATAAGGGTTCCCCTCTGACGACTTCCAAAAAGGGTATAAATACTTTAAACACTATGTGAAGCAACAGGATACTACGGATAACTCTGTAGTGGATTTTCAAGCGATGAGTGAATTTCAACACAGTTGAAAGTAACACCTCGCTTGAAGGGCATTTAATGTAGAATACTGATTTCTTAGGCATAAGAAACATTTCAGTATAATAAAGAAAATAAAACTAATAAGCAAATGGATATAAAAGAACGGGGGGAAAGAGATTGCAGCAACAAATAAATAAATGATTAAAGACATTAAAAGGAAATACATTAGAATAAGCAATAAATGTTAAAAAATTGTAAAGAGTATTTATTCTGTTACTGCTGAAAGGAAAAACCAGAGATTTAGGAATATTAGCTGCAAGGTTTATTTGGTACTGTGGGTCAGAAAGTCATTAGCAGAACGTATATACAATAGAATTGTGGAAATTTTGTGTTCCGAGTGTTACAAAGAAGAAACATTAAACATTAATGACCAAGGGTACTTTGGACCTGAAGGGAGCAAACTGTAGTCTAATGTTTTTACTGTGGTGCCAAACTTATTTGGTGAGAGGAGACCGATTTGGAGAAACCATTGGCTGAAAATACTGACCAATAGAAATTAAGAAATGTTTAACTTCGGATCAATTCGTGTCCGATCATAGAAAATAGGAGGGGCCATAAGAAATTTGTCTAGGCCCGAAGAGAGGTTACGGTCACGAATGGGAGACGGGAAGAAGTTACTTATAAACTATCAATGGTGCTGAGCAGACGTGTTGCATATATTAACTTCAGTGCTGCAATATAAAGTATGTGTCTTTATTTTAGGAAAGTGAGTGGTGGACAAGGAGTCATTCCTCCGAGTTCACATGGGAATTAGAGCAGGGAATAGTTGGGAAAATAATCTGGATAAATTTGTAAAAGCTTCATTGTAAGGAACTTATTCAGTGTGGGGGAATAACATTGTAAATGAGAAAACGGAAGTCACAGGGGACAAATAATTTATTGTGTGTGGAATGGATAAACTGGGGTAATCCGAAAAAATACAGTGTTATTTTTTTCTTCACACACGCCCTGAGAAAATCCCTAAAAGAGATCCTACTTTTAAGCCCTTCTTATCCTTCCAAATCCTAAAGTAATAAACCATAAAATTCCCGCCACAGAGTTCAAGAATGTTCCCTCTGGGGAAGAAAGAGGCATTTAAATTTCGATCAGTTAAAAGTATAGTAATAGCTCCTGCTAAAACTGGAAAGATGACTTATTCCAAAGATCAAAGATCAGCAGTTGTTTACTTCGGGAAATTTCTGGTGACGTATGATCGGAGTCGAGTTCGGGGAATCACTAGGAGGATAAACGTGACTTACCATTTTATAAAGACGAAAAACACTGAGGAAAGAATAGAATCAAGAAATATACACTGAAATAAAATTAAACTATAAGTTCAGAAACATAGCAGAGGGAGTATTTCCATTGCGAAATGACGCAGGAGGTAGCGCGTATGACTCACATTCGGGAGATCATGGATTCGATTCCTGCTGCCGGCTTCCTTGACCAAAGTTTTCATTTCGGGGGTTTTGCTGGGTCGCCAAGCTATGCTGGGAAGGTTCATTATATTCCCCGAATTTCCTGTTCCCCATTTCCCCTCATTTTTCACTTTACCCTTCATCTGCTAGGGAGGGAACGTGTTGTCGAGTGACGATGAGTAACGCATTTGTTTTACTACAAGTCAGATACAGTGGTAGACATGTCCTCCGCGCAACAATAATGCCTCTACTGGTATTCAAAGTGTTCTGCTTATATTAAGCATAGGGCTTCATATAGTAATTATTACAGCCAACTAAAGTTATTAAGCAAATTATAATTTTAAATTTATAATCATTCCTTTAGTTTGTGCACGTAATATAGGCAATCTTACACTACCTTGTGATCGACATATTTATTTTATTTAACAACAAAGGAAGTAACAAATCTCCGTTGCCATCATTTTACTACATATTTTAAAAATATATGAGTATAATATATAGTTTGAGTCAATAAATATAATAAACTCCATTGTTACTAAAATTTGGAATGCTTTAAATAATATCTGATATAGATAAATAAAAGGATAGGTCTATACTGCTAGTTTTCAACTGTTTGTTTATATCCTCGAGAGTTTCTTACTTAAAAGGATCTATTTAGCTCTAAAGTGGAACAACTCAATAGTAATTCTCTATGCCACTCTTCCTGAAACTGTTGTTCCGAGTTTGAAGCCATACCCGCCATTGAATTAGACGTGTCTGAAGTTTTTTTTGTTTTTTTTTTTAAAAACAGTAACGGAGTCTGATCAGGACTCCGGTACTGTATCCCTATTTACATTTCCCCCCGTAGGTTTTACTGATTACTGGTTTACTGGTTTTACTGTTTTTTTTTACAAACATATACACATTGCACAAACATATAACATCCATGCCCAAGGTGGGACTCGAACCCACGATCCCCTGCCCACGAAGCACCAAAGCGAGACGCTTTAGCGAGCGTAGCCATGGGGACCGGCTAAAGTTCAGGTGAAGCAGACTCGCAGAAGGGAAGGGAAGGGCGGTGGAATGAGACAAGGACGCCTTTCAGTACAGTGGCACTTTGGAGTCGTTTTTCTTCATGCCATTTATCGGGCAAAATGTCAGTGATGGTCTTGGCGTGGGGATGTCCTCTGGTCACTTTCGTTCTTCGGCAGTCTCCGGTCTCCGAGTCAATTGAATTGCTCGTGCACCTTTTCATTGATGATTACATAAATCAGTAAACTCTATAGATAACATTGTTATTAAGCCCACGGGTAGGAGTAGAGCCGGGAAGTTTCTGTGTGGTAGTTGTAAGGACCCTACCCTCTGCGAATAGCAAACTTGATATTTAAGTTTAGTATCCTTCAAAGATACGACACGAAGATTTTGAGGGAAGTTCCCTCACCCCAAACCAGGCTTTAAATGTAACAAGTTTCGAACGACTTTGATTAAAATACCTTACATTACAGAGCTTTCCATGACAAACTAAAATGTATATCTTGAGTTTTCTGGGTCGGCCGCCTTCATCTTTTCTTGCGGGATGCCCCACAAAGGCATAGGTACAATAGATCTTTGGTCGAGGTGCCGAATCCCCTTATTCTGTCCTATTACATTTCATTATAAAACTGTATAAAACACAAGGCTTTAATGGATGGTGTTCTTGCAGTAAAATGTATATCCCGGGCTCGTAGATCGTGGAGGTCTTTAGAGACTATTCCCAGAAAATTCAAAATGTCCATTTCGTTTGTCATAAAAACATCTTAAACATTTCAGTAAAATCGTGTCTTTTTGAGAAATCAAAATGGTGGGGTGATTTCCTTAAAAAATTTCTTGTTGCATCCCTGGAAGCTGCTGAACTTAAATTATAAGTTTGATATTTATCCGACTTTTCGTTTTTGACTATGCTGCCCACAGACACACACATGTCTAATTTTTTTATATTCAGGAGTCTCAAAACATGTATTTCCAGTGAAATCTAGATATCAAATTTTTGGATGGAATACAATACCTTCTGCATCCACTATATGCACTGTATATACACGCTAAAGAAAGTAAAAATTGTCACTTATTGCCACAAAAGTTCAGGTGGTCGTTTGAGGTGTATTTTGATCTTCCAAACACAGGACTCCCAAACATGAGGTGCTGCATAGTGTGAGGCGACCCACAAAGCTGATGTGGGAGGATTGATCTTAAATCGCTCGAAATATGATTTAAATCTGCCATGGCTGGATAGGAACTGGGAAAGCACAAAGTTTGGCACAAGTCTTTTGCTCTGGAGACGATGCCATTTCAGGGGGAAAAATATTTCTTGTAATGTGGCCTTAAAGGGTTGTAAACACATGGTGTTCAATCAACATCGTTAATTTCATTTTTGAGGAAATTAAAATTTTCGATTTTTTCCCATAATATATTTGAGGTTAGGGTTTGTTTTAAATCTTCGTGTTACATCTTTGCAAATTCCTGAACTTAAATTTCAAGTTTGGATTAAAGTGCGTTTTCGTTTTTGAGTTATCTATGATGTTCACAGACACGCAGCATACGAACTCACGGCACACAATGCTTTTCTTTCTTTCTTTTTTTTTTCTTACTTTCTTTCTTTCTTTTTATCTTCAGGGAGTATCAAAGTGCATTACCGATGAATCTTGGTATCGAATTTTTGGGTGGAAGCATGCTTCTACTACTTATTATAGTTAAGCAAAGAAGTATAGGAATAACACAAATATGTGCATAACTATTCAAAACGAAGCATGAATTTGTAATATTAACTTGTAATATTCAGGTAGAGTATTTTCAGGATAGACCTTACCAGATATTGCACGTATTATCAACATTGATCTATTTTATAAAATTGCAAGCAAATTATAGCATAACAGTTTTGATACTTGAAGAAGACAGACAAATGTGAAATAAAAGCTTAACTTAATACACACCGGTCTCTTTTTTTTTTTTTTTTTAGCATAATTATTATTTAAAACATTTCATTTATTTTCTACTAAAATCTCAGCTGTAATCTCCCATTTTGCCAATATTTCTTTGTTCCTCCACTTTTAGAGAACGTATTAATGTCAAATTGTAAAACGTTGGCAATAAATTTAAGATGCCTCTAATGGCTCCTGATTCCTCTTCAGCTTACGTTATTTATGTTCTTGTTTGAATTTTGAAAGAGTCAAATATCTACATTCTCTGCTATTCTCTTATACCTTTCTTCGTTTATTCAAATAGAAAACCGTACAAGACGTACCAAAAGAGGTCAACAACCAACTGGCACGCGACCACAATTACAATAGAAGGTACCAAGTCGATACTTCCGAATTAGTCTTGTCAGCTTACGGCTATTGTTAGCAATTGCTAAA
Organism: Hymenopus coronatus; assembly: GCA_030762935.1. Classification (NCBI taxonomy): domain Eukaryota; kingdom Metazoa; phylum Arthropoda; class Insecta; order Mantodea; family Hymenopodidae; genus Hymenopus; species Hymenopus coronatus. Next base: position 83,062,804 of record CM060891.1, read on the forward strand.
GAGCCACTCCAATAAGTAGAAAGAGAGTGAAGGAAGAACAGTTTTCATTAAAAGAGACGACTGAAAATGTTACTGAATGGTCCATGTCCCTATGTATGCAGAGTGAGGGAATCACAAGGTTTTCTATTGTGGAACGATCAGTTTGTAGAGAAAATGTTATATTATTTGACCAATAATTTTTGTATCTAGATTTCATCAAGTCACCTTTAAGTTATTCAACGAATGGAGGAAGATGTTCAACGAATTTCATATCCCCAAACACCCAGAATAACCTTTACAAAAATATCTGTGGTGTTCCATTCATATAACTTTCTCTAGCTGTTCAATATACAAACTTTTCTTACAAAAGATTTTCTTGTATCTATACCATGCTAATCGAGATAAACATCAGCAGAATTGGTCTTATTATTTGCTTCCTTGTAAATAGAAGAGAAACAAGGGATACATTAGACTATAGCGATAGTTAAATATTTTAAAAGCTGGTCGCTATGTGAAACAATTTAGTGTCGGTTCGCTTTGCATGGTCTTTTTTGAGAAAAGCTAGGTGGCTTAACAGTTAAACCAATAACAAGGAGTATCTCGAAAACTGTCAAATGAAGTACAAAAAAATCATATATAACATAAACATGTGTTTTATCCCGACCTAAATGTTTTGTATAGTACGTTTTTTTCTATCTCATACGGTTTAACCCTTATTCAGAATTTCTGCAAAACTCACCAGGAATAAAGAGATCTTCAAAGACCGTTTCCAGCAAATTGAAAAAATACAATTTTTGTGATATAAATATATTTAATATCCGTTATTTTAATTAAAATCATTAGAGTCATTTTTAAGAAAAACGAAATTTCAAAAAATCTTCATGTCGACCGTTGGAAGATACTAAACATAAATACCAAGTTTGGTATTTAACGGTTTTTTCGTTTTAGAACTGTGCTGTCCACAGACACACACACACACACACATAGACACACAAATGGACCTTTTTCTAAAAATGGTTTTTCGGATTCAGGGGACCTCAAAACACATTTTCCGTTGAAATCTCGACATCAAATTTTTGGGTACCTTCTCTAGCTACTATGTGCATTATGTATACATAGGCTAGAGCAAGCTAAAAGCAGAAAATTGTGTTTTCTATAGCACTCTTTGGTAATTAAAAACCGCACAACCATAAATTTTAGGATAGAAATTACAAATAATTGTTTACAGACTTGATCCACTTTTGCTTGAAGTTTCATATTGCACCAAGGCTGGAATGCACTTATCTGCTTCTAAATGTTGTTTTCGTCTCAGCTTCTTGAATGCTACTAAATAATTACAACAAATTATTTCTGACTAAATCATTCATAATTAACCATTACTAGGTATAAATAATTCGAATATGATGTAATATGAATATTGGAAATGACTACAATGTATAGAAAGCCATGTGACTGTTGCACATCAGATTTCTTTGCAGAAGTTTTAGTATGACGTTCTATGTGGAGTCTAAAGTGCGACAGTATGTCCAAACAGCTACAAAATCGTAAGAATAAACTCGATTATCCGGTTTCAGCAAGAATCTGTTTATGAGATGATTTATGACTTGTAAATGTTTCAACGTCATCTCATATAATTTATTGTCTTTTTGATAAGAGTGTTCATATTATTTTAATAGTCAGTGCTACTAATGCCGCACAAAATATCTCTTTGCCTCATCAGTAGAATATAAACTTGCTGAAAAATCAAAAGTTGCAGAGTTATATAGGATATCGCACAGTGGCTGAATAACATTGTTATAAATCCTGACATATCTCCAAGTGTGTTGATATGCATATAGAAACACTATGATTTAATCTTTTGTAATTATTTTTTATCCTCACAGTTTGTGTTTTGTAACATGGCGGACGATGTGTATCTGTGTCTTAATGGATATGGGTGATAACAGCAACAATATTAATAATAATAATAATGATGAACATGATGACGGATGCACATCGTACATAATAACCACCGAGTATGAATATATGCTACTTTGTACCGTTCATTCCAATATTTAATGTAAACTTGCAGTTCTTATTTAATATTTTGCGCAATATTTAGTTTTAGTGCCAAACGCGTTAGTATTTTTTTTTATTTTCTCTAACAAGTACATTGTAAGTAGACAAGATTTGCATTATTTTCGATACCGAGATTTTATCGTTAAGGTTCTCTGAATCTTTAAACAACCTTTTTTGGAAAAAAACTCAGTTTGTATTTGAAACACTTACTTTTAAAAGAAAGGTCGGTTAAAGACCAAATTATTATTATAGGTTATTATTATTGTTGTTATTATTGTATATTTATAGGTATAGTATCTTCCAAAGATACGACACAAGGATGTTTAATACTATTTCTCTACACTGGACTAACCTTTACACAGAATATTTTTTGAATTCTTTAATATTCTCAAAAATAGCCTTAGCGATTTTGATTAACTACCGAGTTTTAAATAAATTCATTTGACAGATAAAATGTTTCTAAGAAAAGTCTGTGAAGTCTATTTCTTTCGGAAGGAATTGTGTATAATGTTGTATAACTGGTGTACGTTAGGCAATATGGGCGCTACAGGCAAAATGTAGATTTCTTTAAAACACTCAATTTATTATAAATAGGTTTTTTAAAATCCGTTTCTGAGATAGCAGAATTGTTCAATACTTTGTCATTCTTTTAAAATCCTGTGTACTTTTATTGTTTCTCGCTGATTGCATGGAAAGAGTATGGAATTCTAAGGCTAGAATACTAGTTCTTAAATAGTAGTCTATCGTTAGCTCCTTTATATACATAATGAAATTAGCTCTGCAGTATAAGTTTATCCGCATTAAAATTAAATATACAGAAAATAAGCTTTCGTAAGAATTGTTTGACTGCCACTACTAAACGACAGAGAACAAATAGATTCAAGTGAATGTAACACTTATTTTATTTTTAATATATAACATATCACAAGCAATCAAGTCTATCGGCAGACTGAGTGGAACACAGACACATAAATATAATATTCGGTTTAATACCTATATGCGGAATTTAACATTCAAGAAAAGAAAAAGGGAGGATTTACAATTTATTGTGCAGAATGTCATTTATACCTCTATAAACAGTCCAATTCTCCTTAAACTGAAAGCATCCCAAAATGTTAATATTGCATGTAATTGTAAATATATTTGGTTAAATATTAGAAATAACTCGAAGCAGAAAATTAAATCACAAAGCGCCTCTTTTGCACTCGCACCATTATCTTTACTAGGAGGCCCAAATGACCTAGTTGTCGACCGGCCCTTAAACACCACTCACTCACTCTTTACTAGGGTAGCCAGAAACAAAGATAATGTACACATGTGCGCAAAAAAATGTCCCGTGGTTTAAGTTGGTAATGAAATGTGTTGCTCTGGCCTTCAGGAGCGTCGTACTTATACCTCCTCTCTTGCATAATTCTAACCACTTCATTGCAACTTATTTAACTTAAAAGGTGAACGGAGGACAACAGATATTAGGGTATATGTGTTTCTGCTAAAATAGTGTTAAGTTAATAATGATGATAATATTAATAAGGTTGACAATTTTATTGTACTTATCTAAGAACACCTTTGGACTACTTGGATCGTAATAGTGTCAAAACGTTTATTATTATTATTATTATTATTATTATTATCAATCTAATTCTTTATGGAGCATTGCCGTTTTTAAACTAATAAATATATCGAAATAATAGCCTGCTTCTGCATAATTTTTCACCCTACAGGGTTGAGTTCTTCCAGATTTATAGAATTTACTGCGCTACATATCTGTTCAGTGACGGTAAGAATAGGATACGGGCGTCGATCATTATGTTGGTTACTGCACCAGGAGCGAGGAATAGCAACAACAGGTCCCTACGGTTTCCAGAAAGACAGCCGGACAGCCAGACCAGAGACTCCGCGCCAATGTCCTCACTAGGAACGTTTCTCATTCCGGCTACCAGCCGAAGTCGGGAGACCGAGATTACAATTAGCAACCTGTTTCCCTGCCACGCCGCACCGAAGAGATTCCCCCATCACTTCCACTCCTGAAAGAAGCCAAAGGATGAAGAATGTTTGAACTGACAATGAAAACGACATAGAGAGACAAGAAATTTTGGAGATGAAAGAAACCTATCCAGCATTCGCCTGACATCCGGGGAAACCCCGTAAAAACCCATGGATCAGGTAGGCCGGCCACGCGGATCGAACCCGCGACCTCCCGAATATGGGCCACAGAGGAAACCACGAGCCATCCCGCTCGATTCTATGGCGGTAAAAATCTTATTTTCGTCTCAGTACCTAACCCAGAAGAAATGTTTAGCATAATCGCTGTATCTATTGTGGCTTTTAATAGCGGAATAACTATTTTTCATCCCACTTTTTGCAAGATCAAGTCTATAATCACATTACGTTGGACTAGCCTGCATCTAGCTAGATACATCAACCATAGCAGCATTTATTAACCTATTTCACCTTATTTCACGTCTAATATAACATGGCTAATTGACATATTGTTTTCTTAAAATGTTTTAACAGAAGTGCTAATGGTTGTGTTGATATAGTGCTAGACACATTTTGACATTTAATAGGAGAAAATGATCTTGGGGAGCGGAATAAATTTGCAGCAAAAAGGTGTGTTTATAAGGTACGGAAGAATCTGATGTGTTACATTCATAGGCATTTTTCTGCCCACCATCATTCATTTTATGTTGCATTTATAAACGTATTTTCTATCTGCTTGGGTTAAAAGTTGTTGAAATGATTTCATTGCACTCTAGTGGGGATACAAAAGGCTGAAGTGAGTCAAATCATTAAAAAGTGGGTCGCTACAAGCTGCATTTGAAATCTCTCTTTATATGATGGGTCTAATATTAAAAGGATCAGCGCATCTATATAGAGGTATATACACATTTGAAACTTCAATTAATAGCAACAAATATATTGGAATTGTTATGTTTCAAAAATAAATTGTTATAAGTTGTGTGTTTTAGCAAAATCTACATTTTTTGTGTAGCAAGTTTTCAACTGTCTCATAAAATGCATTCTCAGTGAAGAGAATTTCGCGGCTATTCGCAGATAATTAAATATGTGCATTTCATCAATCATGCAAATATCTTACATTTACGTTATTTTAATCAATATTTTAGAGGCAGTTTTGAGGAAATAAAAAATAACAAAAATGTTTATATAAGTAGTAATTTGGATTGGGGGATTTTCGAGAAAATCTTCGTTTTGTTGCATATTTGGAAGTACGGGACTTAACATAAAGTGTGCTACTTATCCAAGTTTTCGCTTTTTGGGTTACCTATGTCTTTCACAGACACACATTCACATACACTCTGACTGACGCACGCGCGAAAAATACATTTTTTGATGAGATATTTTTGGATGGAATGCAGTACTTTACCTTGCCTACTACAGGCAGGCACGTGGCAGAAAAAACTCCGAAGAAACAGGTAGTTAAAATTAGCGCTATTTGTTGTGTACCGGTAATAACTGGTTATGGACGTTCCGAGTTCTGCTGCATCTGTGAATGGAATATTTTTATTAACTTCAGAAGTTCATGCAGGAGAGCTTTATGTGCTCTCATTACGCGCCTTGATATAGCAACTATGCAAGACAAAAATTCCGGAGGCTAAATAAATACGAACAAAACAAGAGTTTGTCGCTCTGAGGTCAATTGAGTAGAGTCTTAGGACATTTACAGAACGCTTCAAAATCTTTCGTGTAGGTTAAGGTTACAGAAAGCGCGATTTAGTCAGAAAATCTTGCTTAATATTTTTCTTTTGTCAAGAGTTGTTTATATAAGGAGCATATTCAAAACGGGAATGCAAAAAACACATAGCAATTCGTACAGCTAAGATCTTTTTGCTACTTACGGGCGTAACCCAGGGAGTAACGACTGTTTGCGCATTCCCGCATATCGCAATCCAAGGTCGAATGATTTCGTCGACATCTTTTCTAAATTCTGTGTCAGTGCCAGTTGAAATGTTCGTCTGTATTGTTCAAAATTTACTGTGTGATACATTGTGTGGTGGGGTGCTGTTATTCTTATGAATGGTGAGAATGAAAACTTGCAGAACTTTACCGGCAATTACAGAAAGAGTGCGGGAATGCAGTAATTTGCGAAATACAGGTGAGAAAGTGGTGTGAAATGTTCAACAATGGATGGACATATGTGGATAGCAAAACATGACCCAGACGTCCGTCACTATTATTAGGGATAATTTGAAGAAAGAAGAGAACCGTGCAAAACATATATCTACCCTAGACGAGTTACAGATTGCTTTCCCAAATATTTCTGGTTTTTTGCTTGCTGAACTTTTTCCGAACATCTTAATGAACTGGTGGCTGCTGTCGATAACACAGAAATTCTAAAGCTCGTGGACAGATAAAACAAATGTTTAAACAACGGAAGTGTTATGGAGAGAAATAAAGGAGCTTTAGCTGGTCGCCTCAGGGTATTGCGGGTTTGATTTCCGTTCAGGCATGGTGTTTTATGTTCATAAATTTATAAGTTTGCGTATAGGAAATACAGAAAAACAATCAAGAAAACACAAGCAAAGCGAAGAAAACAAGGGGGGAAAAAAACGCTGGCCTATTCGCCAGGACAGGTCTCCAAGTAGTTAAAGTGAAGTTAAAATATATAGGAAAATTGGGAAAAACACACATAAATACATAGTCTAATCAATTAATGAAATACATGGTGTAGTTTTGAGAGGTCAGAAACTTGACAACTCTGCCATATTATTTTATTGGCCAGTTCTTGCGTTACCCATCATCCTTTTAAATATTTTCGTAGATTAACGAAAGGAACTATGTTCACATTGGTTATTTTTTTTTTTTCTTTTAAGTTTAACGTTCTTTAACCTGGGAGGTCAAATTGGACGATGAATGTACGAAATAGGTGAAATGATGCTCAAAGGAGTCTGGGTTCTACAGATTGGTCTTTAAGATAAAGGAAAGAAAGGAAAAACAAAAGGAAAGAAAAAGAAACCTCTCGCTAGCCCAGATTCGAGCTCGGCAGCTCTCGGTACCAGTGCACAGAGGAGGTCTATTAATTGTTTTTAAGGCTACTACACGATTTTCTTTTCTTGTCTGTTTTTTTTTTTGGGGGGGGGAGATCTATGGAGTAAGGAAGTGAACAATCTATATTCGAGAGTAAATACAGATATACCAACTAGATAAAAATGCTCATTACGTCTTCTGTTCACGATATATTCTTCATGATTCCTTTCACTGGAATGCATTATATAGTGGTGACATTTTACTATAGCAAAGCAGTATTCCCAGTAAGTTAGTATTATATTAATATTTAAATATCTTGTACTTAGAATATTTTATAGAACTTTCTTTAGCCGTTTTTTTTTTTTTTTTCTGTTTTTCCAAACTTATTATGCTTTCCAATCTAACATCGTAATGCGTTACTGTAAATGTATATTTATGTTCAGTTCCTTTACTCTCAAACAAAATCATAGCTAAAAGTTAAAGAAATAGTCTTTTATACTTGTCTCGATATATATTTTTTTAAGCGCCCATTTCGTTGTTTTGGTATGCAGTACATGAAATTATCTCCTCCGGACAGAACTAGGCATAGTTATCTTTAATGAAGTTCAGTTTAGTTAATGTTCGGGTTGACCAGCAAGATATCACTTAAGTAATTATAACAGTCTTTTGACGTCATGCCCATCAACCCATATGCGTTGTAATTTCTTGAGCCGACGTCTACTAGTGATGAAGAACATCTCTACATACTCTTTAACATTAAGCACTTTTACAGCTGTATTTTCAAACGTGGTAGACATTTTAAAATGGAAAATAAAATTGATCAATGTTTTTGATTAATGTGCCACTATGTGTTTTATTTATATCTCTTTTTGGCGTTACCTCTCTTCGATACATTCCATGTGGTATGCTTTCACTGCTTAGGTACCGACATCATCCGACAGATGTGTTTAAAAATTAGTTATTCTTTTTACTTTCTCTACCATGTACATACAATGTAAGCACATCGTAGGTATGAAAGGTACATGTATTCCACCTAGATTTCACGAAAACATGTTTTGAGATCCTTGAATAAAAATAAATTAGAAAAAGTCGTGTATGTGCGCTCGAAAACGAAAAGTCGTTAAATATCAAACTTGAAAACAAATCAAACTGCTACTGAATGGCCATCAGTTAATGCTGATGAATTTAATTTTTTGTTTGGTTGCACAGGCGCTAATCACCAATCAGTAAGTGTTCATCACTGATTGCCGATATGCACAGTTAGCAGACGGTGCTCATTTTGTGTTTGTTAAACGCTTCTTGAGAGGACTGCGAGTTCAATACAGGTGATTATGAATTGCTCAAGAAGCATTAAGGGTCTCTGTCTGAGACTAGGGACTTTATAAAGTATTCCAATAACAGCAACAATCTCTTTGTGGGTTACAAATCCAATCACACGACAAACAGTTGATTATGGGTCTCAAGAAGTTCACCTAACATAACCTAAAAAGTCCAACAGCATTTAATCTCAGTATGATTAGCTGCTGGTTCATTAAAGAAAATTGGAAGTTCTAATTAGTCTGACTGGTCAAGCTTTTCTTGATACTAAAGTAAAATATCACAAGAACAACCTTACTTCACTGAATCTCTGTACAAATTTCCTATTATTATACGAAAAAAACAACTCTTTCTCTTTGAGGTGCCTTCTTCACCAAATTTTCATGCTATTTGAAAATTTCATCAGAAAAATCCATTATTTGACTTTAGACATTAACGCAACCAAGAGAAACAGGCTATATCATTGACTTCTGTTCTGTGCTATTAACTTAAACGTCTTTCGTTAAAAATAATTTAACACAAAGAAAGTAGTTTCAGATTAATTTATTGTTATGTGTTTTCTACTTCGAAAATCCAAAATTAAGACACTTATGAAAGAGTTTCAAATTATCTGCAAAAAATACCGACTCTTTTCTATATTTTTTCTCTCGAAAATAATTTTATAACATAATGTTTTGTCTATTATGACATGTTTTTGCATAAATATATATTTATACTGAGGAAGATACAAACAATCTGGTAGTAAAATTATTATAAATATTAGTTTAACTAAATTTCACATGATAAACTTTAGCAAACGTTAACGTAAGTATTTATTAGTCTTTTAGCATATTGACCCCCGAATACACTTGATTGGCAATCAAGACCAGAAAAAATCTGCTGATCAAATCAGACGGAAGAATGATCTCCATCAAAAATTCTACTGATCGCCAATCAAAACCACCTTAATTTGTTTTCCTGTAACAGAGTATAAATCACTGATAGACACTGACGGTGTAATTAATATTTTACTACTGGGAAACGGCACTAAAATACATTGTTATTTCTACTTTGTACATTAGTATGTCCGTATCTTTTATGTGAATTGGGCTCCCTTAAAATTTCACGTGATTAAGAGTACAAGCCAAGATGGGCATATACTTTTAATTTAGCTTTTTTTTCCCCCTTTCTTTTTTCTAAATACAGAAAACTGTTTATTTTGCATGCTTGTAATGTAAAACGATTTCATGTCTTGTATATAGAAAGTTCATATATCGTGATTTATATCACTGACATTATTAGTTACTCCTCTAAAATATAATGTTCTTAAGACCACAAATACATAGGATTGAATAATAGCTACTGCAAATTCTAGGGTTAAAGAAAAATGTGTGTAATGATAAGTAAAGGTAGAAAATATATTATTGTTATTGTTCTACCAGTGTTTTATGCAAAGGAACCAAAATACGTTATTATTTACATAAAGCGAGACAACAAAGAGGTTTAGTTGTCAATAGAAACAGCAAGAAATGCACTGGAGTCTTCGAAAACGAAAAGCGACTTCAGCAGGAAAGAAAGAAACAAGAGAGTGCGCATTCTTATGGTTTGAAATACCGAAACCTTTTCAAGGTCCTTTCGGTCCCTTGAGCTTTTATAAAAGCAGTGTTAGGGGACTTTAAAGGAGGGTTCTATACCAACCTTCCACTTTCCAAAGCCCATAAACCTCAGTGTTTTTCGATTACATTTACTGTGCCTCGGTCATCTGAGTTAATTTAATTATAAAGTTTATTTGAAGTTCTATGCGTATTAAAACATCCTATTATTTCATTCACATGACGTTCTCTAGTCACATATTTTTATTTTCTCTATACGTACTATGAACATAGTGTATGGAGAAGGTATTGTATTGTACCAACAAATTCGATACCGAGATTTCACCGGAAATACATGTTTTCAGACCACCCGAAACCAAAAAAAGCATTTTTAGAAAAATGTCCGTGTGTGTGTCTGTCTGTGTGTATGTGTGTGTCTGTGTGTCTGTGGGCAGCATAGCTTAAAAACGAAAAGCCCATTAAATACCAAACTAGTATTTAAATTCTATATCTTTCAAGGATGCGACACGAAGATTTTCAAGAAAATCCCCCCACCTCAACTACCCTTCACATGGAAAATTTTTCGAACATTTTGATTTTCTAAAAAATGGCTCTAACGATTTTCATTAAAATATCAAATATTAAAGATATATACTTGACAAATAATATGTATATCTTGAATTTTCTGGGAATAGCCTCTGAAGACTACTTTATTCTGGATGAATTTTACGACATTTTGTGTAACTGGTAAACCGTAAGAGATAGACAAAAACTTACCACACAAAAAATGTAGAGCACATTAAAACACATAATTTATGTTATATACATTTTTTTCGTGGAGTTGATCGTTTTTGAGATACTCCTCGTTTTTGGTTTCAGCTTTAAAACTTATAATTTTCTCTTACAGGAATTTAACAATTGCGGTCCATACAAACAAGGGAACTTCAGTCACATAGCAACCCTCTTTTGCTATCACTTTAACCTATGTTACTCTCTTATTTCGCTTCTACTTACAAGGAAGCAAGTAATAAGACTATTTCTGCTAATTTTTTCTCATTTATCATGAAGTAAATAGAAGTATGAACGTTTTATCAAAAATTTGTTGCAGAGATGTAGAGAAAGTCATGTGAATGATTTACATCAGATATTTATACCTGTATCTCCTACATGTTATTCAAAATAAACCTTTACAAACAAACAAAAAAAACTTCATTACACAATTTGTTAAAGGTACAGTGTGAGTATTGTTAGCTAAAGGAATCACTATGTTATATTACATATTATGGAGAAAAGATAAATTACCTGCCTCTGTAGTGTGGAGACAGAGCGTCTGCCTCATATTCCAGAGGTCCCGAGTACAAATCACGGTTAGGGTGAGTTACACGGATAAGGGTATTTTCAGGGTTTTCGCTTAAGCTGATAAAAAGAATGTCGAGTAACTTTAAGCTCTAGGGACCCCGAGCTCACATGAATACCATTTCATTGATCAGGTTTAAATGGCATTAAAATAAACTAAGAAAAGGGGGAAAGAAAGAAAGATAGAAAGAAAAATACAGTGTAATATTAAAAAAGATCTGAGTATTCATAACTTCAAAATCATTGATGTCCAATAGTTTTAGGTGTTAATGTGAGTTTAATACTTTCTACTTTTAATTTTAGAGTCGACAGTAGCAATTATTCAATCTTATGTATTTTCGGGTGTAAAAATCCTTAGCATGGCTTCCTTCACAAGGGAAGTAAAGCAGTTGGTCCCGTGTCGTAGATTTACGGTACGTAAAAGAGCAAAATTAAGCGGCCTTTCACGCCCAATTTAGAATGGGACGCTGAGAACTACAGTAGTTATAAAGAGCGTTCATAAATAACACGCCATTTACATTCAATCTTATGTATTTGCAGTGCTAAGAACATTATATTCTAGAAATTAATATTACAAAACTTATAAACAATAAAAATATTCAATTTAATAATAAATTCATAACAATGGATGAAGATCTCAATCTAATTCACATTCAATAAAATAAATTATATTATTAGGAATTATAAAAATCTGATATGTTCCATTCACATGACTTTCTCTATATCTCTGTAAATTATTATTGTTAATAAGCTTATCTTTTATTTATTTCATGTTAATCGAGAAAAATTAGCAGAAATAGTCTTATTTCTTACTTTATTGTAAGTAGAAGCGAAATAAGGGAGTACCATAGCTTAAAGTGAAAGCCAAAAGCTGGTTGCTATGTGACTGATATTCCTTTGTTTGTATGGACAGGAGTTGACAAATTCCTGTATGAGAAAAGTATGTTTTTCAAAGCTGAAACCAAGAAAAAGGAATATCTCAAAAACGATCAACTCCACGAAAAAAATGTATATAACATAAATTGTGTGTTTTAACGTGCTCTACATTTTTTGTGGTTTAAGTTTTTGCCCATCTCTTACGGTTTAGTAGTTATGAAAAATGCATCCAGAATAAAGTAGTCTTCAGAGGGTATTCCCAGAAAATTCAAAATATACATTTTATTTGTCAAGTAAATAACTTTAATATACGATATTTTAATCAAAATCGTTAGAGCTATTTTTTAGAAAATCAACATTTTCGAAAAAAAGTTCCATGTAAAGGTTAGTTTGGGGTGGGGGATTTTTCTCAAAATCTTCGTGTCGCATCCCTGGAAGATACTAAACTTAAATACCAAGTTTGGTACTTTACCGACTTTTCGTTTTTGAGTTATCGTGTTCACAGACACACTGACATGGACACACACACACACAAACACACACACACACGGACCTGTTTCTGAAAATATTTTTTGGACACAGGGGACCCTAAAACATATATTTCCGGTGAAATCTCGGTATCGAATTTTTTGGTGGAGTGCAATACATTCTCTATACACTAGTGCGTATAGAGAAAGTGAAAAGTAATAAAATACATGTATTAACATTGTAATAAACCTAAATTGTCGGGGTGCAAAAGCATACCCGCTTGTGATTTGTATTATTGACACAGACACCGTATGACCGACCGTCGACTCACGCCAGGAAAATCGATACGTGCTGTACGTATTATTTATTTTTCTCATTCCAGTAAAGGGATAGTGGGCTCGACTGGCTCAGCCAATGGCAAGTCGCCAACGAACTGGGTGTGTCGGCGGTGTGTCGAGTCACCACGTGTGCCAAGTCACGTTCTGCAGGGGAAAGCTTTACCCTCACCCACATCAGCTGCCAAGAATACACTTCATATCCCCACTAGATTGCATCAGCTGCTGCACCAGTACTTTCATACTCCACACGCAATGTCCGGTTCAGAGGTTCAACCAACACATTTGTACGTTGCTGATAAGAAACTGAAGTAAATATATTATAAGTTCACCCTGAAAATCAAACATCGCACAACTTTTTCTGCCCATTTTCACAGCTTATCTACACTAACCCTCATCTCCAAAACGTATCAACGTTAAAAAAAAATTAAAAAAAAAAAAACAACGCCTGGGGTGTGTGTGTGTGTGAGTATTAAACAACATAACTCAGTCGGATAAATATCAAAATAGTGTTTAAGTTGATCATTTTCCAAAGATGAGAGACAAAGAATTTTAAGTAATTCTTCTACCCCAACTACCCTTTACATGAACATATTTCGAAAACTTTGATTTAGTCAAAAATGATCAATAAAATACAACAACCTAGTATACGTAAGCGGTAGGCGAGATCGAACTTAAAAAAAAAAAAAAAAATTAAGATTTCTTTAAAGCACACAATTTATTCTGAGTAACCTTTTTGTGACATTAGCCATTTCTATTATTGATTCGAACTGTCAATATTTTATCATTCTATTAAAGTGCTTTCGGTTTACAGTTGTTGCTCGGAAAGAACATGGAATTTTAAGACCAGCATGTAGCGTCCAGTTTTTTCCATAACTATATTTTGTATAGCCACTAATAAGCCATAAAGTGGAGAAAGTCACATGAATGCAACACATTGGAATTTTATTCTGTGGAACTTTGGTTCCTGATGCTGAATACCTAATTCGGCATTTCCCGTTACTAGTGAGGGAATCCACAGAGGAAAAAGGTATCCTGATATGTTACATGCGTTTTCCCTATTCACTTTTCAACAAACTATTGCCACAAACCTTATTTTTCCATTGCTTCCTTTTAATCAGAAAAAGAAATTGCAGAAAATTTTAATAATTGTTTTTATTCTTCCTATCTCGTACAGTTTGCCAATACTAAAACATTAAGAATAAAGAGGACTTCACAGCAAGAATTTTCTATAGTGTTTAACGCCTCCTTTTACCACTTGTGGCACCGCAGGTGATGATACTGGTATATATGAAATGAAGATGGAGCACCGGTGGAGTGCAATAGCGAGGGAAACCGGAGATCCGGAGAAAACCCGCTCCTGCGCCGCTTTGTCCACCACAAATTTCACATGCGGTCGCTTGGGATCGAACTCGGGCGATCTAAGCGATAGGCGAGTGATTTAACCGGCGTGGCCTTCACAGCAAGAAAGACATTTCATTTCCCACTAAATATTTTAAACGTATGGTATTTTAATCCAAATTTTTAGAGCAATTTATGAAGAAACTAAAACCGAAATTTTCTCATGTAAAGGGTAGTTGGAGTGCGACATTTTGTTAAAAATCTTCATATTGTTATCTTGGAAGTTGCTCAACCTAAAAACCAAGTTTGATATTTAACACTTTTAGTTTATGAATGATGTTATTTTCAGACACACAAATACACATGCGCGCACACGCATACACACACGGACCTTATTCTAAAAATACTTTTTCCGAGCTCAGGGAGTCTCAAAGCATGTATCTTCGGTGAAAACTCGGCACTATCGAACTTTTGGGTGGAAGCAGAATAAGTAAATAGTAGTGGAAGTCAAAACGGAAGAAGAAAAAGCTCAGATTGACGGGTGAATGGAGTTCGAAGCATGACCGGCCAAATGGGAGACTGAGTCTGACCCTCGAGCGATCTGTTTCAATTGTGGGTATGAATGGGTTACAAAACCGATCGAGCGATTTGGCCTGTGAATTACATCTCAAGTCTCGTATACACGAAACGCGGATACCAGACTGCAGGAAAACGGAACTTCACTCTAATGCGCAGTATATTTTGTCAAGTCATCTTCTGCCGCTGGAAAAACACATTAGCACGAAAGAAACAGCTGCGTTACCCACAATCTCAAGAAATTACGGAAGTTCTAAGGTAGAATTCGTATTATCTTCCAATATCCTTCCTTACATGTTGCAAAGTTCACAGTATTTTGTGAATTAATTGTTTCTTCCACACTAACCGTGTGTATGGTAGAAGTTGAAAAGAAGCCCGGGACTTATAAGTACTTAGAATTATAATTGTCATTAGTTTAATAAAAAAAAATCTGATGTGATCCATTCACATGACTTTCTCTATATCTCTGCAACAAATTATTGTTAAAAAGCTTAGGTTTCTATTTTGTTCATGCTAATTGAGAAAACATAAGTAGAAATAGTCTTATTACTTGCTTCCTTGTAAGTAGAAGCGAAATAAGAGAGTACCATAGGTTAAAGTTATAGTCAAAAGCTGGTTACTATGTGACTGAAGTCCCTTTGTTTGTATGGACAGGAGCTGACAAATTCCTGTATGAGAAAAGTAGGTTTCTCAAAGCTGAAACTAAAAACAAGGAATATCTTAAAAATGACCAACTCCACGAAAAAAATATATATATAACAAATTGTGTATTTTAAGGTGCCGTACATTTTCTGAGTGGTAAGTTTTTTCCATCTCTTACAGTTTAGCAGTCATGCAAAAATCCGTAAAATTCATCGCGAATAAAGGAGACTTCAGAGGTTATTCCCGGAAAATTCATGATATATATTTTGTTTGTCAAGTAAATATCTTAAATATACGATATTTTAATCAAAATCGTTAGAGCCATTTTTAAGAAAATCAAAATTTTCGAAATTTTTTCCATGTAAAGGGTAGTTTAGGGTGAGGAAATTTTCTTGAAAACCTCCGTGTCGCATTCTTGGAAGATACCAAACTTAAATACCAAGTTTGGTATTTAACGGTCTTTTCATTTTTGAACTATGCTGTCCACAGACAGACACACACACGCACACACGGACATTTTTCTAAAAATGTTTTTCTTTGGATTCAGGTGTTTTCAAAACATATATTTCCGGTGAAATCTCTGTATTGAATTTTTGGGTGCAATACAGTACCTTCTCTACACACTATGCACATAGTACGTATAGAGAAAGTAATAATTTGAGAGCTCCATGTGGCTTATAGCGAATCAGTTGGGGAATTTAATGGCATGTCTTCATGTTGCCATACTAGTTTAGTTCTTAGACGGAGACCAGGAGTTCCGTGGTTTAAATGCTGTCTATGGCATTGCATTTTTAAGCCTGACTCTTCCTTTCCAACTTCACAGCATTTTTGTTTGTTTGTTTTTTTTACCACAAATACATTCTAGAAACAGCATGGGATAAAGACGTTAGCTACAAACTCTTTATAGCTGTAAGCAGCAAAATCTTCACCCTTAAGTAGCAACATCTTCATTGTTGTCTTTAAAGTTGGTTTCTATGCGGTCAGGATGTTAAATGTATAATTTGTAGACACTTGTGTATTAACCTCAGCAACAGTTAACTCAAAGTTGCTGTTATATGTAATAAATGTGTCTAATTAGTTTTCAGGCTAATAATTGAATTGAATATAAGACGTACACAAAAAGAGTAGAATATAGTTGTGAATTGTGTTTAATCGTATTAATAATTCACGAAACGAGACGTATGCAGGAAAAGTTTCAGAAGGCAGGGCTTCCCGAACGCATGAACTTATTCAGTCATTAAAATCTAGCTATTAGATACCCTGAAAATTATACTACTAAAATAAGCAAGACGCAACATCTCACAATTTTAGCATTACGTTTTAATTAACATAATTCGGGAAATATCCTAATTTCATATCTACTATCATGTTATTCAGGAATGATTAATCTCCAAAGAATGTTTGGTTCTTTAGATACAACATATTTTATTTCTAATAAATTCATGCTGATAAATTTATGTCTAACAGAAATAGTACCCTTAATTACAGCGCAGGAAGGCCTGTAAACTACAAGATATCACACGAACACCAAGACGCAGTATCGAAAAACTATTATGCTCTTTGCATACACAAGTCGCCTTGCTAATTATCATTGTCTGAAGTTGCGAACTGTGAAGCTATTAACTGCTATCTGTTAATAAGATTTTTAAACATGTTTATCAAATGACATTGAAACAAAGCGGTAAGAGCAGCAATTCTTTCACTACATAGCCTTTTAGAATGGCTCCAATTCTTCAACAGGCCATGCAACTCGCAACATAAAGGATGAATAAAGATTCTTGTCTACTAAATTTAATAGCTTACTTTTTACTTTCTCTACACGCACTATGTACATAGTGTATAGAGAAAGTATTGCACTCCACCAAAAAATTCGATACCGAGATTTCAACGGAAATATATCTTTTAGGGTCTCCTTATCTAAAAAAAAAGCATTTTCAGTAAAAGGTCCGTGTGTGTGTCCATGTGTCCGTGTGTCTGTGAGCACTATAACTCAAAAACGAAAAGTCGGTAAAATACCAAACTTGGTATTTAAGTTGAGTATCTTCTAGGGATGCAACAGGAAGATTTTGATAAAAATCCTCCCACCCCAACTTTACATAGAAGATTTTTCGAAAATTTTGATTTTCTAATAAATAGCTCTAACGATTTTGATTAAAATATCGTATATTAAAGACATGACAAATAAAATGTACATTTTGAATTTTCTGGGAATAGTCTCTGAAGACTTCTTTATTCTGGGTCAATTTTACGGAACTTTGCATAACTGCAAAACCGTAAGAGATGGACAAAAACTTACTACACAAAAAATGTAGAGCACTTTAAAACATGCAATTTATGTTATATACATGTTTTTCGTGGAGATGATTGTTTTTTTTAGATATTCCAAGTTTTTGGTTTCAGCTACAAAACACATATTTTTCTCACACAGGACTTTGTGAACTCGTGTCCATACAAACAAAAGAACTTCAGTCACATATCAACCAGCCTTTGACTATCACTTTAACCTATGGTACTCCCTTATTTCGCTTCTACTTACAAGGAAGCAAGAAATGAGACTATTTCTGCCAATTTTTTCTCGATTAGCAGGAAGTAAATAGAAGCATAAGCTCTTTAAAAATAATTTATTGCAGAGATATAGAGAAAGTCATGTGAATGTAACACATTAGTTTTTTTAATATGTGCAGAAATTATCAAAGATAATCCCACGAGAGGCTACATGTTTATCGACAGATTCGTGAGTGTGAAGTATACGAAGAACTGATGAGATTCTTGAACTGGAATTGAATTTATTAAAACTGTCCATTAATAAAATATAACAGATTATAACAAATATTATTAGCACAGAACCGTCACATCACTAAAAACTACCAATAAACCTATAAAGGTGTTAGTTTTTTACTTATACTTAGCTTTATGTGTTATTAAAAAGTTTTAAGAATTTTTGCTTTCTCTATACGAACTTTGTACATAGTGTATAGATAAGATATAGTATTGAACCCAAAAATTCCATACCGTGATTTCATAGGAAATATATGTTTTGAGACCCCCTGAATTCAAAAAAAGCATTTTTAGAAAAATGTCCGTGTGTATGGGTAGCATAGCTCAAAAACGAAAAGACCATTAAGGCCCAAACTTGGTATTTAAGTTTGGTATCTTCCAAGGATGCGACCCGAAGATTTTCAAGAAAATCTCCGCACCTCAAACTACCCTTTACATGGAAAAAATTTCGAAAATTTTGATTTTCTTAAAAATGGCTCTAACGATTTTGATTAAAATATCGTATATTAAAGATAGTTACCTGAAAAATAAATTGCATATCTTGAAGTTTCTGGAAATAGCCTCTGAAGACTATTTTATTCTGGACGAATTTTACGGAATTTTGCATAACTGCTAAACTGTAAGAGATGGAAAAAAACTTAGCACACAAAACATGTGGAACACGTTAAAACACACAATTTATGTAATATATATTTTTTTCTTGTAGTTGATTATTTTTTAGATATTCCTTGATTTTAGTTTCGGTTTTGGAAAACTTATACTTTTCTCACACAGGAATTTGTCAACTCCTGTCCATACAAACAAAGGAACTTCAGTCACATAGCAACCAGCTTTTGACTATCACTTGAACCTATGGTGCTCCCTTATTTCGTTTCTACTTACAAGGAAGCAAGTAATAAGACTATTTCTGCTAATTTTTTCTCGATTAGTATGAAGTAAATAGAAGCATAAGCTTTTTAATAATATTTTTGTAGAGAGATAGAGAAAGTCATGTGAATGGAACACATCAGATTTTTAGATATAGTTTTTGTCTTTAAGGTTCAACATAACATGCAATTAATGTTGAAATAAGTACTTCGTTTGCTTATGCAACGTTGTCGGCTGTATGCCGCACAATTGCAAATTTGCCAAGATATGACCAATAAACGCCTCCATCCTTAACAAAATAAGGATCATATAAAATGGGGTTTATAGCTTCTGGACAAAAGCATGCATGTAAAGCGAGAGTGTGATCTGTTATGATCTAAGTTTGTGTGTGTGTGTAATTAAATAATTAAACCGATTTTCTTGTAACTACAATGGTTTGGTGAACATTTTATGAAGAAGATGAAAAATACAAATTATCTTTCTTTATCGGATTTCTTTAAAAAATATACCTTAACGCCATGTTTGCGCGTGTATAGAAGTGACATTTTCTGTATGAGAAGGCCTCTTAATTTTGGAGGGTGGATCATAGTACTCCAAACTGCATCACATCTACTTTAAAACAAATTTTTTCTATGGATCGCATTGGATAGTAAATTTTCAGTTTTTAATTGATTTATATTAGCTTCTGCAGCAGACCTGGACTGTTATCTAGGTGATGATTACTTTGTTATTGATTTATTTTAAATGAAATCACCTTTTTGTTAACTGTCTTCATAGAACATTAAATGAACCACAATCAAAATGTCCTACGGAATACTAATCAATGCTACCAGTAGTGAGCACGAGAGATTAGTTAAGATAAGATCAACTCAAAATATAATAGAACTTTTTTTTTTTTTCAAGAATAGAATTTGTTTAAAACTTGACTATTTCAAAATACATATTTCGGTAATGGTTTATCCCTTTTTATAAAATTACCTATAGATTTGCTCTAAAGAAAAAACTGGAGCTCTCATTTTTTGTTTTCATTGTAACGCCAACCCATCAATCGAGATGAATGACAGAGTATTAATCCTGCATACGATGCTATTACGCTTAAGTAACGATCTGACGTTTCATCCGATAAAACCACATACTTTCAATGATACTTTAAGATAAACATGTGATCGGTGGAAATTCAAGGGATTTAAATGTTATCGGTCAGAACAAAATACGCGGCATGTGAACGTAGTAGTCTGGGAAAATAAACTTTGAAATCCCTGTAAAAGAACAGATACAATAGGTGATACATGAAGGAAAATGGGAATATAATATAAAGAAACACACTGAGATTCTGTGAGAAGCTGTAGTCAGAATGACAATGTATGAGTATCTGCCTCTTCTATTGTATACAGGAGGATTTGTTTAAATTTTGTAATCTGACTAGTAACTTTCTTTGGGTGTATTGTTTACACTATAAATGCCAATTAAATTGATAAAAACATGTGGGATGCATTTAATAAACGCCTGATAGTTGCATTTATACCTTTTAATTACGATGGTCACATAGGCAGTCTTTTGAGCATACTGCTTAACGGCAATGATGTTAACTCTGTACGATTGCCATTGGATTTCTGGTTTTTCTTTGGGCATTACATCACATTCACACTCTCCTCCAGATTCTGGGGAGGTTAGGAATAATCTTGGCTAGATAAAAATAAAAAAAATGGACACTTCCTGTCTGAGAAAACTATAAGTACTTTACAATTGAAACCAATAACAAGGAATATCTTGGAAACGGTCAACTCTACAACAAAAATACATATGACATAAATAAGGTGTTTCAGCGAGATCTACATTTTTTGGTCAGCAAGTCTTTCTCTGTCTCTTTCGGTTTAACTGTTATGTAAAATTATGCAAAAATCAACCAGAACAAAGTGCTCTTCAGAGGCTATTCCCAGAAGATTCAAAATATACACTTTATTTATGTTGTGACTTGCTTTAATATAGGGTTTTTTTTTTTAAATCAAAATCGTTAAAGCCATCTTTGAGAAAAACAAGCTTTTCAAAACTTGTAAAGGGTATTTTGGGATGGGGGGAAGTTTTTCGAATGGCATCTATGGAAGATAATAAACTTAAACACCAAGTTTGGTATTTAACCGAATTTAACCGACTTTTAGTTTTTGAGCTATGCTGTCCATAGACATACCCACCTTTTTCTAAAAAGCTTTTTTCTGTATTCAGTGGGTCTCAAAACAAATATTTCTGGTGAAATATCGCTATGAAATTTTTGGGTGGAATGAAACACGTTCTCTATACACTATGTAGATACATAATACGTCTTAAGAAAGTAAAAGGTTGATTATTTTAAAATTGAAACTAACAACAATGAATATCTCGAAAACAGGCAACTCTACAAGGAAAACGTATATTACATAGATTATATTCTAACGAGATCTACATTTTGGTGTAGTAAGTTTTTGTCAATGTCTTACGGTTTAGCCGTTATGCAAAGTTCTTCAAAACTCTACCGGAATAAAGGTCACTTCAGAGATTATTCGGCCGCGCAGTGGCCGAGTGGTTAGACCACTCTCTCTCACCTAGACGGCCCGGGTTCGATCCCAAGCGACCGCATGTGAGATTTGTGGTGGACGAAGCGGTGCTGGGGCGGGTTTTCTCGGGGTTCTCCGGTTTCCCCCGCTATCGCATTCCACCGGTGCTCCATCTTCCTTCATGTATCATCAGTGTCACCGCCTGCGGTGCCATAAGTAGTTAAAGCGGGCGTTAAGCACTATCAAAGAAAAAAAAAAAGGGAGAAATTCCCAGGAAATTCGAAACAAACATTTTATTTTTTAATGAATATCTTTAATATGCGGCATTTTAATGAAAATCTTTTGAGCCATTTTGAGAAAATACAAATTTTCGACAAAAGTTGCATGTAAAGCATGTTTGGGGTGGAGGGATTTTCTTGAAAATCTTCGTATCGCGTCCTTGGAAGATACGATACCAAGTTTGGTATTTGACCGAATTTTCGTATTTGAGTCATGCTGTCCACAGACACACACATACGACCTTCTAAAAATGTTTTTTTTTTTTGGACTCATGGGATCTCAAAACATATATTTCCGGTGAAATCTTGGCATCGAATATTTGGGTGAATGTGCATTGTACATATGGGCTAGAGAAAGTTAAGAGAGCAGCTAAATCAACAGTGTAATTTTGTTACATGAAGATGATCATAGTGGTAGTAGTGATAACGGAAAACGCCCGTTGCTTAAAATAGAATGAAGAGAAATTTGATTTTTACCCGATTTTTAATTTTCACTAGAAAGAAGAGATTGTTTTTAGTAATAATGAATTCATTTTTATCTTTTATTAAATACGTAACAAATTGCCATTTGAAACATTAAATGCAGTTGGATAGGTAAAATCAGACTGAAAAATTCAATGCCATAACCGGGATTTGAACCACGGATCTCCCAATCTTTAGCCGGTTGCTCTTCCACTGAGCTACCATAGCAACATGTCGGAAGAGCATTGAATTTCTCAACTGAATTTCCGGGTAAACCACAAGGTGATAACAACCCCAATGGCGACTTGCAATGTTGCAAGGACTTTAGACCCAGGATTCATAGATAAGCCAACTATTATGAGAAATTCAATGCTATGCCGCCGGATATGGCATTGAATTTTTCAGTCTGACTCTACCTATCCAACTCCTGTCCTACACACGGCTTGTGTGAAAAAAACAATTATTCCAATTAAATGCAGTTATTAAGGAGGTTAAAGCTGTCAAGTGTATGGTTACAGTGACTTGAAATTACAAAGAAATTAAGCATAGAAACATCGAAAAATGTTACAATATGTTTAATTCACATCGCAAACTCACATAGAGTTGTCCTGTATATCCTTGACATTTATTAGTCATCTCAAAAGCCTTTTCTTTCTGGTTTCATGTTTTCTGGGACGTGAATAATCAATTTTTTGAAAGTCCTCGACACATTAGTGCAAAGAAGAACACATAAATTAAGTCACACACATTTTTGAGGAGTCAACCATTTCCGAGATATTCCTTGCTGATGCTTTCAATTATACTTTACTCAGGCGGGAATTAGTCACATTTTTTTTCTTTGTTTCACTCTTGGCCATGTAAGGAGAACCGAAGTTCAATCACTTAGCGAAAAGTTTTTAAAATTTTGACTATTGCTTTAGCGTAATGCATTCCTTCATTTCTCTTCTACTTATAAGGAACTAAGTAATAAGACTATTTCTGCGAATTTTTATCTCGTATAGCAATAAATATAGATAGAAGAATAGGCTTTTGTAAAAATAGTTTACCACAGAAGAGCTAGAGAATGCCATGTGAATGCAACACATCATATTACTTTCTCTATACGTACTATGTACATAGTGTATAGAGAAGGTATTGAACTGCACCCAAAAATTCTATACCGAGATTTCACCGGAATTACATGTTTTAGGACCCCCTGAATTCAAATAAAGTATTTTTACAAAAAGGTCCGTGTGTGTGTCTGTGTGTCTGTGGACAGCATAGCTCAAAAATGTAAAGACCGTTAAATACCAATATACACTTTTTTTCGTGGAGCTTATCGTTTCCGAGATATTCCTTATTATTGGTTTCAACTGTGAAGTACTTATACTTTTCTCAGACGGAAGTGTCCGTTTTTCATTTGTTCTACTCCTGGCCAAGCAAAGAAGCGATTTGCACTGACAAACGCATAACGACAGTTTTTAAAACATTTGACTATCATTTTTAGCCTAGTGGATTTCCTTAGTTCCATTCTACTTGTAAGGAACTTAAGTAATAAAATTCTGCTAATGTTTATCTCGATTAGCATGGTGTTGAAAAAAGAATTATCTTTCGTAAGAAGTTTGTTTGTAGAGTAGCTAGAGAAAGTCATGTGACATTTTTAGATCATCATATTTTTAGAAAAAGGTCCGTGTATGAGTGTATGTCTGTAGACAGCATAGCTCAAAAACGAAAAGTCCGTTAAATACCAAACTTGATATTTAAGTTCAGTATCTTCCAAGGATGCGACACGAAGATTAAAAAAAAAAAAAAAAAAATACCCCCAACTACCCTTTTCAAGGAAAATTTTTCGAAAATTTCGATTTTCTCAAAAATGGTTCAAACGATTTTGATTAAAATATCGTATATCAAAGATATTTACCTCACAAATAAAATGTATATCTTGAATTTTCTGGGAATAGCCTCTGAAGATTTACTTTTTTCTGGATGAATTTTACGGAATTTTGTATAATTGGCAAACCGTTACATAACAAAAAATGTAAGGCACGTTAAAACACAATTTTTGTCGTTTACATTTTTTTCATGGAGTGGATCGTCTTCCTTGTTATTGGTTTCAGCTTTGAAAACTTATACTTTTCTCATATAGAAATTTGTCAACTCCTGTTCGTACAAACAAAGAAACTTCAGTCATATAGCAACCAGCTTTTGACTAATACTTTAGTCTAGGTTACTCCCTTATTTCGTCTTTTCGTCTCATTGCTGCTTGCCAAAAGGGAGACCTGGGTTCGATTCCCAGTACCGGCGTGGGGATTTTTCCCCCGCTGGGAGACCTGGCCCGGTGTGCACTCAACCTCGTAAGGTCCCTGGGGGGGGGGGCCAATTGAGGAGCTAGTTGATGGAGAAGTAGCGGCTCCAGGTCGTGAAGACCGCATTAACTGGCCGGGGGGGGGGGGTTCGAAGGCTGACCACGTCTCCCCCAAAATACTGCACCCCATCCATTATTTCCCTTCTACTTGCTTGGAAGCAATTAATAAGACTATTTTTGCTAATTTTTTCTCTATTAGTAAGAAGTAAAAAGAAGCATAAACTTTTTAACATTACTTTGTTCCAGATATTAGAGAAAGTTATGTGAATGGAACACATCAGATTTTTGTTGTTGTTGCTAAACATATCGAAAGTGTTATCTTCAGTATTTTATGAACTAACACATTTTTGTTTTGCCTCGTGTGTATATTTAGCCTCAGTAGTTGACCATTAGTCATCTTCTTGTAAAGTGTTGTCTTCCATAGTCGGGGCAACGTCTGATAAGAAATAAGTTCGTGACGGAGTAAAACCAAGACATAAACTACCAGCGATAAAACCAGGACGGCAAACGGAAATCGTGTAGTTACCATTGATGGTCAAAAGTTGACTAATGATTACTTTAGACGAGCCCCTCAAGTAAATACATAAAAAATGACACAAACTCCAAGCTCGTGTGTCGCCCCCGTGGTGAAATGGTTGCCATGTTAACTGCATATACCCAAACAACGCGGGTACAAACTCGGCGGTGGACGAAGGGCTTCCTTCCGAAGGGAAGTATAGCCTTTGGTCCCGTGTTATAGATTTATGGCACGTAAAAAAACCCTCAAGCCTGATAAAGAGGCCTCTGAGAAAAATTAAGCACTCTTTCACGACCAGTATAGAATGGAACGCTGGGAACCAGCAGATAAAGAACGTCCATAAATAAAACTCCATTTCCATTTCCAAGTTCGTGAACAAAGACTCATATAAGGAGATAATAAAACAATATTTAATAACATAACAAACGCATAAAGAAATATAACCAGGATGTGGATCTTGCCCATGGTGATTATCTAATTACTGAACCTTTGAAAATGTGCAGATTTGTAAATTTTTAACTTTGATAACCATAAATTTCTGCTTAAAACTTTAGCTGTAGTTAGGTTTCTTTTTGATGATATTTATCTCATTCACTGTGAATTTTCATTCCGGTGAATATCTCAGAAGGAAGTTTCATCTCATAGTGTCTCAGTTGAGTTTAATGCCATAATAACGATGACAGTAATAATAATAATAATATAAATAATAATGGGTTTCACTTTTATTGCATTAAGGTGCATCACATTTTACAGATTTTTATGTTAAAAAATGTAATGTGTTCCATTCACATAATTTGCTCAATCTATTCAGCAGTGAATTCTTCTTATGCTCCTTACAAATCAAGATAAACATTAACAACACTATTCTTATTTATTTATTTCTTTGTGGTTCAATAGCTAAAGCAATAGAACAAATCTCAGACTGCCTCCGTGGTCGAGTGGTCAGCGAGCTGACTTCTCACCGGGAGGTCCCGGGTTCGATTCCCGGCTGGGATATTTTTTTCCCTATCCCCTAGAGTCTGGAAGTATGTATATGAGAGTGAATGTGCGTGAGTTTGAGGAAAAGAAAATTATTTAAATCTGCAGACGAGTTGTTTCAAGTGAAAAGCCCCCCCCCCAAAAAAAAAAAAAACGCTGGTCGTTTAATCATGTCACTGAAATTTGGTTCTCTAACGAATTTTGATGTCTCATTTGAGAAGAGTATAAGTATTGGGAAATTATTTAAACTAATAGTAAATATCACGGTATGTGGTTTAACGAGATCTTCATTTGTTTTTAATAATATTTCTTCTATTTTCACAATTTACCAGTTGTACAAAAGTCATCTTGGTCTTCTGAATATTCAAGAAATGCATTTCATTTCTCATGAAAATATTAAACAGTTAATTGAATTCAAAGCGTTAGAGCCACTTTTGATAAAACAAGTCTTCGTTTTGTATTCTTGGAACATACATATCTTAATGAAATGTTTGGTATTTAACTAATTTTACATTTTTTAGTTATGTTGTTCAGAGACGCACACATTTAACACGCATAGATATTTTTCTTTTTTTATTCAGGGGTCCTCAAAACACATTTCTCGTGAAATCTCGGTGTCCAAGTTTTGGGTGAATGCAATATAATTTTCTACCTACTATGTACCTACTTTGTACCTGCCAGAAACATAAAAAGAAAACAGAACAGCTCCAAAAAGAAATTGCATTTCTTGAACGATCCGGATTCCAACGGTGGAGGAGAAATGAAAAGTTGATGTGTGCCATTCATATAGCTTTCTTCGATCACTTCGCTTCTACTTATTACTCTTACAAAATATTATTTTTATGCCTACTTTGTGTCAATCGAGAAAATATTTGCACATTTTGTTGTAGGAACAGAGGGATAGCAAACGTCAAATGTTTGAAAGAGGTCGTTATTAAGAATAAAGAGTAGACAAAGAAGGGGAACACCTCGCTCACGCGACCTACTTAGATCTATTGCGGTTAACACTCCCCCCCTAGGAAGAAGGGATTATGTGAGGGAACAACAGGACACAGGCAGATAGGTCACAGAGACGCGCGGATTTCCCTAAAACTTCCAAGCCCTATGATTCGTCCCAGTGCTGGAGCAGCGAGAGAGAGAGAGAGAGAGAGAGAGAGAGAGAGAGAGAGAGAGAAAGAGAGGGAGAGAGAGAGAGCGCGCGATCCGTTCACCTGGCTTGGTGTCCACGGGAGTATTCTTTCCATCGAGAACTGCCATACACCATAAACCTAAAAGCACTCCTGTAAGTTGAGGTAACAGAACGAATCAGAAATTACGGAAAGAAAATCGTCGTAGAAGAAAAATGTAGAGGTATGCTACTGAACTGCACTCTGGAAACGTTAGTGACTTCGCTGCGGTGCCTACCGCCAACAAATCTGTCCCACAATAACCGCAGTATGGATGCCCTCTTTAGGCTCACTTATAATGACTGAAAGTTTCCTGCATCTAATGCGTATAACTCAGCCATAATGGATGCAATGATATTAAACATCATGTTAACTATGCTGGTGGCCGAATATCCGTGAATATTAAATCAAAAATATATAATATATAGCAAATCAAAACAGAAACTAAAAATCAGTCTGTAATTATCCCTTCGTTTCTAATTTACGTCTTCCTTCAGATCTATGAATTTTATGAGCTCCCTTGTAGGAATTAAAAATCTTTTAAATACACATGAATTAAGCTTATTTAAACCCAAAAGGACATTCATAAATCTCTGAATCAAACAATTATTTACTATTTTATTTTCATATATCATTTCTTAGTTTATATTTGGCGACGCTTGGAAACTACACGTTTAAATATTTTATCCCGTAGCGATGAAATAATTATTTTTAAAAATTAACTTTTGAATCAGTTGCGCGTACCAATATATTGTACCTCTGACAGTTAAGTTGTATAGGTAAGTGAGCATCTCAGACAAATCTGACCCTTATACTCGTGTTATTTTGGCAGACTTTTTATATTGCCCAATGTTTTCTTTAGCGTTTACACCTAATTCGAATTCGCGGAACTATTAATGTGCGAGCACCTCAATAAAGAGGCTACTGAAATATTTTGCATGGCCTATATAGAGGCCAATAAACTACTTAGCTCTTAGCTAAAGCAGTGGCGGCACTCAACTTCAGGCTTCTCCATTGAAAGTAAAATAAGCAAGTATATAGTATTAGTATTTTATAAAATGAGCAGTGAATAGAAAAATATTACTTCCTAAATAAGATCAAACAAAGTAAATTAACGTTTTCATATATAAGCGAGAAGATTATTTAAAAGTAACCTCCATTTTACTGCAAACAAAAGAATGCAGGTCACTTCCAGTTCTGAAGTTCTGAGAAATCTTGGTAATCAAAATGGAAGATTTAGAGCTAGTATATAGTTTAGGTTAGATGAAATAAAATTCATTTTTTAACAATAACTTCAAAGGACTCTTAAAATACATGCAATTTTTATAAGCATTTCACAAAACGCGTACTCTTTACAGATTACATGCAGGTGACATTTGCTCTATGGTAAATTAAAATTTGATTTCATAAGACTGTATTATTTTATTATTATTATTATTATTATTACTATTATTATTATTATTATTATTACATTTTTAAACATTCTACTGTTTGATTTAGATTTGTACGTCAAGTACAGAAAATGTGTATTTTTAAATGCTTTAAAATGATAACTTTTCAAAGATAAATTGCAACAAAAATTTGAAAATTGTAGATACACACTATGATAGAAAATTACCTTTAAAGAAAGTTGTGGTACTATCAGTATCTATTGCATTATAATTGTTCACAGACGCAACTATGAAACTGCTAATATTTTGATCTGGGACATTTTATTAATTGCCAAACAACAATCATGTAAATAATTAACAATGCATAACATTAAAATAAGTATTATCTAACGAAACCTAATTTTTCACTTATCTTTTATATTTCTACAGGTTTTCAACTCATGTTTAATCTTCATATAAACAAATTACTTTTAATTGTTTACAACCCTAGAACATTTTTTTTTTTTTTTTTACGTCCTTTAACCTGGTTTTGGTCATATCGGACGATGAATGCAATTGTTGATATGATGCTCAAATGATCTCGGGGTCCATGGAGGTTAAAGTTACTTGACATTCGTCTTCTCAGGATAAGGGAAAACCCCGATAAAAAACCTTACCCGAGTAACTCACCCTAAGCGAGATTCGTTTTGAACGTGAGGCAGACATGCTACCACCACGCTACCCAGTGGGCATCCTAGAACATATTATGGACCCTTTAAGTGATCGGACTTTTAACTTCTGTGTAATAAGGAAGTAGTTCGCACCAGGAAGTAATTGTCAGAAAAAGCATACTCCAAGGAAGAAATAAAATAGAAGAAAAAATTACAAAATATATCTCGTATAATGATTAATATTTTTAAACGATTGCCTGCGAGCTGACTTCTCACCCGGAGGTACCGGGTTCGATTCCCGGCTGGGGTGGGGAAATTTTCTTTAACCGGAATTATTCCCTATTCCCCATAAAGTCTGGAAGTATGAATGTGAGAGCGAATGTGCGTGTGTTTAGTAATATAAAGTTTGACCTAATGTTCTGAACCTACAGTTTCACAAGTGAAAGCCCCCGATATGACCATTGATGTTAAAGGGGGCTACACAAATGAAGCAAAAAAAAAAAAAAAAAAAAAAAAAATTTAAACGTTCTTAACAAAATCGTGGTTAGAATATTTTGGTGCAAAAGTGGGGTGCATTATTTTAAATTGTTGAAGTATATAACATTCTTTAAATTGTTGTTTTGGGTCAATTTATTCCCTGAAATGTACTTTGGAATTTTAAAATTGAAATGTGAGATTATTCTTTAAGTTTAGCAATATTGAAAATCATTGGTATTAAATACATTATATTTTTCTTCTTAGTATACTAGTTCTCTGAAAATCAAAGGTTTGGAATAAGCTTCAACAATTCACTTTCAGCATTCAACCAATCCTAATTTTCCTAGCCTTTTATTTTTTAACTTGAGTTTGTTGTGATAAGCGCCGCCACTGAAAACTAGTGGCCCTGACAACCTGTGCATTTCCCCCTCAGTACGATAATTTGGGCGAGGTGAATGACGCAACAAGGTGACGTAAAGGGCAACAATGGAGAAGCAATTTTGGCGCCAGATAAGTTCGTCTCGCGGTTTGTCGCTAATTTCAGAGGCACATTGACGCACCAGCTCCAAATACCGTCGCGATGCTGACTCGACATGTGCGAATTCACATCGCCGTTTTCAAGCCGAGTAGCTTATGCCATCTGTCGGAGAAATACTCAAGCAGGTTATGGGTGAGAGCAACAGCTGCCAGACGAATACCAGACTTTCGACTGGTATCGACTTTTTCCATTATGTAACACTGCCCTATTTTGCTCCCCTTTCTCATTTCACTATTCCAGATTACTTTTTTTATATTTAATGGATACGCATAGGACACGCACACAGCATTTGTTAAAATAATTACTTCATTCGGTTCTTAGAACTAAGTATTAATTGAACAATATAAGCTCAAGACGTTTCTTCTGACTCAAGAGGCGGAAAGAGGATTTTGGCGGTTGAAACCTCTCTTATTGCCAAAAAAATTACAAGAATTAGTAGTAGCAATAATAATAATATCTATAGGGCAACAGCCTCTCCTAAGAGGAAGGTAGTTCGATATCCCACATTTGAACTGAGAAGTGAAATTCCCTCCTCTGTCTTTGTTTTAACCCAGATTTGCTTCTACATTTACACTCTTTTGATCCTTGATCCTCTGACGTTGAGGCTCACTCGTTTTAACACGATTAAAAGGGTATATTCAACTATAGGATACATTTTTAAAATAATTTGTGTAGAATCAAAATATGATAAATATGAATTATTCCTGATTTTAAATATTTAAAAAAATGATTTTACATTCAGAGAGTAAATAGAGTAATTGGAATTAAAATAGTAGTATCAGCAAAATGTAATCTAGGAACATAAATAAATTTTTTAAGCATTTCAACTCAGGATTATTCATATTTATACACTTTGTTAAAAAAATGAATCCCTACATCCTTAATTTTCTGACTACGCCTTTGCACCCACTACACAGTTATACTAAGGGTGGGTACACTTATTATAAATATAATCATTATTGTACTGATAATAATTACATTTTAAAAAGAAGATATTCAGAAATGAGCGTGACAGGTTTGATTCAGTAGTACAACATAAAGCCTTGTTCAATTTTAAGATTTCTCTTAAGGCCATAGGCATTACAAACTTTATAATTTATGTTTATACCCAGGAAAAAACAGAATAAAAATATCAACTACCAAACCGATACGATATATATATATATATATATATATATTTATATATTAATTTACAAAATATCTACTACATACAGGTTTAGTTGTGTTTGTCATGATTCACGAGGCATTTTTACTTTCTATGTACGTACTATGTACATAGTGTATAGAGAAGGTATTGCACTCCACCCAAAAATTCGATACCGAGATTTCAACTGAAATATATGTTTTAGGATCCCCTGTATCCAGAAAAAGGTATTTTCAGAAAAAGATCCGTGTGTGGCCGTGTGTGAACACGATAACTCAAAAACGAAAAGTCGGTAAAATACCAAACTTGGTATTTAAGTTCAGTATTTTCCAAGGATCGACACGAAGATTTTCAAGAAAATCTCCTCACCCCTAACTACCTTTTAAGTGGAAAATGTTTTGAAAATTTTGTTCTTCTTAAAAATAGCTCAAACGATTTTGATTAAAATACCTCATATTAAAGCCATTTCTATCACAAATAAAATGTACACCTTGAACTTTCTGGGAATATCTTCTAAAGACCTGTTTATTTTGGATGAATTGTGCTTAATTTGGCATAAGTAGTAAACCGTAAGAGATAGACAAAAACTTACTATGCAAAAAAATGTAGATCTTGTAAAATACACAAGTTATGTTACATACATTTTTTTCGTGGAGCTTACCGTTTTCGAGGTATTCCTTGTTATTAGTTTCAATTGGGAAGTACTTATAGTTTTCTCAGATGGAAGTATCCGTTTTTCTTTTGTTCTACTCCTGGTCAAGCAAAGAAGCGATTTGCAATGACAATCGCATAACGACAGCTTTTAAAACTTGACTATCACTTTAGAATAGAGCATTCCTTTAGTCCCCTTCTACTTATAGGGAACTAAGTAATAACATTCTGCTAATGTTTATCTCGATTAGCATTGTGTTGAAAGAAGAATTATCTTTTGTAAGAGGCTTGTTTGTAGAGGACCTAGAAAAAGTCATGTGATTGTAACACATCAGATTTTTGATCTCGACACAGAAAGATTCTGGAAATGTCTGGTGCATGGGATTTTAACCCATGTCTCCTTAATCTGAGGTAATACTAATTCCTTGCTCTTTAAAGCATAGGTATATTTACTGAATATTGTTCGTCTTTGCTATTTTCGCTTAATACATTGAAACTGTCCATATTAACTCCTGGGGGTAGTTTTGCTTGCCAATGTCTTTTCTCGGCTATCCTATAATACTAATATCCTAAAAGTTTTAAAACTAGAAGAGTTTATAGAGAAGATATGAAATTCTGCTCATTTAAAATGCACGCCCACACTTCTCAATTCTGAATAACTGTGTACTCTCTGTTCTAAAACAGATTTTGAGTTCACAGTGAAATATTTGTCTTGCCCGTTGTACTGAAGGTTACATATAATTTTGCTGCCAGTTGCTACATCCTACTGCACAACCATATCCCATTGAAAGATGTGATGGTTTTAGTCCACTTCCAGGAAACGAGCTATCCGGAGTAATTTTATTGTGCTGTAAATAGGTCCGGATGTAGCTCCCCAGGCTGTTACTGTTACAGTGTAAAATCTATGTCATAGATGCTTTATTTCAGCAGTCACAACTCGTTTATAAACTGCTCCGGTAGAAAAAATATCACTTTTATTACTTTCTCTAGCACACATGTACAACGTACATAAATAAGTAGATAAGGAATTTTTACTTTCTCTATACGCACTATGTACATAGTGTATATAGAAGGTATTGCACTCCACCAAAAATTTCGATACCGAGATTTCACCGGAAATATATGTTCTAGGGTCCCCAATATCCAAAAAAAGCATTTTCACAAAGGTCCGTGTGTGTGTGTGTGTGTGTGTGTGTGTGTGTGTGTGTGTGTGTGTGCGTGCGTGTGTGTGTGTCCGTGTGTCTGTGAACACGATAACTCAAAAACGAAAAGTCGGTAAAATACCAAACTTGGTATTTAAGTTTAGTATCTTCCAGGGATGCGACACGAATATTTTGAGGAAATTCCCCCACCCCCAACTACCCTTTACATGGAACTGTTTTTGAAAATTTTGATTTTCTCAAAAATGGCTCTAACGATTTTGTTTAAAATTTCGTATATTAAACATATTTACCTGACAAATAAAATGTATATCTTGAATTTTCTAGGAATAGCCTCTGAAGAGTAGTTTATTCTGGATGAATTTTACGGAATTTTGAATAACTGCTAAACCGTAAGAGATGGACCAAAATTTTCTACACAAAAAATGTAGAGCACGTTAAAACACACAATCTATGTTATATACATTTTTTTTCGTGGAGTTTGTCGTTTTTGAGACATTCCTTATTTTTGGTTTCTGCTATGGAAAACATATTTTTCTCATACAGGAACTTGTCAACTCCGATCCATATAAACAAAGGAACTTCTTTGACATAGCAACCAGCTTTTGACTATCACTTTAACCTATGGTAGTCCCTTATTTCGCTTCTACTTACAAGGAAGCAAGTAATAAGGCTATTTCTGCTATTTTTTTCTGAATAGCATAAAGAAAATAGAAGTATAAGCTTTTTAAGAATAATTTGTTGCAGGGATATAGAGAAAGTCATGTGAATGGTGCACATCAGATTTTTTATGTAGTTTAACGTCCTTTAACCTGGTTGGTCATATCGGACGATGAATGAAATTGGTGAAATGATGTACAAATGGTCTCGGGGTCCATGGAGCTCTAAGGTACTCAACATTCGTCTTCTCAGGATAAGGAAAAACCCCGAAAAAACCTTATCCGGGTAACTTATCCTAAGCGAGAATCGAACTCACGACCTTTTGAATGTGAAGCACACGCTACCACCACACTACCCAGGCGGGCTGAGAAGGTGTTGTATTGAACCCAAAATTCATTGGAAATAAATGTTTGAAACCCCCTAAGTACCAAAAACAGTATTTTTAGAAAAATGTCAGTGTCTGTGTGGAGAAAATAACTCAATATTTAATAATAACTCGGTATTTAAGTTTAGAGGATGCGACACGAAAGTTTTCAGAAAATCTCCCCAAACCAAACTAACATTTATATGGAACATTTTTCGGAATTTTCGATTTTATAAAACATGACTCTAATGATTTTGATTAAAATACCGTATATTAAAGACGATTAAGTGGCAAATAAAATGTATATCCTGAATTTCTTGGGAATAGGCCTTAAAGTCCTCTGATTTCTGAGTGCTTTTTGCATAACTGTTAAACCGTAAGAGATATACAAAAACGTACTACGCTAAAATGTGGATCTCGTTAAAACAAACAGTTTAAGTCACGTAACATTTTTGAAGACATATTTCTCCTTTCAGAGATATCCACTGTTATTCATTTCTCTTCATTTCGAATGCATTTTCTATTATGTTTTCTAACTGGCAAACCAAAAGAAGTAGAAAATAACTTACTGGAAAATAATGTAGAATCATTGAAGTATACATGTGTAAAATAGTGGAATCAAACAAAGTATTACAAATTTAATGGAAATTGGAATAATAATGATGATA
The DNA here is from genome assembly GCA_030762935.1 of Hymenopus coronatus. Lineage (NCBI taxonomy): Eukaryota > Metazoa > Arthropoda > Insecta > Mantodea > Hymenopodidae > Hymenopus > Hymenopus coronatus. The sequence goes on from CM060891.1 coordinate 83,097,933, forward strand.
ATAACAATAATAATTTTAATACTAATAATAAAATAATAATTATAATTACAAACATTATAAGAAGAAAAGAGGAGTTTATTATCCTCTAGATTATTGTACAACAATTTCATGAAGAATAGTGGGCAAAGGAAACGGAATTAATTAAATAACCATTCATTTTAGGAGCTACTTACGTAACGCTTGGAAAGCCATCTAAATGTAACCAATTGAAACCACTTCGTATCGTGGTTAGAAATAAAACCTTATATACTCAATGACGAATGAAATCGCGTGACTGTTGTACATCAGCTGCTTCTAAGTGTTATACAATTTAATTTACTTAGCTATGACTATAAAGAATCTGGCGTTTTGTGTTCCAATATACAGTCAGGTGTAACAGTCTCATGTATATTCAAGAGACCTTGTCACCTTTTCTGAAGAAGCGTCTGCAATTAAGTGAGTGCTTTTCTAAGAGGCGGTGACGTAATGGAAGCTGTGAGTGACTGAGCATTATATACACAAAACGCTTTAACGAATGCTGTGGAAATTAAGTTGGATCTCACCCATGAGCTGTTTTTGTCTTTTTATGAACCGAATAAATAGGTTCGGTGCAGAACAAGAATGCGATTTCAGAGGTTTTCGCATGCCTTCAATTTCTGAACTATTAAAAAAAAAAAATCTGATGTGTTCCATTCACATGACTTTCTCTATATCTCTACAACAAATTATTGTTAAAACTTTTTATGGTTATATTTACTTCATACTAATCGATAAAAAGCCAGCAGAAATAGTCCTATTACTTGCTTCCTTGTAAGTAGAAGCGAAATAAGGGAGTACTATTGGTTAAAATGATAATCAAAATTTGGTTGCTATGTGACTGAAGTTCCTTTGTATGTATGTATGTATGTATGTATGTATGTATGTATGTATGTATGTATGTATGTATGTATGTATGTATGTATGTATGTATGTATGTATGTATGTATGTATGTATGTATGTATGTATGTATGTATGTATGTATGTATGTATGTATGTATGTATGTATGTATGTATGTATGTATGTATGTATGTATGTATGTATGTATGTATGTATGTATGTATGTATGTATGTATGTATGTATGTATGTATGTATGTATGTATGTATGTATGTATGTATGTATGTATGTATGTATGTATGTATGTATGTATGTATGTATGTATGTATGTATGTATGTATGTATGTATGTATGTATGTATGTATGTATGTATGTATGTATGTATGTATGTATGTATGTATGTATGTATGTATGTATGTATGTATGTATGTATGTATGTATGTATGTATGTATGTATGTATGTATGTATGTATGTATGTATGTATGTATGTATGTATGTATGTATGTATGTATGTATGTATGTATGTATGTATGTATGTATGTATGTATGTATGTATGTATGTATGTATGTATGTATGTATGTATGTATGTATGTATGTATGTATGTATGTATGTATGTATGTATGTATGTATGTATGTATGTATGTATGTATGTATGTATGTATGTATGTATGTATGTATGTATGTATGTATGTATGTATGTATGTATGTATGTATGTATGTATGTATGTATGTATGTATGTATGTATGTATGTATGTATGTATGTATGTATGTATGTATGTATGTATGTATGTATGTATGTATGTATGTATGTATGTATGTATGTATGTATGTATGTATGTATGTATGTATGTATGTATGTATGTATGTATGTATGTATGTATGTATGTATGTATGTATGTATGTATGTATGTATGTATGTATGTATGTATGTATGTATGTATGTATGTATGTATGTATGTATGTATGTATGTATGTATGTATGTATGTATGTATGTATGTATGTATGTATGTATGTATGTATGTATGTATGTATGTATGTATGTATGTATGTATGTATGTATGTATGTATGTATGTATGTATGTATGTATGTATGTATGCATGCATGTATGTATGTATGTATGTATGTATGTATGTATGTATGTGCAGTTTTTGTGTTGTAAGTTTTTGATCATCTCTTACGGTTTTACGAAATTTTAATCAAAATCGTTAGAGCCATTTTGGAGAAAATCAAAATTTTCGAAAGAAGTTCCATGTAAAGGGTAGTTTGGGGTGGGGGATTTTTCTCAAAAACTTCGTGTCGTATCCCTGGAAGATACTTAACTTAAGAATCAAGTTTGGTATTTTACCGACTTTTCGTTTTTGAGTTATCGTGTTCACGGACACACTGGCACACGGTCACACGGACACACACACACACACACACACACACACATGGACCTTTTTTTGAAAATAATTTTTTTGGATACAGGGGACCCTAAATCATATATTTCCGGTGAAATCTGGGTATCGAATTTTTTGGTGGAGTGCAATACATTCTCTATACACTATGTACATAGTGAGTATAGAGAAAGTAAAAATGGGAGTGCGGGATGAAAAAAAAAATGTTATCGTCAAACTATCCTCATTAACAACTGCCAAGTCTTTTAAGACACAACGTAATCGAAATAAATGAACATTTTCTTACTAAGCAATATTTACGACTTTCAGACGACTTAGTTTACGAGGGCGGGGTCTAATTTCCATTATAAACTCTTTTAGTCACTCAGGCTCTCGCTGCGTTGTCTAGTTAAATACCCATTACTCATTACCACTCTGAGTGAAGCAATTAATATATTATACGCGTGCGAAAAATGTAACTTCGGAAAAACTGTAGTTTTGTAAAGAAAGATAACTCTTTTCTTCGCATATTGGTGAAAGCCTATGTTTCTAGCACTGGTTCAATTTTTGTGAGCGCTTTTAGATTTGGCTAAAGAAATTGTTGTTTCAATTTCGCTGTGCTGACCTTCCTGTAACAAAATATTCATATACTCGGCACCGTAAATATACTAATCTGAGTCAGCTTGTAGTTATGTAAACACATGAGCCTTAAATATGAAGCAGTCTTAGAGTAGATATCTTGTGTAGTGTTTAATGTTTAACGTTTCGTGATACATTAGTAATAGACTTAGGTGTTGAACTGGAGAGTGTGAGTACTTTATGTGGATGTATGTTTGCTAAATATATGTTTTTAAGAGTCCAGTACCAACATTTCAAGAACAAAAATCTATAACTTCTGACGAAAACGGTGGCAAACGTCATTTTCAAGTGATTCGCAGACAAGCAAGGCTGACGACGACGATGGCGAATACAAAGAAGATGACACAGAATATGATTGCTGTGGTGATGTAAATGATGAAATGCTTATTGTTCCCTTGATGTAAAAATCTTCTTAAAAACATGTTAATGCATTAGCTAATTATAACAAAATATAATTATTAGTTTGGTTATTAACTATTAGCCTACATGAATCTGCAAAGATTAGTTATCAAATACTTCATTAATAGCTGTTGATTGTAATAGGGCGCTTAGTTTCACTCTTCTTGCATTCACGTAATGCCAATAGAAGGTACAATTTTGCCTGCTACCGGGCTAGACGAGTTCATGAACTAAGTTATATGACAAGGATAGTAATTCTTGAGTGGTATTAGTTCAGCAATAAAAAGTCACACTATGTCAACTCCATATGCAAGCTTAGCCAAGTGTGCAATACCAGAACGATGAACTACCTAATAGTGTCGTGCAATGTTCGAACTTGAGGACAACCTAATAATTGTTAAGTTGGAACAAATGCTACTATTTGTTGTGCATAGGAACAGCAAAGTGCATTAGGCAACAAAAGTATAAAGACAACCGTGAACTTGATTACCCATTACTCTACCCCTGACTGAGTCATCGTCTAAAGAAGAAAGATAGTCCATCCAATAAACAAGGCACAAAGTCGAACGAACGCGGGCGGCTTGTCTCCTCTCTAAAAAGGGAACTTTGGTAGCAGCCTCATTCGATAAATATTTTTTTTTTATTTATTTATTTTTGATCGATCAGCAGTACAATGCTTTACAGATCAGTGATAACATACAGGGCAATGACAATAACATTTAGAGGAGGCTTACAGGCCACCCCATATCTACAGTATGTTATAAACGAACATCAGGTATAAGACGCAGCACACAAGAGGTAAAAGAGCATATCAATCACTAGAGTTAGAATCAGAGGGATCACTCAGAAGTAGGTCTTGCGGTAGTCTTCTCTTCAAGCGGGTTGGCTGGCGCGTACGAACGCCTATGTTATAGTGCACTGCTCCAGGAACATCCTTCAATGTGGAAAAGAAACGACGGGCGATCCTCCGAATAAAGTCGTGAAGAGGTAAGAGTCCCAGTTCGTGATGGAGCTGCTGATTACGAATAAACCAAGGAGCATTGGTAGCGATGCGCATAAAGCGGTGCTGAATGACTTGGAGACGACGTAGATGGCTAGTGTGGGCGGCTCCCCACACCTGGCAGGCATAGATGATAAGCGGACGAACGAGGGACTTGTAGAGTAATACGGAGGACTCCAATCCAAGAGTGGTACGACGATGAAGCAATGGCGAGAGTTTGGAAAGCCGTCCGGAAGCCAGGGAAATGAGGCGATCGATGTGAGCACGCCAAGTCAGTCGAGTGTCCATAAGCACCCCAAGATACTTGACTGGAACAGGAGCAGGTAGCCAAGACACATCGTTACCATAAATACGCAACGGAAGAAGATCAGGATAGCGACGTAGAGTGAAAATCTTAGCCTCAGTCTTCTGAGGGTTCAAAGAGATGCGCCAAGCGTTGCACCACTGAGTGAGGCGATCCAAGGAGTGTTGTACCACTTGATAGGCGTGTTGAGGATTAGAATGACAATAGTAGAGAACGGTGTCATCAGCATAGAGAGCTAAAGAAGTCGGGGCCAAATCTGGAATATCAGAAGTGTAGATACTGAATAGTGTGGGGGCCAAGATAGAGCCTTGTGGGACACCGGCGGTAATAGTGCGTGGAGAGGAAAGGAAACCGCCAATACGCACTGAAAAGCTGCGGTCAGATAGGAAACTCTCTATTAAGAACAATAAATAATGAGGAATACCGCTGCGGTGTAACTTGAGAAGGAAGCCGGCGTGCCAAACTTTATCGAACGCCTGCGCCACATCTAGAAAGACTGCCGTGGTATATTGACGGGCTTCAAAGCCATGGACAATTGACTGGGTTAAACGCAAAAGCTGATGTGCAGTGGAATGTTTGTAGCGAAACCCAAATTGGAATGGCGGAATAACATGGTTATGAGTAAGGTAAGAGAGTAGACGGCGATGGATCACTTTTTCAAACAGCTTGGAGAAGGTAGGCAACAGACTAATTGGACGATAGCTGTCTGGTAGGTGCTTTGGTTTATTGGGCTTATGGAATACCGCGACATGAGCAAGCTTCCAGGAGCGAGGAAAATAGCCGAGGCGTAGACAGGCATTTAGGAGGGATGACAAATAGGCAAGAGCTTTCTTGGAGAGTTTCTTGAGAACAATGTTGGGAATCAAGTCGTGTCCAGGAGATTCCTTAAGTGGGAAAGCGCGAATCAGAGAAGACAGTTCCCGCGGGCTAGTAAAAGAAATCCTTTGATGAACTGTAGGGCGAGTGCGATGAGTAGTTAATTCCTGTTCTACTGCAGCAACATCTGCGGCTGGCAGAGGGAGGGTGAACACCCGCTCAAAATGATCGGCCAGAATATCACACTTGGTAGCAATATCTGTGACAAGTCTTCCGCTTGCAGAGAGCGCCGGCACAACAGTCGGCTCACAGAGAACACATTTGGTGGCTGCCCAAAGTGAATGGTCGTGAGGAGAGAGCGCCGGGACAACAGTCGGCTCATGGAGAACACGTTTGGTGGCTGCCCAAAGTGAATGGTCGTGAGGAGAGAGTGATGCCAGATAGCGCTCATAGGACTGAAGCCGATGTCGCTCCAACTCCAGCTTCACCCGTCGAATGAGACCGTTAAGCTTCCTACGGAGCCAGGGTTGTCTGTCTCGTTGCCACTGTCGACGAACTTGATGCTTTTCTCGGAGAAGATTTAAAATGAAGAGGGGTAAGGAAGGTGGAGAATAAGGTCGCACATTGGGAGAAGTGGAAAGACGGACACAACGGCACATGGTGTCAGTAAAGTGCTGTAGTACAAGGTCAACATCAAGGGTTGTGGTGAGTTGATAAGAGTTGCAGAGTGTCGCATCCAGATGAGACTGAAATTTATCCCAATGTACATATCCATTTATGAGTCTGGGAATCGGTGGGAGCAAGGCAGGTGGAAGTTGAAAGGTGACAATCACCGGGCAGTGATCAGAGTCAAGTTCTCCCAGGGAGGAAACGAAGGTAGGAAGGTGAAGATTGCGATGCACACCGATGTCCAGAATATCAGGAGCATTTAAGGGGTTTGAAGAGTAATAAGTAGGATCCGCAGGCGCCAATATCGAAAGACCATAGGTGTGTAGAGCCGTAAACAAAAGCCGACCATTCGGATTGGTGGATCGGCACCCCCAGGAGGAGTGCTTGCAGTTAAGGTCGCCCAAAAGAAGAGTACTGTTCTCCAAAGGAAAGAGGAGTGAGAGATAAGTAGTATTCAGCCGACGATTGGGCGGTTTGTAGGCGCTGAGAATGACGAGATCACTATCATTTGCACTGTGAAGTTTAATACCCACCACCTCCAGACTGGGCACGTGTGGAAGAAAGATCTCGCTGTGGCGCAGAGAACGTCTAATGAAAAGAGCAACACCACCAGATGCCTTTTCTGCCTCGCGGTCCTGCCGGTAAATAAGATAGCCAGGAATAGTGAAGGTCTCATTGGGAAGAAAATGAGTCTCCGTAACACAAGCAATATCAACATTGTGCTGAGTGAGAAAGGCAATAAAGGAGGAGCGTTTGGCACGTAGGCCGTTAGAGTTCCAGTTTAGGAGGGTGAGCTGACGTAGAGACAATAGATCACGGTTGGCCATCAGAAAACACAGGAGAGAGTAGGGAGCGAAGAAGCTGCATCATTTGCGGCAGAACCGGAGAAAACAATGTGCGGAGAAATGTACCAAGCTGTGCAAGCAGATCTTTAAGAAAAGCCCAAGACGGAGCTGTGGAGGTTGGAGCCTCCGGTAAAGAGGCGGAAGGACGGTCTTGGAAG